>CM019749.1:19078653-19688551 GCA_009761775.1 Ficus carica
CTAAAGACGAGCACCCGAGACCTCAATCGCGCGTCACCATCGGAAAATTCGAAAAGGTTAAGTAAGGCGTTTAGGTAAGTACACTCTCACCTGCAATATGAATTAAAGATTTGAGAAGTATATATTTTGATGTTGATGATGATGTTATGATGTTCTTAAATAATACTTCTTCTATGATGATGTTTTGATGAAAATTATATATATGGTATGTATATGTATTTTTATGTTTTAAAATGGCGTTGTACACCCTTGATGATGATGATGATGATGTTGTCCGGTGAGCGGACTTTTGTCACCGTTGGTTTGGGATTTGGTACACCAACCCTTCCGTGACTAGCGCGCTATGATGGTACAACGCCGGGCCCAATATATGACGGTTTTAAAAGTAAAAAGTTTTTAAATGATGTTTATATTTATGATGATAAAAGAAAAATGTTTATTTACATTTGTGAGATTTAAGTGTCTTACTAAGCCCTTGCTTATATAATTTAATTCATGTTGCAGATAAAGGAAAGGGTAAGATGTAGTACTGGAGGAGCTTGGAGCGGATAGCGGGATGATATATGATAGGAAAATGGGAGGAACGATTTTGAGATGGACATTTATAATTTCAAATGAAGTTTTGAGACTTTAATTTATTATTATTCGATTGAAGGTCTCATATGGACTTAAATTTTATTTCATGAATTCAGTTTTTAAATATATATATATATATATAAATTAATTATGAAGTTTATTTTGATATAGTTTTAAAAAAAAATTCTAGAGTTTTCTAAACTTATCTAAGTAAAGTTTTCCGTTATATAAAGATTTTTATTTTAAGCTTAATCTTTTCCGCAATTTTATAAGAGATGAATGATTAAATAAGAAGTCAACTGTAATGGTCCGTGAGGGGTCGTTACATGCATTAACAATAGATATACTTATTCCCTAATTTATTTATCTTTCTAATTATTAAACTTCTTAATATGATTATATCATAAAAGCTTTTAACTATTTCTTTGTATATCAGTTACCGTTTTGTGATACACCCATAAAATATTCATTATCGACTCTAGGATAAGTCCGTCGTTCTTATTCTTATATTCCTTTAAGCTTCTCATTAATTTCCATTAGCAATCCAATAGATAAATCTTTCAAAATAACATACAATTTAGTTGTTTCTTTACCAAATACTGATGCATCTATTATTTTACTATCTCAAAATGTTTTTTTAGAAATTATCAATTACTTTAATTTTAGAAAAACAAAAACTACAAATTTCACATCGATTAATTAATTATGAATATATACTCAACACACCTGTATGACAACTGCAATAATTGGAGTTTCACATTTGATTAACTAAAAGATATAATCCATAAATATGAAGTCAATTATTCGTTCAAGATTAAGATAGTCTCATAGATGACAATTGAAGTGTTTGATTAATAGAAGAAAATATAAAAAAAAACAAATTTTACATAAGTCTTGTCTAATGTATGCCACATTTATATACTCATGAAGATTTAAAAATCACTCTACTTGAAAAATGGCATTTTAATGGTCCAAATAAATCAAACAGGTATTGGGATTATAACGAGAACAAAGTGTTCAATTTTTATTTTATAATTTGTGGATTTTTAATTATTGACTTGAAATTATATCTTCTAGCATATGCCTCCTCATGTGTATACTTTAATTTTTTATTTTATTTGAGAAGTTGAATGAGCTTGTATGAGAAATTTCAATAGTCAAATCCATGATAGTAAATATAATAGTCAACAAATAAAACCCTTATTATATTAAAAAAAAAAATGTATGGGTACATAAATTTATTTTATTTATGATACCAACCCTAGCATGTCATATCTTTGGGTTGGAATAAAAAAGATAATAATTAGAGGCATCCTGGGCAACCGTGACCTCCGCCACCCGGGCTACTGTGACCTCCGCCACCTGGGCTTGGTCCTTGTTGTATAGGTATAACCTCTTGTGTTCCCAACTTGTGAGTTATGAATCCGGAGGAAGACTTGTGACCTCCGCCACCTGCGCTTGGTCTTTCTGCCAAAGGTATAATCTCTTGTATTCCCAACTTGTGACTTGTGAATCCGGGAGAAGACCTGTGACCTGAACCACCGACCGATGGTCTGTCTGCCAAAGGTGTAATCATCTGTGATGCACCATTGATCTTGTTTATTGGCCGAGCTTGGACGTCAAAGAGAACAACGCTCAAAATGAGAAGCAGAACAAAAGTACTCGATATTTTGGATACTTCGACCATGGTTGCCTTTTTTTTTTTTTTTTTTCTGATATAAATCTTTTTCTGGCAACTCAATAGCTAAGAAGAAAAGAAATATATATATGTAATCTGAACCGTTTTCAAACAAAGATATTTAGCTCTGCATTGGTGAATGGATTTTGAGGGTAATTTATAGGCACTTGACAATTATAGTACTTAGTAACGTATGTAAATACAGATTCTTTTCATGAAGATGCTTGGACTGTTAGTTTATATTTGGTATAATCAGATAACAGATATCTAAACTTTTATGTGGTCTATAAAATCAGATTGCCAATAAATTATGTATATACTGAGACAATAAATGGTTATTGTAATTTAAATACTCGAATATTTTCATATCAATACAATCGTGGTGAGAATAAAGATAGTATGGTAACATATAAAATTGGTTGATTTTGTTTTATTTATTTCAAATAATTTCATTAGGTACTTATCTATATATGGTATAACAAGATATTGAAAGCTATATTTTTTTTTGTTAAAATATGAAGGATCTGGGAATGTAATCTATTTATTTCTTGTTAGTATATTAATGAAAAAGATGTGGCAATATTTGTGAAATTGGTACAGTTTCTTTCTTTTTTCTAACATAGCGTTCCTTTAGGTACTAGCCTATATCTGTCATAACTAGATATTGAAAGCAATATTTAGTTCCTTAAAAAAATGTTATACTGTGTTATTATATTATGGAGGTTATGTTTGTTAAAAAGAAACTCTATACCTCAAATGAAATTTTTTATTGTCGAACATGACATAATTCAAATATTACGTTTATGTAATCTTACTTCTACTGTTTGTTTAAAACGCGAACAAGGTGTTATTAATAAAATATAAATTACGATAAAAAAAATATTTGTAATGAAAGTAACAGTTTTATGGAAATTCAAAAATGGATGGGAGTTTGTGGGGCATAAAGAAATTGATGTTCTACGGTTTGTAAACTATGATGGAAAAAAAATGTTGTTCTATTTGAGGGTTCTAGATTTTGGTAGAAAATAAATTGATTTTCATATCTAAAAACATGTCAAAAAAAAAAAAAAACACCAAAAGACACGTTAATGAGTAATTAAATTATATGATTATTTTTATTGATAATAGTCTTCGATTATTTCTATATCGATAAATTTCACATATGATGTTCTACTTAAAATTTATGATCTTGTAATGGGACTCAATGGACACAGATTAGATGAGATGCATTAACCATAGATGTACTTATTCCCTAATTTATTTATCTTTCTAATTACTAAACTTCTTAATATGATTTTATCATGAAAGCTTTTAACTATTTCTTTGTATATCAGTTACCGTTTTGTGATACACCCATAAAATAATCATTATCGACTCTAGAATAAGTCCGCCGTTCTTATTCTTTTATTCCTTTAAGCTTCTCATTAATTTTCCTTTAGCAATCCAATAGATAAATCTTTCTAAATAACATACAATTTAATGGTTTCTTTACCAAATAACTGATGCATCTATTATTTTACCATCTCAAAATGTGTTTTAAGAAATTATCGTTTACTTTAATTTTAGAAAAAAAAAAAAAAACTACAAATTTCACATCGATTAATTAATTATGAATATATATTCAACACACCTGTACGGCAACTGCAATAATTGGAGTTTGACATTTGATTAACTAAAAGATAAAATCCATAAATATGAAGTCAATTATTCGTTCAAGATTAAGATAGTCTCATAGACACTACTACAGAATGTGGATACCACGATGGTTTTTAACCGTCGTAGTAATATTTCCACGACGGTCATCTAACCGTCGTGGAATCCAGAGTCGTGGAATCTAAAAAGATTCCACGACGGTTCTTTATCCGTCGTGGAATAGGTAAAAAAAGTTCCAAAAATTAACATTTTGGCAACTATACCACGACGGTTCTAACTAAAAACCGTCGTGGTAACAGTCGTGGTATATGACATACCACGACGGTTATACATATAAACCGTCGTGGTATTTAACGTTACCACGACGGTTATGTATAGTACCCGTCGTGGAATATGTAAAAATAGTACCAAAAATTAACATTTTGGCAAATATACCACGACTGTTCTAAATAAAAACCGTCGTGGTAATGCGATTTACCACGACGGTTTATGTAAATAACCGTCATGGTATATAGACTTAACACGACGGTCCTTCTATAAACCGTCGTGGTATATTGATTTCCACGACGGTTTCTGTTGTTAACCGTCGTGGTAGGTCGTAACGTATGCAAAAAAAATATCTATTCGTTCAATTGAACCATGCCAGTTCGTTCATTCCTGTTCATTCATTCATGACATGAAAAAATTAAGCAGCAAAGAATAAAATAATAACATAAATGATATAGCCGATACAATGTCACAATTAATGTACAACAATTAATATATATAGAACTAATTAACTACTGCTATATATACAAAATTTGAACTAAATGCTTTGCCTCAATATTGTATGAAGCTCATGACATATGTAGTCCACTCTTGCCTAACCAAATTCAAATCAGCTTCATTATAAGAAGTCTTGTTTTGCAATAAGGCAAGTTCATCGACGTTCAACGTTATTTCTCGCATGAACCCCAATACAAAATAGCCGCACTGCACATTTCCTTGCTGTATCGGGCATCGGGCAGTCTGAATCAACGTCTTGCAGTTGCGTCGCTTTGTTATTCCTCGTCCCACCAGTAATTTCCAATCGTTTAGTGCCCTAACAATTTAACAATTATCAATTATCAATACATCCGGAACAACAATTATGGAATGTCAAATTAATCATGGAACTATGCCGATCAAATAACACTTACAACGTAATTAGCTGTTGAAAATCTTCACCCGGATCGTTTCCAAGAGGATTAAAATAGAGCACGGAGTCATCACACGGATTAATAGCAGCCAATATCCAATGTTGGCCGCTGTTATATGGCATGAGAACAAGCCTTCCCCTTGGTATGTTTGTTATGATCCGAATGATATTGTCGGCTCTCTCTCGAATGTAGGCTACGCGATCTACATTCTGTTGAACTGGCGAGACAAGGAATGGAGATATAAACACGAAACGTTGATCCAATCCTGCTCTTGCACAACAATCCGATAAGTAGCTGCAAAATATTAAGTCAAACTTGTTACGCGTGCAAAATCAACATATATATCTAACTTTGACGCTAATTGGAACAATAATTAAGTATTGTTTAAGGAAAAAGCATTAACCTGATGTAAACCATTATACTGCTTGCACTGATTTCTTTAAAGGTTATGAAATCATATACATCTTCATACCCAATATATATGGGCATTTCATCGGATTGTTGTGGTGGGCACGAAATCTGGCTACCGTCACTCAAGGAACTTTGTGCGTAATAAGCCAGCGGTCTCAGTTCAATAGGAATTGCATCGAAGTCAAACGTAGGAGGTACTTCTTCTGCCGTTTGCTGTTGTACCTCCTGTTGTGACTGTAGTTTCTTCCTCCCGGCTCTCTTTTTTATTCGTTTCCTTCCCTTTGCTTCCGGGTCGGGAGCTTGACTGGGACCTCGACTGGCTTGGCTTAAACTGCTCTGAATCACGACTAATTTTTTGGACCAAGCAACAAACCCCCCGACAGCCTCTTCTATGTATGTGGCTTCATTCGTCGGAATCGGAAGGAGTGCACGTTTCAATTTTGGGACACTGATTGTCACCCGCACATTCCCCGCGCCCAAAGGAATCCCATGGACTGTGTCGGTTAGAACACAGTCCATGTATGCCCTGCCTAGTGCAACCAAAACTTCTCCACCATTAATAAAATCAGTAAGGAAAAGTTGGCATTCCTTACTTTCATTAGGCATGGGCTGCGGATCCGGTGCGTCCGCGTCTTTCTCATTGAGTGTGCAACTCGCCTTGAAACTGTTGTGCTGATCAACAGTTTCTGGGGCTACCTCCTCGGCGATCGTCTCACGGTTGATACCGTGCTTCGCACAAAGTTCCTGCACCGTTCTTTCCAAGGCAGCCAGCTGTCGTTTCATAAAGGAGACTTCAGGATTCTCCCTTGGTACGTGCATGGCATTGTAGTATTACGCCTGCTTGACAAATTTCGATTGCCCACGAAGACGACCAGAATGGTCGGGATTGCCCAAAGACTTGGTCAAAATGTCTTCTGTCCCCACGGATTCGAAGCTTCCTTGGGTGTCTTGTTGTGTTAATTCGTCCTATAACAATTACACAATATGTTATTCATCCCGTAAACATAATGGAGACAATCTTAGACTTTATTTGAAATAGGATCCGTGGACTTACTATTTGATCGCCGATAATTTTAATCGATGGATTCTTGTACTCTCCATCGGGCTTGATCCGCGTGTCCCGCCAAATAACATGTCGGTCCGCATATGAACCCGTCTTTTCGAACTGAAATTTAGTAATTAAAGTTAGTAAACATAACTAACACATACTTCAAAATAAAATTTATATAGACTTTAAGCTTTTTTCCCAATTAATTAACGTACGATTTCTTGATCACGTTTCCTATAGCCGTCTCGGCCTGTGATAGAACCGTATTTGCTCTTTTTCCGTCTCTCGATTCCTTGATCGGATAGCCTCTTGAAATCACCCGTCCGTCGATAGGTAATAAACCTTTCCCAATCGTCCTGGCTGATGGTTGGGTAATTGTTAACCACCTTTGCCAGTCGTTGCCAAACACTTTCATCATCAATATGATCCCTAACAAAGGCTTGGTAAAGATCATATCGAAAACATTTAGCCGACTCCCCACAGGACTTCAAAACTTGCTTTTTGTGTGATTCATCAACTGTGAATGAAGTTACAACTTCCAACCACACTTGTTCTTTCCTCGGTTCCAAATCAGCACTTCTGAAATCAGCAATCCAAATTGGAATGTGCTTCCGAGCTAGCACTCCAATCCAACTCTGTAATTCATTACCTTCCTTGCCAATTGGTTGGCCTTTTGCGTCAAACGAAACTTGAATTCGTTCTCCCCTCGTCCTAACAACGTGCACTCTTTTAAGGAGAGTTGCTCTTCGTTTTCCCTCCTCGTCGGCATTGAATCTTGAAGAGTTGGTTCTTCGTGGTTTTCCAACTTGAGTTTGGGTTGAAACTTCTTCTTGTTGATCTTTTGACATTGTAAATCAATCTACATTGACACAAAACACCAAATGTGTATGACAGGGGCATTTAATCGAACTTGTACTTTACAAACAATCACGACAAACAAGAACTTTAATTTTATCCGGAAATTTCACAAATCTGAGCCTAACCAATCACACAAAGAGGCATTTAATAAACCACGTAATATGCAAACATTTAACTCAGAAAATGACATTCTTAACAAATCCGTGCCTTACCCAACCATTTCAAATCAATATAAATCACAAACACAATACCCAAGGACCGAAAATGTTATCTCTGGCTTTTGCCCATTTCGGCCTTGAGTGTAATCAAGTTCGACACCCATAATCAACAATCACAATCAATTATTTTCGACTTAGTTGACCGAAATTACCCATATTCGTGCATTACCCAAGCAATATGCATCACAACTTACCGGATATGGAGAGAGTGGGTTGTGGTCGGCGAGAGACACTGGGAAAGTCCGAAAACAAGCGTTGTTATTGGTGGAGGAGTTGCGTCGGAGAATGGAGGAAACTGAAAGAAGTGCAACGATGGCGTCGGAGTTTGAGTGTTCAGAGAGTTTGTGAAGATTTTAAAGGGAGGGAGCGACGAGAGAGAACTGGAGAGAGTTTGGGAATAAGGCTCGGGATGAAATGGGTTTAGGAGAAAGGGGTTTTTTTTTAGGTTTTATTAAAAGCGGCAAAAAATTGAACAGTTCCAAAAATTTCAAAAATTGCCGCTAAACAATATACCACGACGGTTTATTCAAAAACCGTCGTGGTAAATAACCTACCACGACGGTCAAATTTCACCCGTCGTGGAATTCGACATACAACGACGGTTTTTAAAAACCGTCGTGATAGGTTATGTATTTGCAGCCACCGACTATCTACCACGACGGTCAACAGAAGAGACGGTCGCGAATAGGTAAACAACCACGACGGTTTTTTTCACTGACCGTCGTGGTAGATTGTGTACCACGACGGTTTTTTTAAGACCGTCGTGATAGGGTCAGTCGCCGACTCAACTACCACGACGGTTTTTACCCTGACCGTCGTGGAATCAAGGACTACTACGACGGTTTTAAACTAACCGTCGTGATTGGGCTCAGTGCTAATTTTCCCCTTTATCTACCACGACGGTCAGCTAAAAGACCGTTGTGGTATATTTCTACCACGACGGTTCGAAAATTTCACCATCGTGGTATATATTACATACCACGATGATTTTTTCGAAAAACCGTCGTTGTAGGTTAGAAATTTACACAAAATAATTTTAAAATTGTTAATATAATCCCCTTTCTGTGGCAAAACTTGTATGTTGTGCAATAAAATATTGTGGATTATTATTTGCTTCCAGAAGTATTTGCATGTATAAATAATTCCCATATAACAATGCGGAATGAAAAAACCGTATCTAATTAAATGTTTACAACGTACATAAGAATTAAAGATTTTGGTAAGTATTCTTTTTCTACTTTTTTTTGGGCTTCTCAACACGTGTCCACTCGACGTCTAATCGAAGTAAATGTGATACATCATCGTCAAAATCATCAATCTCCTCCACCGGTGGCAAACCCGTTGTAAATGATGGAATGTCGGTGCCATTGTCAATATCTTCTTGGCCATCCCGGATTATTCTTGACTTCATTGGCACAACTAAAGACAACTCTATATCTGCGGGATCCGTTGTATAAAATACTTGTACCGCTTGTGACGCCATGATGAAGGGATCATTTTTGTATCCCAATCGCCTAAAGTCCACCACTGTCACGCCGTCACTATCAACCTTAACATAATTATTGTCAGTCCACTTGCGTTTAAAGAGTGCTATTCGCAAGCCGCAATAATGAAGTTCCCAAATATCCTCAATGAACCCAAAGTAATTCATGGAACTAAAGACCGGATTCTTGTCCTTTGCGGATGAAATATGCATAGACTCGGCCCGAAGGGTGACACCATTATTCTGTACGGGATGCTTCTCATCTCTATCCCGAGTGTAGAAGGAGTTGCCATTGACAAGGTACGATGTATATCTTGTGACTATCGATGACGGACCTCTAGATAGCTTCATTACGTTTTGTGAAACGCCAAGCTTCGTATGCAAATATTTTCTTATCCACTCCCGAAATGTCCGATTCTGCTCATCTTGAATCCACTTCTCACTTCTTCCTTTTCTTGGATTCGCAGCTCTTATTTCCGCCATATGAACCTGAAAGAAAGGCTCCATTTCCTTAGCATTGTGCAAAACATACAAACAAGCTTTTTCCCATTCATCTTGATTTACTGATGAATGAACGGCCACGGATAGTCCTTTCGACGTAAATAGCCCGCTTGTTGGCAACCCTATTGGGTCCGCGTTGGACATATACTCAGAGCAAAATTCAACTGATTCCTCGGCTATGTAGTTTTCCACTATACAACCCTCCGGCCTATTTCGGTTCTTCACATATCCCTTCAAGACCTTCATGTACCTTTCAAAAGGATACATCCACCTCAAATACACCGGGCCACATAACTTAACTTCCCGAACTAAGTGCACACATAGATGGATCATTATATCAAAAAAGGCTGGTGGGAAATACTTCTCAAGCAGGCACAATGTCATAACCAATTCCGATTGTAGCGAATCTAGCATCATTGGATCAATTACCTTGGAGCATATTGAATTGAAAAATGAGCATAACTTCGTAATTGAGTATCTCACATCTTTTGTTAAAACTCCCCGCAAAGCAAGAGGTAATAATTGTTGCATCAAGATATGACAATCATGTGTTTTCATTCCAACGAGCCGCAAATCTTTCATCGACACCAACCTTTTGAAGTTGGAAGAGTACCCACTCGGCACTTTCACGGATGCAAGCCACTCACAAAGCTTTCTCTTTTCCTGTCTGGATAATGTGTGCTTTGCTGGTGGTAAGTAAGTGCCGTTCGATCTTTTCTCGGGGAGCAAATTCGTTCTAATCTTCATCTCTTGAAGGTCCAACCGTGCCTTTTCACCATCTTTAGTCTTATTCGGAATGTCAAGCAACGTGCCCACTATGGATTCACAGACGTTTTTCTCAATATGCATAACATCTAAGCAATGACGCACGTAAAGTGACTTCCAATATGGAAGTTCAAAGAAGATTGACTTCTTCTTCCAAGGTCCATCGAGGACTGGATCCTTACGTTTCCTCTTTCCCAAAACAACCTTCACATCTTTAACCATCTCAAATACATCCTCGCCAGTCAAAATCCGAGGAGCGGTTCTTTCTTCGGTATTGCCATCAAAAGCCTTCTTCTGTTTGCGATATCGATGATTTTTCGGCAAGAACCTCCTGTGACCAAGGTAAACGGTTTTCCTACCGTTTTTCAACCGGATGGAAGATGTTTCCTTCATACAAACGGGGCATCCTATAGAACTCTTCACAGGATAACCAGCTAGGTTGCCAAGTGCAGGAAAGTCGTTAATTGACCAAATCAACATTGCGCGAAGATTGAACGTATCTTGACGGTAAGAATCTCTGACTTGTAAACCATCATCCCACAACCTTTTTAGGTCATCGATTAATGGTGCCAAGTAAACATCAATGTCATTCCCCGGTTGTTGAGGGCCTGAGATCAATAATGTCAACATCAAGAACTTCCGCTTCATGCAAACGTCTGGAGGGAGATTGTAGTTGACAAGTATGACTGGCCAGGTACTATGCCGACTACTCATGTTACTATGCGGGTTCATTCCATCCGTCGACAAACCGAGACGTAAATTCTTTGGTTCTGCACTAAAATCTGGATGATTGTCATCAAAGGTCTTCCATTGCGGTGCGTCGACCGGATGCCTAAGCTTGCCATCGTCAACACGTTTATCATGATGCCATGTCAAACTCTTAGCATGCTGTGCATTACGAAACAAACGACGGAAACGTGGAGCTGGTGGAATGTACCATAACACCTTCACCGGCACTCCTTTACTACCATTCGATGGCACCTTGCCCTTCTTCCATCTTGACTCATTACAAACCGGACATTCATCTAACTCTTCATATTCTCTCCGGTAAAGCACGCAATCATTTGGACAAGCATGTATCTTCTCGTATTCCATTCCCAACGTGCTCAACGTCTTCTTCGCCTCGTACATACTAGGTGGCACTTTGTTATCCTCCGGTAAAACATCTTTTAGAAAAGCTAAAAGAGTCGTGAAACTAGAATTCGTCCACCCTCCCGACGCTTTCATATTCCATAATTTAACCAATGCCCCTAATTTTGTATATTTTGTACACCCGGCATACAAGGGCGTTTCGGCATCATTAATCATTTCCTCAAATAACTCCGGACGGTGCACAAAGTTTTCTTCCAAATCATTAATCATATTGTACATATTATCACCAACGTTTTCGTCAACAATGTTTTCCTCAACAATAGGCTATTTACCTTTAGTACTAGTCGATGTTCTCTTAATATGGACAAAATCTTCGCCATGTAAATACCATGTTTGGTAAGAACAAATTATCCCATTAGCGCGCAAATGCCCTCTAACATCATCAATGGAATGGGATCTATGATTACCACAAACTTGACACGGACACCGAATCTTATCGTCTTATGTATGAGATTTGGCAAATGACAAAAATTCTTCAACACCATCTTCATATGCTTTAGTCAATCTATCAAACCACATCCATTTCCTATCCATGATTTGCGCGCAAATCCTAAACCAATAAATCAAAGCCCTCGAAGTCAATAGGTGTGCATATTTTTAAATTGCACGCATGAATATCATTTGCATTTAATTAGTTACGTTATATATAAATAGTCCCAGCACATGCATTAATTAAATCAACAATATATTTACTAAAAAAATCCAAAAAAATAACATAACTACTACTATAAATACAATTAAAAAACCGGCCCGGGTTATTTAAATAAATACCAAAATCCAAAAAAAAATTACATCGTAATTTTAAAAATACATTTATTTAGGATTTAACTAAAAAATCCAAACCAGAAAAAAAACAAATCTAAAAATACATTGATTGTGATCACTAAATTAAACACTTTTCAGTATTTAACGTATAAAAGGAATCCAAAAAAATACAAATTAAAATTAATATTCTGCGTTCGTAAATAAAAAATTAACACAGAGGAAAACATCAAAAAGATAAGTTAATTTGGGTCATCATGACTTACAAGAATGATGATCGACCAGTACTGGTGGTGGGTGGGGTCTAACAGCGGCGTATGGAACTGTTGTCGGAGCGATCTGGTATGAGATTTGTTCACTTAGAGCTGGTGTATCGATGTGGGAAAAACAGAGCTTCTCGAGCTGTGCGCTATGTCTGAACAAAAAGGGCGATTCTTCCACAAAGTACGGTTTCCTGTGGAATACTTGACTTCCACGACGGTTTTATTTAACCGTCGTGTAATATTCTAGACTTACACGACGGTTTTATTTAACCGTCGTGTAATCGTCTGACATCCACGACGGTTTTCATAGAACTGTCGTGGAAGTCAATAATTCCACGACGGTTTCCTGGAAACCGTCGTGGAAATATATACTTCCACGACGGTTTTAAAAACCCGTAGTGGAAGGATAGACTTCCACGACGATTTTCGGAGACCTACTGTTGTTTCGTGTTTTTGGCTCAGTTTCCACGACGGTTTTTGAATAACGGTCGTGGAATCTCCGTCGTGGTATCCACATTCTGTAGTAGTGAGATGACAATTAAAGTGTTTGATTAATAGAAGAATTTAACGACCCGCCTTACGTAGGCCGTTACCGTACTTATCTTACATAAATACTGACACTTACTTAACTAGCGGAAAATACGGAATATATTTTATTTTAAACAATTATAAAGGTAACTTGACCATATAATTACTTATAGTCATATATACATATTCATTTGAGTATTTAAGTATTAAACTTATTTTGAAATATATTTGACACAAAACGCGTAGCGGTCTCCATCCCGTAGTTTCACAGTTAGCCCTGTCATACCCCACCGTCTTGTATCAAGTATTGCTAATAGGGAGCTTACCTATAGCATAAACGTAAGTTGTGAGCTTTCGCTAAGCAAGTACAACTATTAACCCGTAAAAACAATATGAACTTAATCAATGCATGAACCAATTATGCTTCATTATGCTTTATTAAGTTAGCATATTTTTGGGCTCTTACTTAATATAAGTGTACGTACCGTGACGCGCAGTCATGGAATGGTTGGGGCGGCCAGCGCAATCTAACTCAAACCATGAACCAAACCTGACCTAGTGCAGGTCGGTACGACACGATTAAACTTACTTAAAATCTTACTTGAAAACATTTCCTTGAAAACAATCTCTAACTTGAAACTTAGTCTTACTCTTACCATATAAATTATCATTAGTGAACATGCTTTATGATGTCACAGTAATAAAATATAATCATATGCATCACATACATAAGTGCATGAGTTTTAAAAACATAAAATTAGTAAAACAATTAGCATATGCTATAGACGGAGTTGTACTTACTGGTTATATTAGACCTGGGGTTTGTTGCTCCAACGAATTGCAACAACAGGTTACTTTCCTGTTTTCAAAAATGACGTAAGATAAGGATCATCCTATCTTACCGTAAATCATTACATTAAATGTTGGTATCCTAACCAACATTCAACATTAATCCTAATTATATGTCCCCTACTAACATGGTATCCTATTTGGTTACTAAATGTAACCTTAGGGCACCCAACCTAAGAATAATCAAACAGTATCCTGTTTGATTACTTAATACTACTCTTGGTTAGTTATACTTAAACAGTATCCTTTTAGGTTACTGTAAGTAACCTTGGTATAATCCCAATCATAATTAGGTTAATGTCCTATTGGGTTACCAAGACCCCAATAGTGGTATCCCATTTGGTTAACCTAAGTAACCCTTGGGTTCAAAACCTAGCATATAAAGTTAGTAACCTATTTGGTTATTATAAACATACCTTCAATTTACTTAGTTCAATAATAAATTTTAAGTATCATAATCGATTACTAAGTATCATACTAGGGTTACCATATATTTAGCATATTTTAATTATTTCTTTTCTTCACCAAAAACCTTGTTTAAATCATTTTATAAAATTGCAATTGATTTATTTTATAACGATAGTAAAACTGTGACATTTTGAAAATTATTCATCAAAAACAGTCTAATAATTTCAGTTAGCAGTGCATGTGCAGGAATTGCCTGCTCATGCACTGTTTTGAGAATCCTGTACAGGAATTTCCTATTTTCTGCTAAGTTTTTAAGATTCAGTTTTATTTTAAAATCTGTTTTGAATTTGAAAAAGTTTTCTTAATGAAATTTGTAGACCTCAAAAATTCCTGCAACTTTTGTTTTTTACTCAAAACCTAATTCTACCCTTAGCCTACTCATATTCCACGTTGAAACGTCCTGGCCGTGCACAGGATTTGGGCTGGCCAGGCTCGGGTTTTCATAAAAACGAAAGCCTTTGAAGCTTATTTTTCAAAATCTGTCCATGATACCCCCTAGTGTTTTCAATTTTCTACAACTTTTCAGTTTTAACTTTTCCCAAATTCTGCCTCTAAGGGCCTCAAAATTTCATTTCCAGATTGTTGTCCAGTTTTATCCGAAAACTGGCAGATTTACTTTTAATTGTTTGTTACGCAAAATAACGCACACCCTACCTCAAACGGTCGCAACTGTGAACCTACATCAAACATGCAGCGTATTACGCGAGGTTTCCATTAACATACACTTGTTTCTCATCCAATTAACCCATGTAGTAAACTTTTACCAATTAGGGTTTTTCAGTTTAATTCATCATACAATTAAATCACCATCATTCAAGCATACCATACAACTTCCTAAGCATGTGGGGACATATAACAAACACCTAATAGACATACACACAAAGCATATAATTTTAAAGCATAACATCAAAAACATAAACCAAAACATAGATCTAGCTCACTAAAGCCCTAATCAAGCACATACTAATCAAACTAAACCATAGCATGAAAAATAAGTGAGCTTATGCACTTACATAACCAACTTAAAATACACTTAAATACTTGAATTAAAACTCAAAAGAAAAGCTTAGGGGGTTTAGTAGGTTTACCTTAATACTTAGAAGTTGATCTAGGCTTGAATCAAATTTTCCTCCTTGATTTCTTCCTCAAAAACCAACCAAGCTCTTCACCTTTTTTCTCTCTTAGGGTTCAGCTTTTAGGGGGAGGGAGAGGGACTAGAGAGTGAACTAAAAAGGTTAGGGTTTTAAAAGGTGAACCAAGGCAAACCCCACCACATCTATTTATAGGCAAAATTTAATTTAATTTCTAGAATTAATTTTATTGCTAAAATTGCACATAAGTCCTCAAAAGCAAAAATATTTGCCCCTAGAGTCCATGAGGCGGCCGGCCACTTGGGGTGGCTTGTTGGCCAAGCTATCTTCCAAGTTCATGCATTTAAATTACTTTCCTTATTTTCTAAAAATCAAATAATCCAATTAATTATCACAAATGAGGTGTCCCCCCATTAAGGCTCCATTTGGTTTTCCTCCTCAAATGCAGTCCGTTATCATACTAATAAAGATATTACAAATACTATTTTCACTAATAACAGTACTTTTATACTGGACTGCAGTCCAGAATTTATCTGTGCTTAACCGAACTGCATAAATATATTTCTTAGATCTTAAACCACTTAGTTCTTGTTACTCTAAATATTGTGCTTGATTTTTCTACAGTGATCTCAAACCTAATTTTGGCTTCGTTATCCGTAATGACAGTTTTTCACAGTATAATTTCATATTGTTTATAAAACCGCAGTACCGACTAAATCATACCTCAGATTATTCTGATCAAACTTTGACCGGATTAAAATCATACATAAACCCTAATTCTGATAAATCAGATCAGGCATTTCATATAAACATATATAAAACAAACTTTTGATTCCTAAATAAAAGAAATCGTAAATTTGTAAAAATATTGGTTATTACAAAGAAAATATTAAAAAATCAATTTTACTTACGTCTTGTGTAATGTATGCCACATTTATATACTGAAGATTCAAAAATCACTCTATTTGAAAATTGGTAATCTAATGGTCGAAATAAATCAAATAGGTACTGGGATTATAACGAGAACAAAGTGTTCAATTTTTATTTCATAATTTGTGGATTGTTATTTATTGACTTGAAATTATATCTTCTAGCATATGTCTCCTCATGTGTATACTTTAATGTTTTAATTTATTTGATATGTTAAATGAGCTTGTATGAGAAATTTCAATAGTCAAATCCATGATAGTAAATTTAATAGTCAACAAACAAAACCCTTATTATTTTTAAAAAAAAGTATGGGTACATAAATTTATTTTATTTATGATACCAACCCTAGCATGTCATATCTTTGGGTTGGAATAAAAAAGATAATAATTAGATGCATCCTGGGCAAGGCATGTGACCTCCGCCACCTGGGCTTGGTCCTTCTGCCAAAGGTATAACCTCTTGTGTTCCCAACTTGTGACTTTTGAATCCGGGGGAAGACTTATGACCTCCGCCACCTGCGCTTGGTTCTTCTGCCAAAGGTATAACCTCTTGTATTCCCAACTTGTGACTTGGGAATCCGGGAGAAGACCTGTGACCTGAACCACCGGCCGATGGTCCGTCTGCCAAAGGTGTAATCATCTGTGATGCACCATTGATCTTGTTTATTGGCCGAGCTTGGACGTCAAAGAGAACAACGCTCAAAATGAGAAGCAGAACAAAAGTACGCGATATTTCGGATATTTCAACCATGGTTGCTTTTTTTTTTTCCGATTTAAATCTTCTTATGGCAACCAATAGACAAGAAGAAAAAATTTTAAATGTAATCTGAACCGTTTTCAAACAAAGATATTTAGCTCTGCATTGGTGAATGGATTTTGAGGTTAATTTATAGGCACTTGACAAATATACTACTTAGTAACATATGTAAGTACATATTCTTTTCATGAAGATGCTTGGAACTGTTAGTTTATATTTGGTATAATCAGATAACAGATATCTAAACTTTTATGTGGTTTATAAAATCAGATTGCCAATAAATTATGCATATACTGAGACAATAAATAGTTATTGTAATTTAAATACTCGAATATTTTCATATCAATACTTTAGTGGTGAGAATAAAGATAGTATGGTAACATATAAAATTGATTGATTTTGTTTTATTTATTTCAAATAATTTAATTAGGTACTTATCTATATATGGTATAACAAGATATTGAAAGCTATATTTTGTTGTTAAAATATGAAGGATCAGGGAATGTAATCTATTTATTTCGTGTTAGTAATATTTTGTTGTTAAAATATGAAGGATCAGGGAATGTAATCTATTTATTTCGTGTTAGTATATTACTGAAAAAGATGTGGCAATATTTGTGAAATTGGTACAATTTCTTTCTTTTTTCTAACATAGTGTTCCTTTAGGTACTAGCCTATATTTGTCATAACTAGATATTGAAAGAAATATTTTGTTCCTTAAAAAAATGTTATATTATGTTATTATATTATGGAGGTTATGTTTGTTAAAAAGAAACTCTATACCTCAAATGAAATTTTTTATTGTCGAACATGACATGATTCAAAATATTATGTTTATGTAATCTTACTTCTATTGTTTGTTTAAAACGCGAACAAGGCGTTATTAATAAAATATAAATTACGACAAAAAAAAAAAAAACATTTGTAACGAAAGTAACAGTTTTATGGAAATTCAAAAATTTTCATAAATAAATCAAATGATTATTGCACCCAAATTGTTATAATTATTTATCAACCATGAATGTGTCGATTTGTAAACAACACTACATGAAGTGCCAATGACACCGACACTGTCTCATCCAACCTACGTTCCCATAGCTGATCATTCCCTAGTAATATTTGAGAATATATTACGTAGGGGTGTGCATAGAATTGAAACTAAATTTTTTTAGTATCCATCATCCTATCTGATCATGAAAAAATATTTTTAATGCAAAAAATTCCGTCAATTTCATTTTATCAATCAATCATATTTGTTGGATTGGATTGTACTTGAGCATTTAGAATACTTATTAAAACATGTAAAATTGCAAGAACCTTTAAAATGACAAATCACATTGTCATGATACCAATTTAGTCATTTTTTGTCAATTAATCATTTGTAATATAAAACCAAAACCATCCTATATACTAATAGAGAAAAAAAAAAAAAAAATCTCCCAAGTCCAAATTCTTAAGGCATAGAAAATAAATGGATTTAATGATTTCACAGTGAAATTGACGATGAGATGACACAAAAAGAATAAGAAAAAAAGATGTAGGTTTAGAGCTCAAATGGATGGGAGTTTGTGGGGCATAAAGAAATTGATGTTCTACGGTTTGTAAACTATGATGGGAAAAAAAATGTTGTTATATTTGAGGGTTCTAGATTTAGGTAGAAAATAAATTGATTTTCATATCTAAAAACATGTCCCCAAAAAAAAAAACACCAAAAGACACATTAATGAGTATTTAAAATATATTATTTTTATTAATAATAGTCTTCGATTATTTCTATATCGATAAATTTCACATATGATGTTCTACTTAAAATTTATGATCTTGTAATGGGACTCAATGGACACAGATTAGATGAGATGCATTAACAATAGATATACTTATTCCCTAATTTATTTATCTTTCTAATTACTAAACTTCTTAATAATATGATTTTATCATGAAAGCTTTTAACTATTTCTTTGTATATCAGTTATCGTTCTGTGATACACTCATAAAATATTCATTACCGACTCTAGGATAAGTCCGTCGTTCTTATTCTTTTATTCCTTTAAGCTTCTCATTAATTTTCCTTTAGCAATCCAATAGATAAATCTTTCTAAATAACATACAATTTAGTTGTTTCTTTACTAAATAACTGATGCATCTATTATTTTACCATCTCAAAATGTGTCTTAAGAAATTATCATTTACTTTAATTTTAGAAAAAAAAAAACTACAAATTTCACAACGATTAATTAATTATGAATATATACTCAACACACCTGTACGACAACAGCAATAATTGGAGTTTCACATTTGATTAACTAAAAGATATAATCCATAAATATGAATTCAACTATTCGTTCAATATTAAGATAGTCTCATACATGACAATTAAAGTGTTTGATTAATAGAAGAAAATATTAAAAAATCAATTTTACTTACGTCTTGTGTAATGTATGCCACATTTATATACTGAAGGTTTAAAAATCACTCTACTTGAAAATTGGTAATATAATGGTCGAAATAAATCAAACAGGTACTGGGATTATAACGAGAACAAAGTGTTCAATTTTTATTTTATAATTAGTGGATTTTTATTTATTGACTTGAAATTATATCTTCTAGCATATGTCTCCTCATGTGTATACTTTAATGTTTTAATTTATTTGATATGTTGAATGAGCTTGTATGAGAAATTTCAATAGTCAAATCCATGATAGTAAATTTAATAGTCAACAAACAAAACCCTTATTATTTAAAAAAAAAAAAAGTATGGGTACATAAATTTATTTTATTTATGATACCAACCCTAGCATGTCATATCTTTGGGTTGGAATAAAAAAGATAATAATTAGATGCATCCTGGGCAAGGCATGTTACCTCCGCCACCTGGGCTGGGTCCTTCTTCCAAAGGTATAACCTCTTGTGTTCCCAACTTGTGACTTATGAATCCGGGGGAAGACTTGTGACCTCCGCCACCTGCGCTTGGTCCTTCTGCCAAAGGTATAACCTCTTGTATTCCCAACTTGTGACTTGTAAATCCAAGAGAAGACCTGTGACCTGAACCACCGGCCGATGGTCCGTCTGCCAAAGGTGTAATCATCTGTGATGCACCATTGATCTTGTTTATTGGCCGAGCTTGGACGTCAAAGAGAACAACGCTCAAAATGAGAAGCAGAACAAAACTACGCGATATTTTGGATATTTCAACCATGGTTGCTTTTTTTTCTGATTTAAATCTTCTTATGGCAACCAATAGACAAGAAGAAAAAATATTATATGCAATCTAAACCGTTTTCAAACAAAGATATTTAGCTCTGCATTGGTGAATGGATTTTGAGGTTAATTTATAGGCATTTGACAAATATAGTAGTACTTAGTAACGTATGTAAGTACATATTCTTTTGTAGATGCTTGGACTGTTAGTTTATATTTGGTATAATCAGATAACAGATATCTAAACTTTTATGTGGTTTATAAAATCAGATTGCCAATAAATTATGCATATACTGAGACAATAAATAGTTGTTGTAATTTTAATACTCGAATATTTTCATATCAATACAATAGTGGTGAGAATAAAGATAGTATGGTAACATATAAAATTGGTTGATTTTGTTTTATTTATTTCAAATAATTTCATTAGGTACTTATCTATATATGGTATAACAAGATATTGAAAGCTATATTTTGTTGTTAAAATATGAAGGATCAGGGAATGTAATCTATTTATTTCGTGTTAGTATATTACTGAAAAAGATGTGGCAATATTTGTGAAATTGGTACAATTTCTTTCTTTTTTCTAACATAGCGTTCCTTTAGGTACTAGCCTATATTTGTCATAACTAGATATTAAAAGCAATATTTTGTACCTTAAAAAAATGTTATATTATGTTATTATATTATGGAGGTTATGTTTATTAAAAAGAAACTCTATACCTCAAATGAAATTTTTTATTGTCGAACATGACATGATTCAAAATATTATGTTTATGTAATCTTACTTCTACTGTTTGTTTAAAACGCGAACAAGGTGTTATTAATAAAATATAAATTACGATAAAAAAAAAAAAAAACATTTGTAACGAAATTAACAGTTTTATGGAAATTCAAAAATTTTCATAAATAAATCAAATGATTATTGCACCCAAATTGTTATAATTATTTATCAAGCATGAATGTGTCGATTTGTAAACAACACTACATGAAGTGCCAATAACACCGACACTGTCTCATCCAACCTACGTTCCCATAGCTGATCGTTCCTTAGTAATATTTGAGAATATATTACGTAGGGGTGTGCATAGAATTGAAACTAAATTTTTTTAGTATCCATCATCCTATCTGATCATGAAAAAAAATTTTTAAATGCAAAAAATTCCGTCAAATTCATTTTAATCAATCAATCATATTTGTTGGATTGGATTGTACTTGAGTATTTAGAATACTTATTAAAACATGTAAAATTTCAAGAACCTTTAAAATGAAAAATCACATTGTCATGATACCAATTTAGTCATTTTTTGTCAATTAATCATTTGTAATATAAAACCAAAACCATCCTATATACTAATAGAGAAAAAAAAAAAATCTCCCAAGTCCAAATTCTTAAGGCATAGAAAATAAATGGATTTATTGATTTCAGAGTGAACTTGACGATGAGATGACACAAAAATAATAAGAAAAAAAGATGTAGGTTTAGAGCTCAATTGGATGGGAGTTTGTGGGGCATAAAGAAATTGATGTTCTACGGTTTGTAAACTATGATGGAAAAAAAATGTTGTTATATTTGAGGATTCTAGATTTTGGTAGAAAATAAATTGATTTTCATATCTAAAAACATGTCCCAAAAAAAAAAAAAAAAAAAACACCAAAAGACACGTTAATGAGTATTTAATATATATGATTATTTTTATTGATAATAGTCTTCGATTATTTCTATATCGATAAATTTCACATATGATGTTCTACTAAAAATTTATGATCTTGTAATGGGACTCAATGGACACAGATTAGAAGAGATGCATTAACCATAGATATACTTATTCCCTAATTTATTTATCTTTCTAATTACTAAACTTCTTAATATGATTTTTTCATGAAAGCTTTTAACTATTTCTTTGTATATCAGTTTCCGTTTTGTGATACACCCATAAAATAATCATTATCGACTCTAGGATAAGTCCGCCGTTCTTATTCTTTTATTCCTTTAAGCTTCTCATTAATTTTCCTTTAGCAATCCAATAGATAAATCTGTCTAAATAACATACAATTTAATGGTTTCTTTCCAAATAACTGATGCATCTATTATTTTACCATCTCAAAATGTGTTTTAAGAAATTATCGTTTACTTTAAATTTAGAAAAAAAAAAAACAAAAAACAAAAAACTACAAATTTCACATCGATTAATTAATTATGAATATATATTCAACACACCTGTACGACAACTGCAATAATTAGAGTTTGACATTTGATAAACTAAAAGATAAAATCCATAAATATGAAGTCAATTATTTGTTCAAGATTAAGATAGTCTCATAGATGACAATTAAAGTGTTTGATTAATAGAAGAAAATATTAAAAAATCAATTTTACTTACGTCTTGTGTAATGTATGCCACATTTATATACTGAAGGTTTAAAAATCACTCTACTTGAAAATTGGTAATATAATGGTCGAAATAAATCAAACAGGTACTGGGATTATAACGAGAACAAAGTGTTCAATTTTATTTTATAATTTGTGGATTTTTATTTATTGACTTGAAATTATATATTCTAGCATATGTCTCCTCATGTGTATACTTTAATGTTTTAATTTATTTGATATGTTGAATGAGCTTGTATGAGATATTTCAATAGTCAAATCCATGATAGTAAATTTAATAGTCAACAAACAAAACCCTTATTATTTAAAAAAAAAAAAGTATGGGTACATAAATTTATTTTATTTATGATACCAACCCTAGCATGTCATATCTTTGGGTTGGAATAAAAAAGATAATAATTAGATGCATCCTGGGCAAGACCTATGACCTCCGCCACCTGGGCTTGGTCCTTCTTCCAAAGGTATAACCTCTTGTGTTCTCAACTTGTGACTTATGAATCCGGGGGAAGACTTGTGACCTCCGCCACCTGCGATTGGTCCTTCTGCCAAAGGTATAACCTTTTGTATTCCCAACTTGTGACTTGTGAATTCGGGAGAAGACCTGTGACCTGAACCACCGGCCGATGGTCCGTCTGCCAAAGGTGTAATCATCTGTGATGCACCATTGATCTTGTTTATTGGCCGAGCTTGGACGTCAAAAACAACAACGCTCAAAATGAGAAGCAGAACAAAATTACGCGATATTTTGGATACTTCAACCATGGTTGCTTTTTTTCTGATTTAAATCTTCTTATGGCAACCAATAGCCAAGAAGAAGAAAAAATATATGTAATCTGAATCGTTTTCAAACAAAGATATTTAGTTCTGCATTGCTGAATGGATTTTGAGGGTAATTTATAGGCACTTGACAATTATAGTACTTAGTAATGTATGTAAATACAGATATTTTTCATGAAGATGCTTGGACTGTTAGTTTATATTCGGTATAATCAGATAACAGATATCTAAACTTTTACGTTGTTTATAAAATCAGATTGCCAATAGATTATTCTTATACTGAGACAATAAATAGTTGTTGTAATTTAAATACTCGAATATTTTCATATCAATACAATAGTGGTGAGAATAAAGATAGTATGGTAACATATAAAATTGATTGATTTTGTTTTATTTATTTCAAATAATATCATTAGTTACTTATCTATATATGGTATAACAAGATATTGAAAGCTATATTTTGTTGTTAAAATATGAAGGATCTGGGAATGTAATCTATTTATGTAACGACCCCTCACGGACCATTACAGTTGAGTTCTTATTTAATCATTCATCTCTTATAAAATTACGAAAAAGATTAAGCTTAAAATAAAAATCTTTATATAACGGAAAACTTTACTTAGATAATTTTAGAAAACTCTAGAAATTTTTTTTTTAAAACTATATCAAAATTATACTTCATAATTAATATAAGTATATATATATACTTTTAAAACCCAACTCATGAAATAAAATTTAAGTCCTTATGAAACATCCAATCAAATAATAATAAATTAAAATCTCAAAACTTCATTTGAAATAAAAAATGTCCATCTTATGATCGTTCCTCCCGTTTTCCTATCACATATCGTCCCGCTTCCGCTCCAAGCTCCTCCAACACTATATCTTACCATTTCCTTTATCTGCAACATGAATTAACTTATATAAGCAAGGGCTTAGTAAGACACTTAAATCTCACAAATGTAAATAAACATTTTTCTTTTATCATCATAAATATAAACATCATTTAAAAACTTTTTACTTTTAAAACCGTCATATATTGGGCCCGGTGTTGTACCATCATAGCGCGCTAGTCACGGAAAGGTTGGGGTAGCAAATCCCAAACCAACGGTGACAAAAGTCCGCTCACCGGACAACATCATCATCATCATCATCAAGGGTGTACAACGCCATTTTAAAACATAAAAATACATATACATACCATATATATACTTTTCATCAAAACGTCATCATAGGAGAAGTATTATTTAAGAACATCATAACATCATCATCAACATCAAAATATATACTTCTCAAATCTTTAATTCATGTTGTAGGTGAGAGTTTACTTACATAAACGCCTTACTTAACCTTTTCAAATTTTCCAATGGTGACGCGCGATTGAGATCTCGGGTGCTCGCCTTTAGAACCGTTCATTCCATAAATAATAAATGTAATAAAATCAACAAAAGCTCATAATAATACATCAAACACATCCATCATATCATAGCAGCGCCTAAAAGGCCTATTTCATCATTTAGTTACATCAAAACACAAAAATTGAACAATTTCATGAAATTTCAAATCTTGATAGAATCTGCCAGTCAGACCTTTGTCTCTTCAAAAATTCATAAAAATTCATACAGAGCTCCAAATGATCTGAAACTAATTTTAAATGAAATTAGATATCCATATCTTTCTAATAGTACCTAATTTGTAAGAAATGAAAACCGTTTGGACTCTCAAAAATAGTTTTGAATTTGATTTCTAAATTTTATCGAAACTGGCAGCCGGACCTTTGCTCATTTGAAAAATCACAAAAATTCAAATATATCTCTAAATGACCTAAATCTGATTCCAAATCAAAATAGACATTCATAGTTTTCTATCAATATCAAATTTATTAAAAACAAAGACTGTTTGGGTCCTTAAAAATAGTTTTGAAAACGTGCCACTAAAATTATATAAAATCTGGCAGCCGGACCTCTGGCTCTTTGAAAAATCATAAAAATTCATATATATCTCCAAACGATATGAAACTAATTGAAAATGAAAATAGACATCCAGGGCTTTCCAACAATACTAAATTTGTGTAAAATGGAGACTGTTTGGATCCTTAAAAGCAGTTTCGAAACTTATCATAAAATCTGGAAATCCCAATAACAGTGGTCAAATCCGAAAATCATTAAAAGTATAAAAAAAAAATATCGTCACAATGTATATGATTCATACACACACACACCCCCACAAAACAGCCCTAAGACATGTTTCTAACACATAAAATTATTCAATCATCATATCAATGAAATCATACATCAAGAAATCAAAAACCCTAATTTCGCCTTATTCACAAAATCGACCTTATCGCCATCCTTCGATCATCATTCGATAAATATTTCTCATCTTCTTTTCAAACTCACATAAAGACACTCATCAAGAAAATCATCCAATCCCTCAAAGAATCCCAAATTAAAATATATAACAAAATCATTCTCATCATTAAACAATACCGAAACTTACCTTGAAATCCTTTGATTTTCGGTTTGGAAGAATTTAGAGGTTTGGCAGATTCTCTCTCTTTTTTTTCTTTTTTTTTTCTTTTTTTTTTCTATATTTTTGTTTGTGCGTGGGAGAGAGGCAAAAAGAGCAGACAAAGGGAATGAGTTTGTGCGTGAGTGAGGGGCCGAGAGAGATATTATGTAAATGAGCGTGAAAGAGAAAGAATTAAAACAATAAACCCTATAAAATCATGAGCTATTAATTCCAATTAAATTTTGGAATTAATGAAATATAAATTGTCAAACTCTTTTTTTTTTTCCCTCACATTTCTCCCTTCTTCGGCTGCAATAACTTTCCTCTTTACACCTTTCCCCTTATACCGTGCATACCACATATAACACACACATATACATGCATATAATTTTATATATAATTGACTAATCAAATAACTTAATATATATGTGTTATATATATAAAGACATATATACAGTACAATCTTTATATATATATAAAATAAAATATACATACATATAGTATATACATATAAACATATTTATAACCATTTATATAACATATCATTTTATATATACTAAAAAAATTGTCACATGAATTCATCAAATCATCATAAGAAAATTTTATCATTTTGGCATGGACTTTGTTCTAGCACATCGAGTCCTCATCGCGTCACCTGAAAAATAACTCAACAAAATATTAGAATTAAGAAATTTCTATCTCATCACATTATCTATGTTAATTCTAATGTTAATTTTCTAACGTTAAAGTTAGATAGCATTTGGGGCGTTACATCCCTCTTACCTTATAAAAGTTTCGTCCTCGAAACTTAGAACAATTCCGAATAATTCATTCTCATAGCATCTTCTCGCTCCCAAGTATCTTCCTCTATCTTGTGATTACGCCAAAGAACTTTTACTAAGGGAATATCTTTGTTTCTCAAGCTCTTCGTCTTTCGATCAAGAATCTCAACTGGTTTCTCTTCGTAACTTATATCCTCTTGAATCTGAATCGATTGCGGTTGGATGACGTGAGATGGATCCGGTACATACTTCTTCAACATCGAAACATGAAATACATTGTGGATGGATGTCATCTCTTGCGGTAAATCTAACTTGTAAGCCACATTGCCGATACGCACAATCACCATATATGGTCCCACATACCTGGGATTAAGCTTGCCTTTCTTCCCAAATCGCATCACACCCTTCATCGGGGCGACCTTGATAAACACCAAGTCTCCAACCTCAAACTCTAAAGGCCTTCGACGCACATCTGCATAGCTTTTCTGCCTACTTGGAGCTGTGGCAATCCGCTGCTGAATCACCTTCAATGCTTCGGTCGTCTTATTGAAGAAGTCAGTTTTCTCCTTAAGTTCCGACTCCGCTAGCTTCTTCTCCCCTGCCTCATGCCAATAAATTGGGAACCTACAACGTCTTCTGTAAAGTGCCTCATAGGGAGCCATCCTAATCGTCGCTTGATAACTATTGTTATAAGCGAACTCAGCCAACGGTAAAAACTTACACCAACTCCCTTTGAAGTCCAAGGCACAAGCTCGAAGCATATCCTCAAGTGTTTGATTAGTCCTCTCCGTCTGACCGTCTGTTTGCAGATGAAAAACCGTGCTAAATTTCAACTTCGTACCCATAGCAGCTTGAACACTCTTCCAGAAGTGAGAGGTGAACCTACTATCTTGATCCGAAATGATAGATCTGGGAACACCATGAAGCCTCACAATCTCCTTCACATATAATTCTGTCAATTGTTCCATAGAGGATGTCAATCGTATCGAAAGAAAATGTGCTGACTTGGTCAATTTGTCAATGACCACCCATATAGCATCATATCCATTCGTAGTCCTTGGCAGTCCAGTAATAAAGTTCATCGCAATGTCTTCCCAATTCCATTATGGTATCTGAATTGACTAAAGCACCCCTCCTGGCTTTTGGTGCTCAGTCTTAACTTGTTGGCACGTCAAACAATGCTTCACATAGTGTGCTACATCCTTCTTCATTCTGAACCACCATAAACTATTCTTAAGATCCACGTACATTTTGGTTGCACCAGGATAAAGTGTATACGGGGTGTTGTGCGCCTCTTCAAGAATCTTTTTCTTCAGCTCCTCGTCCTTAGGAACACATAAACCTCCCTTAAACTTTAGCACTCCATCATCAGACGCAGTAAATCCTTCACACTTCCCTTCGAACATTTCCTTTTTAATTCTCGCAAGATTTGGATCAAGGTCTTGCTTACTTCGAATGTCCTCTAAAATAGTTGGAGACAATGTCATTGCAGAGAATCGTCCAACTATTAATTCTAACCCAAATTCAAAAATCTCCTTTTGAAGAGGTTTGGACATCGCATTCAAGGACATTAACGAGACAGGGGTCTTCCGACTCAACGCATCAGCTACTCTATTTGCCTTCCCTGGATGGTATAGGATTTCACAATCGTAATCCTTCACTAGCTCAAGCCACCTCCTTTGCCTCATATTCAAATCCTTCTGCGTGAAGAAGTATTTCAAACTTTGGTGATCAGTGTATATTTGGCATCGGACTCCATACAAATAATGCCTCCATATTTTCAATACAAAAACAACGGCAGCCAACTCTTGGTCATGGGTGGGATAGTTTTTTCTCATAGTCCTTCAATTGCCTTGAAGCATAGGCAATTACCTTCCCATTCTGCATTAAGACTACACCAAGTCCCACTCTAGAAGCATCACTGTAAATTACAAACCCTTCATCCCCATCCTGAATCGTCAAGATTAGGGCACTTGTGAGTCGTCTCTTCAGCTCTTGAAAGCTCTTTTCGCAGTCCTCTGTCCATTCGAACTTCTTTCCTTTTCGGGTAAGTATCGTAAGCGGCATAGCAAGTTTCGAAAAGTCAGCCACAGATTTCCTGTAATATCCTGCTAAACCAAGGAAACTTCTGATCTCACTTGCGTTGGTTGGTCTCTTCCAATTACTAACTGCCTCAACCTTCGCGGGATCTACCATTACGCCATCTTTAGAAATCACATGGCCAAGAAATGTCACACGATCCAACCAAAACTCGCACTTAGAGAATTTGGCATACAACTGGTGCTGTTTCAATATCTGCAAAACTGTTCTTATATGCTTCTTATGTTGGTCTCGAGTATTTGAATAAATGAGAATATCGTCGATAAACACTATCACAAACTTATCCAGAAACTCCTTAAACACTCTATTCATCATGTCCATGAAAGCAGCAAGGGCATTGGTCAACCCAAATGGCATGACCACAAACTTATAATGACCGTATCGAGTTCTGAAGGCTGACTTGGGAATATCTCCTTCCTTGATCTTCAGTTGGTGGTATCCAGATCGTAAATCAATCTTCGAAAACACAGTCGCACCTTGCAATTGGTTGAATAAATCATCAACTCTCGGCAATGGGTACTTGTTCCTTATGGTCACCTTGTTCAAACCCCTAAAGTCGATGCAGAGTCTCATTGTCCCATCTTTCTTCTTCACAAATAAAACTGGAGCTCCCCACAGTGAATGACTTGGGCGAATGAAACCCTTGGTCAACTGGTCTTGAAGTTGCTCATGTAATTCTTTCAATTCAGCAGGTGTCATTCTATAAGGTGCCTTAGAGATTGGCCCAGTGCCCGGTGCTAACTCAATCTCGAACTCGATTTCTCTATCTGGCGACAAACCTGGCAAGTCCTCTGGAAACACATCACTAAAATCTCGTACGACAGGTACATCCTCAAGCTTCAATTTCTCTTCTTTCTTCTTATCCACGATGCTGGCTAAGAAACCATTACAGCCATTGGCTAGCATCTTTCGAGCCTTCATTGCTGACAAGAACAACTTCATCTTCTTCTTCGCATCACCAATGAATTCAAACCGATCATCTCGTTTGGGATTAAACACGACCTTACGTCTTTGGCATTCAATAGACGCGTTATACTTTCCCAAGAAATCCATACCTAAAATTAGGTCATAGTCAAACATCTCGAGCACTATCAGATTACTATAGAACTCTCTATCAACAATTCTCATTGGCATTGCTCATAGCCAATGAGTGGATATCATCACTTCCCCAGAGGGTAGTGTCGTAGTGAATCCCTGACTCAAGATATCCTGATTTATTCCTAGTCTTTTAGCAAAAGTAGAAGACACAATGGAGTGTGAGGCTCCTGTGTCGAAAAGAACATTAGCACATTGGTTAATGACATGTATCTGACTTGTGACAATAGTAGAAGTCTCATCAGCTGCTTCTTCTTTGGTCATAGTAAAAATTCTGGCACCATATGGGGACAAAGGCGTGCTAATTGGTTAAATCACTTAACAGCTTCCGTCACTGATAGATTTCCTTGACGAACTTATTAAACTCGTCATAGTGTTCCCTAGTCACAGACATGTTGAAATACTGCTCGTTAAATTCTTGGATAAAGTATTCCCATGAAATTAAGGACTAACTCGATCGACTTCAACCATCCTTGAGCTATCAAAGGGTCAGTTGAACCATTGAATTCCTTAGGTTTCATCATCTTGAATCGCAGATATAGAGGCTCATGATTTGTCGCTGCTTGAACTCCTCTATCTTGCACTGGTTGTGTAGCCTGTGGGTTAATGGGGACTTCTACTCTGTTGGCATTAGCTTGCAAGTTGTTAATAATAGCCTGTTGTTTCTGAACTTGCTTCTGAAGTTGAACCACCATTTCTACTAAATTAGGCTCTGCCACCGCTTCATTTTCAACTTGTCCACGACCCCTTCGTTGGGCTTGACGCAACTGTGCCATAACTTCTGCCAAGTTAGGTTCCGGAGCAACCACATCTTCGGCTTGCATTCGACCATTACCACGTCCTCGAACTGCACGTCCTCATCCGCATACCATCTTATCATAGTCGTTTGTTAGTAGCAAATATTGTCAATAAGAGACCCTTTTTTTTTTTTCGATATCGAGTCAGGATTCAAACTTTCCATAATAGAACATCACCTCACAACTCTTACATTTGTATTTAAGGAAATTAATTAATTACTTACTTGAAGAAGTTTGAAGTGGATGCGTGGCGATGCATGATAGGAAATAGAAAACCGCTCTGATACCATATCTGTAACGACCCGTCACGAACCGTTATTGTTGACTTCTTATTTAATCATTCATCTCTTATAAAATTGCGGAAAAGATTAAGCTTAAAATAAAAATCTTTATATAACGGAAAACTTTACTTAGATAATTTTAGAAAACTCTAAAATTTTTTTTTTTTTAAACTATATCAAAATTATACTTCATAATTAATATAAGTATATATATATATATTTTTAAAACCCAACTCATGAAATAAAATTTAAGTCCTTATGAAACATCCAATTAAATAATAATAAATTAAAATCTCAAAACTTCATTTGAAATCAAAAATGTCCATCTTATGATCGTTCCTCCCGTTTTCCTATTACATATCATCCTGCTTCCGCTCCAAGTTCCTCCAACACTATATCTTACCATTTCTTTTATCTGTAACATGAATTAACTTATATAAGCAAGGGCTTAGTAAGACACTTAAATCTCACAAATGTAAATAAACATTTTTCTTTTATCATCATAAATATAAACATCATTAAGAAACTTTTTACTTTAAAAACCGTCATATATTGGGCCCGGCGTTTTACTATCATATCGCGCTAGTCATGGAAGGGTTGGGGTAGCAAATCTCAAACCAACAGTGACAAAAGTCTGCTCACCGGACAGCATCATCATCATCATCATCAAGGGTGTACAACGCCATTTTAAAACATAAAAATACATATACATACCATATATATACTTTTCATCAAAACGTCATCATAGGAGAAGTATTATTTAAGAACATCATAACATCATCATCAACATCAAAATATATACTTCTCAAATCTTTAATTTATGTTGCAGGTGAGAGTGTACTTACATAAACGCCTTACTTAACCTTTTCAAATTTTCCAATGGTGACGCACGATTGAGGTCTCGGGTGCTCGCCTTTAGAACCGTTCATGCCATAAATAATAAATGTAATAAAATCAACAAAAGCTCATAATAATACATCAAACACATCCATCATATCATAGCAGCGCCTAAAAGGCCTATTTCATCATTTAGTTACATCAAAACACAAAAATTGAACAATTTCATGAAATTTCAAATCTTGATAGAATCTGCCAGTCAGACCTTTGTCTCTTCAAAAATTCATAAAAATTCATACAGAGCTCCAAATGATCTGAAACTAATTTTAAATGAAATTAGACATCCATATCTTTCTAATAGTACCTAATTTGTAAGAAATGAAAACCGTTTGGACTCTCAAAAATAGTTTTGAATTTGATTTCTAAAATTTTATCGAAACTGGCAGCCGGACCTTTGCTCATTTGAAAAATCACAAAAATTCAAATATATCTCTAAATGACCTAAATCTGATTCCAAATCAAAATAGACATTCATAGTTTTCTATCAATATCAAATTTATTAAAAACAAAGACTGTTTGGGTCCTTAAAAATAGTTTTGAAAACGTGCCACTAAAATTATATAAAATCTGGCAGCCGGACCTCTGGCTCTTTGAAAAATCATAAAAATTCACATATATATCCAAACGATATGAAACTAATTGAAAATGAAAATAGACATCCAGGGCTTTCCAACAATACTAAATTTGTGTAAAATGGAGACTGTTTGGATCCTTAAAAGCAGTTTTGAAACTTATCATAAAATCTGGAAATCCCAGTAACAGTGGTCAAATCCGAAAATCATTAAAAGTATAAAATATATATATATATATATATATCATCACAATGTATATGATTCATACACACACCCCCCCACAAAACAGCCCTAAGACATGTTTCTAACACATAAAATTATTCAATCATCATATCAATGAAATCATACATCAAGAAATCAAAAACCCTAATTTCGCCTTATTCACAAAATCAACCTAAACGCCATCCTTCGATCATCATTCGATAAATATTTCTCATCTTCTTTTCAAACTCACATAAAGACACTCATCAAGAAAATCATCCAATCCCTCAAAGAATCCCAAACTAAAATAAATAACAAAATCATTCTCATCATTAAACAATACCGAAACTTACCTTGAAATCCTTTGATTTTCGGTTTGGAAGAATTTAGAGGTTTGGCAGATTCTCTCTCTTTTTTTTCTTTTTTTCTTCTGTTTTTTTTTTTTTTTTTTCTATCTTTTTGTTTGTGCGTGGGAGAGAGGCAAAAAGAGCAGACAAAGGGAATGAGTTTGTGCGTGAGTGAGGGGCAGAGAGAGATATTATGTAAATGAGCGTGAAAGAGAAAGAATTAAAACAATAAACCCTATAAAATCATGAGCTATTAATTCCAATTAAATTTTGGAATTAATGAAATATAAATTGTCAAACTCTTTTTTTTTTTTTTTTCCCCTCACATTTCTCCCTTCTTCGGCTGCAATAACTTTCCTCTTTACACCTTTCCCCTTATACCGTGCATACCACATATAATACACACATATACATGCATATAATTTTATATATAATTGACTAATCAAATAACTTAATATATATGTTATATATATAAAGACATATATATACAGTACAATCTTTATATATATATAAAATAAAATATACTTACATATAGTATATACATATAAACATATTTATATCCATATATATAACATATCATTTTATATATACTAAAAAAATTGTCACATGAATTCATCAAATCATCATAAGAAAATTTTATCATTTTGGCATGAACTTTGTTCTAGCACATCGAGTCCTCATCGCGTCACCTGAAAAATAACTCAACAAAATATTAGAATTACGAAATTTATATCTCATCACATTATCTATGTTAATTCTAATGTTAATTTTCTAACGTTAAAGTTAGATAGCATTTGGGGCGTTACAATTTATTTCATATTAGTATATTAATGAAAAAGATGTGGCAATATTTGTGAAATTGGTACAATTTCTTTCTTTTTTCTAACATAGCGTTCCTTTAGGTACTAGCCTATATTTGTCATAACTAGATATTGAAAGCAATATTTTGTTCCTTTGAAAAATGTTATATTATGTTATTATATTATGGAGGATATGTTTGTTAAAAAGAAACTCTATACCTCAAATCAATTTTTTTATTGTCGAACATGACATGATTCAAAATATTATGTTTATATAATCTTACTTTTACTCTTTGTTTAAAACGCGAACAAGGTGTTACTAAGAAAATATAAATTACGATAAAAAAAAATTTGTAACGAAGGTAACAGTTTTATGGAAATTCAAAAATTTTCATAAATTAATCAAATGATTATTGCACCCAAATTGTTATAATTATTTATCAAGCATGAATGTGTTGATTTGTAAACAACACTACATGTAGTGCCAATAACACCGACACTGCCTCATCCCATCTACATTCCCATAGCTGATCATACCCTAGTAATATTTGAGAATATTTTAGGAAAAATTTTACTTTTAGCACCTGTGGGGAAAAGATTATTAAAATCAGCACCACTTTTTCATCCCTTCAGTTCTAGCACCGCCACGTCATCAAAACCCATGATCTGTGGGGCCAAGCCGTAATTAATGTAAGTCAAATTATGGGTTTGTCCTCGTCTCCCTCGCATACCCCAGAAAACCAGCATCTACAGTATTTCGGAGAGAGAAAATTGAAATCTAGAGAGAGAAAATGAAATCTAGATAGAGAATTTGATGCAATTGCGCGGAACCGCACGGAAAACCGTCCGTAACCACCACGAAAGGCCACCAACTTAGGATAGTTTAAAAAACAGGAACCAGATATCGAGAGAATGAGGGTTTAGGGGAAATCGAAGTTAAGGAATCAAAGATGACGAAAATTAAAAAAAATTACTTTTTCGTTTCAATGTTTAAAAAGTCTGCGTTTAGCGCTTTGTTTGCAAAGGGGAAAAAAAATTTCCTCATTTGAATAGTTATTATTGAACAGTATCTCTTCTTACGGGTTCGGTCATTTTCATAATGACCGCCTGGTAATTATGAAAATGACCCCTGTAACTGTTATAACTCTCGCATATAATTTTGGTCATAACGGTTATGACCATGTGGTCATTATAAAAATGACCCGCTTTTTGGAACTCAACAATCCTTATACCGGATCGGTCATTTTCATAATGACCCCATGGTCAAAATCTTTGTGACCCCTGAAATTGTCAATACGGTGACGTATTGGTCAAAGTGTTAGGCCATCGGTCATAACAGTTATGACCGTCCGGTCATAACAATTATGACCACCGTGTTAGGCCATCGGTCATAACTGTTATGACCGATGTGTTAGGCTATCAGTCATAACTTTTATGACCGATAGCCTAGACTGTCGGTCATAACAATTATGACCACACGGTCATAACCGTTATGACCTACAGTGTTAAACCATTGGTCATAACTGTTATGACCACACGGTCATAACCGTTATGACCCATGTGTTACATCATCGGTCATAACTGTTATGACCACACGGTCATAAAAAATAAAAAAATTTAAAAAACTCACTTTTCTGGTCATTTTACAGCAAAGGTCATTTTCAAAATGACCCAACGGTCATAACCTTTGTGACCCCTGTAAATTGTCAATACGGTGATGTTATGACCACACGGTCATTCCTGTTATGACCTCTGTGTTAGATTGTCGATCATAACTGTTATGACCTTGTGGTCATAATTGTTATGACCTCTGTATTAGACCAGCGGTCATAACTGTTATGACCGTACGGTCATTATGAAAATGACCGTCCTCTCATATTCATTTCATTTAAAATGACTTCTAGTATTATTACATAACGGTCATTTTCATAATGACCCCGTAGTCAATTTTGTTGTGACCGTGTTTGACCAATATTGACCGTAGCACAGAGGTCATAACCGTATATTTACCACCTGGTCATTTTCACAATGATCGTCCTCATGGTAATACCAAGAGTCATTTCAATTTTAAAATAATATTTACCTTCATTTCCCTCCTGCCCAAAAGTCATTCTAGCTCGAATACCCTAACAAAACCCCATACCATCTTCTACAGTGTTTTAGAGAGAGAAACTCCGATTTTAGAGAGAGAAAGCTTTGCAACCGCTCGGAAACCGCTCAGTAACCGTCCTAAACCACCGCGAGCACCCGTTATTTACTGCTTAAACGTCCCTTAACGTCGAACACTCTTTAAAAAAAGGAAAAAAATAAGCCATGTCGACGCCAAGGAAAATGTCAGAGAAAAACAGTTCACCCGAAATTTCGCCGAAGAGAACGCAGGGGAGATCGAAGTAAATGATACAAAGAAGTTCATGAGTTCACCAGAAATGAATATAGCCGACCCTGGAATGGTAAATATTTTGATTTTTGTTTTTATGTTGAAAATAAATTTACAGAGGTTGTTATATATAAGTGTCGTAGAAGAGAAGCGATGCATGGCTGGATTGGTGAAAAAGTTGTTTTGATTTTTGTGTTTAAAAAGTTAACACTTTAAATATTTTTCAGTAAGAATATGCAGTTTTTATTGATCATGTAAAAACAAAGTTTCCATTTTTATATGTGTTTTTGATGATATTCCACTTTCTAATTGGTTTGTTGAAAATTCTTATCATAATGTACAAAAAGTTAGAATTTTTATCTGTTTCTGAACCATAAAGCATCCGTTCGTTAAAGTTAGTGGTTTGGTTTATATAATATATAAAAAAATATATATATATGTGGGTTTCGTCGATGTTGGTGTCTAAGTGTATATGATATCGGGTCTTTTTTTAAAAAAAAAAAATTGTAATGGTCATTTTTGTTATGAGTCTCCGGTCATAATAATAATTACTCAGCCTTAAGTTATTTACTGCTGGTCATTATCATTATGACTTGTTGGTCACAATAAATAATAATTCCTCAGTTTTTCTGTTATGTCCGTGTGGTCATTTCAGCCCACGCTTGTTGGTCATACATTAGTTACTATGAGTTTTGACTTATTTTAGGATGGTCATTTCATTATATTATATTATAAGTGTGTGATTATGTCATTTTTTCATAATGATTTGTTGCTCACAATATTTACACAGTTGTCTGTTTGTTCTGGACGGTCATTTTCATGATGACTTTCTCATTTTAGGACCACAAACATCTATTTTTTTGGAATTGATTGTGATCAATTCGTTACCTTTCATATTGCTGTTATTTTGTGCTTGGTAATATGTATGATTACTTCACTGTCATCAGTATACTTATTATGTTATGTTACCATTAACATGACCGCAGGTTCAATATAATCGACGGGTGCCGGATACGGAAATTACCAGGGCTAAAATAAATACTTTTGTTAACATCAAAGATATTTGTACGAAATTGAACCGGTGGTTGACTCCACAACAGTACGCGGCCGTCGTCGATCAGCGATGCATTAAACAGTTTCTAGGATTAAGTACTCTTGGTTGGGCTGGGCAGCTCTTCCATAACATTGTTATGAGATTGACGGATCACTCATGGATGGGTGATGCTCTTTGGTTTGAGGTGGGTGAAGACCTAGGCAGATTTTCTATCAACGAGTTCTGTCTCATTACCGGCATGAAATGCGTAGGGTCTACCCATCTCCCATTGGTCGAGAGCCGATTAATAACAAGATATTTTTCGACGCTAAGAGGTGTGTCGAGAGAACATTTGGAGCTTCAGCTGTCCAATGCAGCCAATTTGGACAACGACGACGACGCTGTCAAGCTTAGTCTACTATACTTGACATTCTCCATTCCTTTGTCAAATGCAAACTCGGTTAAGATAGACCCGAAGTTTTTTGCCCTTGCCGATAACATTGCTGAGTTCAATGATTTTCCTTGGGGCGTGCTCTCATGGGAGGCAACCCGGACTGCAATCTGCAATTCAGTTGAAAACAGGGTGGCTTCGAAGAGAATACCCTTAAAAAAGAATGACAAAGTGCATTACAGTGTTGCGGGCTTTCCCCATGCGTTGCTTGTTTGGGCCTATGAGACCCTCCCAACGATAGCAATGAAATTCAGCTCCAAATACGAGCATGCCATTCCGCGTATGCTGTCGTGGACCACCACGGACAATGTCAAGTTCGATGATGTTATGTCTGCTTTTACCGAGGTTGGTGAAAAGCAGGTACAAAAAACTGTTGCTCGTCTTTTACATATTATCCCAGAGTATTATGTATGCTGTGTCAATTACAATTGGTGGTCAATTTACATATGTAAATCATCCTTGTCCTCATAACAGTAATTATATATTATAGTATATAGCAGGATTCATAACAGTAATGTCGAGTTGGTCATAACTGTTATGACCGATAGTATAACGCTATCGTTCAGAACAGTTATGACCAGGTGGTCATTACTGTTATGACCACTGGTTTTTAACCAGTGGTCGTAACAGTAATGACCAGGTGGTAATAACTGTTATGACGCTATCGGTCATAACAGTAATGACCAATTGATCATTATTGTTGTACCCCCTGGTTTTAACTAGTGGTCATAACAGTTATGACCAATTGATCATTACCGTTGTGACCACTAGTTAAAACCAGGGGTCACAACAGTAATTGGTCATAACAGTTATGACCGATACCGTTATACTATCGGTCATAACAGTTATGACCGTTCGGTCATTCTGTTATGACCCATACTGTAATCTTATACAGTTAATATTAATTGTTTGTTTTTTTAATATCAATGTTGGTCATTGTACTTAGTGGAAGGGTGGTTATTTAATTTGATTATCTAATCAATATGAATATTAATGATATGATATTAAATGTGTTCAGCCTAAGGGTTTTGTGATGATGCCAACTGAAGAAGAGTTGAAGGACCCATGGGTTGCGCGGCTATATTTGAAGAACCCAAGTGTTGTGCCTAAATTACCTCCCAAGACTCCTGCCCCCCCAACGAGCTCTAATACAAACTCCGAGTGGCGCGAGTTTCAAAAAGAGATCCGAGGAGAGGTGGTCTCCATTAAAAAAGAGGTGGTCTCCATTAAAAAAAAATTAGCTTCTATTAAAAAGGGTCAGACGAAGTCTAACAAACTCATGCGAAGGGTGATAAAAATGTTGGCCGCCAACGTTTCTGAGAAGGGACAAGGGAAGGGACAAGGAGAGGCACACACTTCGTTCCATTTCAGCAGCAGCCCAGAGACTAAAGTTCAGACGCCTGAATCGGATGCCTTGAAAACTACCCCCCCCTCACATTGGCACCGGCTCGCAATATGATGTCATATTGGACTCTGCCTTGGGTCCCGTTGCGGATATGGGTGTTCAAGCAGCCATGGAGTTCCTTACCGCCAACAAGGTGATTGTTTCTCGTGAAGACGTCAAGGCTGATAACAATTAAGTAAACAATTATTTTTCGATCGCGTCTACCATATATGTAGATGATCTTAACTGTCTTCCATAATAATTTTTTTTTTTTTATTATGACATGTTATGATAACACGCAGGAAAATATTACAGCCAGCCTAGAAGAAAGCGAGGGAGAAGTTAAGGAAAAATCCGACCCTTCTGTTGGAAAGGAGGAAATGATGCCTGACCCGGAGAATTTATCCGGATTGGATAAAGATGATAAAGAAAATAAAAAAAGAGAGCTGGATGTCAAACAGCTTGAAGAGCCAGCATCCGAGGAGAGCATCGGTGACATGGTTGTTATTCATCATCTTTAACTTATTTACATATCAATTATGGTCATCGTACAATGTTAACTCATTTCACATCTGTCGTTTATAGATCCCTAAGAAGAAGAGGGTCAGACTATCAAGGCTTGGACAACGGCCCTCTTCTTCCATGCCTCATGATGGCTCGCCGTCGAAGGCTCCAAATACGCTGATACATGCCCTCCCTCCGAGTCTCGCAGATGAACCCCCAAAAGAGATACTTGAGGAGTTCAGGGCGTGGTTCCCAAAAGGTTTATTGAAGAAGACTCTTACAGGGTAATTTTTTTTATAATACTTATACGTTCGATTTGAAAATTATATTATATTAACAATGTCATCACCAATTAACCAGACGGTACATTTTGTTTAGTAAACGGCCTCCCCGATACTCTAAGACGCATGATACGTTGGACAAACCACATGACCTCGGATGCATGCAGGTGGAGAAAAAAAGTTGGTATTATGAGTTAGCTACTTCAGCTGTATGGCTATGGGATGAAGTAAGTACCGTTCAACAATCTTTTATTCTCCATGTTATAGAAGTGTCGTAAAATCAAATGTCAATCCTATTGGCTGTGCAGACTATGAATTTTTTCCAATAAATTTGTATCTTTTTTGTTTGTGCAGCACATTGACGTTGCATTCTACTATCTGAGGAACAAGATCAGGCAGTTCCCCGAACTGAATCAACGGAAGGTGACAACGGTAGACACAGTTTTTACTTCAAAAGTTCGTTCGTTATGGACTGTCTACCAGTCAGCTCCTGATAAGTTCAATTGGGCCTGCTGTGATTCTATCTTCATGATAATGCTGGGAGTCCGTGTCCAGAGTGGGACCTCATGGTGGGACGTTAACACAGTTCTAATGCCAATTCACTTCGAGGGTCTGAAACATTGGGCATTAGTTAAGCTCGATCTGATAAACTGGACCATTGAGGTATATGACTCTCTTGAGAACGAAGGACCTCACAACTCTAAGGTCCGCGAAGGAATGGAAGGACTGTCAAAGTTCATTCCACTTGTGGCGGAACAAAATAGTTTGTTCGATTTCAAACGGCGAGATCCTCTAGGAAATTACCCAATACTGGTCACCATAATGAAAGATATCCCTAAACAAGCCAATGGGTTAGTACTATCATTGCTTGCTGTTTTCATTAAATTCACTGTGGAATGTGTGATCCTTATTTATAATTTTGTTTTGTTTTTCAATCTTTCGTGCAACAGGGGTGACTGTGGAATGTTTATAATAAAATTTGCTGAGTGCTTGATAGAAGGGAGGGATGTCCGTTACTGGGTAATTGATGCACGCATGAAACTCTTCAGGGAATGGATGGCATGTTACTTGTGGGCCCATGCCAAACGTAAGCTCGAACAATCATATAAGAGTGATGAGGATGATGAGACAAATTATTAGTTTTTTTCCCAAACCATTGCAAATGTTGTTATCTAACTTAGCCACACCGTAAATAGTGTCATTCTTTGATTCTTGGTAACAATTAATTATTTTTTTTATATGGTATATTGTTGTAGATTGTGAAGTTCAACATTACACATTAATCTTGTTGGCCCATGTCATAATTTTATTGATCAGATGGGAATAAAAGGAATTAGCAATAATATTATCTTTGTACCTTATATAGCAGCAAAATATTAGCTTATACCAATTAAAACGTTCGTCATTCCTGTTATGACCGTGTGGTCATAACGGTTATGACCTCTCGTCCAAAAAAAATAATAAAAAATTTGAAAAGTCATGTTTCAGGCCATTTTCTACCAAAGGTCATTCCTGTTATGACCGTGTGGTCATAACGGTTATGACCTCTCGTACAAAAAAAATAATAAAAAATTAGAAAAGTCATGTTCCAGGCCATTTTCTACCAAAGGTCATTCCTGTTATGACCGTGTGGTCATAACGGTTATGACCTCTCGTCCAAAAAAATAATAAAAAACTAAAAAAGTCATGTTCCAGGCCATTTTCTACCAAAGGTCATTCCTGTTATGACCGTATGGTCATAACGGTTATGACCTCTCGTCCAAAAATAAGAATAAAAAATTAGAAACGTCATGTTCCAGGCCATTTTCTACCAAAGCTCATTCCTGTTATGACCGTTTGGTCATAACGGTTATGACCTCTCGTCCAAAAAAAATAATAAAAAATTAGAAAAGTCATGTTCTAGGCCATTTTCTACCAAAGGTCATTCCTGTTATGACCGTGTGGTCATAACGGTTATGACCTCTCGTCCAAAAATAATAATAAAAAATTAGAAAAGTCATGTTCCAGGCCATTTTCTACCAAAGGTCATTCCTGTTATGACCGTGTGGTCATAACGGTTATGACCTCTCGTCCAAAAATAATAATAAAAAATTAGAAAAGTCATGTTCCAGGCCATTTTCTACCAAAGGTCATTCCTGTTATGACCGTGTGGTCATAACGGTTATGACCTCTCGTCCAAAAAAAATAATAAAAAACTAAAAAAGTCATGTTCCAGGCCATTTTCTACCAAAGGTCATTCCTGTTATGACCGTGTGGTCATAACGGTTATGACCTTTCGTCCAAAAAAAATAATAAAAAATTAGAAACGTCATGTTCCAGGCCATTTTCTACCAAAGGTCATTCCTGTTATGACCGTGTGGTCATAACGGTTATGACCTCTCGTCCAAAAAAAATAATAAAAAATTAAAAAAGTCATGTTCCAGGCCATTTTCTATCAAAGGTCATTCCTGTTATGACCGTGTGGTCATAACGTTTATGACCTCTCGTCCAAAAAAAATAATAAAAAGTTAGAAAAGTTATGTTCCAGGCCATTTTCTATCAAAGGTCATTCCTGTTATGACCGTGTGGTCATAACGGTTATGACCTCTCGTCCAAAAAAAATAATAAAAAATTAGAAAAGTCATGTTCCAGGCCATTTTCTACCAAAGGTCATTCCTGTTATGACCGTGTGGTCATAACAGTTATGACCTCTCGTCCAAAAAAAATAATAAAAAACTAAAAAAGTTATGTTCCAGGCCATTTTCTACCTAAGGTCATTCCTGTTATGACCGTGTGGTCATAACGGTTATGACCTTTCGTCCAAAAAAAATAATAAAAAATTAGAAATGTCATGTTCCAGGCCATTTTCTACCAAAGGTCATTCCTGTTATGACCGTGTGGTCATAACGGTTATGACCTCTCGTCCAAAAAAAATAATAAAAAATTAGAAAAGTCATGTTCCAGGCCATTTTCTATCAAAGGTCATTCCTGTTATGACCGTGTGGTCATAACGGTTATGACCTCTCGTCCAAAAAAAATAATAAAAAATTAGAAAAGTCATGTTCCAGGCCATTTTCTACCAAAGGTCATTCCTGTTATGACCGTGTGGTCATAACAGTTATGACCTCTCGTCCAAAAAAAATAATAAAAAACTAAAAAAGTCATGTTCCAGGCCATTTTCTACCAAAGGTCATTCCTGTTATGACCGTGTGGTCATAACGGTTATGACCTCTCGTCCAAAAAAAATAATAAAAAATTAGAAACTTCATGTTCCAGGCCATTTTCTACCAAAGGTCATTCCTGTTATGACCGTGTGGTCATAACGGTTATGACCTCTCGTCCAAAAAAAATAATAAAAAATTAGAAAAGTCATATTCCAGGCCATTTTCTACCAAAGGTCATTCCTGTTATGACCGTGTGGTCATAACAGTTATGACCTCTCGTCCAAAAAAATAATAAAAAACTAAAAAAGTCATGTTTCAGGCCATTTTCTACCAAAGGTCATTCCTGTTATGACCACTGTATTAAACATGCGGTCATAACAGTTATGACAACTTGGTTAAAACAGTTATGACCGACGCAACTGGTCAAAACGGTGACGTATTGGTCAAACCCTAATAAATTGTTCTCTCCACTCTCCCGCCCAAATCCCGACTAAACTAACAGTACCCAAAATATTGAAAAATTTGTCTATCCTATTTTCGTCGTTTTTCTCTAAGTGAAGCCTCACCAATATTTTCTGCCCGATTACCCACTAATCGAAACTCACTGTAAGTCAAACAAATCTGATCACATCTTCTTCGGGTACTCTGTTAAAACTGCCCCTGACCATCCTCGTCACAGTTTAAGGCCGAATCTGCCAGATCTGCTTCTACTCCAGCTGAGTAGATATCTTCACACTTCCTATCAGCCAATCTGAGGTAATGGTTCCTGTTATTTGGTTTTATTTGTTAATTTATTATTTAATGGGTGTGCTTTTTGAGATATTAGTCAGCTCGCTGTATATTACAAAACTGGTCATGTTGTAAATGACCATCGTGTCATTATCATCGTGATCAATTTTGAGGTTTGTAATGCAAAAAAACTTTATAATTCAAATAAATTATTGGATATAACCAACTCGCTATATATAAAAATGGCCTTATAACACAATGTTTCCTTCCTTTTGTATTGTAAATATGTTATTGGATAACTTGATAGTGTTTCATTCAGGAATGGATGCGGTTTGTGTTTTTGTCAATTATAATGGTCAATGGGACGGCACATCATCGTCATATGTTGGTGGCGAAATGAAGGGAATATTGGTGCCCGATAACTCAACATATGTTGGACTTGTTGAGTTGGTAAGAAGTGTGATTGGAATTAGAGGTCCAGACAAGAATATAGTCATGAGATACGGTGTTGAGCCTGGATTGCCTCTTGTGAGGATATAGTGTGATGCTGACGTTAAATTCTACATACAACTGAAGAAGAAGGATGTTCTTGTGCTTAGCAAATTTCCAGTTACCATCGATGTATTGGATGAGTCTGCGGTGGAAGCAATGCCAGCAGAGGTTGGGGCAAGCAACCACATAGACGTTCAACATTCTAGGGATGGGGGACAGAGTGATGAAGCCATGCAACATGTAAATGACAGTAATACGATCATCCCTCCTCCTCTTCAGTTCCCTTCTCCTACAGTAGGTCTGGATTTGCACAGCGAAGATGAAATTGAAAAACAAGATGAAGCTATGCACAATGATTTATGCACGGCCCATGATGATTGTAAGGAAAATGCATGATGCGGATGATTCGCATCGGTCAAACGAAAAGAGTATCACAACAAGTATTGGAGACCAATCTATTGTCAATAACACTAGATCTGAAAATGACAAAGTATCCAGTAGTGACAGTCTATCCGACGGCGTCATTGTTGCTGATTATACACCTGTCATAATGCGCATAAACTGCATATTTGAGAACAAAAAGTTACTGCAATACCACCTTCATCACGATGCAATGAGTAAACACTACCAGTTCAAGGTGAAGAGGTCGAACTCTACTCTATTACACGTGATATGTATAGATAATGAGGGATGTCAATGGCAATTGCGTGCGACTAGGATGAGAGGTAGTGAAATGTTTGTTGTGAAGCGGTTCGACGACGTCCATACTTGTTCAATTGAAATCGTGCAAGGGCATCATCGTCAGGCGAAGAGTTGGATGATTGGGGAGTGTGTTAAGGCAAAATACTTGGATCCGACCAATACCTTATATAGACCAGCCGAAATAATGCGAGACATGCAGGACGAATTTGGAGTGTCTTTTAACTATCTTAGAGCATGGCGAGGGAAGGAAGCTGCACTGAACAGACTGAGGGGGGATGATGCTGAGTCATACAAAGGTACTTTCCCATATATGCTTATATGTTCTTGACTGGACTTAACACTGTTATACTTGCGACATGGTATTGATAATTTAATAATTACAGTTCTGCCAGCGTGGGCTGAAATGGTTATGCGGAAAAATCCTGCATCCGACATTCAAATTGAGACAGAGTCAGAAAATTGTTTCAAATACTTTTACACGTGCTTAGCTGCTTCGAAGCATGGTTGGCCGTATTGCCGTCCAGTCATTGTGGTCGATGGTTCAGCACTAAAGGCCAGGTTTGGAGGAATGTTGCTTGCAGCCTGCGGGCACGACGCAAATGGCTCCATATTTTCCCTTGCATTTGGTATCGTTCCGTCGGAAAGCAATGAATCATGGAAATGGTTCTTCGAGAAGCTAAGGGATTCAATCGGCACAAGAGAGTCTCTTGCTATTGTGGCCGATAGGCATAAGGGTATCGAATATGCAGTCAACCATGTCTATCCAGATGCTGCATTCGGGATATGCGTCCAACACTTGGCTGCAAACTTGAAGGCTAGGTACAAAGATTTCAAAGGCCCTTTGAAGACCTATTTTGATGGTGCCTCGAGATCGTATCTTTTAAGTGAGTTCCATCGTCATATGGAATCCATCCGTGGTCTTAACCCCGACATGCATCGATACCTTGTTGAGGCCGATCCTACAAAGTGGTCGCGAGCATACTTCAACGGTCGGAGATATGCAATCATGACAACCAACATTGCTGAGTCATTTAATAATGTGGATCAGAAAGCCCGGTTAATGCTAGTTGGATGCTTGGTGGAATGGCTGAGGGCACTACTACAAAGATGGTTTGTCGAGAGGCGTGAAGAGGCCCTTAAAATAACATCTAAACTGGCCCCAAAGGCTGAGAAATTGATTCGAACACATTTCTCGGTAGGCCTATCAGTAACGGTATGTGATAACGACCACATCATACACACACGCATTAAAAAATAAAATTTGTGTTATCCTTCTTGCGAGCGATTAAACTAATATCTTCGTTGTTCTATTTGTTACAGCCTCGGCTAGCTGATCAGTTTGAATATGCCGTCACCAGCAATGATGGTCAAATATGGATTGTCGATATGAGCGAAAGGACATGTACATGCAGACGATTTCAGGTAGATCAAATTCCTTGCCCTCATGCAATGGCCGTCTGTAACTACCGTCGAATTGATCCTTATAATTATTGCTCTAATTACTACACGAAAGACTATCTGTATTCTTGCTATGCAGATGTAGTCCATCCTATTGGCAGCGCCGAGGGCTGGGACGTATCTGAAGAAGTAAGCTTGCAAATTTTTAATCCTCCCACCACAAAGCGTGGGCCCAGAAGGCCACGGGTTCGTAGGATTCCGTCCCAAGGTGAAGAACATGAGCCTATTCGGTGTGGTAGATGTAATGGTTATTGACACAACCGTCAAACATGTACCAACTCAGTACCCTTACGAAAACGTCCAACAACAAGGACAGATACATAGTTAATAACAGGCAGTTTCAAAGTTTTTTTTAAAATTATCATTCATTTTACTTTACGTTTAGAAGAATGTTGTATAACATTTTAGCACAATAGTTGAACACTTCACACTAAACAGTTACATTCTTTTATGATAACAGTTATGTATTTTATAATGCAATAGAGTGATATTTGTTAAGTGACCAATTTCGCCTATGTCTGAAAATTTACAAAAAAAAAATTACACGAACATTTTTAGAAAAAAATATAAATAACTTGTTATTGGGGTTGGTGAAATGGATGAGAAGATATAGGGGACAAAAAACAGTCGTATTGGTGCAGAAAATGTTCGTGGGGTTTTTTTTTTTTTTTTAAATTTGTTACAAACCAGCGATCATAACCGTTATGACCGTGTGGTCATTCCTGTTATGACCGTATGGTCATAACAGTTATGACCTTTACAGAAAAAGGCGTCGAACATGACTTTTTTTTTTTATATTATATATACCAAGGTCATCACCGTTATGACCACATGGTCATAACTGTTTTGACCTTTACTAAAAAAGAGCCTTAAAATGTTCAGTTTTTAAATAAAATATTATACAGACCACACGGTCATAACCGTTATGACCACATGGTCATAACTGTTATGACCTTCACTGAAAAGGCCCAAAAATGTTCATTTTTTTTGTTTAAATATTAAACAGACCAAGGTCATAACCGTTATGACCACACGGTTATAACAGGAATGACCTTTGGTAGAAAATGGAATGGAACATGACTTTTCTAATTTTTTATAATTTTTTTTGGACGAGAGGTCATAACCGTTATGACCACACGGTCATAACAGGAATGACCTTTGGTAGAAAATGGCCTGGAACATGACTTTTCTAATTTTTTATTATTTTTTTTGGACGAGAGGTCATAACTGTTATGACCACACGGTCATAACAGGAATGACCTTTGGTAGAAAATGGCCTGGAACATGACTTTTCTAATTTTTTATTATTTTTTTTGGACGAGAGGTCATAACCGTTATGACTACACGGTCATAACAGGAATGACCTTTGGTAGAAAATGGCCTGGAACATGACTTTTTAAGTTTTTTATTATTTTTTTTGGACGAGAGGTCATAACCGTTATGACCACACGGTCATAACAGGAATGACCTTTGGTAGAAAATTACCTGGAACATGATTTTTTTAGTTTTTTATTATTTTTTTTGAACGAAAGGTCATAACTATTTTGACCACACGGTCATGAGTTTTCTAATTTTTTATTATTTTTTTTGGACGAGAGGTCATAACCGTTATGACCACACGGTCATAACAGGAATGACCTTTGGTAGAAAATGGCATAGAACATGACTTTTCTAATTTTTTATTATTTTTTTTGGACGAGAGGTCATAACCGTTATGACCACACGGTCATAACAGGAATGACCTTTGGTAGAAAATGGCCTGAAACATGACTTTTTTAGTTTTTTATTATTTTTTTTGGACGAGAGGTCATAAACGTTATGATCACACGGTCATAACAGGAATGACCTTTGGTAGAAAATGGCCTGGAACATGACTTTTGTAATTTTTTATTATTTTTTTTGGACGAGAGGTCATAACCGTTATGACCACACGGTCATAACAGGAATGACCTTTGGTAGAAAATGGCCTGAAACATGACTTTTTTAGTTTTTTATTATTTTTTTTGGACGAGAGGTCATAACCGTTATGACCACACGGTCATAACAGGAATGACCTTTGGTAGAAAATGGCCTGGAACATGACTTTTCTAGTTTTTTATTATTTTTTTTGGACGAGAGGTCATAACCGTTATGACCACACGGTCATAACAGGAATGACCTTTGGTAGAAAATGGCCTGGAACATGACTTTTCTAATTTTTTATTATTTTTTTTGGACGAGAGGTCATAACCATTATGACCACACGGTCATAACAGGAATGACCTTTGGTAGAAAATGGCCTGGAACATGACTTTTCTAATTTTTTATTATTTTTTTTGGACGAGAGGTCATAACCGTTATGACCACACGGTCATAACAGGAATGACCTTTGGTAGAAAATGGCCTGGAACATGACTTTTCTAATTTTTTATTATTTTTTTTGGACGAGAGGTCATAACAGGAATGACCTTTGGTAGAAAATGGCCTGAAACATGACTTTTCTAATTTATTATTATTTTTTTTGGACGAGAGGTTATAACTGTTATGACCACAATTTTATTTTAAATTTGTTACAAACCAGCGGTCATAACCGTTTTGACCGTGTGGTCATAACAGTTATGACCTTTGCTGAAAAAGGCGTCGAACATGACTTTTTTATTTTTTTTATATTATACAGACCAAGGTCATAACAGTTATGGTCATAACTGTTATGACCTTTACCGAAAAAGGACCTTAAAATGTTTGTTTTTATTTTAAATATTATACAGACCAAGGTCATAACAGTTATGACCACTTGGTAATAACTGTTATGACATTTACCGAAAAAGAGCCTTAAAATGTTCGTTTTTAAAAAAAAAACAATATACAGACCAAGGTCATAACCGTTATGACCACATGATCATAACTGTTATGACCTTTACTGAAATAGAGCCTTAAAATGTTCGTTTTTTTATATAAATATTATACAGACCAAGGTCATAACCGTTATGACCACATGGTCATAACTGTTATGACCTTTACCCAAAAAGGCCCAAAAATATTCATTTTTTTTTTGTTTAATATTATACAGAAGTGTGGTCATAACCGTTATGACCGGGAGCTTCGGCTGTTATGACATTTGCTGAAATTGTTGTTTAAAAACTGGTAATGAATGGCACATTTTTTGGGCCTTTTCTACTCGGCTTATACATAGAACAATACACTACCTGGTCATAAAATACTTAAGGTATATTATGAAAAAAATGTCCCTATATACACTATGGTAAAGTTTGACGAATATAATAAAAAAATTTGTTAAACAATGTTCCTATTAACAGATTGCAAAGGTTAGAATGAAGAATTACAATTTGTTAGCCAATGTCCATGTTGACATCATCATCACTTTTGTAAGTTTGTTCAATTTTTCTTTTGGCATGGAGCCAGAAGAAACATGCTAGCCACTCCCGAAATAGTTGCATGCGTTCAGCAATGACCCAATAACGGACATCCCTCCCTTCTAGCAAGCATTCAGCATATTTAATGGTAAACATGCCACAGTCACCCCTGTTGAACGAATGATAAAGATGAATTAAAATCGTGTCATCATAACAGTCATTATTAGCAAAGTGTTGACATAAATTTGATTGTACTAACCCATTGGCTTGTTTAGGGATGTCTTTCATTATGGTGACTGGTATTGGGTGAATTCCAGGGGGATCTCTTTTCTTGACGTCGAACAAATTTATTCTTTCAGCCAGCATTGGAATGAACACTGCTAAACATTCAAGTCCTTCTCTGACCCTTGCATTGTGACGGCCTTCATGCTGCAGAGAGTCATAGACCTCAATGGTCCAGCTTGTCAGCTCGAGCTTTACTAATACCCAATGTTTAAGATCAGCTAAGTGAACTGGTATTAGCAAAGTGTTGACATCAAACCAGGAGGACCCACTCTGTACTTTAACTCCTGTCATGATTTTGAGTATAGATTCACAGGAGCCCCAATCGAAGTTGGCTGGTGAACTCTGGTGTATACGCCATAATGAACGAATCTTTGATGTAAAAAAGGTGTCAACTGTTGTCACCATCCATTGTTTCAATTCGGTGAACTGCCTGCTCTTCTTCCTCAAGTAGTAGAAGGCAACGTCAATGTGCTACAAGAGTAAAACATTAACAAATAAACATTAACAAATGTAATGTAAAACTCGGTAGGGCATCAAACAATGTACCGTTGTTTTATCAAAAAAATACAACAGAAAGATACTTACTTCGTCCCATAACCAAACAGGGGAGGTAGCTAATTCATAATACCAGCTTTTTTTTTCTACCAACATGAGGCCGAGATCATGGGGTTCGCTCAATGTATCATGCTTGGCAACGTATCGGGGAGGCCGTTTACTAAACATAAATAAGGTTAGTTACTGTCAAAACACAAAGTTGTAATGTTTACAACAAATTGATTATCAATAACTCGTGTAAAATTCAATTACCCTGGAGGAGACTTCTTCAATACTCCCGCCTTGATCCACTCCCTGAACTCCTCTAGTGTTTGTTCAGGAGGTTGATCTGCGAGACACGGTGGGAGGGCGTAAATAAGGTTAGTCGGAGCCTTCGACGGAGATCCAATATCAGTCGTACGACCGGACGGCCGTTGGCGAAGGCTTGATAGTCTGGCCCTCTTCTTCTTAGGGATCTACAAATAAAGATGTAATACACATTTAATATTACTGATGAAACTTTTGAAGAGTAAATTGTCAGTTTCAGATATGCGGAACAACCAGGGCCCCGATGCTAACCTCGTTGGATGGCTCGTCAAGAATTGATTGATCCTGATCCGGGATAATTTCTTTACCATCATCCTCCTCTATTACGCCTTTCTCCAGATCAGGCATGGCCTCCTCCGCAATTTCTTCAACAGATGGCTCGGATTTGGCATTCGCCTCTCCCTCATTAACCTCCTCCTCCGCAATATTTACCTGTGTGGTTTCACAACGTGACATAAACGATAGGTTCATTGCATATATGGTGGTTAAAAAATTATCATGATCTTGAATGTGGAAGACTGAAATTAAATTACAGGATTACCTTATTATTCTCGTTCTCGGCATCTACATGAGCCGTATGTGGCTGACCCTGTCCCTTAACATTACTGTTGGCGGACAACATTTTAAGAACCCGCCTCAAGAGTTTGTTGGATTGCTTCTGTTCCTTTTTCAGTGAGGCAATCTCTGTGAGGATCTCTTTTTGAAACTCCCGCCACTCGGAGTTTGTATCTGTGCTCGGTCGGGGGAAGGAAGACTTGGAAGGTGGTAATTGAGGCTGGGCCTGGGGAAGATTCAAAAATAGGCGCGCAACGCATGGGTTCTTTAACTCCTCTTCGGTTGGCGTCAAATCAACACACTTAAGATGCACACAAACATCGGTCATAATATATTAATGACTGACACAACAGATAATAAATTACATAAAATTAATTGTCATTTCTCAAATAAATCACCAACCAAGCGGTCATAACTGTTATGACCGTGTGGTCATAACAGCTATGACGGCACACGGTCATAACTGTTATGACCGTGTGGTCATAAAAGTTGTGACTGCACACGGTCATTCCTGTTATGACCGTGTGGTCATAAAAGTTGTGACCCCCCATGCTAATTATGGTGATGAACACCTATTGTAATTGCGGCTAGGCCCAAAAATGAAACGTAAATTTTTTTTTAAATACCTTGGATTCGCCAACCGTCGCAAAAGCAGCCAATACATCATCAAACCTCACATTGTCCGCAGTGGTCCACGACATCATACGCGGAAGGACATGCTCGTAATTGGTGGTGAACTTGGAAGCTATCACTGGGCTGGTCTCATGAGCCCAAACGAGCAAGGCCTGGGGGAACCCCGCAACACTGTAACGAGATTTGTCAATATTTTTTTTTGGTCGTCTCTTCGAAGAAATCCTGTTTTCCACAGTACTGCAGATTGCAGTCCGCGTTGCCTCCCATGAGAGCACACCCCAAGGAAATTCATTGAAAGCATCTAAGTTATCCGCCAGGGCAAAATACTTTGGGTCTATCTTAACGGAGCTTGCATTTGATAAAGGGATGCTAAACACAATGTACAGTAGGCTAAGCTTGACCGCATCGTCGTCATTGTCAAACTTAGAATTCGACATCTGCAGCTCCAAATATTCTCTCGTAACACCCCTAACATCCGAAAAATATCTTGACATTAATCGGCTTTCCACAACGGGGAGATGTGTAGACCCTACACAATTCAGGCCGGTTATTAGGCAAAACTCGTTAATGGAAAATCTGACCAAGTCTTCACCAAGCTCAAACCATAGAGCGTCACCCATGGCTGAATGAGTCGTCAGGCACATCACGATGTTGTGGAATACCTGCCCAGACCAACCTAGAGTATCTAAATGCATGAACAGTTGAATACATGGCTGAGTCTTCAAGGACTCATACTGTCGCGGAGACAACCACCCACGCAGTTTTTTCAATGTCTCCGTTATGTTTACGAAAGTATTTATCTTCACCCTGAAAATTTGACTGTCCGGTACAAGGCGGACGTATTGACCCTGCATTGATGGTAACAGTAATAAAGTTATTAACTTTACGAACTTCAAGTAATCGTAAAAAAACCTGCCCAAATATTACCAATTGATCGCAAAATTAGTACTAAACAGCCACCGATATCACCAGGAAAGGGATACTTTCATACCATTTATCCCCAACTAAATAAAAATTAGACTATCAATCATAACAGTAATGACCAGGTGGTAATAACTGTTATGACCACCGTGACAGGCCACGGTCATATCAGTTTTGACCATCTGGTCACAACAGTTATGACCGATAGTCTAACACGGTGGTCATAACAGTTATGACCACCTGGTCATAACAGTTATGACCGATAGTCTAATTTTATATATATATTAACCGTCAAACAAAATTATACAATCGGTTGGATAATGGTAGAAAATCAGATAAAAATACGAACTTTAATAATGTTAAAGTAAAATTTTTCAACATATCTTAAAAATCTTAAAATGGCTAAACGATAACACATATAAAAATTAAACCTTTACAAAAATAATCAATCAACACTGCACATTATTTATGAAAAATTTTATAAATGTTGGTTATGGTACATTATCCCAAAACCAACTGGTTGTTAACAATGGAAACTTTTTAACAATAGTAAAAATGGAAACTTTTTATTATATAGTCGATAAAAACTGCACATTCTTGATGAAATAGAGTAATATAAAAATAAAAATAAAAATATATACTTTATAAGCAGAAAAACAACAAAATTTTTACCTCTTCGGCTTTCGATAACTTAGCTTCTAAGGAACTGATCAACTCCTCCACATCATTTACACCCATTTCCCCCTGCTTTATCTTCAAACCAGCATCGGACACCATTGTCTCCATCTCTGGTACCGGTTTTTTGTCAGTCGATGACGACGTCGTTGGCTGAGACGAAAGTCGGGCTGACCTCCTCAAGAGAGAAGTGTTTTTTGCAGACATTTTTGTGTGTGTGTCACACCAAATGGGTATATTTTTAAGGATTACACGACGTTAACAGAGGTCTAAGCAGTTTATACAATAATTTCGTTGCGGTTTGGGACGGTTATCGAGCGGTTATGGGTCGGTGGCTGCTGATTATAACACTTTCTCTCTCTAGAACCGGCTCTCTCAAAAATACTGTAGAAGCTTGTTTTTGAAATTTTTGTTAGGGCAATTAGAGGGAGAATGACTTTGGACGGAGGGGGGATGAGGGCAAATATGGTATTTAGAAATAAATGAAGGGTGGCCCGAACATCAATGACTGCTGGCATTCCAAAAGCCACTGGTCATTTTTTTCATAATGACCATCCGGTTAATATATTTTTGACCAGGGTTAAATGCTAAAAATAGTCATTTAAACGGGTCATAACAGTTATGACTAGGCGGTCAATACGAAAATGAACGAAATACTACATACAACAGGGTCATAACGGTTATGACCGTGTGGTCATAACAGTTATGACCGATGATGTAACACAGGGGTCATAACGGTTATGACCGTGTGGTCATAACAGTTATGACCAATGGTTTAACACTGTAGGTCATAACGGTTATGACCGTGTGGTCATAACTGTTATGACCGACAGTCTAGGCTATCGGTCATAAAAGTTATGACCGATAGCCTAACACGTTGGTCATAACAGTTATGACCGATGGCCTAACACGGTGGTCATAATTGTTATGACCGGACGGTCATAACTGTTATGACCGATGGCCTAACACTTTGACCAATACGTCACCGTATTGACAATTTCAGGGGTCACAAAGATATTGACTATGGGGTCATTATGAAAATGACCGATCCGGTATAAGGATTGTTGAGTTCCAAAAAGCGGGTCATTTTTATAATGACCACATGGTCATAACCGTTATGACCAAAATTATATGCGAGAGTTATAACAGTTACAGGGGTCATTTTCATAATTACCAGGCGGTCATTATGAAAATGACCGAACCCGTAAGAAGAGATACTGTTCAATAATAACTATTCAAATGAGGAAATTTTTTTTTTCCCCTTTGCAAACAAAGCGCTAAACGCAGACTTTTTAAACATTGAAACGAAAAAGCAATTTTTTTTAATTTTCGTCATCTTTGATTCCTTAACTTCGATTTCCCCTCAACCCTCATTCTCTCGATATCTGGTTCCGGTTTTTTAAACTATCCTAAGTTGGTGGCCTTTCGTGGTGGTTACGGACGGTTTTCCGTGCGGTTCCGCGCAATTGCATCAAATTCTCTATCTAGATTTTATTTTCTCTCTCTAGATTTCAATTTTCTCTCTCCGAAATACTGTAGATGCTGGTTTTCTGGGGCATGCGAGGGAGACGAGGACAAACCCGTAATTTGACTTACATTAATTGCGGCTTGGCCCCACAGATCATGGGTTTTAATGACGTGGCGGTGCTAGAACTGAAGGGATGAAAAAGTGGTGCTGATTTTAATAATCTTTTCCCCACAGGTGCTAAAAGTGAAAATTTTCCAATATTTTACGTAGGGGTGTGCATAGAATTGAAACTTAATTTTTTTTAATATCCATCATCCTATCCGATCATGAAAAAATCTTTTTATGTGCTAAAAATTAAGTCAAATTCATTTTATCAATCAATCATATTTGTTGGATTGGATTGTACTTGATTATTTAGAACACTTATTAGAACATGTTTAATTGCAAAAAACTTTAAAATGACAAATCACATTGTCATGATACCAATTTAGTCATTTTTTGCCAATTAATCTTTTGTAACATAAAATCAAAACCTTCCTATATAGTAATAGAGAAAAATAAAACTTCCAAAAGACACGTTAAAAAGTATGAAACTTATTTGATTATTTTTATTAATAATTGTCTTCGATTATTTCATTACTGATAAATTTAACATATGATGTTATACTTAAAATTTATAATCTTGTAATGGGACTCAATTGACACAGATAAGATGAGATGCATTAACAACAAGTATATTTATTCCCTAATTTATTTATATATTTAATTTCTAAAATTCTTAATTATTCCACTAAATATATGAAGCTAACTATTGGTTATATCTCGTCATGAAAGCTTTTGAATATTACTTTGTATATCAGTTACCGTTTTGTGATACACTCATAAAATATTACTTATCGACTCTAGGATAAGTTCCGCCTTTCTTATTGTTTTATTCCTTTAAGCTTCTCATTAATTTACCTTTAACAATCCAATAGATAAATTTTTCAAAATAAGTACTATTTAGTTGTTTCTTTACTAAATGACTGATGTCTCTAATATTTTACAATCTCAAAAGGTGTTTTGAGAAAATATCATTTACTTTTATTTTAGAAAAAAAAAACTTCAAATTTCACATTGATTAATTAATTATGAACCATATACTCAACACTCCTGTACGACAACTGCAATCATTGGAGTTTCATATTTGCTTAACTAAAAGATAAAATCCTTAAATATGACGTCAGTTATTCGTTTATGATTAAAATAGTCTCATAGATGACAATCAAAGTGTCTAATTATTAGAAGAAAATATTAAAAAATAAAATTTACTAACGTCTCGTCTAATGTATGCCAAATTTTTATACTTAAGATTTAAAAATCACTCTACTTGAATAATAGTATTTCAATGGCCAAAATAAATCAAACATGTAATGGGACTATATCAAGAATAAAGTGTTCAATTTTATTTATTATTTGAGGATTTTTATTTATTGACTTGAAATTATATCTTCTAGCATATGCCTCCTCATGTACATACTTTAATTTTTTATTTTATTTGATATGTGGAGTGAGTTTGTATGAGAAATTTTAGTAGTCAAATCTATGATAGTAAATTTAATAGTCAACAAATAAAAACCTTATTATATTAAAAATATTATACATAAATCTATTTTATTTAGGATACCAATTCTAGCGTGTCATGTCTTTGGGTTGGAATAAAAAAGATAATAACTAGATGTATCATGGGCCAGACTTGTGACCTCCGCCACCTGCGCTTGGTCAATTTGCTAACCTCTTGTGTTCCCAACTTGTGACATGTAAATTCGAGAGAAGACCTGTGACCTGAACCACCGACGGATGGTCTGTCTGCCAAAAGTATAATTTCTTGTGTTCCCAACTTGTGACTTGTGAATCCAGGGGAAGACCCATGACCTGAACCACTGGCGGATGGTCCATCTGCCAAAGGTATAATTTCTTGTGTTCATAAATTGTGACTTGTGAAATCGGGGGAAGACCCATGACCTAAACCACCAACCAATGTTCCGTCTGCCTAAGGTATAATCTCTTGTGTTCCCAACTTATGACTTGTGAATCCGGGAGAAGACCCATGACTTGAACCACCAGCGGATGGTCCGTCTGCCAAAGGTCTAATCATCTGTGATGCAAAATTGATCTTGTTTTATCGGCCGAGCTCTGACTTTAAAGAGAACAATGCTCAAAATGAGGAGCAGAACAAAACTACGCGATATTTTGGATACTTCAACCCTGTTTACTTTTTTTTTTTTTTGTCTGATTTAAATCTTCTTATGGCAATCGATAGCCAAGAAGAAAAAATATATATATGTAATCTGAACCGTTTTCAAACAAATATTTTTATCTTTGTATTGGTGAATAAATTTTGAGGGTGATTAATCGGAACTTAACAAATATAATACTTAGTGATGTATGTAAAAAATCGATTCTTGTTTTGAAGATGGTTTAATTGTCAGTTTATATTTGGTATAATTAGATAATAAATATCTAAACTTTCATGTGGTTTATAAAGTAGATTACCAATAAATTTTGCATATACTAAGACAATAAATTAGTTAATATAATTTAAATACTCTACTATTTTCATATTAATACAAAAGTTGTGAAAATAAAGATGGCATGGTAACATATAAATTTGGTTTATTTTATTTTATTTATTTCAAATATTTGCATTAGGTACTTGTCTATATATGGTATAACTAGATATTGAAAGCAATGTTTGGTTGTTAAAATAGGAAGGATTGGGAATATGATCTATTTATTTCATATTACTATAATAACGAAAAATATGTGGCAGTATATATAAAATTGGTACATTTTCTTTCTGTTTTCTAACATAGCATTATTTTATATACTAGCCTATATTTGTTGTTACTAGTTATATTTTGTAAAAGTAATTTATCCGTTTAGTTCCCCAATTATGAATATCATGTCATTTTGGTCCTTAAACTTTTGATTTTGGCAAATTAGTCCCTTAATTTTTTATTTTTGACCGTTTTGGTCCCTCACACTAAAATTGACAGATGATTTCTGAAATTTCACATAAATAATCATATTCCTATCGCATAATAACTAAAATGTTATTACATTAAGTTCAAAATATTTTAGTTGAAAAGGGTTTTAAGAAGAATAAGGTGGAATTTAATTTCACACTTAGTGTAATTGTTTATTAAAATTTCATGTTAGTATGGAATTAGAACATGATTATATACACTAAATTTAAAAATTATCTGTAACGACCCCTCACGGACCGTTACAGTTGACTTCTTTTAATTATTTATCTCTTATAAAATTGCGGAAAATATTAAGCTTGAAATAAAAATATTTACATAATAGAAAACTTTACTTAGATAATTTTAGAAAACTGTAGAATTTTTTTTTTAATCAAAAATTTAACTTCATAATTAATATATATAAATATATATAATTTTTCTAAAACCCAATTCATGAAATAATATTTAAGTCCATATGAAACATCCAATCAAATAATAATAAACTAAAGTCTCAAAACTTTATTGAAATTACAAATGTCCATCTCATGATCGTTCCTCCCATTTTCCTATCACATATCGTCCCGCTATCCGCTCCAAGCTCCTCCAACACTATAACTTACCCTTTCCTTTATCTGCAACATGAATTAACTTATATAAGTAAGGGCTTAGTAAGACACTTAAATCTCACAAATATAAATAAACATTTTTCTTTTATCATCATAAATATAAACATTATTTAAAACCTTTTAAACTTTTAAAACCGTCATATATTGGGCCCGGCGTTGTACCATCATAGCGCGCTAATCACGGAAGGGTGAGGGTAGCAAATTTCAAACCAACGGTGACAAAAGTCCGCTCATCGGACAACATCATCATCATCATCATCAAAGGTGTACAACGCCATTTTAAAACATAAAATACATATACATACCATATATATACTTTTCATCAAAACGTCATCATAGGAGAAGTCTTATATAAGAACATCATAACATCATCATCAACATCAAAACATATACTTCTCAAATATTTAATTCATGTTGCAGGTGAGAGTGTACTTACATAAACACCTTACTTAACCTTTTTGAATTTTCCGATGATGACGCGCGATTGAGGTCTCGGGTGCTCGTCTTTAGAACCGTTCATGCCATGAATAATAAATATAATAAAATCAACAAAAGCTCGTAATAATTCATCAAACACATCCAACATATCATAGCAGCACCTACAAGGCCTATTTCATCATTTAATTACATCAAAACACAAAAATTGAACAATTTCATGAAATTTCAAATTTTTATAGAATTTGCCAGTCAGACCTTTGTCCCTTCAAAAATTCATAAAAATTCATACAGAGCTCTAAATGATCTGAAACTAATTTTAAATGAAAGTAGACATCTAGATATTTCTAATGGTACCTAATTTGTAAAAAAATGAAGATCGTTTGGACCCTCAAAAATAGTTTTGAAATTGGTTTCTAAACTTTTTACCGAAACTGGCAGCGGGACCTTTGCCGATTTGAAAAATCACAAAAATTTGCAGATATCTCCAAATGATATAAAACTGATTCCAAATGAAAATAGACATCTATAGATTTCTAATAATATCAAATTTGTTAAAAACGGAGACCGTTTGAATTCTCAAAAATAGTTTTGAAATCTGATCATTAAAATTTTACCGAACTTGGCAGTCCGACCTCTGCCTATTTGAAAAATCATAAAAATTTACACATAACTCCAAAGATATGAAACTGATTCCAAACAAAAATAGACATCTAGAGGTTTCCAACAATATTAAATTTGTTAAAAACGGAGACCGTTTGGAATTCTTATCTTAGAATCTGAAAATTTCAGTACAGTGATTAAATCCGAAAATCATAAAACAATAAAAATTATCACCACAATATACATGATTCATACACACACGTACACAGACACAAAACAGCCCTAAGACATCTTTCTAACACATAAAATTATTCAATCCCCATACCAATGAAATCATAAATCAAGAATCAAATACCCTAAATTTGTTTTGTTCACAAAATCAACCACATCGCCAATCTTTCGATCATTATTCGATAAATATTTCTCATCCTCTCCTTAAACTCACATGAAGACACTCAACAAGAAAAATCATCCAATCCCTCAAAGAATCCCAAACTAAAACAATTAAGAAAATCATCTTCATCATCAAACAATACGAAACATACCTTGAAATCCTTTGATTTTTGGCTTGGAGGAATTTGGAGGTTTGGCGGATTCTTTTTTTGTTTTTTGTTTTTTTTTCTTTCTGTTTGTGCGTGGGAGAGGGGCTGAGAGAGCAGACAACAAGAATGGGAAAGAAAAGGAAAAGGAGGCTAGGGAAGGGAGAGAGAGAGAGAGCATGTAAAAGAGAAACAATCAAAATTATAACAAAATTTGTGAGTAATTTAATTCCGAATAAATTTTGGAATTAATTGAGATTAAATTCTTTGGTTTAATTGTGTTTGAATTGCTGTGGGATAGCTGTCATTAAGGTCTGAAAACGTGTGGGAGGAAAAGGAAACAATTAGGTTAACTTTTAGAATTTTCGCACCAAAAATTGCACATTGTAAAATGGTTGGTTACTAGTACATATTCGGATAGTATACTAGTCATAACTTCTTACTCTTATATCAGATTTTCACAAATGAGTAGGCGTTGGAAAGCTTATGAAAAGCTCTATAAGTTTATTTTAATTATAACATAATTTTTGACATTCAAAGATTCATAATTGAGTTGGAAATTAATATCATATAAAATATGCCTTTTTCGGATAACATACTTTCCTTCTTTTTTTTTTTTTTTAAACATTAACATCATCACAAATACTACATACCATATATATATATATATATATATATAAATCATCACACAAAATTATCAAGTCATCATAAAAAAATTCATCAATTTGGCATGAACTTTGTTCTAGCACATCGAGTCCTCATCGCGTCACCTGTGAAAAATAGCTCAACATAACATTAGAATTAAGAAATTTCTATCTCATCATATTACCCATATTAATTCTAATGTTAATTTCCTAATATTATTTTTAGTTAGCATTTAGGGCGTTACATTATCTCATCAATTTTAATGTTAGGGATCAAAATGGTTAAAAATCAAAAGTTAATGGACTAATTTACTAAAATCAAAAGCTTAGGGACTAAAGTGATAAGATATTCATAGTTAAGAGACAAAACAGACAAATTATCCATTCTGTTATTATATTATGGAAGATATGTTTGTTAAAAAGAAACCCATACCCCAAAAGTAATTTTTTTTAATGTCTAACATGACATGATTCGAAATATTATGTTTATGTAGTATTATTTCTATTGTTTCGTTTAAAATACGAACAAACTATAATTTAAGATAACAATGACATTTGTAACCACAATAACACTTGTATGAAAAATTAAAAAATTTCATAAATAACCAAATGATTGATGCACCCAAATTATTATTGTTGTACATCAAATATAAATGTGTCGATTTGTAAACAACAATTCGTGAAGTGCCAACAATACTGACACTGTCTCATCCCACCTATGATCTCATAGCAGATCACGCCCTAGTAACATTTGAGAATGTTTTACATAGGGGTGTGCATAGAATTGAAACTGTAACAACTCAAAAATTTGACGAACTTGTGATTTCCTTAAATACAAGGAAAATCTAAGTCTGAATCATATATGTCAACATAAAGCTCAAAATCTGATTTGATTATCAGAGTATGTTTGAGTTCTTATAAGTATTATGAGACTCAATAATAATATATTAAGTCAAGAAGAAAGCTTTATGATGAAAAAGGTCGAACCATGAATTATGATTTTCATTCAGGTCAATGAATGACCAGGATAATTTACAAACTAATTAAGACGGTACTACCAAATAATAAGCAGTATTGAAATTATATTGTGTCTAACCGTCATTACGAATGTAGAATTGAGAATAAGGATTGGGATTGCTCTAAAATAATCAGGAATAATATTTGGAGCAAGAAGGACTAAGTGGCTTCAAGTCCTAAGAAAAACCTATACGTGGTCCAGTTAAGTACAGATAAATTCTGGACTGCAGTCCAGCAATACTATACTGATGATAGTTAAAACAGTATTGGTACTATCTGGATTATTAAGAAATTAGACTGCGTATTAAAGGGAGTGCCAAACATGGCCTTACTTGGAGGCCAAGTAATTGTGGATAAATATGTAATTTTTTAATTATGAAATATATGGATTTTTTTCCTAACCAAACCCTCCAACTAGGCCAAATGGCCGGTTACATTAGGTGGCCTTGGGGAACAAGGAAGTGAATTAGAGATAAGTTTGAAAAGATTTTTTTTGGCTCCAACACATGCATGGCCAGCAACTTGGAGTGACTTGGAAGGCAAATATTTTGTCTTTTACGAACAAATGTACAATTTAAGTAGAATTTTAAAAATAAAAATAATTGTGAAAAATTTAGAATTTTCCACATATAAATAGAGGTGGGTAGTATTGAGTTGAACCATTTAGTTAGGTTCCTAATTTTTAGTTCCTTCTCAACATTAACTATTTCTCTCTAGACTTAGAAAAAAAAAAAAAAAAAGGAGAGAGAGAGAGAGAGATGGCCGGTTGTGGTATGGAGGGTGGTGGAGCAAGAATTTTGCTCATGCAAGGTCCAAAACCACTCTTTCAAAGCTTTAGAGGTATAATCACAACCCTCTAACTAAGAATTTCATTTATGGAATTTATGTGTATTTCAAGCTATGATTGTAAGAGCATAAGCTCATGCTTCTTATTTTATGGTTTTTGATGATTGGTTATGCTAGATCTATGCTAGGGTTTGATTTTTATGCTCTATGTTGAGTTTAAGGTTATGTGTGCTCACTACTCACCATGTGTTTGTAAAAATGCCTTCACATGTCTAAGTAGGGAGATTTTATGAATGATGCTGATGATGATGATGTGAATGCTAAGTGTGTGTTGGTTAAGGAATTAAGTAAAGACACAATTTGGTAAGCTTGAAAAGTTATCAATATTGTGTTTTTCAAGAACATGAGATAAGTGTATATTTGAATGTCAATAACGAATCTGACGCATTGCATGTTGACGAAGGCTCACGGGTTTGCCCGTTTGAGGTAGGGTGCATGGATTTTTAAGCAAAAATCAACAAAAAATACAAAACTAGCAATTTTCGGATTTAACTGGATAGTTTTCTTGAAACTTAATTTTGAGGTCCTTAGAGGCCGAATTTGAAAAAAGTTATAGCTGAAAAGTTATAGAAAATTGAAAATTCTAAGGAACAATGCAGACGGTTTTTGAAAATAAGCCTTGAAAGGCCTCTGTTTTTATCAAAATCCGTAGCTAGTCAGTACAAACAGTGTACACAGCCAGTATTTTTCAAAAAGAAAAACGAGTAAGTTAAAGGTAGATTTAAGTTTTGAAAACAAAAGTTGTAGGTTTCAACGAGATCTACAACTTCTGTGAAGAAAGTTCCAAATTTTAAACTGATTTAAAGATAAAACAAGATTTTCAGTACTGTGCAGGGTACAGAAAATTCCTGCACAAGATTTTCCAAACAATACAAGATACAGGAAATTTCCTGCAGACATGCATTCCAGTAAATTAAAAGGCTGTTTTAAAAGTATTTTTTAAGGTTTTATGATCTCTTTGAAAAGAGACTAAGATTTTATGAAAATGGTTTCAAAAAGGTTTGAATCCAATAGAATTTCCCAAGTGATTTTATTAAAAAAAAAAAAAAAACATACTATGTTTTTATGAAAGGTAATAAGAAATACTTGATTTATAAAGTTATGATATTTTCAAAACATAAGAATACGGTAACAAGTGCATGACTGATGATAATCGAATGGGATACCAATTTGTTATGTTAGGGTCTGTATCCATGACTACCCGTGGTAACTGTTGGGGTTAGACTACGTCTTCCCATTACATCATTAGCCTTCGACTGTTTATCAAACAAACAACGAACTCCTGAGTCAAATCTATAATATTTTCATAGATTTGGACCGGACCCAACTTAGGATATTACTTTGTTCAATCGTGAATAATGATCGTTCGTATTTGATCGACAAACCTGTCCGTTCAAATATGATCGAACGAACATCGAATCTAATATAAGCCACGAACGGCACGTTCACAAGAACTTGAACTTATTTCCTAATCATCGTTTATCGCTCGTGTTTGACGAGAATTACAAGGGATACCTGTAATAGCCACCCTTTTTACTGATTCATGATTTCCTTATTGAGGAATATGAATGTTTATGTAAAATGTTTGATTTGATTTTATCAAAGTATTTTTGAGTTCTTATAACCTTATAAGACTCAATAATAGTTTGCTTAGCTAAGCATGAAGCCTTTTAAGGGAAAAGACAGAATAAGAATTTATGATTTTATTCCGGTTAATGTTTGACCAGAATTACTCAAGGTATGATTATGACGGTACTACAGTATAGCAAGCAGTATGAAAATTATACTGTGAAAAACCATCATCACAGATGAAAAAGTAAGAATAAGGTATGAGACCACTTTAGAAAAATCAAGCACAGTATTTAGAGTAATAAGGACTAAGTAGTTCCAAGTCCTAAGAAAAAATTTATACGCAGCCTAGTTGAACACAGATGAATTTTGGACTGTAGTCCAGTATGACAATACTGTTATTAGTTGAAAATAGTATTAGCATTATCTAAATTAGTGATAAATTGGATTGCATATTAAGGAAAGTACCAAACATGGTCTTATGGGGTGACACCTCATTAAAGATAAATAAGCCATTTTTGGAATTAAAATATAAATGGATAATTAAGCATTAATTAGGGGTAAGGTGGCTCATTGTTGGCCGGTTACCTCAAGGGTCCCTTTAGCAAATATTTTATTTTTGGGGTTAGATATGTAATTTAGGAATAAAAATAATTCTAGAAAAGAAATTAATTTTCACCTATAAATAGGTGAGGTGGGATGAGTTTGTGATCATTTAGTGAAACCCCTAACTTTCTAATTCATTCTCAACTCTCTCTCCCTCCCCTAGGAACCGAAGCCAAAGAAAAAGGGAAGAAAAAAACGAGAGAGAGAGTAAGGGTCGGATTTTTGAGGAAGTAAAGTAAAGAGGGAAATTTTTAATCCAAGACCTAGAGCCATTCTCAAAGCTTAAAAGTAACCCTCCTAAACCCTTTAAACAATTCAATTAAGTTGTAATTCAAAAGTTTAAGTGTATTTCATGTTGGGTATGTAAGAGCATAAGCTCACCTTTTATTTTTCATGCAATAGCCTAGATTGCTTGATATGTGCTTGATTAGGGCTTAATGGTCTTGATTTATAATTTGGTGTATGTTTGTGACACTATGTGCTAGAAATTATGTGGTATGTGTGAATGCCTAGTATGTGTTTGTAATATGTCCCCATATACTCAAGAAGAGGTATTGTTTAAATGATAATGATGATGATGGTGATGTATGATGAATGGAGGGCTAAAAATTAACCCCAAACCCTAATTTGGTAAAGGTTACCATTTGGGTTTGTAAGGATGGGAAACCAATGCATGATGATGGAAACCATACGTAACATGCTGCATGTTTATCATAGGCTCACGCTTTCAACCATTTGAAGTAAGGTGTGCATAATTTTACGTAAAAATCAACCAAAATTGAAAACTGCTAGTTTCAGATTAAATTGGACAGCAATCTAGAAATGGAATTTTGAGGCCTTTAGAGGCCGAATTTGGAAAAGGTTAAAATTATAAAGTTGTAGAAAATTGAAAACCCTAGGGGACATCATGGACAGATTTTAAAAATAAAACTCCAAAAGCTTCCGTTTTTATGAAAATCCAAACCAGGTCTACCCAGACCCTGTGCACGGCTAGGCAGTATCAATAAGGAAAAAAGGATAGGTTAAAGGTAGAATTATGATTTGAGAAAAAATAAAAATAAAAAAAAGTTGTAGAAATCATTGAGGTCTACACTTTTATGAAGAAAACTTTTTCAAATTCAAAATAGATTTTAAGATAAAACTGGATCTTAAAAACTGAGCAGGAAACAGGAAATTCATGCACAGGATTTCCAAAAGAGTGCATAAACAGACAATTCCTGCACATGCACTGATAACTGAAATTATGGAACTATTTTCAAAGATTGCTTTCAGAATTTGACAGTTTTTGTTTAAAAGTTACATTTTTATACAAATACGGTTTTAAGGGATTAAAGTTTTACAAAAGACTTTCAAAAGAAAAATTAGACAAAGTCTTGTTAAGAAAAGAGAAAAATAAATACATGAGCCAAAAATTATTTTGAAAACATAGTAACAAAATGATGACTATTAGTAACCGGATAGGATACCCAAGCTATTGGGTTGAGCCTAAAACCCATGGTTACTAATAGTAACCTAATAAGGTATTACTTTAAAAGTAATTGGGCCTTAGTGTAACGCCACAAATGCTATCTAACTTTAACGTTAGAAAATTAACATTAGAATTAATATAGATAATGTGATAAGATAGCAATTTCTTAGTTCTAATGTTATGTTGAGTTATTTTTCACAGGTGACGCGACGAGGACTCGATGTGCTAGAACAAGTTCATGCCAAATTGATGAATTTTTTTTATGATGACTTGATAATTTTGTGTGATGGTTTATATATATATATATATATATATGGTATGTAGTATTTGTGATGATGTTAATGTTTAAAAAAAAAAAGAGGCATATTTTATATGATGTTAATTTCCAACTCAATTATGAATCTTTGAATGTCGAAAATTATATTGTAATTTAAATAAACTTATAGAGCTTTTCATAAGCTTTCCAACGCCTACTCATTTGTGCAAATCCGATATCAGAGGAAGAAGTTATGACTAGTATACTATCCGGATATGTACTAGTAACCAACCAGTTTACCATGTGCAATTTTAGGTGCGAAAATTCTAGAGGTGAACCTAGTTGTTTCCTTTTCCTCCCACACGTTTTCACACCCTAATGACAGCCATTCCACAGCAATTAAGAGACACTTAAACCAAAGAATTCAACCTCAATTAATTTCAAAATTTATTTGGGATTAAATTACTCATAAATTGCTTTTATAATTTTCAAAATTTCTCTTTTTACATGCTCTCTCTCTCTCTCTCTCATTTCCCTTGCCTCCATTTTCCTTCTTTCCCATTCTCTTTGTCTGCTCTCTCAGCCCTCTCTCACGCACAAACACAAAAAAAAAAAAAAAAAAAAAAAAACAAGAAGAGAATCCGCCAAACCTCCAAATTCTTCCAAGACCGAAAATCAAAGAATTTCAAGGTATGTTTGATAAGTTTTGAAACTGTTTTTGGGAATCCAAACGGTCTCCGTTTTTAACAAATTTGATATTGTTGGAAAGCCCTAGATGTCTATTTTCATTTGAAATCAGTTTCATATCTTTTGGAGTTATTTGTGAAATTTTATGATGTTTCAAATAGGCAGAGGTCGGACTGCCAAGTTCGGTGAAATTTTAATGATCAGATTTCAAAACTGATTTTGGGAATCTAAACGGTCTCCGTTTTTAACAAATTTGATATTGTTGGAAAGCCCTAGATGTCTATTTTCGTTTGAAATCAGTTTAATATCTTTTGGAATTATTTGTGAATTTTTATGATTTTTCAAATAGGCAGAGATCGGATTGCCAAGTTCGGTAAAATTTTAATGATCAGATTTCAAAACTGTTTATGAGAATGCAAACGGTCTCCGTTTTTAACAAATTTGATATTTTTAGAAAGCTATAGATGTCTATTTTCATTTGGAATCAGTTTTATATCATTTGGAGATATCTGTAAATTTTTGTGATTTTTCAAACCGGTAAAGGTCCGGCTGCCAGTTTCAGAAAAAGTTTAGAAATCAATTTCAAAACTATTTTTGAGGGTCCAAACGGTCTTCATTTTTTATAAATTGGATACCATTAGAAAGATCTGGATGTCTACTTTCATTTAAAATTAGTTTCAGATCATTTTGAGCTTTGTATGAATTTTTATGAATTTTTGAAGGGACATAGGTCTGATTGGCAGATTCTATCAAAATTTGAAATTTCATGAAATTGTTCAATTTTTATGTTTTGATGTAATTAAATGATGAAATAGGCCTTGTAGGTGCTGCTATGATATGATGGATGTGTTTGATGAATTATTATGAGCTTTTGTTGATTTTATTATATTTATTATTCATGGCATGAACGGTTCTAAAGACGAGCACCTGAGACCTCAATCGCGCGTCACCATCGGAAAATTCAAAAAGGTTGAGTAAGGCGTTTAAGTAAGTACACTCTCACCTGCAACATGAATTAAAGATTTGAGAAGTATATATTTTGATGTTGATGATGATGTTATGATGTTCTTAAATAATACTTCTCCTATGATGATGTTTTGATGAAAAGTATATATATGGTATGTATATGTATTTTTATGTTTTAAAATGGCGTTGTACACCCTTGATGATGATGTTGTCCGGTGAGCGGACTTTTGTCATCGTTGGTTTGGGATTTGCTACCCCAACCCTTCCGTGACTAGCGCGCTATGATGGTACAACGCCGGGCCCAATATATGACGGTTTTAAAAGTAAAAAGTTTTTAAATGATGTTTATATTTATGATGATAAAAGAAAAATGTTTATTTACATTTGTGAGATTTAAGTGTCTTACTAAGCCCTTGCTTATATAAGTTAATTCATGTTGCAGATAAAGGAAAGGGTAAGATGTAGTGTTGGAGGAGCTTGGAGCGGATAGCGGGACGATATATGATAGGAAAACGGGAGGAACGATTTTGAGATGGACATTTATAATTTCAAATGAAGTTTTGAAATTTTAATTTATTATTATTTGATTGAAGGTCTCATATGGACTTAAATTTTATTTCATGAATTCAGTTTTTAAAATATATATATATATATTAATTATGAAGTTTATTTCAATATAGTTTCAAAAAAAAAAAAAAATTTCTAGAGTTTTCTAAAATTATCTAAGTAAAGTTTTCTGTTATATAAAGATTTTTATTTCAAGCTTAATCTTTTCCGCAATTTTATAAGAGATGAATGATTAAATAAGAAGTCAACTGTAACGGTCCGTGAGGGGGTCGTTACAGATATGGTATCAGAGCGGTTTCCTATTTCCTATCATGCATCGCCACGTATCCACTTCAAACTTCTTCAAGTAAGTAATTAACTAGTTTCCTTAAATAGAAATGTAATAGTTGTGAGGTGATGTTCTATTTATGGAAAGTTTGAATTCTGACTCGATTAAAAAAAAAAAAAAAAAAGTCTCTTATTGACAATTTTGCTACTAACAGGCGACTAACATAAGATGGTACGCGGACGAGGACGTGCAGCTCGAGGACGTGGTAATGGCCGAGGGCATGTCGAAGATGAGGTTGCTGCGGAACCTAACTTGGCAGAAGTTATGGCACAGTTGCGTCAAGACCAACGAAGGGGTCGTGGACAAGTTGAAAATGAAGCGGTGGCAGAGCCTAATTTAGTAGAAATTGTGGCTCAACTGCAGAGGCAAGTTCAGGAACAACAGGCTCTCATTAACAACTTGCAAGCTAATGCCAACAGAGTGGAAGTCCCCATTGATCCACCGGCTGCACAGCCAGTGCAAAATAGAGGAGTTCAAGCAGCAACAAATCATGAGCCCCTGTATCTGCGATTCAAGAGAATGAAGCCTAAGGAATTCAATGGTTCAACTGACCCTTTGGTAGCTCAAGGATGGTTGAAGTCGATCGAGTTAGTGCTTAATTTCATGGATTTAACCGATAATGAGAAAGTGAAGTGTGCTTCCTATTGTTTGATGGATGATGCTAGAATCTGGTGGGAAGGAATAGAGCTGAGCATGGACATAAGTCAGATGACATGGGAAGACTTTGTCCAAGAATTTAACGAGCAATATTTCAACATGTCTGTGACCAGGGAACACTATGACGAGTTTAATAACTTTCGTCAAGGAAATCTATCGGTGACAGAAGCTGTTAAGCGGTTCAACCAACTAGCACGCCTTTGTCCCCACATGGTGCCAAATGAACAAGAACGGTTGAGGAGAATGATCGGGATGCTGAAACCCGAGATTGCAGTGATTGTTGATAGCGGGACTGCTCCACCAACCACCACAGCTGAATGTGTCAAGTGTGCCCTTCGTGCGGAATATCATCTGAATAAGCAAAAGGAAAGCCAGTCTCGTCAGAACGAAGTCCCTAAGAACAACAACAACAACCAGAACCGTGGAAACTTCGGAAATCAAGGCAGGTCTCAAGGAGGTCAGTGGAACAATAACAAGAGGAAGGGGAACTTTTCCAATCAGAGGAACCACAACAACCGTCAAGGAGGGGGCCAACCAGCTAAGCAAGCTAGGAACATTCCACCTTGTTCTAAGTGTGGAAAGCTACATTTGGGGGAGTGCCGTATGGGCACAAATCTATGTTATGGTTGCGGACGCGAGGGTCACTTGTCCAAGGATTGTCCGAACAAGACTTACCAGCCCTTCCAGCAAAGACAACAGAGAAACCCACCAGCTCAGCTCCACAGTATGCATGCCGCTCTTGATGGACCTCATATTTCCCAGGGACGACTTGAGGCTCCTCCACTTACCACCAATGCCAGAATTTTCACCATGACCAAAGAAGAAGCAGCTGCTGAGACTTCTACTGTTGTCACAGGTCAGATACTTGTCAATAATCAGTATGCTAATGTTCTTTTCGACACAGGAGCCTCACACTCCTTTGTGTCTTCTATTTTTGCTAAAAGACTAGGCATAGATAAGGATAGCTTGAGTCAGGGATTCACTACGACACTACCCTCTGGGGAAGTGATGATGTCTACTCATTGGCTACGAGCAGTGCCAATAAGAATTGTTGATAGAGAGCTCTACAGTAATCTGATAGTACTCGAGATGTTTGATTATGACCTAATTTTAGGTATGGATTTCTTGGGCAAGTATAACGCGTCTATTGAATGCCGAAGACGTAAGGTCGTGTTTGATCCCGAAGGAGATGATCGGTTTGAATTCATTGGTGATGCGAAGAAGAAGGCGAAGTTGTTCCTATCAGCAATGAAGGCTCGAAAAATGCTAGCCAATGGCTGTAACGGTTTCTTAGCCAGTATCGTAGATAAGAAGAAAGAAGATAAATTAAAGCTTGAAGATGTACCTGTTGTACGAGATTTTTGTGATGTGTTTCCAGAGGACTTGCCAGGTTTGCCGCCAGATAGAGAAATCGAGTTCGAGATTGAGTTAGCACCGGGCACTGGGCCAATCTCCAAGGCACCTTATCGTATGGCACCTGCTGAATTGAAGGAATTGCATGAGCAACTTCAAGAGCTGTTGAACAAGGGTTTTATTCGCCCTAGTCATTCACCGTGGGGAGCTCCAGTTTTATTTGTGAAGAAGAAGGATGGGACAATGAGACTCTGCATCGACTATAGAGAGCTAAACAAGGTGACCATAAGGAACAAGTACCCACTGCCAAGAATTGATGATTTGTTCGACCAACTACAAGGTGCGACTGTGTTTTCGAAGATTGATCTACGATCCGGATACCACCAACTGAAGATCAAGGAAGGAGATGTCCCCAAGTCAGCCTTCAGAACTCGATACGGTCATTATGAGTTTGTGGTCATGCCATTTGGGTTGACCAATGCCCCTGCTGCTTTCATGGACCTAATGAATAGAGTGTTTAAGAAGTTTCTGGATAAGTTTGTAATAGTCTTTATCGATGATATTCTCATTTATTCAAAGACTCGAGACCAACATGAGAAGCATATAAGGATAGTTTTGCAGACATTGAAACAGCACCAGTTGTATGCCAAATTCTCTAAGTGCGAGTTTTGGTTGGATCGTGTGGCATTCCTTGGTCATGTGATTTCTAAAGATGGCGTAATGGTGGATCCCGCGAAGGTTGAGGCCGTTAGTAATTGGAAGAGACCAACCAACGCAAGTGAGATCAGAAGTTTCCTTGGTTTAGCGGGATATTACAGGAAATTTGTAGCTAATTTCTCAAAACTTGCTATGCCGCTTACGACACTTACTCGAAAAGGAAAGAAGTTCGAATGGACAGAAGACTGCGAAAAGAGCTTTCAAGAGCTGAAGAGGCGACTCACAAGTGCTCCAATCTTGACGATTCCGGATGGGGATGAAGGGTTCGTAATTTACAGTGATGCTTCTAAAATGGGACTTGGTGCAGTCTTGATGCAGAATGGGAAGGTAATTGCCTATGCTTCAAGGCAATTGAAGGACTATGAGAAGAACTATCCCACCCATGACCTAGAGTTGGCTGCCGTTGTTTTTGCATTGAAAATATGGAGGCATTATTTGTATGGAGTCCGATGCCAAATATTCACCGACCACCAAAGTTTGAAGTACTTCTTCACGCAGAAAGATTTGCATATGAGGCAAAGGAGGTGGCTTGAGCTAGTAAAGGATTACGACTGTGAAATCCTATACCACCCGGGGAAGGCAAATAGGGTAGCTGATGCATTGAGTCGGAAGACCCCAGCCACGTTAATGTCCTTGAATGCGATGTCCAAGCCCCTTCAAAAGGAGATTTTTGATTTTGGGTTGGAATTAATAGTTGGACAACTTTCTGCAATGACCTTGTCTCCAACTATTTTAGATGACATTCGGAGCAAACAAGACCTTGATCCAAGCCTTGTGAGAATTAAAAAGGAAATGCTCGAAGGGAAGTGTGAAGGATTTAGTGTGTCTGATGATGGAGTGCTAAAGCTTAAGGAACGGTTATGTGTTCCTAAAGACGAGGAGCTAAGGAAAAAGATTCTTGAAGAGGCGCACAATACCCCGTATACGCTTCATCCTGGTGCAACCAAAATGTACATGGATCTTAAGAATAGTTTCTGGTGGTTCGGAATGAAGAAGGATGTAGCACACTATGTGAAGCATTGTTTGACGTGCCAACAAGTTAAGGCTGAGCACCAAAGGCCAGGAGGGGTACTCCAGTCAATTCAGATACCGGAATGGAAATGGGAAGACATTGCGATGGACTTTATTACTGGATTGCCAAGGACTACGAATGGATATGATGCTATATGGGTGGTCATTGACAGATTGACCAAGTCAGCACATTTTCTTCCTATACGATTGACATTCTCGATGGAACAGTTGGCAGAATTATATGTGAAGGAGGTCGTGAGGCTTCATGGTGTTCCCAGATCTATTATTTCGGATCGAGATAGTAGGTTCACCTCTCATTTCTGGAAGAGCGTTCAAGCGGCTATGGGTACGAAGTTGAAATTTAGCACAGCTTTTCATCCGCAAACAGACGGTCAGACGGAGAGGACTAATCAAACACTTGAGGATATGCTTCGAGCTTGTGTCTTGGACTTCAAAGGGAGTTGGTGTAAGTTTTTACCGTTGGCTGAGTTCGCTTATAACAATAGTTATCAAGCGACGATTGGGATGGCTCCCTATGAGGCACTTTACGGAAGACGTTGTAGGTCCCCAATTTATTGGCATGAGGCTGGGGAGAAGAAGCTAGCGGAGTCGGAACTTAAGGAGAAAACTGACTTCTTCAATAAGACGACCGAGGCATTGAAGGTGATTCAGCAGCGGATTGCCACAGCTCAAAGTAGGCAGAAAAGCTATGCAGATGTGCGTCGAAGGCCTTTAGAGTTTGAGGTTGGAGACTTGGTGTTTATCAAGGTCGCCCCGATGAAGGGTGTGATGCGATTTGGGAAGAAAGGCAAGCTTAGTCCCAGGTTTGTGGGACCATATATGGTGATTGAGCGTATCGACAATGTGGCTTACAAGTTAGATTTACCGCAGGAGATGACATCCATCCACAATGTATTTCATGTCTCGATGTTGAAGAAGTATGTACCGGATCCATCTCACGTCATCCAACCGCAATCGATTCAGATTCAAGAGGATATGAGTTACGAAGAGAAACCGGTTGAGATTCTTGATCGAAAGACGAAGACCTTGAGAAACAAAGAGATTCCCTTAGTAAAAGTTCTTTGGCGTAATCACAAGATGGAGGAAGCTACATGGGAGCGAGAAGACGTTATGAGAACGAATTATCCGGAATTATTCTAAGTTTCGAGGACGAAACTTTTATAAGGTAAGAGGGATTGTAACGCCACAAATGCTATCTAACTTTAACGTTAGAAAATTAACATTAGAATTAATATAGATAATGTGATAAGATAGCAATTTCTTAGTTCTAATGTTATGTTGAGTTATTTTTCACAGGTGACGCGACGAGGACTCGATGTGCTAGAACAAGTTCATGCCAAATTGATGAATTTTTTTTATGATGACTTGATAATTTTGTGTGATGGTTTATATATATATATATATATATATATGGTATGTAGTATTTGTGATGATGTTAATGTTTAAAAAAAAAAAGAGGCATATTTTATATGATGTTAATTTCCAACTCAATTATGAATCTTTGAATGTCGAAAATTATATTGTAATTTAAATAAACTTATAGAGCTTTTCATAAGCTTTCCAACGCCTACTCATTTGTGCAAATCCGATATCAGAGGAAGAAGTTATGACTAGTATACTATCCGGATATGTACTAGTAACCAACCAGTTTACCATGTGCAATTTTAGGTGCGAAAATTCTAGAGGTGAACCTAGTTGTTTCCTTTTCCTCCCACACGTTTTCACACCCTAATGACAGCCATTCCACAGCAATTAAGAGACACTTAAACCAAAGAATTCAACCTCAATTAATTTCAAAATTTATTTGGGATTAAATTACTCATAAATTGCTTTTATAATTTTCAAAATTTCTCTTTTTACATGCTCTCTCTCTCTCTCTCTCATTTCCCTTGCCTCCATTTTCCTTCTTTCCCATTCTCTTTGTCTGCTCTCTCAGCCCTCTCTCACGCACAAACACAAAAAAAAAAAAAAAAAAAAAAAACAAGAAGAGAATCCGCCAAACCTCCAAATTCTTCCAAGACCGAAAATCAAAGAATTTCAAGGTATGTTTGATAAGTTTTGAAACTGTTTTTGGGAATCCAAACGGTCTCCGTTTTTAACAAATTTGATATTGTTGGAAAGCCCTAGATGTCTATTTTCATTTGAAATCAGTTTCATATCTTTTGGAGTTATTTGTGAAATTTTATGATGTTTCAAATAGGCAGAGGTCGGACTGCCAAGTTCGGTGAAATTTTAATGATCAGATTTCAAAACTGATTTTGGGAATCTAAACGGTCTCCGTTTTTAACAAATTTGATATTGTTGGAAAGCCCTAGATGTCTATTTTCGTTTGAAATCAGTTTAATATCTTTTGGAATTATTTGTGAATTTTTATGATTTTTCAAATAGGCAGAGATCGGATTGCCAAGTTCGGTAAAATTTTAATGATCAGATTTCAAAACTGTTTATGAGAATGCAAACGGTCTCCGTTTTTAACAAATTTGATATTTTTAGAAAGCTATAGATGTCTATTTTCATTTGGAATCAGTTTTATATCATTTGGAGATATCTGTAAATTTTTGTGATTTTTCAAACCGGTAAAGGTCCGGCTGCCAGTTTCAGAAAAAGTTTAGAAATCAATTTCAAAACTATTTTTGAGGGTCCAAACGGTCTTCATTTTTTATAAATTGGATACCATTAGAAAGATCTGGATGTCTACTTTCATTTAAAATTAGTTTCAGATCATTTTGAGCTTTGTATGAATTTTTATGAATTTTTGAAGGGACATAGGTCTGATTGGCAGATTCTATCAAAATTTGAAATTTCATGAAATTGTTCAATTTTATGTTTTGATGTAATTAAATGATGAAATAGGCCTTGTAGGTGCTGCTATGATATGATGGATGTGTTTGATGAATTATTATGAGCTTTTGTTGATTTTATTATATTTATTATTCATGGCATGAACGGTTCTAAAGACGAGCACCTGAGACCTCAATCGCGCGTCACCATCGGAAAATTCAAAAAGGTTGAGTAAGGCGTTTAAGTAAGTACACTCTCACCTGCAACATGAATTAAAGATTTGAGAAGTATATATTTTGATGTTGATGATGATGTTATGATGTTCTTAAATAATACTTCTCCTATGATGATGTTTTGATGAAAAGTATATATATGGTATGTATATGTATTTTTATGTTTTAAAATGGCGTTGTACACCCTTGATGATGATGTTGTCCGGTGAGCGGACTTTTGTCACCGTTGGTTTGGGATTTGCTACCCCAACCCTTCCGTGACTAGCGCGCTATGATGGTACAACGCCGGGCCCAATATATGACGGTTTTAAAAGTAAAAAGTTTTTAAATGATGTTTATATTTATGATGATAAAAGAAAAATGTTTATTTACATTTGTGAGATTTAAGTGTCTTACTAAGCCCTTGCTTATATAAGTTAATTCATGTTGCAGATAAAGGAAAGGGTAAGATGTAGTGTTGGAGGAGCTTGGAGCGGATAGCGGGACGATATATGATAGGAAAACGGGAGGAACGATTTTGAGATGGACATTTATAATTTCAAATGAAGTTTTGAAATTTTAATTTATTATTATTTGATTGAAGGTCTCATATGGACTTAAATTTTATTTCATGAATTCAGTTTTTAAAATATATATATATATTAATTATGAAGTTTATTTCAATATAGTTTCAAAAAAAAAAAAAATTTCTAGAGTTTTCTAAAATTATCTAAGTAAAGTTTTCTGTTATATAAAGATTTTTATTTCAAGCTTAATCTTTTCCGCAATTTTATAAGAGATGAATGATTAAATAAGAAGTCAACTGTAACGGTCCGTGAGGGGTCGTTACACTTAGTAACCTAATAAGATACTATTTAAGTATAATTGGGCCTTGTACCCAGGGTTACATTAAGTAATTAAACAAGTTACTATTTGATTGTAATTGGATCATGTGCCCTAGGGTTACATTTAGTAACCAAATAAGATATCATTGTAATATGTGGGGGACATATAACTAGGGTTACTGGTGAATGATGGTTAGGATACCAGCATTGAATGTAATGATTTAGGGTAAGATAGAATGATCCTTATCTTACGTCCTTTTTGAAAACAGGAAAGTAACCTGTTGGGGCAACAAACCCAGGACATAGCATAACCTATAAGTACAACTCCGCCTACAGCATAGGCGAAAAATATTTTTACTACTTGTATGTTTTCAAGGTCATGCATATATATTGAGGTGCATATGATTTATGCTTTATTATTATGGCATCATGAAGCATGCTCACTAATGATAAATCACTTGGTAAAAATGAGAACCTAATTTCAAGTAAGAAACTGTTTTAAAAGACTGTTTTCGAGAAGAAAACTATTTTCAAGGAATTGTTTTCAATAAGAAAACTATTTTTTTCAAAATTGTTTTCAAGAACAAGTTAAGGAAAAGTTTTCAAGTATGATGGTAAGCAAGTTGCCTCGTGTCGTACCGACCTGTCACGAGGGCGGGTTTGATCCATGATTTGAGTTGGATTGGACTAGCCGCCCCAACCACTCCATGGCTGCACGTCACAGTACGTACACTTATGTTAAGTAAAGGGCTCAAAACGTGCTAACCTAAAACATCATAATGAAAGCATAATTGGTTCATGTATTTTTTTTATTACGAAATGTTTTGCGGATTAAAAGTTGTACTTGCTGAGCGAGAGCTCATGACTTACATTTATACTGTAGGTAAGTAACCTATCGGCAATACTTGATACAAGACGGTGGGGCTTGACACAACTAGTTGTGAAACTTGGGATGGAGACCGCTACACATTTTGAATTATAATACTTGTATTTGTTATGTTATATATATATATATATATATATATTCAAATAAGTTTGATACTCAAGTACTCAATTAAGAAATGTACTTATATATATGTGTGTATATATATGTAAATATGTGATGAGTTAGATTTTCAGTTGTCAAGTTGTTTTTAAAAATATATATATATTTCATATTTCCGCCGAGTTAAACAAGTTAAGTAATTACGTAAGACAAGTATGGTAACGTCTTACGTTAGGCAGGTCATTACAATACCCCCCATAACCGTCAAACCTACGATCGACGATATGTCAGACCTTTCATGATAACTGACAAGCCCATGATTGACGATGAAACTGCTAAGCCCACTATTTGTGATTCATCCCAATAGCCATTAAGTCCCCTTTATGACATGGGTCCCAAAAGACATTGAGCGAGAACCGCTCACCACGAATTACAGATTCAGACCCACTATTCTTTCTCTATAAATAAAGGAAGACCCCCCTTCAGACAGGGGACTTCTTTTTCTGATTCTTACTTACCCTTACGCTGTCAAAATTTACTCAGAAATTGTAACTCATTGTATTCGAGCATAATCATAAACATTAAAGAAACCACACTCACAGAGGACGTAGCACACATTTGGCGAACCTCTCTAAATTTCGGTATTGTTGATTTTCTTTTCATTTTTCTTACTTGATTATTTCAATACTATAATGCTTTATAAATTTCACCAACGATTTCCAAGGGCCTAATCGATTGACTATTTCATTCCTTTTTACTAATTTTTGTTAAAAATTTGACGGTAGATTCCTTGCATCTACAGTTTGGCGCCCACCATGGGACCCTTGGCCATTTTACATCGGAGATTCATAGAACAATCATGATGGACGAATGTGAACATCAGGAGGAACATTCGCAGGGCAGCCCTGCTAATCGCTAGAAGCCTCAACATCAAGAGGAAATGCCCAAATCGCTAACCTGATGCGTTTGGTTGAAGAACTCACACGGAAACACAACACCCAGCAGAACTAGATGGAAAGTATCAGTGCAGAGAACCAAGCTTTGAAGAACCAGTTGATGGCTATCAACACACAAGCCGCATACTCCTATTACTACAACCCATATGTTGGGTATTCAACAGGGGCAAGCACTGGGGGCTGGCAGCAAGCTAGGCCCTACTATCCTCAGGGAGCGAGAAACACCATTCACAGCCCCGTGGCTCCAATGCAGCCCCTGTCTACACCTGAAAACATACCAATGGGGAACGAAAGGCAAACACAGCAGCAGCACCAGCAACAGTAGCCAGCACACGGATCTGATTCCAGAAGACACAGCCAACTCGACACGGCATTCGACGCCCGATTTACCACCACCATCAGAAGGTCCCGTTCCACCAGGGAAGATGAACGTTGAAAAAATGATGTGAATCATAATATCTGAGGAAATGAGGACATTAGAAGTGCAGATGGAGCAACATTTTTCTTTACAGATACACAGAGCAACAACTTCAACGCTGGGGTTCGATGATCTCACTTGCGGAGTCCGAGAGACGACCCTTATAAAGCGGATTACAAACACTATCACCCCAAAGTTTGGCAGCATTTCTTTTCCAAGGTTTGATAGAATGTCAGACCCTCACGATCATCTATTACAATACAAACATGTCGTACAGTCGATGAACATTCCGACTAGAATGCTCGACGACATGATATGCAAACTTTTCGCACAGAGCCTAAAAGGAACAGCCTTGAGATGATTTTGCAATCTTCCTCCCGGATCCATTGATTCATTCAATGAGCTCTCACTCGAGTTCATGAAAAGCTACTCTGTTCACATACAATCTGGAAAGACCACAAAGGATCTATGGAGTGTGATCCAAGGACCACATGAGTCGCTCCGTGCTTACATTAAGCGCTTCAGCAAAGCAATCTTCGAGATTTCGGGACTTGATGACGGAACGGCCAGAGAAGCACTAAAGAAAGGACTTAGACACAAGTTACTATTCAAGAACGAGATCTGCATGAGATATCCGCCTACAATCCAAGACGTTATACATCGAGCGAAAGGATTTATCGATTGGAGGAGGAAAATGAACGAGTCGAGTAAGACATAGCACGTACGAAGGAAGAAGTAACCAAAGCTCATGATAAGCGAGAGAAAACGTATAGACGCGAACGTACATGCCCAGCAAGATGAACAGAGCATCGAGAAGAGTGGACTACGAGGCATGATCACAAGCGTCCATTTTAACCACCAAAATATGCATTTAGCATCAGCCCATCAGAGTTGATTGCTCATCTGAAATGCCAAGACTTCGTCACGTGGCCAAAGAAGCTACTAGAAAATCCAGCCAGAGACACGACGAAGTATTACGAGTTCCACAAAGATCATGGTCACCACACCATCGATTGTAGGGCGCTAAGAGCTGAAGTTGCCGAGCTACTGAAGAAAGGTCACCTTCGAGAATTCCTTACTGAAAAGGGAAGAGAGACATATGGACTTGGCAACGAGTTCAAAGAACATAAGATAATGCAGCAAATCGAGGATACTCCTTCAGCACTGCCCGTTTAAAAGACAATTGGCGTCATTTGTGGTGGTTCGATCTATAGCAGAGAGATTGTGACAGTAATCAAGTCTCACATAAGAAAAGCCGTACAGCCGATTGCAACGGTCCTTCCCAACGATCCCACTGAACATTTGATCACATTCCATAGTAGCGAGGCAACCAACCTCAGCCGACCCCACGATGATGCATTGGTTCTCACTTTGAACATTTCAAACTATGAAGTAGGTCGAATTCTTGCCGACAATGGGAGCTCAGCCGACGTTCTTTTCCTTTCAACCTTGAGGAAAATGGAATTGTCTGAGTCAAACATCGAGAAGTCAACGACAGTTCTAACTGGTTTTAACAGATAATCAACCACAGCTGTTGGCAAGATTAAGCTTCCTATTTTTGCAGCAGAAGAGAACAAGATGACAAGTTTTTTAGTTTTGGACTGCCCATCTGCCTACAACATCATACTTGGTAGGCCGTGGATCCATGCTATGAAGGCATTACCGTCCACATACCATCAGAGAATAAGATTTCCCACGAAACGGGGAATAAGAGAGATAAAGGGGACAAAGGAAGTCGTGTGAACGTTCTACCTCCATTCGATGAAGCTAAAGAAAAGCGAGAGCTTATAGCAATTAGCTGCAAAAGAATCGAACGATAAGGTCCAACCGAACGTCGAGCAGCTTAACAAGATCTAGATTGATCCAGCGAGGCCAGATCGGGTCATCAACGTTGGCTTATTGCTTAATAACACAGTTCGAGATAAATTGGTGAGTTTTGTTCGAGACAACCAAGACTGTTTTGCTTGGTCACATTCCGACATGTCTGGCATCGACCCTGAGGTGACGACGCATCAACTTAATGTCAATCCTAATCATAAGCCAGTGAAACAGAAGAGGCGGAAGCTCAGTATCGAACGGAATCGTATAGTCAATGATGAAGTGCGAAAATTGATCGAAGCAGGATTCATACGAGAAGTTTGTTACCCAGAATGGTTGGCAAACGTCGTTATCGTCAAAAAGAAGAATGGAAAATAAAGGGTCTGCATTGACTTTACTGACCTGAACAAAGCTTGTCCAAAAGACAGCTTCCCATTGCCATACATTGATCGTCTAGTCGATGCAACGGCTAGATATGAATTGCTCTCATTCATGGATGTATTTTCTAGATATAACCGGATCCTCATGCACCCAGATAGCCAGGAGAATACGGCATTTATCAGGAAAAAGGGGATTTATGGCTACTAGGTAATGCCATTTGGGTTGAAGAACGCTGGAGCAACATATCAAAGGCTCGTTAATGCTATGTTCATTGATCAACTCAGTAGAATGATGGAAGTTTACAAAGATGACATGCTGGTCAAATCGTTGAAAGCTGAAGATCACATTAGGCACCTGTTAGAGTGCTTCTCAGTACTTCAGCAGCACAACATGCACCTGAATCCATCCAAGTGCTCTTTTGGTGTTTCGTCCGGGAAGTTCTTAGGCTATATCGTCACACAGTGAGGGATCGAAGCCAATCCAGACCAGATAAGGGCAATTATGAACATGCCATCACTAAGAAACAAACGAGAGATTCAGAAGTTGACTGGCCGGATCGCAGCATTAAGCAGATTCATCTCTCGATCAACTGATAAGTGCTAACCCTTCTTCAAATTGCTCAAAGGAAATAAAAAGTTGATTAGAACGAACAATGTCAGCTGGCATTCGACGAGCTTAAAAGGTATCTATCGACCCCTCCTATTCTAGCCAACCCTCTAACTGGTGAGAGTTTGTTTTTATACTGGGCGGTTATAGTGGATAAAGTTAGCACTGTCTTGGTTAAAGATTCGAATGGCAAGCAGCCGGTTTATTATGTCAGTAAATCGTTGCTTGATGCTGAAACAAGATATCCGGTGGTTGAGAAGTTAGCCCATGCCCTTGTCACTGGTGCTCGGAAACTAACGCCGTATTTTCAGTCTCATTCGATCATTGTGATGACAGCTTACCCCTTATGAGCCATTCTTCACAGTCCAAGCTTATCCAAACGCTTAACAAAATGGGCGGTCGAGTTAAGTACCGGGTCTGAATTATCCTGAAATCACAAGTACTTGCTGACTTCGTAGCCGAATTGACACCTAATCCTCCAATGACGAACGTTGAACCAAAAGATTGGTGGACACTTATGGTTGACGGAGCATCCAATGTCAAAGATTCTAGTGTAGGAGTGTACTGCAAGTCTCCCGATGGCGAGTTTATCAAACAATCACTCCGGCTTGGATTCAATGCTTCCAACAATGAAGCGGAATATGAAGCCTTGATTGTGGGACTAAGGTTGGTGAAAACGCTGGGGGCTCGAAGATTAAAAATTCATAGCGATTCACAACTCATTGTGAACCAGGTACTCGGAGAATATACAGCAAAGGATACGAGAATGGAAGCCTACCTAAGCACTATTCATTCGCTTGTAAAGTATTTTGAGGAGTATACGATCCAGCAGGTTTCAAGGGACTTGAACACACAAGCGGACGCTTTGGCTACATTTGGTTCAACATCTGAGCCAAGCATATGTCAAAGTATTCCTATCAGTTTTATTGAAGAACCGAGCATTGAAATCGAAGCTACGATCGCTTCAGAGGAAGTTGAAGAAGACTGGAGAATGCCATTGTAGCTTATTTGAAGGAAGGACTGCTACCCGAAGACAAGCAGGAGGCACAAAAGATCAAAACGAAGTCTGCATGATTTTCATTGATCAACAATGTCTTTTACCGTCGTCCGTTTAATGGCCCCTACACCCGATGTCTTGATAAGAAAGAAGCTGCATACGTGTTGAAGGAAATACACGAAGGCAAATGTGAGAATCATTCCGGGGAAGGTCTTTGTGCGACAAAACCAAACAACATGGCTATTACTAGCCTACTATGCTCCGCAACAACGACGACGTTGTAAGGCGGTGTGACAAATGCCAAAGGCATTCCCTAGTATTCCATCAACCTACGGAACGGCTATCAAGCATTGGATCTCCTTATCTTTTTATGAAGTATTCGATGGACATAGTAGGGCCATTAACAAGAGCGAGCGGTCAACGCAAGTACCTGCTAATACTCACTGATTACTTCACAAAGTTGTTCGAAGCAGAGGCATATGCGGATATAAAGGATTCAGACATCAAATGTTTCATATGGAAGAACATAATTTGCAAATTTGGCGTGCCCCAAGAAATAGTCACTGACAATGGATCTCAATTCATATTTGGTAACTTCAGAAAATTCTGTCTAGGGTAGAAGATCGAGCTTAGCTTCTCTACTCCGAGGTATCCCCAAGGAAATGGACAAGCTGAAGCAACCAACAAGACAATAGTCCAGAATTTGAAGAAGAAACTCGAAGCTTGAAAAGGACGATGGGCGGATGAACTCCATGGCATTCTTTGGGCATACAGGATAACCCCAAGAAGGGCAAACAAGGAATCTCCATTCTTATTAACTTTTGGTGCAGAAGCACTTGTTCCAGCAGAAATTGGTGTTCCCATACTTCGGCGAGAACTATCCTTTGAAAACGAGGATCAGAACCAAAAGATGCTCAATGACAGTCTGGATGTATTCGACGAGAAATGAGATCGAGCACTGGTACGCATGGCGAATTATCAGCAATCTGTGGTGAAATATTACAACTCAAAATTTCACCCACGAACTTTCAACGAAGGAGACCTCGTGCTTCCCAAGGTTTTCCAAAACACTGCCAAACCAAATGCTGGAAAGTTGGGAGCAAACTGGGAAGGCCCTTATAGGATTTCGATCCGTCCAGGTGTTTACCGTCTCGAAATGAACGATGGAGTTAAAGTGCTACGTAGCTGGTATTCTCATCACCTTTACAAGTACTACTTGTAATTTCTGGTAATTTTACCAAGTTCTTGTAATTTCCTGAAACTTTGTTTACATTTGTAAAGGCTAGGATCTGTTACAGTGAATGTTCAATGCAAGATCGAACCTGTAGGTCTAAGCCTAAGACTACATTGTAAAATTGAACTACGTTCGACTTAATCCCAATGTGGGTACGTAGGCAGCTCGTATACGCTTGTACGAATCCAGTCACAAAAATCAGACTAGTCCAGTCACAAAAATCAGGCAATTACATTGTAAAATTGAACTACGTTTGACTTGATCCTAACGAGGGTACGTAGGCAGCTCATATACGCTTGTACGAATCTAGTCACAAAAATCAGACAACTACATTATAAAATTAAACTACATTTCTCTTGATCCCTAAACATTGGGTACAAAGGTAGCTCGTCATATGAATGAGTGCAGCTATTTTTCCTAATCAAAAACATGTTTTTAGACAAGAAACGCATGTTCCTCACATTCACTATTGATTTGTCCAAGTTTGATTATGGATATACATTTTCAATTCCTTCGTGTCAATCCAACTGGCATACAACCTTGACGACCATTAACTTCATGGTTAAGGTTTAAAGGTTCAATGTTCGTCCTTTACGAACTATACAATTCATTATCGTACAATAATTCTTCACCTATCGAAGCACGATCAATGCTCGATTTATTATACAACATTCGACATTTCACATCATCATTACATAAATAGATGTGGATAAAAATTCTATCAGAGTTTCTGACAAATAGATAAATCATCAATGTTTATAATTTTAATGTTCAAATATAAATATAAATAAAAACACTACAACTATTATATCTTATAATCTACTGTCGCGTCTCACAGTCTTCTGAAGGATTAGCATTGACGGGGGCTCGATACCAGTGGATTATGGATCATTCAATGTTGACATGGCTACATCAGTAGGGGCAAACAATGGACCTCCAGCCTCAGTGAGGGAATCCTCGTACAGCTCAATCTCTTCATCGACATCAATATCGACAAGGAGTCCTTGTTTGTACTCCTTGAAGAGATCGTATCAAATACGCGTCAACGATCTGAACAACGAGTGCGGAGTTAACAGCTTCAAGAGCCTTGATCCTGGCCTGCGCCTTGTCGAACCTGTCGACCATGACCTTCATCATGTCCGTCCCCTCTTTCGCTAATTGGGTGACCTTTTTAAGCTCCCCTACCAACTCATCAGTGCTTGCCTTGACGCTTTCAAAATTTTTCTCAATGTAGAGCAACTTCTCCCCGCGTTTTTTGTCCTTAACTTCTAGCTCCTTAACGAGGTTTTTCTGCTCGACAACCTTATTGCTTGTACGGAAGATCAACCCCATTACTCATAAGTTACTCTGCAATGCAAAGACATGGTTAGATAACCTTTTCTAATGATCGTCAAAGTTGAGATTCGAACACAATGGTTAAGAAAACGTACTTTCAAACCATCCCATAACAATTCATCAAGATGGTTTTGGATTCGACCCTCATTAATATCTAATAGTGTCAAGATCAACATCGGATAACAACTAGCGCATGATACCAACACCAAGATCTCTGTTTTGAAGGATACTTGCCCCTGGTGGCAAATCCACATCTACGCTCTAGTTATCTTGCTTGGACTTCCGCAGCCCGGTGTCCGTTTCTAAGGTAGAGGCCTTAGAGGCCTTCTTCCCTTTCCAAGAACCTTTCTCTTGGGTTTTTCGTCTGCCTTTCTTTTCTTTACAGGGGATCAAACAGGCACATCTGGAGGTTCCGGAGAAGATTCAATGACCAACAAGGGCTGAGGTTTGTTTTCTTGAGCAGCATTTTCAGTTGTGGCTACTTTCGCAGCTTCTTTTTACGCCTTTTTCTTTGCAAGAATGTCTTTGGGGTTGGGGAATTCCATGCTAATCATATCTAAGGCTAACTCTGCGATTAAAGCCTCTTCGCCAGAAAGTGGCTCGATGAACAGCGGAGTGCCTAAGAGTCTCCTTAACACCCCTCTGATCACGAACGGCCAATCAACCCAGGAAGGAACTCGTTTAACTATACCTGTTGGCATGTTATAAAGTCCTTCCAAAGGCTCGATGCCCTGAGTCTTTTGGGAATGTTTATCTCGTCCCACTCTCAGTTTGGCCATGCAAGCAAGTGTTCGAGCTTTTCCTCGAATAAAAGAGCCTTCGGAGGTGGCTTCTTTAGCTCCTTGCCTATAATACAAAACAGCAAATTACATCAAAATTTCAACAACAAACACTTTGTTTAACCCTCGATATTCTTTATTCAAAACTTACGAAGAATACCCCATAAAGGGCAAAAAGCATTGGCTAGTCTGCCCATTGACTTTTCGTTCGCATGTATAAAAAAGTAATGATCTTGTCAATATCTGTCGGCGTTCTTCATTTTGCCAACCACCTGCTTATTCCTCCTCAGATACATCGAGTATTGACTATGATCTTTCGAGTTTTCTTGTGGGTAATATATAACGAGGATATCATCTACTGACAGCTCGACGCCCGTCTCATCCGCTAATATAATTAAACCCAAGAAAACTCCCATACCATTCAGCATCAATTGAGGAATTGCCAACTAGAAGTGATGCATGCTCTGGATGAGAAGAGGAGGCATCAGAAGTCGAAGCCCTCATTCAAAGTAGATGGTGTACATGCAGATCCACCCCTCTGACACGGTGTCTGCTCGCTCCTTTGGAAGGGAGAGGCGAAGTTGGACTTCATTTGGAAACCTGTATCGACCCCTAATGTCTAATAAATCTTCATCCGTCAAAACAGAACAAGGATTTGATGTTCTCAAGAACAATTCTGTACTTATATGACGCGGAGGTTTACTTAGTCGAGCTATCAGAGGAATCGACAAAACTCCAGCCCCTGATGTTGTCGCCGGTCGACTCCTTTCGGTTGCCTCGTTACTCGTCTCAGCATCCTTTCGACTTTGATGGAACTCATATTCAAATCTCAAACGACGAATGGTCGATGCCCATTCTTCGTCATCAGAACTACTATCGTCGAAATCACTGCTCGTCCAGTCTATGACTACGTCCTCAACAGGTTGCTTCCCTCTATCTGAATCCATGGTTTCACTAACAGATATTCAGATGAAGAACGGAAGAATTTTGGATCTAAAAGCCTATATATTCAGTCAAAACCCTATGAAGCTAAAGATGAACACGAAGAACAGCAAACCAAAACTCAAAGAGAAACCCAGGAAAACTCGCCAAATCCCCTTAACCAAATCACTCACGCAAAAGAAATGCAGAAAAATTAACCAGAAAGACTCGGAAACAGAACAAAAATGATCCTACTAAATCAATATTACTCAAAATGGAGAAGAAGAGAAGAAATCTTGCTTGAGATTCGAAGGTCTTGGGAAAACTCTCGGACTCTGATTTTTCAAAGGCTCCAAGTGTAGAAATAGGGGAATAAGGGGGAATGCAAAGCATTATATAGCTTCGCAATACAACTAACGGTCCTGATTTTTAGGTGACGCTTGATCAAACAATGTGAATCATGAAACTTTTTGCATTCCCACTCAGAGATCTTACGTCACAACGGTTTGAATTTCAAAAAAGGAGAAGTCGTCGTTTCGGAACACTCAATCAGTGCATGCCACATGTTTAAAGTGACTTTTCTTCCTGGGCTAAATATTTTTAATCAAGAATGTCAGTTCGTTCGAACTACCCTAATCTGACACATCAGAGATTGATACTGCATTCTCGCCAATAATCAAACACTCTATCGAGGACCCATAACTCGTTAGAGTTGGGGGCTATCTGTTGGGGTTTGACTTCATCTTCCCATTACATTGTTAGCCTTCGACTATTTATCAAATGAACAACGAATTCCTGAGTCAAATCTACAATATTTTCATATATTTGGGCCGGACCCAACTTACGATATTACTTTGTTCAATCATGAATAATGATCGTTCGTATTCAATCAACAAACCTGTCAGTTCAAATATGATCGAACGAACATTGAATCTAATATAAGCCACGAACGAAATGTTTGCAAGAACTAGGCCTTGTTTCCTAATCATCGTTTGTCGTTCGTGTTTGACGAGAATTACAAGGGATACCCCCCATAACCGTCAAACCCACGATCAACAATGACATGTCAGACCTTTCATGATAACTGACAAGCCCATGATTGATGATGACGTCATATCTTATAAATGCTAAGCTCATTATCTGTGATTCATCCCAATAACCACTAAGTCCACATCATGACATGTGTCCCAAAAGACATTAAGCGAAAACCGCTTACCACGAATTACGAGTTCAGACCCACTATTCTTTCTTTATAAATAGAGGAAGACCCCCCTTGTAATAACTAAATTTTTACGACCTTACGTTCTCTTGTAAAGAAACTTGAGTTATGTTCTAAAGGTATTTATGAAAACAAACCTGAGACAAGGTTTTTATTTAAAATTATAAGATCTCACGATACTATGAGACTTAACAAAATGATTGCTTAACTAAGTAAGTATCATTTTAAGAAAAAGGGATAGAAAAATTTCACGTTTGCATGGCCTTGCATGGTGGTCAAAGTTTGACCTAAAAAGTCAAAGTTGACCCAAAAAGTCAAGGCTTGACCAGAAAAGTCAACCATATGATGATACTGTTTTATGGACGAGCAGTATGGAAAATATACTGTGAAAAACCATTTTTCAGACAAGATGATAAGATTAAGATTTAATATCACCCTAGAAAAATCAAGCACATAAATTAGGGTATCTTGGGTCAAAGAGCTTCAAATTTTAAGAAAAATTTTATACAGTCAAATTTTACACAGATAAATTTTGGACTGCAGTTTAGTGACAAAATACTGTTATTAATAAGTTAACAGTATTGAAAATATCTGTGTTAGCATGAATATGGACTGTTTATTAAGGAAAAAGCCAAACAAGTTCTAAAGGTGATTACATCACTTACTTTTTGAATTATGATCTCATTAAGGAATTAATAAAAATTTGGAAAGAATTTTGGCTCTAGAAGGCTCCATTGGCCGGCCACCTCATGGGGTTATCAACCAAATATTAAAAATTTTGGGGTAAATTTCACAAATAAGCAAAGTTCTTCAACCCCTATAAATACCCCTTGAGCCTATTCATTTTATTCAAAAATTTGGGGAGGTTCTTGCCAATTTTCTTCTTGAAAATCAGCAGCCAAGGAAGAGAGAAAGAGGAAGGAAAATCAGAAATTTTCTTGGGGCTTTTGTTCCTAAGGGTTCGGTTTTGCTCTAGGGGAAAAACCAAGGGAAGTTTAGAAAATTTTTAGGTCTTTTGGGGTGTGAAGCCGAGGGAGAAAGGGAGAAAGGAAAGCTGAAATTTTTGGGGCCAAACTTTGGTGAAGAGTTCGGCTTGGAGAGGAGCAACCAAGGAAACCAACAAAAAAATTTTTGGGTGCCATTTGGTGGTGTGGCCGTGAGTCAAGGGAGCTAGGGGGAAGGAAGGAATTTTGTGACCAAACTTGACTTTGGTCTAAGGTAAAACTCTATAAGCCCTAACTCTCTCATTTGAGTTCAAATTTAAAGATAAGAGGTAGTTCAATTTGGATGTAAGGACATAAGTCCAATCTCTATTTTATGCCCTAAGTTTGGTGGTATGTGCTTGATTTGTAGATCTAGGGGTGAATGGTTTAAATTCTTGCATTATTTTGCTTGTTTATGATTGATTTCCATGCTTGAATGCTTAGGGTTGTATGTCCTCTAATTTGGTCAGAAAATCTGCCCTAGGGCAGTGCTTGAAGCTTGCCAATTTAAGGAGCAAAGTTAGGGTTAATGCAAACTTAGGCTTAGGGCTTTTGTATTTGGTTTGCATGGATCCAATTGGACAGTTTATGGGTTCATATGGGACGTTAGAAGCGCTGTGTGTTGCCATATAGACTCCCGAAGTGATCGGTCGAGGTAGATTTTACGAAATAGGACGTAAACCGGACTTAACAACCAAAACTGCCAATTCGGATTCGAAACTGGTCAGTTTCGGGAAAGTAAAAATTAGAGGCCCTTAGAGGATGAATTGGGTAATTTGTAAAACACAAAAGTTGCTCGGAACGATTTTTCCTAGAAGACAGCGCGGGCAGAATCCAAAAATGAGGCTCCAATGGTCTCCGTTTTTACAAAATTCCGTGGCTGGTCTGCCCAGACCCAGTTTTCAGGGTCAGCCAGCTTCAAACAAAAACTGACGCAAATATAAGCAGAACTGGATTTTTTGTAAAACACGAAAGTTTTAGAATTTTTCGAGAGCTACAACTTTGGTGAAGACAAGTTTTTCAAATTCCAAATGGATTTATAAACTGGTATTGTTTTATGAAGAGTGTGCAGGGAACCGAAAATTCCTGCACATGAGTTTTACAAACAGTTTTCGAAAAAACTGTATTTTTGCTTAAAACTGTCCCAAAGGCAGTTCTCAATCTTAAATGACCTTTATAAAGATTTGTTTTGAAGATTTGAAATGGTTACAAAAATATTAAAGAGATTTAAAGCTAAATTTCTTAAATAGTAAAAAGATAAGAAAATGGACAGAATTTGTAATCAAGCCAAGGTTTTGAGGAAACCTAACATTTTGTCAAGAATCTAGCCCAAGAAATTATCCAATGTAATCTCTTAAGAAAATAATTAAAGAATAATTATTTCCAAGCAGTTAAATGGCTATTTTGTGACCAAATCAGATATCTAGTACTAGGGGACATACAACTAGAACTTCATTGGCATGTTGGTTAGGACACCAACATTGCATAATAAGAATTAGACTCTTACCTAAGTCCCTATTCAAGCAGGAAAAGGCCTGCAGCTGTGCCCAGTAAGAGAACAGCCTCAAGAGGGACATAGTGAGAGAGGTAAGTGCAACTCCGCCTACAGCATGGGCATTTTAAGTTGTAATATGATATACGAGATTATGTGTGTTATGTGCTATGATTTACTATATCAAGTAGATAGCATGACTGAGAAATAATTACAAGTTATATTCATGTGACATCATGAAGCATGTTCACAAATAATAAGAACAAGGTCAAGATGACAAATAAGTATAATGGCAAGCGAGCTTGCCTGTGACGTACCGACCCGTCCAAGGTCGGGTAGGACTGTGGAATGAGTTGGAAATGGAATGGCCGCCCCAACCACTCCATAGTTGCGCGCCCGGTACGGTCACTCATGATAAGGGGCCCATAAGCAAGTTAAGGAATGAAAGTATGTTAAGAGAGCATGATAAAATAAGCATAATAAAGCATAATTGAATCATGCATAATTAGAATGTGTTATGATAGGCTGTGCTAATTAGTTTATAGTTATTTATGTTGCGGTTAAATAGTTGTACTTGCTGAGCGAAAGCTCACGCCTTATGTCTATGCTGTAGGTAAGCAACCTACTGGCGCTTGTTGATACAAAATGGTGGAGTTGGCTGGGGCAACTGTGAAAGAAGGGATAAGCCGCTACGTCTTCCGTAAAATTATGCTTAATATTTTATGTTTATATTATTCCAAACAAGTACTTCAGTAGTAGAAAAAAAAAAATTTCCACTATATTTGTTAAATAAGTAAGTATGTAAAACAAGTTATGTATGCATGTTTGTACGGTAACGGTCCGTGTTAGGCGGGTCGTTACAGAGTTGGTATCAGAGCGGTTCCCTGCTACCTGATTTCACAGTTCGCCTGCCATCGCCACTATCATTGTAAGTTAAAGTTAGTTTATGCGTAAATATTTATTATGTGATTTGGTATGTAGATTCGTCGACATGGATCCGGATCACGTAGATGCGGACCGAGAGGCTATATCTTCGTTTTATGAGGCACATCCGTTATTATTTGACGGTACGAGTCGCACGATCTCTTTGGGAGTATGGTTATATGACATGGAGCTTATTTTCCGCACCAACCATATCCCGGGGCGTGTACAGGTTTCGTTGGGCAGTCGTTGCTTGAGTAGGGACGCCCGTATTTGGTGGATATCGGTAGGAGAGCCACAGCTACCCAGCCGGACTTGGGCGCATTTTCGCTCACTGATGATTGGACGGTTTGGACCGATACTGGATTACGGGACAGGAGCGCCTCAGCGTGATCCCGACATTTACAGAGATATGTATGACACGCGATACCATAGCTACATACTTGAGTGGCATGCATATCCTCACGAGACCATGGCCCACTACTGCATGAGATTTCAGGAGGCCATGTTGCCCTACGTTTCACAGGACATGACCCACCCGGTATTGGAGGCGTTGACGGTTTTGCAGAACGGCTTACCTAGCCGTATTCGCCAGCATGTTCCTTTTCCCACACCTAGGATGACCGTAGAGCACATGATAGAGGATATTTTGCGGGCTGAGATACGCGCTGATACCGAGCCGACAGGGGCCGCTGAGGGTGATCATCAGGCACCCGTAGACGACGCTGGTATAGGGGAGCCATTATACGAGGTAGGACCAGCACCCCAGAGGAGCCGATCCCTGCAGTTCCAGAGCAGGAGGTGCCAGCACATGAGGCCGGGGAGCAGGAGGATGCTGAGGGTGACCCTGAGGCCGGCGACCAGGAGGGGGATGATATTGAGGATATACCAGCAGACCCACCAGCAGATCCTATCGTCATCGATATATCCAGTGATGAGGAGGGCGACGACGAGGATATGGAGCCGGCGCCCGAGCTAGAGCAGGCAGGATGGTTTGAGGACCAGGAGGATCTAGCTGACGACCCAGAGGAGATTCTTTTCGACGACGGAGATTGGGAGACCGACTCCGACGCAGCTGCCTAGATGACGATAGAGATCGCTATTTTGATTGTCCATGTACATTTATTTTGACCTTAGTACCGACATGTACTTGCTTATTTTTTTTGGATGATAGGCATGTACTGATGGAAAGTGGTAGTCACTTCCATCGCCATTCTTTTTGACTATGTATATTGGTGAAGTGTTAGACACTCCCATTACTATTTTGTCCATGTACATAAAAATATTACGAAACAGATATGTATTTACAGTACTGTAAGAATGATGTACTTATTGTAAATATACAAGAAACAGTTCAGATATCATGTTATATTATCATGAAAATCATGTTATGATACGATACGTTATGATTACGTAAGCCATGTTACGATATGAATATGATGAGAATGATTATGTTATAATCCGATGTATTATGATACGATGTATGATGAAAGAAAGGATATTACTAGTTAGATAATATCTTTTCTCATGATTTAATAGGAAAGAAAAGATGGTATGCCCTCGCAGAACAATGCCTGTGAACCAGAATCCACCTGCACCGGATCTAGCAACTGTTGTAGCAAATTTGCAACGACAGTTACTTGAACAGCAGCAGGAGACAAATAGACTCCGGGAGCAGTTAGCTCAGATCAATCAGAGACCTCAGGCTAACGAGGTTCCCCCTCAAAATGTCAGAGTACCTCCAGTAGTACCTCCGGTACCTGATGTTCAACCAGAGGTTCAGCCAGAGGTTCCAATAGCAACCCGTTGGAGTACAAGTGAATTTACCTCCAGTACGGGAAGATTTGCTTTATGAAAGGTTTAGACGGATGAAAGCACCGGAATTCGAGGGACCCACAGATCCGATTGCCGCTGACAATTGGTTGATTGACATCCAAGTTATTTTGGATTTTATGCGACTGACAGAGCAGGAAAAAGTCCTCTGTGCTTCCTTCGCTCTCAAGAAAGACGCTAGACACTGGTGGAGGACTGTCCAGATGCGTCGTGATGTTACGACCATGAGCTGGCAAGATTTCGTGTCGGAGTTTCGAACGATGTACTTTAACAGAGAAATCCTGGCAGCCCAGCAGGATGAATTTACGAGTTTGAGACAAGGAACGATGACGGTAATGGAGGCTATTAATAAGTTTGAACAGTTAGCCCGGTTATGCCCAGAATTGGTGCCAGGTGAAACAGAAAAAGTTAGATTGATGATGAAGATGTTTCGGTCAGATATCGCCAAGCAAGTCAGTGCTGGTGATAGTCCACCTACTCGGGTATCTGATTGTATTAGTTGAGCCATAAGAGCAGAGTATTGGATTAACCGAGACAAAGAAGAACGGGCTCAGTTCTTTAAGGCAAAGAAGGAAGAAAAGGCCATGGGGAAGCAGACACAACCCCGTCAGAATTTTGAAATGAACCAGAAAGGTCAACCCCGCAATTTTGCTCAAGGCTCTAAGCAATTCGGAAGGAATAAACGAAAGGAAAACTCTTCTGGCCAGGGTCAGCCAAGAAACTACCCTCAGAAAAAGATTGCTCGTGGAAATGAGGGCAATAACAATAGTTACCCCGTGTGTACCAAATGCGGGAGAAAACACCCGGGAATATGCCGGATGGGATCAAATGCTTGTTACCTCTGTGGCAAGGAGGGCCATTTTGCAAAGAATTGTACTTTGAACACCCAAGGCCAGAATCCTTCATATCCAAGCCGGAACCCCAACAGCCAGTTGCATGCAGTCCAGGCAAAGCTCGAAGGACCCTCGATCACTCAAGGCAGATTAGAGGCTCCTGAACCGCAAGCCAGAATCTACGCTTATACAAAGGGAGATGCAGAAGCTGGGACTTCGCATGTGGTGACAGGTCAGATTTCTATTGCCACCTATGATGCAATTGTCCTATTTGATTCTGGTGCCACCCACTCGTTTATATCGTTGGAATTTGCTCAGAAGATAGGAAGAGGTGTGAATAGTCTAGAACAACCTTTTAAAACCTCTCTGCCATCCGGAGAAATTTTGTGGTCCAACTTTTGGATACGAAACACATCCGTAGGAATTTGTGACAGAGAATTATATGTAGATCTCATCGCGATCAAGCTTCAGGATTTCGATGTGATCTTAGGGATGGACTTTTTGAGTAAATACAATGCCAAGATTGACTGTCGGAAGAGGTGCGTGACGTTCAACCCTTACGGCGAAGTAGAGTTCAACTTCTATGGTCAGTCTCGGAGCCCAACAACTCGATTCGTTTCCGCAATCAGGGCTTGGAAAATGTTAGCTAATGGTTGTCAAGGATATTTAGCTAACATGGTGGACAAGGATCAAGAAATGGAGCGGACACCGGAAGATGTTCCCGTTATTAAGGAATTTGTAGATATTTTTCCGAAGGATTTGCCGGGACTTCCGCCAGAAAGAGAAATCTCTTTTGAGATTGAATTGCTACCTGGAGCTGCACCAATATCGAAAGTCCCTTATCGTATGGCACCAGCTGAGCTGAGAGAACTTCAAGTGCAGTTACAAGAACTGCTCGACAAAGGATTCATCCGACAAAGTTATTCTCCATGGGAGCACCCGTTTTGTTCGTCAAGAAGAAGGATGGATCATTTCGAATGTGCATCGATTATCGTGAACTAATAAGATTACGATCAAGAATAAGTATCCCCTTCCAAGGATTGACGATCTTTTCGATCAACTCCGAGGAGCCGTTGTGTTCTCAAAAATCGATTTACGATCAGGGTACCATCAACTCAGGATTAAGGAGGCGGACATCTCCAAGACAGCTTTTCGTACTAGATATGGGCACTATGAGTTCTTAGTTATGCCCTTTGGATTAACTAACGCTCCAGCTGCCTTCATGGATCTTATGAACCGAGTATTCAAGGAATATCTGGACAAATTCGTCATTGTTTTTATCGACGACATCTTGATTTATTCAAGGTCCAAGGAGGAACATGCACAACATCTTAGGATGGTAATGGAAACGTTGAGGAGAAATCAGCTTTATGCTAAGTTCTCAAAATGTGAATTTTGGCTGGAGAAAGTTCATTTCTTGGGACATGTTGTGTCGAAAGAAGGAATTTCTGTAGATCCTTCGAAAGTGGAAGCAGTAAGTTTATGGCCGGTACCCAAAAGTGTTACGGAAATAAGAAGTTTTCTTGGGTTAGCCGGATACTACCGACGGTTCGTCGAGGGATTTCCAAGATTGCTGCACCACTCACAGCCCTTACCCGAAAAAGATAAAAAGTATGAATGGACTCAGAAATGCGAGGAGAATTTCCAAGAGCTCAAGAAAAAGTTAACAAGTGCGCCCGTGTTAATTATCCCTGATGTTGATGCGGAAAATTTTGTAATTTACAGTGATGCTTCCAAGAGCGGATTAGGAGCTGTCCTGATGCAAAATGGGAAGGTGGTAGCCTATGCGTCAAGACAATTGAAGAATCATGAACGGAATTATCCTACGCATGATCTGGAGTTAGCAGCAGTAGTTTTCGCACTGAAGATCTGGAGACATTATTTGTATGGAAACAAATGCGAAATCTACACTGACCACCAGAGTCTCAAATATATTTTTACTCAGAAAGAGCTCAACATGAGACAACGTAGATGGCTGGAACTCGTAAAGGATTACGATTGTGAGATTTTTATCACCCTGGAAAGGCAAACAGGGTAGCAGATGCTTTAAGTAGGAAATCCTCGGCATGTTAATGTCTATCGAAGCGTTTCCAAAGCCACTACAAAAGGAGATTTCTGAGTTCAACCTGGAAATGATCACGGGAAAATTATCTTCTCTGACTCTTCAATCCGATCTATTGGAATCCATCAAGGCGCATCAAGGAAAAGATTCATTTTTGCTTAAGGCACAACTTTTTAGCGGAAAGAACAAGGAATTCAAGACCTCTGCCGATGGCACTATCTACTTCAAGGAAAGGATCTGTGTTCCCGACTTTGAATTTCTGAAGAATCAGATCATGACAGAGGCTCATAAGACGCCATACTCAGTACATCCAGGAGCTTCCAAAATGTACAAGGATCTTCGAGAGAACTTTTGGTGGCCAAAATGAAGAACGAAGTAGCAGAATTCGTGTCAAAATGTCTAACTTGCCAGAAAGTTAAGGCTGAACACCGACATCCTGAAGGAGAATTACAGAAAATAGAGTTCCCTGAATGGAAATGGGAGCAAACTACTATGGATTTTGTAGTTGGATTACCCAGGACGGTGAGTGGAAATGACACAATTTGGGTTGTGGTGGATAGATTGACCAAATCAGCCCACTTTATTGCAATTAAAGCCACCTTTTCAGTGGAAAAATTGGCCGAAGTCTACGTATCGCAGATTGTTAAGCTGCATGGAGTACCAAAATCCATTATTTCATATCGTGATGGACGTTTCACCTCTCGATTTTGGACCAGTGTTCATAATGCTATGGGGTCAAAACTGAAGTTTAGTACAGCTTTTCACCCCCAAACTGACGGCCAGTCGGAACGAACAATCCAAACATTGGAAGATATGCTGAGATCATGTGTTCTGGATTTCAAAGGGAACTGGGATCAGAAGCTGCCATAGATCGAATTCTCTTACAACAACAGTTATCACGCTTCGATTGGTATGGCACCATTTGAAGCCCTTTATGGAAGAAAATGCCGATCTCCCATCCACTGGCAAGAAGTTGGTCAGAAGCAGCTGCAAACAACAGACTTCATCAAGAAGACCTCTGAAGATATCAAGAAGATCAAGCAGAGACTCGACATAGCTTTCAGCAGACAGAAAAGTTATGCCGATAAACGTAGAAGGCCATTGGAATTCCAAGTTGGAGATGCCGTGTTCATTAAGATTGCTCCTATGAAAGGAGTAATGAGATTTGGCAAAAAGGGGAAGCTCAGTCCAAGATATACAGGACCATTTGAAATCCTTGAAAGGATTGGGAAAGTAGCTTACAGGCTTGCTTTGCCACCAGAATTAGCTGCGATGCACGATGTATTTCATGTTTCAATGCTAAAAAAAGTATGTACCAGATCCGTCGCATGTGCTCAGCCAAGAACCGGTGGAAGTTCGAACGGATTTGACATATGAAGAAAAGCCAGTTCGAATTCTGGATCGAGAAGAGAAGGTCCTAAGAAATAAAACCATTCCCCTGGTTAAAGTGTTATGGCGCAACCACAAAGTTGAAGAAGCCACCTGGGAATTGGAAGATGAGATGAGAAAGAACTATCCCGATTTATTCTAATTTTCGAGGACGAAAATTTTTAAGGGAAGTAGATTGTAATAACTAAATTTTTACGACCTTACGTTCTCTTGTAAAGAAACTTGAGTTATGTTCTAAAGGTATTATGAAAAAAAAAACCTGAGACAAGGTTTTATTTTAAAATTATAAGATCTCACGATACTATGAGACTTAACAAAATGATTGCTTAACTAAGTAAGTATCATTTAAGAAAAAGGGATAGAAAAATTTCACGTTTGCATGGCCTTGCATGGTGGTCAAAGTTTGACCTAAAAAGTCAAAGTTGACCCAAAAAGTCAAGGCTTGACCAGAAAAGTCAACCATATGATGATACTGTTTTATGGACGAGCAGTATGGAAAATATACTGCGAAAAACCATTTTTCAGACAAGATGATAAGATTAAGATTTAATATCACCCTAGAAAAATCAAGCACATAAATTAGGGTATCTTGGGTCAAAGAGCTTCAAATTTTAAGAAAAATTTTATACAGTCAAATTTTACACAGATAAATTTTGGACTGCAGTTTAGTGACAAAATACTGTTATTAATAAGTTAAAGTATTGAAAATATCTGTGTTAGCATGAATATGGACTGTTTATTAAGGAAAAAGCCAAACAAGTTCTAAAGGTGATTACATCACCTACTTTTTAAATTATGATCTCATTAAGGAATTAATAAAAATTTGGAAAGTATTTTTGGCTCTAGAAGGCTCCATTGGCCGGCCACCTCATGGGGTTATCAACCAAATATTAAAAATTTTGGGGTAAATTTCACAAATAAGCAAAGTTCTTCAACCCCTATAAATACCCCTTGAGCCTATTCATTTTATTCAAAAATTTGGGGAGGTTCTTGCCAATTTTCTTCTTGAAAATCAGCAGCCAAGGAAGAGAGAGAGAGGAAGGAAAATCAGAAATTTTCTTGGGGCTTTTGTTCCTAAGGGTTCGGTTTTGCTCTAGGGGAAAAACCAAGGGAAGTTTAGAAAATTTTTAGGTCTTTTGGGGTGTGAAGCCGAGGGAGAAAGGGAGAAAGGAAAGCTGAAATTTTTGGGGCCAAACTTTGGTGAAGAGTTCGGCTTGGAGAGAGCAACCAAGGAAACCAACAAAAAAATTTTTGGGTGCCATTTGGTGGTGTGGCCGTGAGTCAAGGGAGCTAGGGGGAAGGAAGGAATTTTGTGACCAAACTGACTTTGGTCTAAGGTAAAACTCTATAAGCCCTAACTCTCTCATTTGAGTTCAAATTTAAAGATAAGAGGTAGTTCAATTTGGGTGTAAGGACATAAGTCCAATCTCTATTTTATGCCCTAAGTTTGGTGGTATGTGCTTGATTTGTAGATCTAGGGGTGAATGGTTTAAATTCTTGCATTATTTTGCTTGTTTATGATTGATTTCCATGCTTGAATGCTTAGGGTTGTATGTCCTCTAATTTGGTCAGAAAATCTGCCCTAGGGCAGTGCTTGAAGCTTGCCAATTTAAGGAGCAAAGTTAGGGTTAATGCAAACTTAGGCTTAGGGCTTTTGTATTTGGTTTGCATGGATCCAATTGGACAATTTATGGGTTCATATGGGACGTTAGAATCGCTGTGTGTTGCCATATAGACTCCCGAGTGATCGGTCGAGGTAGATTTTACGAAATAGGACGTAAACCGGACTTAACAACCAAAACTGCCAATTCGGATTCGAAACTGGTCAGTTTCGGGAAAGTAAAAATTAGAGGCCCTTAGAGATGAATTGGGTAATTTGTAAAACAAGAAAGTTGCTCGGAACGATTTTTCCTAGAAGACAACGCGGGCAGAATCCAAAAATGAGGCTCCAATGGTCTCCGTTTTTACAAAATTCCGTGGCTGGTCTGCCAGACCCAGTTTTCAGGGTCAGCCAGCTTCAAACAAAAACTGACGCAAATATAAGCAGAACTGGATTTTTTGTTAAACACGAAAGTTTTAGAATTTTTCTAGAGCTACAACTTTGGTGAAGACAAGTTTTTCAAATTCCAAATGGATTTATAAACTGGTATTGTTTTATGAAGAGTGTGCAGGGAACCGAAAATTCCTGCACATGAGTTTTACAAACAGTTTTCGAAAAAAACTGTATTTTTGCTTAAAACTGTCCCAAAGGCAGTTCTCAATCTTAAATGACCTTTATAAAGATTTGTTTTGAAGATTTGAAATGGTTACAAAATATTAAAGAGATTTAAAGCTAAATTTCTTAAATAGTAAAAGATAAGAAAATGGACAGAATTTGTAATCAAGCCAAGGTTTTGAGGAAACCCAACATTTTGTCAAGAATCTAGCCTAAGAAATTATCCAATGTAATCTCTTAAGAAAATAATTAAAGAATAATTATTTCCAAGCAGTTAAATGGCTATTTTGTGACCAAATCAGATATCTAGTACTAGGGGACATACAACTAGAACTTCATTGGCATGTTGGTTAGGACACCAACATGCATAATAAGAATTAGACTCTTACTAAGTCCCTATTCAAGCAGGAAAAGGCCTACAGCTGTGCCCAGTAGAGAACAGCCTCAAGAGGGACATAGTGAGAGAGGTAAGTGCAACTCCGCCTACAGCATGGGCATTTTAAGTTGTAATATGATATACGAGATTATGTGTGTTATGTGCTATGATTTTACTATATCAAGTAGATAGCATGACTGAGAAATAATTACAAGTTATATTCATGTGACATCATGAAGCATGTTCACAAATAATAAGAACAAGGTCAAGATGACAAATAAGTATAATGGCAAGCAAGCTTGCCTGTGACGTACCGACCCGTCCAAGGTCGGGTAGGACTGTGGAATGAGTTGGAAATGGAATGGCCGCCCCAACCACTCCATAGTTGCGCGCCCGGTACGGTCACTCATGATAAGGGGCCCATAAGCAAGTTAAGGAATGAAGTATGTTAAGAGAGCATGATTAAAATAAGCATAATAAAGCATAATTGAATCATGCATAATTAGAATGTGTTATGATAGGCTGTGCTAAGTTTATAGTTATTTATGTTGCGGTTAAATAGTTGTACTTGCTGAGCGAAAGCTCACGCCTTATGTCTATGCTGTAGGTAAGCAACCTACTGGCGCTTGTTGATACAAAATGGTGGAGTGGCTGGGGCAACTGTGAAAGAAGGGATAAGCCGCTACGTCTCCGTAAAATTATGCTTAATATTTTATGTTTATATTATTCCAAACAAGTACTTCAGTAGTAGAAAAAAAAAATTTCCACTATATTTGTTAAATAAGTAAGTATGTAAAACAAGTTATGTATGCATGTTTGTACGGTAACGGTCCGTGCTAGGCGGGTCGTTACACCCCTTCAGACAGGGGACTTCTTTTTCTGATTCTTACTTACCCTTACGCTGCCAAAATTTACTCCGAAATTGTAACTCATTGTATTCAAGTACAATCATATACATTGAAGAAACCACACTCACAGAGGACATAGCACACATTTGGCGAACCTCTCTAAATTTCGGTATTGTTGATTCTCTTTTCATTTTTCTTACTTGATTATTTCGATACTATAATGCTTTATAAATTTTACCAACGATTTCCAAGGGCCAATCGATTGACTGTTTCATTCCTTTTTACTAACTTCTATTAAAATTTGACGATAGATTCCTAGCATCTCCAGTAACTAGATAGGATACCGGTTTACTATGTTAAGGTACCAATGGTAATCAGATAAGATACCGCTTTACTATGATAGGATTTATATCTATGATTACCAAAGGTAATCAGATTGGATACCGATCTAGTATGTTATGGTTTATAGTAAAATAGAACGACTCTTATCTTACGCTTTGTTTGAAACAGGAATATGACATGTTGTCATGCCTTGATGGAATGATTAGACCAAGAGCATAAGGCAATTTGTCAGTACAACTCCACCTATAGCATGGGTAAAATATTTTTATTACATTGCATGTTTTCAAGAATTCATGCATTGATTTACATGATGTACTTTATTTTATGTTTTATGTTTTATGTTTTATTATTGTGACATCATGAAAGCATGTTCACTAATAATAAATCACATGATAAGAACAAATTAAGTTTTCAAGTAAGAAACAGTTAAGATTTAAGTTTTCAAGTATGATCAACCAAGAACAAATTTTCATGTAGTAAGATAAGACAAGCAAGATTTCTTGTGTTGTACCGACTTGTCACGACGGTGGGTTTAAACAGTTTGACTCATGGTTTGAGTTGGATTGGACTGGCCACCCCAATCACTCCATGGCTACACGTCACGATACATGCACTCATGTTATGTAGGGGGCCTAAACCAAATTAACATAAGAAAGCATAATGGATTCATAAGAAAGCATAATGGACTCATAAGAAAACATATTCGGTTCATGCATTTTTTTACTACAAAAAATGTTTTGCAGAATAGAAAGTTATACTTATTGAGCATAAGCTCATAACTTACATTCATGTTGTAGCTAAGCAACCTACGGCAATGCTTGATACAAGACTATGAAGAGATGGCACTGTAGACTGTGAAATTTGGGTTGGACACCACCACGGATTTTGGAAAAGATGTTTTGTAAAATGTGTTTGTATTATATTATGATAAGTCGATGGTACTAGTATATGATAATTGGTATGTTTGTAAAATATGGTTTTAAAGCTCGGTACTCAAGTGAGTACATATAAATAAGTATGAGTTTTGAGTTTAAAAAGAAAGAAAAAAAACATTTCCGTATTATTACATAAAGCAAAAGTAAGTTTTGAGATAAAGTATGTTTAAGTAAGCATGGTAAGGTAACGGCCCCACGAAATCGAGTCGTTGCAAAGTTGGTATTTAAGTTAAGTAAATACGAAGTCACGGCCCTACGTAGGTCGGGTCGTGACAGAAAGCAACTTTTTTTTAGTATCCACCATCCAATCTAATCATTAAAAATTCTTTTTAAATATAAAAAAATCAGTCCAATTCATTTTATCATTCAGTCATATTGAATGGATTGAATTAGATGATTGGATTATAATTGAGCATTCAATAAACTTATTAAAATATGTTAAATTGCAAGAAACTTCAAAATGACAAATCACATTGTCATGATACCAATTTAGTCATTTTTCGTCAATTTATCATTTGTAACATAAAACCAAAACCACCATATATGGTAATAGAGAAAAATAAATCTCCCAAGTCCAAATTCTTAAGACATAGAAATAAATAGATTTAATGATTTGGCAGTGGACTTGACAATGAGATGACACAAAAAGAAAAAAAAAATGTAGGTTTAGGGCTCAAATGGATGGCAGTCCGTGGGGCGTAAAAGACGTGATGTTCTACGGTTAGTAAACTATGAGGAAAAAAAAATGTTGTTGTGATTTGAATGTTTCACTAGGATTAGTCTTACTGCTTTATAAATGAAGTTTTATCATATTAAGCTACATAAAGGACCGGAAAGCGTATTTGATGAAGTAACGACCCAAAGTGTAGAATTCTAGAAATGACATAAAACACCGATTTGGACGTTTGCAAAAATCTGGTCTTAAACCATAGTTGCTGCGCTAAAATCAATTCTATAACCTTTTAATTATATTATAAGCTTCTTGTGAGCGCAAGAATCACCTCAATCGGGCACTCGTAGCTCAAGATATACTCTTTTGACGTTTAGAACTCAAAGCTGAATTTCTGCAATTGTAGATCTAGTTTAATGTATTTTTCTGGACCTTAACAGTCTCAGAATCTAGTGTATGATAGCTTGATTTGAAGCTCTATGTGTCTACTGTCAGTAAGAACCATGTTCAGAATATTTGGAGCTATAAAAAATGTTTTATGCGCATTTCTGTAGCAGTCTCCAAACCAGCATTTTTTATCTAAACCAAAAGTTCATGATATAGGACGCCAAATCCTAAAACATAATTGCTGCACCAAAGTCACTCTTACCATCATTTAGTGTACATTTTAAGTGACCTGTGGCGTTTGGAATCACCTTGATTAGAATTTTGTACCACAAGTTGTGCGCATTTGAAGTTTCACACAAAAATTTCCAAAATGCTGACAAAACAACAAAGATCAAAATTTTGATTTCTTAGAGGTTGTTTTTGAGAGGTTTCGAAAACTTTAAATAGGGCCTATAATAGTTCGTTAGAAAGCTCTGCATATCTACTTTTAGTAAGATTCGATTTCATATTGTTTAAGGGGATGAGGAATAACCCGTAAATATTATTTCTTAGGACGTTAGATCTGCCCACAAATGTTAAAATAAGATAGAATGAACATTCTAGGTTAGTTCCACGGCATTTAAAGCTAGAAAAACTCCCAAGTGCATAGTTTTAGAGAATTTAGAAATTAGATCTAAGAATGAGACGCTTGATACATTCTTATTAACATTGGACTATATTTGTTTTGTATATGATATGTTAAATGTCATGTAGTGTGCATATTAGTTGATTGGCTAATTTGGCTCGTAGCCATATGATTTATCTCATTTAAATATTGGATAGATGCTAGATGGGTAGCTATGTTTCATATATTTTGGATTATGATTTACTGTACTTAATCTAAGCTTGATCATAAACATGTTTATTTGCACATTTTTGCATTCAGCATATGAATTACATAAAATTGCATTGGTCTCGGTTTCTGGCAAGCGACTCCATACATGAAGGCCGTGATGCTTTTTAGTTTAGGTTGATCTATGGTAAAATAGTAAGTGAAGATTCAGAGCGATATAAACTCTGATGGTCGGAATTTATTTAATGTCATTCAAATTTCTGTTCTTTACTTTTATGTTTTTGGCCATGCTGGGCGATCATCCCACTCCGATCGGTAAGCTTCCGTGTGGGTTACAGATGATAGCGCATGGTGTCTAATTATAATTTTCTTTATTCAGATATCTTCAAATTGATTCAAAAACTTCTAGGAACACATTCAGGTACGAAAGCTTTAGGAGAGCTATAGATTTGCCTCTTGCACGCCCTAGCATGCATTTTCATGATGAATAATATATGAATTTCAATTTGGCTATATGTGGGACATAGAAGTTTATTTAATGATTTGTTTGCCTACGTTCATACCCTTTCATTCTTTGGCGTGATTGTTTAAAGTCGTTTTATTGTGGTTTCCCTTATTTCTCCTTACTGAGCATTAGGCTCAACCCCTTTATATGTTTTTCCCCCTCCAGCATTAGCAGATGTTGGATTGTAGTTACTTGAGGACTTGTGAGTCAACTTCTATCAATAATTTATTATTTTTAATTCTAAGTTGTACTGTAGCCTGGTGTATAAATCTGTATTAGTCGGCAAAGTCCCAGGGTAGTATAATTTTGAGAAGCTATAATAGACTGTTTTACAAATACGTATTATTTTGAATACTTGGAGTAATATATGTTATTTTTTATTTTGTGAACAATTTTAATGGATTTGTGTATAAATCCTGAATTAATTTCAATTAATTACTTTTAACCCTAATTAATCACGGTCCCCAGGTTTGGGTCGTGACAATATTATATCATTGTATCATCATTAATAAGTTCAAAATAAAGGAGCGTATGCCTTAGACATCGTCTTTGACAAAGACTGTAAGTTGGAGAATAACATTATGTGTAGTTTTTGGAAGAATAAAATCTGAATTCTTCTTATTGAATTAGACAGCACGCATTACATAAATAGGGACCTTCAGTTTTCCTAATATCCTAACCACCAAAAAAAAAATAAATAAATAAATAAATAATCAAATCACCTAAACAAGTCGAACAGAAAATCAGCTCATAACTTGAAATTAAATTTAAATTCCCTAAACATCTTTGGTACACCCCCTCAAGTTGGTGCATAAATATCTATCATGCCCAACTTGTTAACAAGAAATTCAAAATTTGGTTTTGAACAATCCCTTAGTTAGGATAGCCGCAGTTTGCTACGTGGAAGGGACAAATGACATGCAAATGACTCGTGCCTCCAACTTCTTAATAAAATGCCTATCAATCTCGACATGCTTAGTTCGGTCATGTTGCACCGGGTTATGCGCTATGCCGATCGCAGCTTTGTTGTCACAATACAACTTCATCGGAGCTTTTACTGGTTTCTTCAACTCTCCAAAATTTGTTGAAATTATAGGATCTCACACACCCATTTGACATTGCACAGTACTCAGCTTTGACACTACTACGAGCTATGACATTTTGTTTTTTGCTTCTCCAAGTCACAAGATTTTCCCATACATACGTACAATAGCCTTGGTCGACTTCCTATCCATCACTAGGCCTGCCCAATCTACATCTATGTAGACTTCAATGGTTTGTAGTTCACCCTTTATGAATAACATGTCTTTACCTAGAGAACTCTTTAGATATCTTAATATCATGCAGGTTGCTTCAAGATGCTCTTTGGATGGGACATGCATAAATTGCCTTACTAGGCTAACGGCAAATGCAATGTCCGGCCTTGTATGTGACAAGTAAATCAACTTGCCCACCAAACATTGGTAATGGTCAGCATCAATTGGACCTCCTTCCTTGCTATTTCTAAGTTTCTTGTTTGGATCAATAGGGTGTCGACTGGCTTACAAGCACTCATCCTTGTCTCCTTAAGAAGATTTAGAATATATTTTCACTATGAGACTACTATTCAAGGAAGATTTAGAATATATTTTCACTGCAAGACTACAATTCGATCAAGTAACTTCCATTCTAAGGAAATACTTGAGAGACCCTAGATCTTAATCTCAAACTCGGCTGCTATGCTTGCTTTCAATCAATCCATTTCTTTATGGTCGTCTCCTGTGAGTATGATATCATCCACATAAACTATCAACACGGTTACTCTTCCATCTCCCAAGTGTTTGATGAACATGTTGTGATCAGTTTGAGCTTGACTATAGCCCTATTTCTTCACTAACTGAGTGAATTTCTTGAACGAAGCCCTCAGTGACTATTTAAGGCCATAGAGTTGACTTTTTAAGCCTACATGATCTCGATCAAACCATGGTTTGAAGCTCGGAGGAGGATCTATGTAGACTTCCTCTTCTAAGTGCCCATTCAAGAAGGTGTTCTTGACATCCAATTGTTGTAGTGGCTGATCAAGATTTGTTGCGAGAGACAAGAGTACCCACACTCTGTTTAGTTTTGCCACTGGTGCAAAGGTCTCCAAATAGTTGACGCCATAAGTCTATGTAAAGCCTTTAACCACCAATCTCACTTTATACCTATCCAAAGTCTCATCCGGCTTATACTTGGTGGTAAACACCCATTTACAGCCAACAGTAGCCTTTCCTTTTGGTAGAGCTTCCATTTCTGATGTTTGATTCTCTAGTGCCCCCATCTCCTCAAGTGTCACCTCTCTCCACTCTTGAATTTTTAGAGCATCCTGCGCATTTTTTGGAATCTCCACACAAGAAAGTTTGCTAAGTAAAGCGGAAAAAAAAAAAAAAAAAAAAAAAAAAAAAAGATGAAAGATGAAAGATTTTTGTAGGACACTAATTTAGACATAGGATACAGGACGACTGGGAACCTCTAGACCGTTAAATGACATGGTTTGAGATGTAGGGTTAGACTAAGAGTTTCCTGAGGAATTTTGGACTTGACTCGGATTGTTTTTTCTCTGTAAATTAGAATGTTCTTTTTTTTAGATACATAATAGAAAAATAACTGACACCTCTTTTTATAAATTAATCAATTAATTAATTCACTCCCTCACATGGGGGAGAAAACACACGCCAACTACTAGGGTGGTAGGCGTTTTTTGCAAATAATGGAGAGAGAAAATACCAACACAAGTATTTCGCAACCTACCAAGATCTTGACCCTCCTCAAATTGCTGACTACTTGCATCAAAGCAACTGCCTTGAACATCACCACTTTCAACGACTTTTTCATTTTTCACATTGTTAATATAAAGACAGCATGATCAATCAGAATTCAACGATGGGTATTGCGCTAATAAAATCATCGTGAACGTAATGTCTGTTCTAAGAAATAAGAAGCAAACTGAAATCGACTACCTAACCAGTGTAACGAAAGATTGACAAGTTAGAAAAGAGACCAAGATTCGGAACTCAACTAACCAAAATGAGTATCCATTTTTATAAGGAAACACATTCACGATTCTTTAGTTGGTCCTAGAGGAATTAAATTCTAGATATATCAATAAACACATGAATTTGAATTATATTATAAAAAATAAATAAATAAAATAAATAAATAAAAACACACACACACACATACACAAAACTATATAATTATAATTATATCATGATTCTGATTATTTAGCCATAAGAATGCTAAACACACTCATAAAAGTAACATATGATCTAATCACAACTTGCTAAACTCATGTTTCAGCAATCTTAAAATGTATTATACCATCTTACTTGGAGGAAGACTTGGTCATTCATTTCTTTTCCTTCAAATAGTTATGGCAACATATCCGAAAGTAAAAGAGATAACGAAGGAGGAGAAACCCTAAGTCTACTGTAATGGTTTGGAATAATCTTCTATATTATTGAAAGAATGAATGTACAATGGCTTTTATAGCCGTGAGTATACACAGAACCAATTAATGGGAAACCTTCCTAATATCTACTTTCTATATTTAGAAGATTTATGAAATATTACATAATATTATATAATATTCCTACAGAAAGTACTTGACTTGTTGCTGTGCTTTGGGTTTTGAACTTTGCAGGGTGCCCATACACAGATACAGATTCCAAAAAGCCAATCTCCCATATGCAATATTGGCAGCTGATCCCTGGTTCTCTACTCAGCACAATTCCAAATGAAATCCAATCACCAACACTAACACCGGAACCTCCTTTCAAAATTCATAGTTAAAGATGATGCCGACCCACTGCCCTCTCCAGTGGCCAAAGTTTATCAGGCCTCTAATGTACCTGCAGCAATAACTCGGCTGAGGTGCTTTGGCAACAGCTGCAAATGTTGGTTTTTCGCTTGTGGCAATAAGCAACCCTGAAGATGGTCAAGAGAGAAAAGGCATTTATTCTTGATAGCTAACAATCAACTAAATTTTTTTTTTTTTTTTTTTGGGCTACACCCTTTAAAACTGAAAAAAAATAAAAATAAAAAAAACTCATCTTTTAGGGCTTGTAGTTAAATCAACTCCTTAATTAAGCAGTTATTAATTAGATCTCTTTTCAATCACTTTTTTTGAAGAGTTCTCTTCACTTGGTTTTTTTATCCATTTTTGGGTTTTCATTAGTTTCCTTTAGTGGATGTTGGGAGAGTTGACCAGGTTCACAGTTCCTTAGAAGGGGGTGGAGGCTCAGATTCACCTTTTCTCAGACAAAGAGAGAGGACATGAAGCTACCAATGGCTGCGACCGATTGCCAGCAGCCGCACGGAGAAGGAACACACCATTTTCCGGCGGAGCAAACCGGGTCGATGTGCCAGGCAACAGAATTCTTTCTTCTCCCACCACCTGATTTTCAGTCTAACAATATCATCACTGCCTCAAAAATAAATAAATAAATAAACAGATAGATAAGTGCATAAGCAAATGTTAGGAGAGAATAGCAGCAATACACAGAAGTGTCAGTGCAATTCTTCCTATTTTTGTTTTTGTTTGTTTGTTTGTTTGTTTGTTTCTTTTTTCTTTTCTTTTCTTTGAGAGAGAGAGAGACAGAGAGAAGGAAATCATCGGTTCTGCTACGATCAGAGAGAAGCAAGCAAACCCAAATTTGCTGGGTCTCCATGAGAGCAAAACCTCATTCTACAAGAAAGGGCGCTTTACAGGAATGCCACAAAAACCATGCGTCAGCTTGATTTCTGTTATACCAAGGGGCTCTTTTGTTTCATAGGTAGGGACCAAATATACTCCGAAACCTAATTTGCAGCTGCAGGGTCTCCATGCGAGCAAAAAAGGTCTGGAGAGAGAATCAAAGGCTCAGTTTCGCCATTTCTCAGACAAAGTGAGAGAGAGAGAGAGAGAGAGAGAGGATGCTGCCAATACCATGGCTGCCACTGACCGCCGGGTGGAAAGTGACAGAACTGTCATTTTCCAGCGGCTGATCCGGGTTGACCTACCGGCAGCTGGATCCTCTTCTTTTCCTCCACACAATGCCTGAGTTTTACAGCCTGTAAATATCATCACAGCCTCAGTATATATATACACACTTACAAACGGAGATTTCTTTTTTTCTTTTTTTGCCCCGAGTGGCAAAGGAGATATCTTTATTTTTCTGAGAATAGCAAAAGAGAGACTTTTAAGATTCCAGGGAAGGAGAAATGGATATAATAGAGATCAGGGAGAGAGAGATCTGAAGTGAGCAAGGAGATAAGGATAAGAAGAGAAGGATAGAGAGATTTTTCTCTTATTTTCCCTTTTTTTTTTTTTTTTTTTTTTTTGGGAGAGAAGAGAGAGAGAAAGATACCATGGTTCTGCTTACGATCAGAGAGAAGCAAAACAGATAAAGCAGCCATTGTTACAAAAAGGACAATGACCGGGCCCTAATCTATTGAATCTCCATGAGAGTAAAATCTCGTTCTTATGCTATGTTTGGCAAGAGGGATGAAAATAGAAAGGAAGGAGAAAGTTAAATAATATCAAGGTGAGAAAAACTTAAAAGAACGAGACTTTTTGTTGGTACAATAGAAGAATAGAAAGAAAATGTCTAATCTTCTACATATTCCAATTATATCTATATACAAGTAAGAAAATGAATTAAATTTGTCTGGAGCTCTCACTCAAATTTTCAAAAGTTTTTTTTGTCTCTCACCAAAAGTAAACCAACTTTACTATTTATGTTTCCAAATATAATTTTTTTCATTAAAAATTTTCCCTCTTCATTTATTTCTAAAGTTCTTCAACCAGGATCTCGCCCATTTCCTAAGATGTTGACATAGTGGGAGCAGTAGTTAATGCCTTGACCAATGCCACTTTCGACAAGCAATTGACTGAAAAAGTTTTTTTCTTTTTAGTTCTTCACATTGTTGATGATACGATTATTGTCATGTCACAAAGTTTTATAGGGAACATTAATTTGTAATGGTACAAGACAAGTAATTGAGATTACATTTAGCACGAACTAAAATAAAAGTATAACCAATTAGCACAAGAAGCCTGGCTACTAAAATCATCAAGAAGTGAAATGAGATGAAATTTAATTCCTTTCGAGATATTTATGCTAAGAAAAATGACGCGAAAAATGAAGCAAAACATAGAGAAAACTCAAGTCACCCAAATGAGTTTCCATTCTAAAAGAAACACATTCATGATTCCATAATTGGGCCTAGAGGAATTAAATTCTATATGTCCCAATAAAAACAAGAATTTCGGACAAACTATAATAGTAAAGTACTCAAGTTGACCAAACTTCTATTGATTTATACTTGCAGGATACTATAAGAATATCAACAACAAAACTCTCGTAAAGAAATAAATGATTAAATCAAAACTTAATTGAAGTCGATGTTCCACACCCCAATAGTGTCTACTCAGGTTGATCTCACCTGAAATCCAACCACCAGCACAGACAGTCAAGACACCAGAACCTCCTCTCCTTGGTCAAGTGCTTTCGAAAATGCTGCAAGTGTTGGTCTTTAACTTGTGCGATAAGCAACTCAACATCACTTGTTGGTTCACAATCTGCTCAAGAGGAATGAGATAAGAGAAAAGTTTTCGATTCGGATTAAGAATGATTCCAGTGTAGTGTTAATAGATTCCATATTGAACAAGAAGATTTCCATATTGAACAAGACAACAGCATCCAATATGTCGGAAGATGATCAACAAAATTAAAGTATAACTCAAGTTTAAACTACTCCTTTTCTTTGCAACACCTTTAAACTGAAAAAAAGACTCATGTTTTAGGACCTGTAGCAAACGCAACTTCTCAATTATGCAGTTATTAAATGTAGAGTATATTTTGCACATAGGTTTGAAAAGGAAAATTCAAAAAGATTCTAATTCAAACTCATAATCTTTTTGAATTCACTTATGGAAGAGAAAAACGCACGAGGTACGGATTTTGGAATAATGAAGAATTTAAGTTGAATTAAAATCTTCTTGAAATCAACTTTTCAAACTTATGTGCCAAACATAAGCTTAATCACTTTTCAGTCATTGGGTTTTTAAGAGTTAACTTCACTTGCTTTTGCTTTCACGAGGTTCCTTCATTGAGTGGATATTGGGAGAGTTGACCACGTTCACGGTTCCTTTCTAAACAAAACAAAAACCAAAAACCAAAAATCAGGAAAAAATAATAATAATAATTAAAGGAAAAGAAAAACTAAGGGGCCGTTTGGAACACACTCCAATTGGAGTTTTCCAAATGTTTTTTTGTCTTTTTCCCTAAAAGTAAACCAATTCCACCATTCACATATCCAAATCTCTCGTTTTTCATTTTCAAAGACTCAAACATTAAAAGTCCATCACTTTCTTATTTCAAGTCGAATTGAGATGATTTTTTAAAGTTGCATAGAATGTCGAGAGCCATATCATGTTTTTACAATTTTTAACTCCAAAAATTCATTTATTTCCAATCAAAACATCTCCAAATATATATATATTATATATATATATATATATATATCCAAAAATTTATTGTAGAAGTGGGGTGGAGCCTCATATTGCCTACTCTCAGAGAGAAAGAGAGGACCAGCAGCTATCAATGGCCATGACCGATCGCGGGGCACCACACGGATAATGACAGAAGCATCATTTTCAAGGGGAGCGAACCGGGTCAATGCGCCAGGTAACCAGATCCTTCCCATCCCACTGATTTTCAGTCTGGAAACATCATCACCACCTCAAATTAGACCATCTCCAATGTATATGCCAATGCCAGTGCCATAGTTGTCATAAAAATGAAGTGGAATTCATCTAATTCACCCAAGTAGGTACATATAAATGCATATATATACACACACACACGTACATGCATACACAAATGTACAAAGAAAATCAGCAAAACACAAGAGTCCAAGTAAAATCATCGGCTCTGCTACTGTCAGAGAGAACCAAGCAAACTCTCATTTGCTGGGTCTCCGTGCAAATAAAACCTCACCCTAAGAATACCAAACACACTCCAAACTGTAATGTGCTGCAAGCAAAAAAGTTCTGGAGAGGGAGAATCGAAGACTCAGATTCGCCATTGGTCAGACAAAGCCAGAGAGAGAGAGAGAGAGAGAGAGAGACGACGCCTTTGCTACCATGGCTGTCACCGACCACTAGCCGCCGCATGGAAAAGGACAGAACAGTCAATTTCCAGCAGTTCATCCGGGTCGACCCACCGGCAACAGGATCATCTTCTCTTTCCCCACACAATGCCTGAGATTTACAGCCTCAAAATATCATCACCGCCTCATCATATACATATATATATACATGTATAGAAAGAGAGGTTTTTCTTTTCTGTTCTCCTTTTTTGGAGAGAGAGAGAGAGAAATCATGAGTTCTGCCTACAATCAGAGAGAAGCAAAGCAGATAAGGCAGCCATTGTTATAGAAAGAACAACGAACAAGCCCTAATCTGTTGGATCTCCATGAGAGCAAAACCAGTTTTTAGAGAAAATTAGGGATGAGCCACTTTTTGGACACCCTCTTATAGTTATGTCATCTAATTATTCATCTCTTGTGTTTATGCCCATTGTAACTTTTTTATCACTGAACTGTCTTTTTTGTCCCAGTTAATGGGTTATCACCATTTTACCATAAAAGTTCATTTGTTTTATTTCCTTATCTCTCTGCTTTTGCTCTCCTCTCTCCCTATCCAGGTTCCTTTCTCTCTCCTCCCTCACCGCCCATCTCCGTCTCTCTCTTCTCCCTCTAGCCATTCTCTTCCCTCTCTCTCCTCCTCCGGTTGTCCATGTCTCCCACTCCCCTCCCACCAACGGCTGATCTCAGCATTTCATGATCACCATAGTTGGGCCTAGAGAGATTAGACTCTAAATGTATCATTAGAGACACTAAATAGGGACAAACTACAACAGTATATGATTTGAGTTAAACCAACTGCTATTGAATTATACCAGCACAATAAACTATAAGATTATCAACCACACAACTCTAATAAAGAAATCAATGATTCAACCAAAACTTGGTGGAAGTAAATGTTCCATACCAATATTGTCAATCAGGTTGATCTCACCTGAAATCCAACCACCAGCACAGACAGTCAGACACCAGAATCTCCTCTCCCCAGTCAAGTGCTTTGGAAAATGCTGCAAATGTTGGTCTTTCACTTGTGACAATAAGCAACAAAAGTTTTCGATTCAGATTAAGAATGATAAAGATGCAGTGTTAATAGATTTCTATATTCAACAATACAACAGCATCCAATATGTAAGAAGATGGTCAACGAAATTATAAGTATTTATCCTTGATAGCTAAAAAATCCGCTCAACGTTTAAATATACCTTTTCTTGGCAACACTTTTTCAGTCACTCGGTTTTTTAGTGTTCTCATCACTAGTTTTTTCCTCCATTTTTTGGTTTTTCCCTAGATTCCTTGGGTGGATATTGGGAGAGTTGACAAGGTTCACAGTTCATTTCTAAACAAAATAAAAAACAAAAATCAGAAAAAGAGAGAAGAAAACTAAGGGCCGTTTGAGACAACATTTCCGGACGGCATCCAAAACTCCCAAATCTATATTAAACTCTCTCTCTTTCATTTTCAAAAACTTAAAACTTTAAAAGTACATAAATTTCTTAGTTCAAATCAAAATGAGATTATTCTTATATCAAAATGCTCACAATAACAAGACAAACAAGATAACATCCAGTTTGTATATTTTTTTCTGAATACATTCCAAATTTTTGCACTTTTTAATATATCACTGAACTTTTTCAAAAATTTTCCCCCTAAACGAACCTTTTTATCACAATCTCTAAGACATAGTCTTCAGACATCCTCCAGACGGGCCCTAAAAAAACTAAAAAAGGGGAAATTATCTAAAATCATAACCAAATGGACTCAGTTTTTGCCTTCTCAAAATCAACTCAGCTTCACTATCCATGGTTCCAACTGTAACTCGAAAACTCAAAATTTAAAATTCCATAACTTTACATGTATAAATTCAAATGAGATGATTTTTTAAAAAATTGCATAGAACTTCAAGACGAACGAAACAAGATCCAAATTGATATTTTTTGGCCAAAAAAATTTCAAGTTTTTACATTTTTTAACTCTAATCAGACAAACGCACAACTCAATTTCAACTCAACTCCAACTCAAATTTTTCATCTCAAACGAGCACCCCAAACGCATGATTGTAGAAGGGGGTGGAGACTCAGATAGCCTATTCTCAAAGAGAGAGAGAGGAGAGAGGACCAGCAGCTACCAATGGCCGCAACCGATCGCCGGGCGCCGCACGGAGAATGACAACCATCATTATCCGGCAGAGCAAACCGGGTCAACCAGCCAGGTGACCGGATCCTTCCCTTCCCACTGTCTGATTTTCGGTTTGACAACATCATCACCTCGAATGTATATGACAATTCCATAACAATTGATTTATTAAACCAATTTCTAAAAGTGGTATCATCTAATTTCAATTTTTAAGGTTGTCACTTTGGCAAATTTCTCATCTACTACATACATGCATACACAAATGTAGAGAAAGAATAAGCAAAACACAGTAGTCTCAGTGAAATCATCGGCTCTGCTACGATCAGAGAGAGCCAAACGAGCCCTAATTTGCTCGGGTCTCCATGAGAGCAAAATCTCATTCGTATTCATGTCTTGAATATATTTTTGCAAAGAACATATACGAACCAAACAGACTCTAAGAATACCAAATGCACTCCAAACCTTAACTTGCTGATAGCAAAAAAATTCTGGAGAGAGAGAATCGACGGCTCAGATTCGCCATTTCTCAGACAAAGCCACAAAGAGAGAGAGAGAGAGAGGACGACGCCAAAGCTACAGTGGCTGCCACCGACCACCGGCCGCCGCGTAGTAAGGGACAAAACCGTCATTTTGCTGCAGTTCATCCGGGTCGATCCGCTGGAAACCGGATCCTCTGCTCTTCCCCCACACAATACCCGAGATTTACAGCCTCCAAATATCATCACCGCCTCACCATGAGTCTCACACACACACACACACACACACACACACATATTCTTTTCCTTTCTCTTTTTTTTTTTTTTTTTTTGGAGAGAGAGAGAGGAACCCTGGGTTCTGCTTACGATCAGAGAGAAGCAAAGCAGAAAAGGCAGCCATTGTTGCGGAAAAGAAAACGACCAAGCCCTAATCAGTTTGGATCCTCATGAGAGCAAAACATCGGAGAAATTTAAAACAGCCCCTGAACTGAACCCGTGGTCGTCACTTTCGAGCTTCACTTATAGCGCCTAAGCTCTTTGCACATTTTTCCAGTTTTGCCCTTAGAAGTGCCTGGTGTTGGGCTTTGTCGACGGTGGAATAGAGGACAGAATAGAAATAATGTACTACGCATCTCCCTAAAGTTATGTGATAGCGTCATATTTTCAATACGAGTTGAAATACGCGTGCAGAATGCACAAAGAACGTTATTTTCTTAAATTTTTATTTTTTAAAAGGGAAGAAATGTGGAGGTTCTGTACTGGTAAAATCCTTTTTTAGACCATTAAGATTTAATCGAATGGTTAAAACATTGTTGGTGTATCATACGTATCATACACCTTACCTTACATTACCCTTCCCACCCAAAATATTCTCCATTGCCGACGACCTTCCCGCTACCAGCGACGGACGCCGACGACCCATGCCCAATGCAGGCGACTCACCCCCCGCGCCCCCCACCACCAACCCCAGCCCCGGCCGCCCCCTACCCAGCCTCGACCGCCGGCAACCACCCTCTCTCTCTCTTCCCTTTTCTCTCTCTTCTCCTATCTCTCTCTTCCCTTTTCTCTCTCTTCTCCTCTCTCCCACGGACCCCGACCCCCAGCCCCCCCCTCCCCTAGCCCCGGCCCCCAGCAAGCCCCCTCTCTCTCTTCTCCTCTCTCTCTTCCCCTCTCTCTCTTCTCCTCTCTCTCTTCCCCTCTCTCTCTTCTCCTCCACCCCGCGGCCCCCCACCCCCACCCCCCCCCCCTCGACCACCAGCCCCAGCCGCCCCACCACCCGACCCCCGACAACCCCCCCCAGCCCTCCCTCGCCGGCCCCTTGGCCCCAGCCCCCCTGGCGAAATGGGAAGAGAGAGAGGAGAAGAGAGAGAAAGGGGAAGAGATCCTTCGCCGGCCCGTCAGCCCCAGCCGCCCCCCCCCCCCCCCCCCCCGCCCCCGATGAAAGGGAAAGAGAGAGAGAGAGAGAGGGTTGCTGGGGGTCGGGGCTTGGTGGGGGGCGGCCGGGGCTGGGGCCGATGGTGGGGGGGGGGGCCAGGGGAGGGGGGCCGCAGGAGAGAGGAGAAGAGAGAGAAAAGGGAAGAGAGAGAGGGGGATCGCCGGTGGCTGGGGCTGGGTGGGGGGCGGCCGGGGCTGGGGTCGGTGGTGGAGGGGCTGGCAGTCGGTCATCGGCATCCGTCGCCTGCGGCGGGAAGGTTGCTGGCGACGAAGAACAGTTTGGGTGGGAAAGGTAATATGAGGTAAGGTGTATGATAAGTATGATACACCAACAACGTTTCAACCGTTCGATTAAATCTCAATGGCCTAAAAAAAGGCTTTACCGGTAGAGACCCTCAACTTCCCTTTTTAAAAATTAATTTTTATTTATATTATCATGCGAAATAAAATAAAATAAATTAAATTATAAATTAAAAAACTAACTTAAAAAATTAATTTTTTAAAATTTTTATATTTTAATAATTAATTTTTTTATTTAAAAATATCACGATACGAGTTTTGGACCTGATGGGATGAGAGGCTTAAACAAAAGGCACTAAAATAGTGCCTTTCGTTCTATTAAATAAGGATATTGATTCCAGAAAGAAAAAAAAAAAAAAAAAAAAGGTCAAATTTTAATATTTAATTAAGGGCCTGTTCAATGGAACATCTGGAAATGGTGTTTTAAAAATTGGGTTGGAAATGTGTGTTTTATGAGAAATACTTTGGAAAAAATTATGTAATATAGAAAATAATGTAAAAATTTGAAACATGATTGGAAAAAAAATGTAAAATGGATATTGTCTTGTTATCTCGTCGTTACGAGTATTTTGATATAAAAATCATCTTATTTTAAGTTGAAATGAAAAAGTTACAGAGTTTTAAATTTTGAATTTTTTGAAAATAAAATAGAAAGAAAGTTTAATATAGAGTTGGGATTTTAAAATTCAGATGGCGTTTTATCATCTCCAAATGACGCCTCAAACAGGCTCTAAAAAATATTGTTGTAATTTTGATGCTAAACCTAAATTGAATAAATGCTAAATTTCTCTCTAGAATTTAACCTTTATCAAATTTGGCATTTGATTAATAATGTAAATATATATATAAATTCCTTACCGTCGTAGAAAGTGGAGATTAAACGACAGTTTATTTCAACAAACCGTTGTATAATCGTAGGACGATCCATTTTAGACGGCAGTTTTTGTAAAGCTATCATGTAATCTCTGTCATCTATTCTAACTTTAGTAGTAGTGAGACACTTACTCTTAAGGAAAATCCATGTGCATTTATGTTTCATTGTTTTGCTCATCAACTTCAACTTACTCTTGTAGCTGTCACAAAGAAACATATTCAAGTGGCATCACTTTTCAGCACGTTTACTAATATAGTCAATGTTGTTGGAGCTTCATCAAAGCGTTGTGATATTCTTCGGGAAAAACAAAAGGCCATAATTGATAAAGCAGTCAAGATGGTGAGATCTTAAGTGGGCGAGGCCTAAATCAAGAAGCCATACATCAACATCCCGGTGACACTCGTTGGGGTTCACATTATTGTACTTTACTTGGCTTGGTAACCATGTTTTCACCTATAATTGACGTCCTAGAAATAATTGCAGATGATGGAGCATACTCTGAACAAAGATTGGAAACCCATCATTTGTTAGAGTTGATGCTATCTTTGATTTCATAATCACTTTGCATTTGATGAAAACTTTGTTAGAAGTTACAAATGAATTGTCAAAAGCACTTCAACGGAAAGATCAAGATATTGTAAATGCCAAGAAGTTGGTAAAAATTTGCAAATTACAAGAAGTCACTTTCGTGTGGAGTTATTTTATACTGTCATTGATATTCAAATTCAAGAGCTGAATGCTCATTTTAATGAGGTAAATACCAACTTGCTTCTTTGTCTCGCATGTTTAAGTCCTGATGATTTGTTCTTAGATTATGACAACAAAAAGTTGATCAAATTTGTTAGTTTTATCTAGAAGATTTTTCTGATATAGAGCTCAATGTACTTGAAGCACAACTTGAAACATAAATATTTGATATGCATTCCAGTGAGTAGTCCTTGGGATTAAAAAGAATTGGTGACCATGCACAGAAATTGGTTGAGACAAGAAAAAATGATGTATATCCATTAGTTTATTGGCTTCTAACGTTAGCATTAATTTTGCCAATTGCCACTGCTACTCTAGAGAGAGTAGCTATGAATTTTGTGAAGAATCGGCTACACAATAGAATGGGAGATCAACTTATGAATGACCATTCTTTTGTACATTGAGAAAGATATCTTCAATAGCATTGATAATGAAGATATTATACAATATTTTCAAGAAACGAAAACAAGTCGAGGACAATAGTAATACATTTTTGTCATTAATTTTTGTTAATCTTTTGTTTTTCTTGATAGCCCCCACTGACCTAAATTCTGGCTCCATCCCTGCTAGTTGATAGCCAACTAGTTACTCGTCGGCAGTCAGTAACAAGTGTTTGGTAACCAACTTGTTACCCGTCGGCGGCTGTGATTACTGGTTGGTAGAGCTATAAATATAGACTAAGTTAAACGGACTAGCCCATTGCCGGCACTTTTGGCCTAAGGGCGAGCCTGGTCCTGCCCATCAAATGTTGGGTCCAGGCCCCGCCGCTACAAGCATAAGGGTCAGGCTGGGCCTTACCTTTGAGCCCAAATGGCCAAACTAGCCCAACACATTTAGTTTGGCCCAACAGGTAGTCCTAAGCTCGGTCTGTCCAAATTTTATTATTTATTCATTAAAAAAAAAACATTTGCTTATCATTATGACAACATTATAGTTAATGTAAATATTAAGATTTAAGATTATTCGAATATATGATTATGTTTTTTTTTTTTTAAATATGGTTGTGCAATGACTATATAATCATATTACATAGTGATAAAAGATTATTTTTCCTTCTTTTTTTTTTAACATTTCATGGAAGTCTTTTTTTTTTTTTTTTTTTTATGTTGATATTTGAAAGTTGATATCATTTATTTTTCTTTCCTTTTGTTAACTATATTTCACTCCACTTTACTCCTTATTTCCTAGTTCCATATCTATATATCTCTTCTTCTTTTTTTCCTTTTTTTTTTTTTTTTAAATCCCATTTGCTCGGTCCGATTTTATGCCCGCCGAGATTAAGTTGGGCACCTACCAAATAATCGAGCAGGACTCGGTTCGGTCAGCTTTTTCCCTTTTGCCCGTTAAGGCTGGGCGACCCAAATTTACAGGTCTATCGGTCGGTAACCAATGGGTTGCCCGTCAATGGTTGGTAACTAAATTGGTTGCCATTTAGTAATCAGCTGGTTACCTGCTAGTGGTGGTAGTTACCAATTGGCAACTTGTCGATAGTCGGTAACCAACTGTTTACCATTTGTTACCCGTCGACAGTGGTAGTTACCAGTCGGTAATCAATGGGTTGCCCATCTGTGATCGGTAACTAACTGGTTACCCATCGGCAGTGGTGGTTATAGATCGGAAAGTCACTGATGGTCGGTAACATACTGGTTACCATTTCATAACCCAGGTTACATCAAGAATATCAATTAATAGTTATAATTGATATATTAAAATAAATATTTATGAAGTTAGATAATGGAATTTGTTGCAATAATTTTTTCTTGTATTGCAAAAATCAATCAAAGGCATGATTTTATTGCATTTTTCTAAAGTCCCCCAAAATCTTTCTCAGCTTAGTGGCTTTGTGGGATTTGTGAACTCTTCCTGTCACTTTTTTTTTTTTTTTTTTTTTTTTTACCCCCTTGACTAGCTGGTGTAATTTTAAAACCCTACACCATATTCTTTTTGTCACTTAGTCATCTCTGCCTCACAGTGGGTCAGCACCTCCCAAAAAAATGGGATTATACATTTAAATTTATTATTATTTTTTTTTGGAATATAGAAAGAAAAACAAATTCATAAATTAAAAAAAAAATAATTATAATCAAACTATTCCTAACCTTATATATTTTTTCAATTATATTGCTAAATTTTTTGAAACTTAAATGGAATTTGTTTTGAATTTAATATATTTTGATTTTTTTCATTTAAATTCTTAATGAATAAATGAATATGGTATGGAGATAGTAACCCAAGGTATGAAGATTAAAAAGGGTTGGGCATAGGGATAGGAGAAGCGTGTCCATCTCCGCCCTGTCCCATTACCATCTATAAATATAAATATCTTTTTGAAATATTTTCACTGATATCAATAACTTCTCTCACATATCTGTGATATAGGAGCATCGATATTTCCATTTTCATACTTGTTCACATGATCTCCTGTCCCCTCTATTGGTAATAAAATAGGTAACCTTCTGGCAATAAAAGCTTACGAGTTGGTACTTGTATTGAACAATTGAACAACAATTAATTACGACCAGAAAATGGTTGCGAACTTCATAAAATGGTTGTGTACAAATCTTATCATCAAAGCATCAAAGCAACATCACTTCTGACAAGCAATCTATTGACTCAACGAATTCTAATCCAATCAAACACTTCAGTTCTATCCAAGTTCAAGCATGTTGCAACCCACACAAAAGTGTTGCAATATTGAAATCGATGTGTTCATGACGGATTATCTTGGAACTGCTGGTAAGTATGACCTTTTTATTGAGCAGGAACTAGAAGGAAAATCAAATGAATTAGAATTGTAAGAATCACAAAGTATAATTGGAAGAAATTTCACTTGCATTGCAGTCATTTGCTTGCAAATTGAAGTTCATTACCGTTATGGTTTACCACTTGTAAAGGTACATTGGTACGTTGGAAAAGAGACGAAAAATTTGGTCGAACTTTAATTCCGGATTCAGTCACCAAAATTAATGCCCACTATAAAAGGAACATAACAATGACTTGAATTGGCTAACGATTTTAAAACCACACTGCATTACTATGAAGCGCGCACACTTTTAATAAGCCACCATTATAACTCATAAGCACCAGCTGCTTGTTCCTAGTTAAAGACGTCATCAACCCGCCATTTCCTCCGGCGACCACAATCAATCAGGCAACTGAAGCACCCGCCGTGACAACTCGGTCAAGAGCTTTGGCAAATGCCGCAGATGTTGGTCCTTTGGTGGCAACAATGGGCTTGCCTTGCTCTCTTTAGGATGTCAGGATTCCCAAATCACTGGAGGAAGAACGTATTCACCTACACTTCTTTCCCCACAAATGTATGTGCATTAATTATCCCAACAATTATTAGTAAAACAGAATATGCTCATAGAAAATTATCCACTGTTGATAGCTAATATTTTATTCAAGTTTTAAGGGATTTTTTTCCCCTCCCCTTGCTAGTCTTCTTTTCAATACCTTTAAACTCAATTTAAAATTATATATATATCATTTTTTAAAAATACCAATATTTCAAAACAACTGGGTTCAAAGAGTTTTTTTCCTTGCAGATAAATTAACCCTCTCTTTTTTTGGGTCTCAACAAATATTAGGAGAGCTGACAACTTCAAAGTTGGGCAATACAAATACGAAAAATAATAAATAATAAATAAATAAAAATAAAGGAACAAGAAATTTTATTTTACTTTTTAAAAATTAAAATTCTTCAAAATTATAGATAGAGGGTTTAAGGGAAAGATGGGGTGGAGGCTCAGATTCGCCATTTCACAGACAGAGAGAGAGAGAGAGAGAGAGAGTACGGACGCGCAGCTTCCAATGGCTGCGACCCGCCGCCGGCCGCCGCCCGGAGAAGTACAGAACCGTCATTTTCCGGCGGAGAAACCCGGGTCGAACCGCCAGGGAACCGGATCCTTCCCTTCCCAGTGCCTGATTTTCAGTCTGAAAACAACATCAGCGCCTCAAAATTAGGGTTTAGGATTCAGGGCATACGCCCATATATACACACATACATACATATATACATATAAATATATATATAGAGAGAGAGAGAGAGAATCGACAAAACACAGGGGCGTCAGTGCAATTCATCCCCAATTTTTTTTTTTTTTTTTGTGGCAGATAAAGGGAGAGGAGGAACAGGAAATCATCGGTCCTGCTACGATCAGAGAGACGCGTGTAAATAGGGCAGCCATTGTTAAAAAACGACCAAACCCTAAATTGCTGGGTCTCCATGAGAGCAAAAGCCTCATTCTTAAACTAATGAGCCTCTCTGAATCCATGGCTGTTTTTGGAGCTGCTTTTATTACGCGATTGAAGTCCTTGGATTTCTGTTTCCGTCTTTGCCCCTGAAATTTCTTCTGGTCAAGGGGCATTGATGAGAGTAGAATTAGGAATTGTTTAAAGATTGTTGGGTCAATATCGTAAATATGAAAGTGGGCTTAAATAATGCTTCTTTTGGCAGGGACGAAGGAAATTGAATCATGCTTATTTTTTAAAAGAATTTTTTTTTTATTTTAATTTGAGAATAATATAAGATAATACTTAAATGTATAAAAATATTTCTTTTTGAAAATAAAAAATTATTTAGAATGAAAAGAAAATAATGTTAAGAATTGTATATTGTGAAAATATTTCAAAAACAATTTCTCTATTTTTTTCAAAATAGTACTATATAAAATTGAAAATAAAATAGTTTTTTTTTTTTTCCAAAAATGAGATAATGATTATAAAAGTTAAGATAAATATTTTTTTTTTGAAAAAAAAATTTCATCTTCGAAAAATGGACATCTCATCTAAACACATGAGAAAAATAGAGGGAAAAAATATTATGGAGAGATTTTAAGATGAAAATTTAGAAATTATAGTGTCTATTGAAGTGATTTTTGGAGGGGGGAGAAAAATAGATTAACTAAAAAAAGCTTGTGATACCTATAAATATATAATTCTCTTTAAAATTAGAGAGAAAAGTGGAGAAAAAACTCCCTCCAAAGGTTAAATAAACATTTGAACAACAACATTTTTTTTTCGAAAGGATGAACAACAACATTTAAATTGTCATATAAATTGGTATTTAGACATTAATATTCTAAAAAGAAATATTTAAATGTCTTTAGAGAGGAGACAATTGAGTAAATTTTAAAGAAACTGTATATATCATTTTCGGATGGATTGAAATTAAAGGGTGGATCTTTTTTAATTTATGCCTAAATGGTAAAGTGGACTTTTTTTTTTTTTAAGGGTAAAATGGACTATGTAGATGGTTCAACTTCACCTCAACAAACACAATTTTTAACCTGTTATTTATATGAAATGGTTAAGATTATGTCAAATGGTTACCCACAAACACAGGGTAAATCATCCTCATGTATAAGAAGGTGCCAAACATGCGTGTTTTAGAAATCAAGTAGGAAAAGTAATTGTAGACAAGTAATTGTAGACATGGTTAGACAAAAAAGTAATTGTTTATTAATAAAGATTCGCGTCTATTGTCTCTCTAGACTGTCTATGAGAGGTTTTGTCTTTCCCTTCTGGTGAGAGTTACGGCGGCGACTATGGAGGAGATGCTCGGGCGTCTGAGTTCGTTTTCTATTACGGAGGAGGAAGCTATGGTGATTGGTATTTCCGATGAGGTCATGGAGAAAGGTCGAAATGAGGCGAGATTGGGGTTGCTGGGGAAAATTTTATCATCTAAACCCTATAATAAGGGGTTCTGTTATGTCCACTATGGACAAGCTGTGGGTAACTGATGGTGATCTCTCCACCCAGTTGATAGATCGAGATACTTTTCTCTTCTCTTTTGAGAAGGAGCAGGATAGGGCAAAGGTGTTGGCAATGGAACCTTGGTCATTCAACAAATCTTTGTTGATTATGAAGGCTGTGGATGGTAATGAAGCGTTACGGTGGGAAAGATGGAGTTTTGCGTGTTTCTGGATTATAGTTTACAACCTTCCGTACAATGGGATGATTCCGGAGATCGGTGAGAAGATTGGTAATGGGATTGGGAAATTTATAGATGTTGTTACTGATAAGAATGGACGCTGTTCTGGGATTTACATGCTGTTAAGGGTGCAAATTAATGGATTTACATGCTGTTAAGGGTGCAAATTAATGTCTCTAGACCTCTTAGGCGGGGGGTGACGGTGCAGCTTGGGAGCAATGGCGCAACTGTGTGGACGTCGTTCAAATATGAAAGGGTGCCAGATTTCTGTTTTGGTTGTGGCCGAATTGGTCATGGGAGACTGGAGTGTGCTGACGAAAAGGTTAGGAATATGAAATTTTCTAATCAGCTACTTTATAGCTCGGAGTTGAGGGCTGACATTCGTCCTTTAGGGCCGGGGAAGTCTGGCGGTGACCGGCGGGAGGGTAACGGTGGTTGGAGAGAGCGGTCTGGGGAGTCGTATCCTACCGTGCCAAATCTCCCGAAAAATCTGACTGAAGTTCAGATTGTTTCCAAAGATGGGCGGAAGCTCAAGAACCGAGATCCACACAGATTCTGAATTCTGGGGATTCGATTCCGCTGGTGGTTTCTAATGATAGGCGAGATTTGGGGGTGTCGTTTACGTCTAAGCAGAACCATATCCCTTTAATTCCTGGGAATATTTGGTGGGTGGTTCTGACTCCTTTAGTCACGTGGGTAATATATCTCACTTTAACAAAACGGTGAGTTTTGGTGAAAGGCCATTAGTAGTTGGGTCTAATGTGAATGTTCTTCCTCCAAGGCCCGAATTGGGTGTGCATGGTACTATTCACGTGGAGAGGCAGGAGGATGAAGGGGTTGTTTTTTCAGCTGGTGTTATGGAGCCAGTTAAGAGAAGCATTGGCAAATGGAAAAAAGAAGCTAGGCTCAAAGGTGGACATGGATTGGCTTCATCCTTTTCTATGAAATTGAAAATTGCAAAGAGGAAGATGGAGGTGGAGTTGTTAGTTGGCGACGCTGCTAAAGTTCGAAGAACAGAGGGTCTTTTGTCGGAAGTTACGGAGTTGGCGGAGGCTGTGGTACAGCCCCGCCAGGGCCAATGAGTATCCTATGTTGGAACGTTCGGGGTTTGGGGAATTCCCGAGCGTTCAAAAGGCTTTGAAAACTTATCCGAAGCACTTCCCCAGATATGGTCTTTCTTTCGGAGACTAGATTGTTTGGGCGAAAAGCGGCTAATCTCAGGAAGAGGCTTGGTTTTGATGGTGTGATTTACGTAGATTGTGTGGGTCGAAGTGGTGGTCTCGCGTTACTCTGGAGGGACACTTGGCAAGTCCGTTTACGAAGCTCATCACGTTCCCATATTGATGTAGATGTCATTTCTGATCTCGGTGATGCGTGGCAGTTTACGGGATTCTACGGACCGACGAAAAAAAAGGCTCGGCGTCATGCATGGGAGTTGCTGAAGCGTTTGCGCACAAACCTGGATGTGCCATGGATTTGTGGTGGTGATTTTAACGAGGTTCTGAATCCGTCGGAAGTTGACGGTGGAGGTGAACATTCCCTTATTGATATGTTGTTATTTAGGGAGACATTGGATTGGTGTGATTTGGTAGATATGGGTTATGTTGGACCCAAATTAACATGGGATAATCGGAGAAGGGGGAGTGCAAATATTCAAATTCGCCTCGACAGATTTGTGGCTAATACCAGTTGGCGACTTAAATATCGGAGAGCTAATGTGGTTGTTTTGGATTTTGGGGGTCTGATCATAGAGCCCTTTTACTTCAAACTATGCCAAGTAGGAAGAAGGAATATAAAAGAAAATCTGGTGGTTTTTGGTTTGAGCCATTATGGGTGAAAAATGAAGAATGTCCCAGGATTGTTGAGGAGCTATGGCAGAATCTTCATTTTGATGGCTCTTCAAATCGATTGGTGTCTGGGCTGACGTCCTATGCTGGAACTTTAAGGAGATGGGGTTTGAGGAAATTTGGTAATATCCCAAAGCGAGTAGCTCGACTTCAACGTTCGGTGGAATTACTTCATAATGGACCACGTGACGGTGGGTCCATGGCCAGAATTCGTGATGCGGAGAAGGAACTCGATAAGGTATTGGGGTGGGAAGAAGAATATTGGAGTAGAGATCTAGAGTGGAATGGCTCAAAAACGGGGATAGAAATACCAAATATTTCCATTCCAAAGCTTCCACTTGGAGGAAAAAGAGTGAGATTCTTGGTTTGGAAGACAATGAGGGTCATTGGCGGGAGGATGACAAGGAGATTAAGGGGGTTGTTAGTAATTATTTCTCGGATCCTCTTCACTTCCTCAGTTAGCGAATATTGATGTTGTGCTTAATTGTATTAATGGGAAGATTACTAGAACAATGAGTGAGTTTCTCCTCTCTCCATATTCTGTTGAAGAAATTCGGCGCGCGGTTTTTAGCTTGGGTCCGACGAAGGCTCCGGGTCCTGATGGTTTCCATGCTATTTTCTTTCAGAAAAATTGGCCGGCGTTAAGACACGAGATTTCTCGAGTTTGTATTGGTGTTCTTGAAGGGAAGCTCTCTATTCGAACGTTTAATAGCACTAATGTTGCTCTTATACCAAAGGTGGCTGCTCCTAGGAAGATGGCGGATTTTCGACCCATTAGCCTGTGTAATGTTATTTACAAGATTGTTACTAAGGTTCTTGCTTTCCGTTTGAAGACTATTTTACTATCTTTAATTTCAGCCAATCAAAGTGCTTTTGTTCCGAGACGTTTGATTACTGATAATTTCATAGTAGCTTTTGAGCTAATGCATTCACTAAGTAAGGGCCGGACTGGTAGGAAGGGTTGGATGGCTTTGAAGTTGGATATGAGTAAAGCATATGATCGTGTTGAATAGCCGTTTCTTTTTGGTGTGATGCGGAAGATGGGGTTCCCAGATGCGTGGATTAGAGTGGTCACGGATTGTATCACTACTTCCACTCTTTCTTTCATTTTTAATGGGGATTCTTGTGGCCAGCTAGTTCCCTCTCGTGGATTGAGGCAGAGGTGCCCTCTCTCTCCCTATCTTTTTCTATTATGTGCTGAAGGTCTGTCGGGTCTTCTTTCGAATGCTGAAAGGGATTCTTCTATTTCTAGGTTTTCCTGTACGCGTAATGGACCAAAAGGTTGGCCATCTCTTTTTTGCTGATGATAGTCTTATGTTTTGTCGGGCTTCTCTTGATGAGTGTTTGCGCATTAGGGAGATATTGGCAATTTATTAAAGGGCTTCTGGACAATCAATTAATATGCAAAAATCTGCTATTACATTTAGTAAGAATGTTCGCGTTGAACTTTGAACTTCTATTCTTCAAGCGTTGGGTCTGGGGCAGGCACAACCCTATGACAAATATTTGGGTCTTCCTACTTTGGTGGGACGGGGAAAAAGAGAAGAATTTAGAATGATTAAGGAGAAAGTTTGAAGTAAAATACAATTATGGTGTGGAAAACTGTTCTCTATGGGTGGTCGGGAACTCCATATCAAATCGGTGGCACAATCGGTACCAACTTATACCATGAGCGTTTTCCGCCTTCCAGTAGCTCTTTGTGATGACCTTCAAGCTTTGATGGCAAGGTTCTGGTGGGGGAGTGAGGGTGAGTCGAGGAAAATTCATTGGTGGAGGTGGGAAAAATTATGTCGGAGAAAGGAGGAAGGTGGTCTGGGGTTTCGGGATGTTTCGGCTTTTAATCAAGCATTGATTGCGAAGCAATCTTGGAGGATTGTGCAAGACCCAGATTCTTTAGTTGCTCGAGTCTTAAAAGATAAGTATTTCAAAAATGTAAACTTTCTTGAGGCAAAAGCAAGGGGTGGTGCGTCTTATCTGTGGAGGAGTATTTTGTGGGGACGGAATGTCATCAAGCTTGGTCTTCAACGTCGTATTGGGGATGGGTGTTCTATGTAGGTTTTTGTTGATCCATGGCTTCCAAGACCTTCTTCTTTTTGTGTGATTACTAAAATGCCAGAAAGAAGGGAACACTCGAAGGTGGCTAATCTGATGGTGGAAGGTTGTCGGGTCTGGAATAAGGGGAAGATTGATGATACCCTTTGGCTGGTCGATCAAGAACTTATTAGAGGTATTCCTCTAGGTAATGGTGAAGGAGGAGATAAATGGGTCTGGCATTTTGACTCCAAAGGTCTTTACAAGGTTCGTTCGGAGTACAGGGCTATCATGGATTTTTAGCGTTTAGAGTCCTCGTCCAATGCCAATACTGATATTACCTGGTGGAGAAAGATGTGGAGTTTGCCGTTACCTTCCAAAGTCCGGCTGTTTGTGTGGCGTGCTTTCCACGAGATTATCCCGACGATGGCTTCTTTGGGTTACAGAGGTATTGACTGTGATGTTGTTTGTCCTAGATGTAAAGATAAGATTGAGTCTATCTCTCATGCAATTCTCGATTGTCCGACGTCGCGAGCGGTTTGGAAGTTTTCTCGGTTTTGGAAGGTGGTAGAGAATAGGAGAGATTTCCCATTTGCTGACTTTTTAAGAATTGTGAAGTCAGAAATTCCATTGGAGGATTTTGCGTTGGTGTGTTGGTTAGCTTGGAAATTGTGGTGTGAGAGAAACAAGGTAGTACATGGGGAGGGGAGAAGAGAGTGATCCGGAGGATATTCTTGACTTGGGAATTGCCAGTTTTGGTGAATGGCAGGCTCTGCATCAGGTTCTGGTCTAATCACAAGTAGTAGGCTCAGATGTTTGGTCACCTCCTCAATCGAGATATCTTAAGCTAAATGTCGATGCATCGGTCTCATCGGGATCGGATCATATTGGCATAGGTGCCGTTATTCATGATGAGAAAGGGAGAATCTTAGGTGCCATGGCAAAATCAGTGGAGGGGACTTTCTCTCCTGTTTTGGCTGAGTGTATAGCCCTTCGTGAAGGTTTGATGATGGCGAAGGAATTGGAGAGTGTTACTCTTGTGGTGGAAACTGATGTCATCAATGTCGTTTCGGCTGTTTCGGATAACACGGAGTTTTCTTTGGAAGGTCCAATTCTGGAGGATGTTAAACAATTGCTTGCCCAGTTGTGGAATCCAGGTGTTTATCACATTCGGCGTAGTGCTAATCATGTAGCTCATCTTTTAGCTAGATTTGGGTTCAATTTCAATTGTACCAATGTGTGGATTTATGAGACTTCTATTATAGTCTCTAATGCTGTTTCCTTTGATGCTATTGCTTAATAAAATAGCTCTTATTCAAAAAAAAAAAAAAAAAAAAAATCATCCTCATGTATTAGTAAAAACATACTTTTACTAACAACACTAAATAAAAAAGATAATTTTAACTTCTTTTTTCTTATGATACCAAATAACAAAATATTATTCTCTCCCATTTATTTTCTTTCTCTTCCATTTTTTTCTTTCCTTCTTATGAACCATTTTTTCTTTACATTCTTACCAAACAAATGTTGCGAGACTGTATTTTGAGTGTAAAACGAGACGCTGTTTAGATCCCCTTTGTCATGCCTCTGTGTTGCTAATGGAATTTATCTTAGGAGTTTTTTGTTTTTTTTTTCAAATATTCCAGCTATTAAAATATGGATTTTTATTTGCATAAACTACTTTCTTTTGAATAAGTTTTACGCTTTACATAAACCAGCATATCTGCACTTACTAGACTTAGAAAAAAATAAAATAAAATAAATAAAAAAACTTCAGGTAAAGGAGTATTAATGGATGATCGTTTGCTATCTTGGGATTTTTTTTTTCTGGAATTATGTTTGGTTCGTTAATTAGAGTTAAAATTTTTAAGTTGAAATTTGTTAACTTTTCAAAAATTAATTATAAATTTTTTTGACTTTACAAAAAAAAAATACAATTTAATTGTAGTATTTAATTGTAGTTAGATATGAATATCAAACAAAATGACTTGAATACCAAACAAAACAACATTGTTCTTGAACTAGAAATTTTTTTTTTTGGCTGAAGGTTCTGGAATTAGATTGTTCTACCCATCATAGATCTATTTAATTGCATCAAGTTTTAAGTTGTCTACTCATAAGAAAGTTGTCACCTATTAAATTCTCAACTTTCTCAATTGCTTCCAAAAAAATGTTGCTGAAAATTTTCATCTGATTCCCTGATTTTTTCATCTAACCGGGGGAAAAAAAAAAAAAAAACCATTGATCACAAAGGGGATTTATAGACTTGCATTTGTTACCCAGAGATGGCATCTTAAAAAAAAAAAAAACAAATAAAATAGAAAATAAACTTTTGAAGAAAAACACACAATTATAAGAGAAGAGTCAAGAAAGAGAATAGAAGGCTCAGATTGGCCATTTTTCAGACAAAGCGAAAGAAAAAGAGAGGACACCGCGGCTACCGTGGCTGCCACCGACCATCGGCCGCCATGTGGAAAGGGACATAACCGTCATTTCTACCGGTTCATCCGGGTCGACCCGCCGGTAATCGTATCAGTAGCCTCAATTACCCGATAATACAGAGTTCCGCTTCACGTTCACAACCTCCTTCAATCCAAGGTAGTGACCCTGAGACAATCAAATTCTTAGTACAAACATTACTTGGAAAAATCATTATAGATTAATCTTTTCTTCTTCCAACAAAATTAATTCTTGTCCTAGAAAACAATGACCACTAATACCCCAACTTTGTTGTACTCTTCCACTGCAAATCTCTTAATTTGGGCGTTCCAAGATGGAGCAAAAATGCAATTCTAATGCTTGCGGCTTCACCAATCTGGGTTTATAATGCTACCTTCCACAGAGGGCTTTACAAGTCAAAGTAATAATGGAATGTTTGATTGAAACTATACTTGATTAATTTTCTGCTAATTATTTTGTTTGCTTTCTCTAATTTATTGTGTGTTTTGCTAGTCCTGTACATTATGTTCGTAATTGCTCGTAATTGCTGCTCTGCTTTTCTTGAATTGAAGTGAGACTCTTACAACAATTTCTCATCTTTTATATGTCGTTTTCCGTTCATTACTGTTTTTGTTTGCAATTTTTTGTTGTCGTTTTAAGATGTCTTTAGTGTTTTGGTAGTTTGATGTATTTTTTGTCGTTTTCATACTATATATTTTTTTTTTGGGTGTCTGCTATTGTAATTGTAATTGTTTTTTGTTTTTGTTTTATTTTATTTTATTTCATTTTATTTTTGTATACTGAGGTATATTTTCAGCTATTATATGCAACTGCTGCTCCGTTTTACTTGAATTGAAGTGAGACTCTTACACCAATTTATCATATTTTATATGTCGTTTCCGTTCATTGTTGCTTTTGTCTGCAATTTTTGGTTGTCGTTTTATGATGTCTTTAGTTTTTAGGTAGTTTGAAATTTTTTCTTTTTTGTCTTTTTCAAACTTAAGGGGTTTTTTTTTTTCTTGAGGTATATTTTCAGCTGTTATATGTGGGTTTATTTTCGTATTTCCATGTCCTCGTTTTTATTATCATTATAATGTTTGTCTCTTTGAATAAAAAGCTTCCTTGCAGTTCTTAGAACAGTGTCATTTGTGATATTTATTGTCGTTCTGTAAAATTGTTGTCATGCTAGTGTTTCCACATCTGACATATGCAGTACTACATTTCCTTGAAGAATTAAAATGCAACGCTAAGTAATTAAAATGCTACTTATGATGTTCATTTTGTATTTTAAACATTTTATATACTCTCTTAATTTTATCCAACCGGAGAAGATGGAAATCTCTTGCTGTCCCATTTGGGGCTAGTTCTCAATCGGATAGTCCAAAAGATTAAAAAAGAAAATAAAATAAAAATACATGTCAAAACTAACATTAACATAATTCGTTTGTGTTTCACATGACTACTCAAGGTTTATAATTTAATTATATCACAAAAATCCCTTTGTAACTAATAGAGATTCATTATAAGGAGAATGCTGGATTATTATCATCATCATCATCATTATTATTATCATAATTATCATTCTAATTATTATCATTTTTTACTTCAAATATCAAAAATCAGGTGGTCATGATCTTCGACATGATTTGGAAAAAGGTAAAGCATCTTTGTCTATTTGAATTTTGCTCATTTCATTATCTATTAGAACAAAAAATAACATTAATTGTGGAATTCCAAATACAAATGAAATGAGCAATGACGAAGATTATTTCTTTCTTTTCTCGCTTTTTGGTATATTATTCAGTAAAACATGAGCCAGTTAATTACTGACACTTGAACAATATCAGCCGAATTGCATTGGAATTTGGAAGTGGGAATTGTCCGATGAAAAATCCAATGTCCAGCCCAAAAAATAAGTTAGACATCCCTGTATTTTGTCTCACTAGAAAGACTTAGACTTGTATTCCGTTTTGGAACAATAAATTACAATCATCTAGATAACTTTTGGAAATTTTGTACATAATGGACGGCATAGATTAGTGTGCAAAGATCTACTTTTTGCATGTTACAATATGGCACATCCAATTATCACCGACTGATTATAAAACGTATTGTTATGATTTATTTTGTAATTATGAATTTAGCAAATTAGGGGTATCTGATATGAAATGTTTTAACAATGCAATTTTCTTCATATATCTTTTATTTTTTATTTTTTATTTTTTTGTATTTATGTATTCTCTGATTTTCAGAACATTGCATCTTCCTCTTTCCTAGGAGGTCTTTTATAATCATAATCCTAAGCTGATTGGAAAAAAAAATTTGAATATGCATTACTCATTGTAGCTAGATTGTTATTTTTTTCACCTGTTAATATCAAAAATAAATATCAGGAATATTAAGTTTGTTATAAGACGAATACAATTACTATCATAAAAGATAAATTACAAATATACTAAAAAAAAAAAAATGAGAGAATTTTCGTATTATCCATTATCTTATTATTGTTGCGTACATACAAGTTTACAATGGCCATAACAGGACTTGTCATCATGAAGCCTTAGTATTGCTGGTATAAGTCATGAATTGATGGGATATGGAACCAATTTAATTTAACTTAAGCCAGAAGATACGTTATAGATGAGAGCAGATTTCGTTATTGAATAGGTGCTTAGTCTCGTTCCAAAGTCTCTAAATGTTTTCTCCATGATCAAGACACTTTTTCATCCGTTGGTTTTTTAAACTCAAGTTACGAGGATCTAAGAAGACTTGGTCATTGATATTGTATTGTTATATTTCAATCTCAATCTTTTCATTCATCGTCTCTCTTGTTATATCCTTTTCATGAAGCCGCATTAAACATAATAAGATAAAAAACAAAAAGTCATAAGTTTTAGAATCTTTATTTGTCAAAATAGTAAATTCCTTTACAAAGAACACGACCCAATTTTCCTCTATGCATTTAATGAAAGTCTTGAGTAACAATCTCCATGAGTTGAACCTGCAAATTATGAACAAATTGAGTAGTCTTTCAGTAAAATACCATTAAACTGCCATTACAAAATTAAAATAAATTTTAGAAATTATCAATTTTCTATACTTGTATTAAAAATATATGGCTATGACTTTAAATCATCTGGATGACCACCTAGATCCATACCTACAAGGAGAGAAGACCTCTATACAAGCCAGAGAAGATAAGGTGAAAAAGAAAGATTGTGAAGCTCTGAAATTTCGACTCTCTCTATTTTGATTTATTTGAAATATCAAATTTCAAATATGATTATTTGGGGAAAAAAATTTTAAACAATCATATAAATGTAATAATTAAAAGAATTCAGGGGAAAATGCGCCTCTAACCTAACATTATTCGTTTGTGCTTTACATGATTATTCAAGATTTGTCATTTAATTACGCTACAAAAATTTCTTATATGTAATGAGAAGATAAGTAAATAACAAGGATGCTGCAAATTTCTAATTTCTTTTCTTATTTTATTACCATTCTTGTCAAGTGGGTCCAACAAAGCTAATATATTCTTATATTGACTTATTCCAAACAGGGTTAAATCACGGACCACCTGATATTCGACATTTGGAGAGGTTTATGTTCTACTTCAATTTTGGTCATTTCATGTCTACTTTAACCAAAAAAAAAGACATTAGTTGTAGAATTTCAAATACAAGGCTTAAAAATAACATTCACAAATATTTCATTCTTTCTTTTCAGTAGCTCATGGGCCACTTGAAAGCTGACACTAGAAAATATAAGCCAACTTGCATTGGAAATGGGTTAGTTCAGACGAATAAGAAAATGTCGAACCCAATATAAAAAATAAAGAAAATTAGATGGAGACTTATGTTTTAAGTAATTTCTTATAATTTTGCTCACTCTAACGTTAAAATTGATAATTTTAGTATTATAAAATAACAAAATTATCAACTTTAATGTTATAGCGAGCATAAATATAATGATATATTAAATTTATGACATTCTTGTATATAACCCCAATAAATAAGCTACTCAAGTAATCAGATTCATTTCAGTTACCTCACAAATTGTAATAACTAAATTTTTACGATCTTACGTTTTCTTATAAAGAAACTTATGTTATGTTTTAAAGGTATTTATGAGAAACCTGAGACAAGGTTTTTGTGTGAAATTTTAAGTTCTCACAAAACTATGAGACTTGAAAATAATTGCTTAACTCAGAACGTATCATTTTGAGTCAAAAGAATAGAAAATTTTACGTCTGCATGATTTTGCATGACGGTCAAAGTTTGACCTAAAAAGTCAACAGTTGACTAGAAAAGTCAACCATGTGATAATACTGTTTTATGAACAAGCAGTATGGAAAATATACTGCGAAAAATCATGTTCCAGACAAGATAGCAAGAGTAAGATATACAATCACCCTAGAAAAATCAAGCACATAAAATTGGGGCATTTTGGGCCAAAGGACTTTAAATTACAAGAAAATTTTTATACAGTCAAATTTTACACAGATAAATTTTGGACTGCAGTTTAGTGACAAAATACTGTTAATAATAAGTTAACAGTATTGAAAATATCTGTGTTAGCAAGAATTTGGACTGCTTATCAAGAAAAAAGCCAAACAAGTTCTAAAGGTGATTACATCACCTACTTTTTGAATTATGACCTCATTAAGGAATTAATTAAAATTTGGAAAGAATTTTTTTGGCTCTAGAAGCCTCCTTGGCCGGCCACCTCATGGGGTCATCATCCAAATATTAAAAATTTTGGGGTAAATTCCACAATTAAGCAAAGTTTTCCAACCTCTATAAATACCCCTTGAGCCTATTCATTTTATTCAAAATTTGGGGAGGTTCTTGCCAATTTTCTTCTTGAAAATCAGCAGCCAAGGAAGAGAGAAAGAGGAAGGAAAATCAGAAATTTTCTTGGGGTTTTTGCTTCCAAGGGTTCGGATTTGAGCTAGGAGAAAGCCAAGAAAAATTTGGAAATTTTTAGGGTCTTTTAGGGGTGTGGCCGAGTGTGTAAGGGGAGGAGGAAAACTGAAATTTTTGGGGCCAAACTTTGGTTAAGAGTTCGGCTTGGAGAGGAGCAACCGAGGAGATCAACCAAAAAAATTCTTTGGTGCCAATTGGTGGTGTAGCCGTGAGCCAAGGGAGCTAGGGGGGAGGAGGAGATTTTGTGACCAAACTTGACTTTGGTCTAAGGTAAAATCTAGAGCCCTAACTCTCTTAATTGAGTTCAAATTTAAGGTAAAAAGATGATTCAATTTGGTTGTAAGGACATAAGTCCATTTCCCCATTTTATGCCCTAAGTTAGTAGTATGTGCTTGATTTGTAGATCTAAGGGTGTATGGTTCAATTTTTGCATGATTTGTGTTTATTTATGGTTAATTTTCATGCTTGAATGCTTAGGGTTGTGTGTCCCCTGATTTGGTCAGAAAATCTGCCCTAGGGCAGTACTTGAAGCATATTGATTTAAGAAGCAAAGTTAGGGTTAATGCAAACATAGGCTTAAGGCTTTTGAATTTGGTTTGTACGGATTCAATTGGACAATTTAATGGTTCATGCAGGACGTTAGAAACGCTGTGTGTTTGCCCTATAGGCTCCCGAAGTGTTCGGTTGAGGTAGATTTCACGAAATAGGACGTAAACCGGTTTAAGCAACCGAAACTGCCAATTCGGACTCAAACTGGCCAGTTTCGGGAAAGTAAAAATTAAAGGCCCTTAGAGGATGAATTGGGTAAATCTTAAAACACGAAAGTTTCTCGGAACGATTTTTCCTAGAAGACAACGCGGGTAGAATCCAAAAATGAGGCTCCAATGGTCTCCGTTTTTACAAAATCCGTGGCTGGTCTGCCCAGACCCAGTTTTCAGGGTCAGCCAGCTTCAAATAAAAACTGACGCAAAAATAAGCAGAACTGGAGTCACTACTACAAAAAGTATATTACACGACGGAGATTACACGACGGTTCCTTGAAACCGTCGTGTAAAGCGCACCACAATGGACTTTACACGACGGTTCCAAAGAACCGTCGTGTAAAGTCCGACTTTACACTACGGTTCCAAAGAACCGTCGTGTAAAGTCCGACTTTACACTACGGTTCCAGAGAACCGTCGTGTAAAGTGTCTCGCGGAACCACTTTACACTACGGTTCCAAAGAACCGTCGTGTAAAGTCCGACTTTACACGACGGTTCCAAGGAACCGTCGTGTAAAGTGCCTCGCGGAGCAACTTTACACGACGGTTCCAATGAACCGTCGTGTAAAGTCGGACTTTACACAACGGTTCCAAAGAACCGTCGTGTAAAGTGTCTCGCGGAGCTACTTTACACGACGGTTCTAAAGAACCGTCGTGTAAAATGCACTCGTCGGAGCCACTTTACACTACGGTTCCAAAGAACCGTCGTGTAAAGTCCGACTTTACACTACGGTTCCAAAGAACCGTCGTGTAAAGTCCGACTTTACACTACGGTTCCAAAAAACCGTCGTGTAAAGTCCGACTTTACACGACGGTTTTTAAGAACCCGTCGTGTATTCCTAACTTTTTTACCCTTCATCAGCCCTCATTTCATCTAATTACAGATCTATCGCGCAGCCGCGAAAAACATCACAGACACCTGCGAACACGAGTCTTCTCCACTGCGAAACCAACACTCGCGTATATTAAATATTTGTAAGTATTGTGATTATTACTTGCTCTTATTTTTATTTATTTGATTTTTATGGGCGATTTATTGTAGATGTCAATAATGGTATATATTCTCTTTTTTTCTTTTTCGGTTTGATTAGTTGTTGAATATACGTTGTGTTTTTAAATGCAAAAACTTGATTATTGAATAATTTGTATGATAAATTTAATATCGATTTAGGTCGGGTTCTTGGAAATGGATCGAAAATGGATGTGGGCTAATAGATTGACTAGAAAATATCGAGATGGGATTGAAGAATTTTTGTCATTTGCGGAAACTCACATGAAGAATGATAAGATTCGATGTCCTTGTGTGGATTGTGGAAATCATAGATCTCATCCAGTTGATGAAGTTAGAAGACACTTGCTTGCTCGTGGGATTATTTGTTCGTATCAAACGTGGTATTTACACGGTGAAATGTTTTTTAATCCATCATCGAACAACAAAGCCAAAGAACCGATTGGTGAGGAAGATGTAGGAGATAATTTGTTTGATATGGTTAATGATTTGGAAGAACAGTTTGTGCATCGTCCGGAGTTATTTGAAGCAATGATGAATGATGTCGAGATGCCCTTGTATGACGGGTGTACTAAATATACGAAATTGTCCGCATTGGTCAAATTATGGAACATGAAGGCATCGGGAGGGTGGACAAATTCTAGTTTCACGGCTCTTTTAGAATTTCTAAGAGATGTTCTACCGGTTGATAATAAAATACCTGCTAGTATGTACGAAGCTAAGAAGGCGTTGAGCAGTTTGGGAATGGAATATGAAAAAATTCATGCATGTCCAAATGATTGCGCCCTTTACCAAAATGCGTACAAGGATTTGGATGAATGTCCGGTTTGTCAGGAGTCAAGATGGAAGAAGGGCAAGAATCCAACGAATTGCAGCAAAGGTGTGCCGGCAAAGGTGTTATGGTACATTCCTCCGGCACCGCGTCTGCGGCGTTTATTCCGTAATGCCGAGCATGCCAAGAATTTGACTTGGCACCACGATAAACGTGTCGAAGATGGCATGCTTAGACATCCAGCTGATGCACCACAATGGAAGACCTTTGATGCCGATCATCCTGAATTTTGTGCGGAACCACGGAATCTACGTCTTGGTTTGTCGGCGGACGGAATGAACCCACATGGTAATATGAGTAGTAGGCATAGTACTTGGCCCGTCGTACTTGTCAACTACAATATCCCTCCGAAGTTGAGCATGAAGCGAAAGTTCTTGATGTTGACCTTATTGATATCTGGTCCTCAACAACCAGGGAATGACATTGATGTGTACTTAGCACCACTAATCGATGATCTAAAGAGCTTATGGGAAAAGGGGATAGAAGTTAGAGATGCTCACCGTCAAGAGACATTCACACTCCGTGCAATGTTGATGTGGACAATTAATGACTTTCCTGCTTATGGAAATCTATCTGGCTATTCAGTCAAGAGTTCTATCGGTTGTCCCGTTTGCATGAAAGAAACATCTTCCATCCGATTGAAGAACGGTAAGAAAACTGTTTTCCTTGGACATAGGAGATTCTTACCACAAAATCATCGATACCGCAAACAGAAAAAGGCGTTCGATGGTAACACGGAAGAAAGAACCCCTCCCCGAGTTTTGACGGGCGACGACGTTTACGAGATGGTTAAGGATTTGGAAGTGGTGCTCGGGAAAAGAAAACGAAGCAACAATACTCCCGTGATTGATGGACCTTGGAAAAAGCGGTCAATCTTCTACGAACTTCCATATTGGAGGACACTTTTTGTTCGTCATTGCTTGGATGTGATGCATATTGAGAAAAATGTTTGTGAATCAATAGTGGGCACATTGCTAGACATTCCTAATAAGAGCAAAGATGGTGAAAAAGCACGGTTGGATCTTAAGGAGTTGAACATTAGACTTAACTTGATCCCTACAAAAAAAGGGAATGCAACTTATTTACCTCCGGCGAAGTACACCTTATCAAGACAAGAAAAAAGAAAGCTTTGTGAGTGGCTCGCCTCTGTGAAAGTGCCCAACGGTTATTCTTCTAACTTCAAAAGGTTGGTGTCTATGAAGGATATGAGGTTGATTGGAATGAAAACACATGATTGCCATATATTGATGCAACAGCTTTTACCGCTTGCCTTGCGAGGAGTTCTAACGAAGGACGTGAGATTTGCAATTACCAAGCTATGCTCATTTTTCAACTCGATATGCTCCAAGGTAATTGATCCATTGACGCTAGAATCACTACAGTCAGAGTTGGTTAAGACTTTGTGCTTGCTTGAAAAGTACTTTCCACCCTCATTTTTTGACATAATGATTCATCTAACGGTGCACTTAGTCCGGGAAGTGAAGCTATGTGGACCGGTGTACTTGAGATGGATGTATCCTTTTGAAAGGTACATGAAGGTTTTGAAGGGGTATGTCAAGAACCGAAATAGGCCGGAAGGATGTATAGTAGAAAGCTACATTGCGGAGGAATCGGTCGAATTTTGCTCTGAATATTTGGCCACCGCGGAAGCGATTGGTTTGCCCAAGCCTACAAACATTGACTGGAAGGGACTATCCGTCGGCATTCCATCGCCGGTAAATCGATGTGAATGGGAGAAAGCTTGTCTCTATACTTTACATAATAGGGTAGAAGTTGAGCCTTTTATTGAGGTCCACCTACAGGAATTAAGAGATAGAAATCCAAAAAGAGGAAGAAATGAAAGGTTGCTACAAGATGAACACAATCGGACGTTTCGTCAGTGGCTACGAAGACATGTTCTCATTCAGAATGGTGGCTTTTCGCATGAGCTAATGAACCTCGCTAGAGGTCCGTCGACGATTGTTACACGGTATACATCATACTTCGTCAATGGTTTTACATTCTACACTCGTGAAAGAGATGAGAAGCATCCTGTTCAAAATAGTGGTGTCAGTATCCATGCTACAGCCATGCACATTTCATCTGCAAAGGACAAGAATCCAGTCTATGGAACTATGAACTACTTCGGCTTCATTGAAGATATTTGGGAACTCGATTATTGTGGTTTACATGTCGCACTATTTAAGTGCAAATGGGCCGACAATAATTATGTAAAGATTGACAATGATGGGATAACAGTGGTGGACTTTAGACGATTGGGGTACAAAAATGATCCATTCATTATGGCATCACAAGCACTCCAAGTATTTTACACAACGGACCCCAGTAATGTAGAGTTGTCCTTAGTAGTGCCGATGAAGCCAAAATTGATCCGTGGTCAAGAAGATGAGGAAGATGGCTCCGACATTCCATCTTTCACACAGGGCTTGCCACCGGTAGAGGATATCGACGAATTCGATGATGATGTTTCCCACTTGGTTCGACCAGATGTTGAATGGACACGTGTTGAGAAAGCAAAGCGAAAAAAGAAAAAAACTTGAACAATATTATGACATTTATTTTGTACATCAGTTATTTTGTTTTTATTATATATATACAAACATTGTATTATTTAATTTTTTTTTACATGTTCATTGCTATATATATTTTGAAAATTAGTTTTGCATAAAGATAAATAATATAGTATCAGTAATTTTTGGAAACTACACAGGGTTATAAGGCCGTGTATGTGTTGGATAAAAACAGAATTACAAGGATTACACGATGGTTCGTCCAAGAACCGTCGTTTAATAAAGGGTAACCGTGGGAAAACGACGACGGGCCGCTGGGGGACCGTCGTCGTTTCCCACTGTTAAGAGGAAACGACGACGGTCCCTTGGACCGTCGTCGTTTCCACCCATCAGTGGAGGAAACGACGACGGTCCCAGGACCGTCGTCGTTTCCCAAGTCTAATGGGGAAACGACGACGGTCCCTGGGACCGTCGTCGTTTCCACCCATCAGTGGAGGAAACGACGACGGTCCCAGGACCGTCGTCGTTTCCCAAGTCTAATGGGGAAACGACGACGGTCCCTGGGACCGTCGTCGTTTCCTCCCATCAGTGGAGGAAACGACGACGGTCCCAGGACCGTCGTCGTTTCCCCAGCATAATGGGGAAACGACGACGGTCCCAGGGACCGTCGTCGTTTCCTCCCATCAGTGGAGGAAACGACGACGGTCCCTGGACCGTCGTCGTTTCCCCAGCATAATGGGGAAACGACGACGGTCCCAGGGACCGTCGTCGTTTCCTCCCATCAGTGGAGGAAACGACGACGGTCCCAGGACCGTCGTCGTTTCCCCAGCATAATGGGGAAACGACGACGGGCCCAGGGACCGTCGTCGTTTCCTCCCATCAGTGGAGGAAACGACGACGGTCCCGGGACCGTCGTCGTTTCGTCCCATTTGCGTGGGAAACGACGACGGTCCCAAAGGGACCGTCGTCCAATCATTTTTTTTTTGTAAAAAAATTTAAAACTTTTCAAATTTCATTTTTCGAAATCCGCGCGAAGACCCACTACTTATACCACAATAGCCTTTTCATTTCTCTTCAAATTTGAGCGCGAATTTCTTTACTCTTCCTCACATTCTCCAAATTTTTTAACTGCCCATATCCTTCACCAACCCGCCGCTCCTATTAATTTAAAATCCGATCAACCCGCCCTACCGTCATTGCCGCCACCGCCGCCTCCTTCTTGGTGTGGCCTTATTTTCATCTTCAAGTACAAGCAAGGTAACTTCGTATATAAACAAAAAACCATTTGCTTCTTTGTATAGTTGTTTGTCACTAAAGATCAATTTTTTAAAATTAGTGTTTTTGTTTTTAATATTTCTCTTTGTATAGAAACAAATAGGCTTGTTGGTTTTCAAATTTGGCACTTTACACACATTTATGAACATGCTTTTTTCTCGCACACATCATGCTCGACGAAATGCCATAATGAGTTTCTCTTTTCAAAAAACATAATAGAGTTTGATAAATATTCATAGAATAACTAATGCAAAATTACATGACTTTCTCTACCATGAAAATACAAAAATAATGACTCAAAACGGCATATGACCGTGGAGACCGCGCATGGCGCCCGTGGCGCCCGTGCTCTTGGGCGGCCGTGTGGGGCGCCTGGCGCCCATGGCGCCCGTGGGGGGCGCCTGGGGGGCGCCTGGCGCCCCTGGCGCCCGTGGGGGGCGCCCCCCAGGCGCCTGGCGCCCGTGGGGCCCGTGGGGGGCGCCTGGGGGGCGCCTGGCGCCCGTGTGGGGCGCCTGGCGCCCGTGGCGCCCGTGGGGGGCGCCTGGGGGGCGCCTGGCGCCCCTGGCGCCCGTGGGGGGCACCTGGGGGACGCCTGGCGCCCCTGGCGCCCGTGTGGGGCGCCTGGCGCCCCCCAGGTGCCCCCCACGGGCGCCAGTATGGGGTGCCTGGCCCCCCGTGTGCGTCGCTTGGCGCCCCTGGCCGCCCGTGGGGGCCGCCTGGCGACCGTGTGGTGGGGGCCGGACATCTACCTCTTTGTGTACCTTTGCCGTTTTTTTAAAAAATTAATGCATCGTGTACTTAGTAGTTAAATATAAATTGCTTCTATTATATTGGTATGACATAATTATTATTTTGTTTTGTTGTATTTTTTTTTTTTTGTACAATAACTATAGGTGAACGACTACAATGGAACATTCCAAAAAGGGACGAGCACGGAGGAAAAACCCTTCGGATCCAAATGTCGAAGGGGTGCGAAGGGCAACTATAATGAAACGCGTCCATATGGCGAGGAAAAGGGGTGAACGAATTCCCGTCACGTTTGACGAGAAAGGACAACCGGAAGGAAAGCACGGTGACGAATTGATGAGTTGGATTGGTGTGCTAGCTCGAGAGCATGTTCCAATATGGATACAAGATTGGCGATCTCGTGATTTAGACCAAGTGAAAGATATTATTTGGAAAGAAACCGTTACTTCTTTCACCGTTGATGGAAGCTTTCGGACTGCGTGTATAAAATCATGTGGTGAAGCTGCACGGAATTTCCGGCATGATCTGTACAAGACGTTTGTCGAAGGATTTTTAAAAGAAGAAAGTGTTTGGACACGGCCGCAAAAAGTTATTGACAACTACCCTAATATAGAAGAAGAGGATTGGGTGAAATTCGTTCAGTATAGAACATCCTCCCAATTCCAACAGCTATCTGATCGTGGAAGCGAAATAAGGACAAACAACGAATACTCATCAAGAGGAGGCCGAGATGGATATAGGAAGCTCGATCAGGAAAAGGTATGTCAATTAATTTTGTTCAAACTAAATCATATGTCATTTAATGTATAGAACATTATGCCATCATTTATACTAATAATGTTCAATTACATGCAGTTTAAGAAGACTGGGAAATATGTAAAAAGAGATTGTTTATGGCTTGAGCAACAGATGGGACTTGATGGAGAGTTGAAAGATGCAGCATGTCAAAAAGCTAGCGAGTTGATAGTAAGTTTGCTAACTAACAATGAATTTTTCATCATTAGTATATGTACTTACAACCCTTAATCTTAACTGAGTTATGTTTATTATCTTGTAGATGGAGTTCAACACACAGGAGAGCCAAGGCACTTTCGAATCAGTTGGCACTAGTGATGTATTGTCGCATGCATTATCTAGACCCGAACACAAAGGGCGTGTCCGTGGACAATCAAAGTTCGTAAAGCCGTCTCAGTACTTTAACCTAAATCGAAGTTCGAGTAAAGACCTTGAAGTACAGTCAATGAGACGTGAAATAGAAGAATTAAAGGCATTGGTGCGTGGTCTATGTGCGAACAAAGATGTGGCGCCGTCGGTTGATCCCAACAATGTGCCAACTGTGGACCAACACAACAGTGTTAAGGCTAGTTGCTCTGCCCAAGGAAAACAACATGGAGATTCTGATCCGCCAACGATGGCAGTCGACAGTCAGGAGTGTAAGCTCTATATTATCGATGAAGTGCAGGGTGGACAGGTGCTTGTTGCGTTTGGAAGAGCATGGCTGGAGAGCCTTCCCACCGAAACGGTGCATGGGATTCCCCTGGGGGAAGGGAACGTGCGAGTGTCAATCAATGTGCCAAAATTAAAAAAAGCACCATTACCTATACCGACGTATGAGGCAACAACTGTGGAGGATGCTATTAATGGGTTTGTTGCTTGGCCTAAAACATTAGTCGAGCTCGACACGAGTATGAACAAGGCGAGTCGAGGGCCTAGTCACGTTGCTGACCCAGAATCTGGAAAAAAAAAACGCCAAAGAAAGCTTGGAAAAAAAACCATCGACTCTCGGACAGAGGTACAACAAGGTGTGCAACAACAACAACAACCTTTGTTCGACTTTAATAACATGAGCATTGCGTTGAGGCCTTTGGCTTATTATGCCCATAGTTCCATGCGTCAAGGTAATCAGATTGAGGTCCCAATACCATACACGATCATGACCTTTGAAATGCCTGTCTTTCTGAGCTATGAAGATATTTATGAGTTCATTAATTTACAAGAAATCAGTGCAAATTGTATATTAGTCTACATGAGGTACGATATTCTATCTCAATAATTTGTTTAATCTAAAAATTCTTCTATATGTCAGGTACAGTAACAATTTTGATACGCTTATATGCAGATATTTGGAGGAACTATGTAGGATTAACGGGCAAGCTGACAAGTTTGCGTTTGTGTCTCCAACCTTGATCTCACCGGTGAGGACAGATACTGAAGATGCTGGCATGAGAGACCGAGCCGACAATCTTATCAGCTTTTTGCGGGACGCACCAAAAGGCCGGCTTTATCTTGTGCCACATAACAGAGGGCGACATTGGGTTTTGGGAGTCATTGACCCATGGGATGACCTCGTCCTTTATTTTGATCCTCTTCGAGAGAAGAAACGGGAAGATTTTACGGCGCTAATGAACATGTAAGTCAATTTTTAATATGTTCTTTTTTTTTTAATCTTAATTATTATATGTATCTTAATTATTTAGTTTGAATTTAACCAATTTGCTAGGGCCCTATCGGATTGGAAGATTATGGCCGGAGAAGGAATTAGAAGGAGACAAGACTATAAAACCAAAATCTCGAACCGTCCTTGTCCTATACAAGAGGGAAGTGTTGAATGTGGTTATTTTATTTTAGGTTTTATGAGGGACATAGTGTTGAATGGAATTGATGTACTTGAAAGTAAAAAATTTTTTACTTCTGATGATTTGGATTTAATTAGGGGAGAATGGGCTAACCATGTAATACAATTCATTAATTATGTTTTGTAAACTTGTAATGTAAATATTGGTATGTATTTTTAATTTGATCACTTGGATCGTGTATTTTTAATTTGATAACATACAGTTTTAGGCTAGCACAGGAATAAAAAAAAATCCAATTTTGTTTTAATTAAATAAGATTACACGACGGTTCGAAGAACCGTCGTGTAATGTCCGCATTACACGACGGTTCGGCCAAGAACCGTCGTGTAATCAACGCATTACACGACGGTTCGGTCAAGAACCGTCGTGTAATCTCCGCATTACACGACGGTTCGGCCATGAACCGTCGTGTAATCTCAGCGTTACACGACGGTTCGGCCAAGAACCGTCGTGTAATGTCCGCCGTACACGACGGTTCGGCCAAGAACCGTCGTGTAATCTCCGCGTTACACGACGGTTCGGCCAAGAACCGTCGTGTAATCTCCGCTTTACACGACGGTTCGGCCAAGAACCGTCGTGTAATCTCGGCTTTACACGACGGTCGGCCAAGAACCGTCGTGTAATCTCTTTGTTACACGACGGTTCGTTAAGAACCGTCGTGTAATCTCCGCATTACACGACGGTTCGGCCAAGAACCGTCGTGTAATCTCGTCTTTACACGACGGTTTGGCCAAGAACCGTCGTGTAATCTCCGCATTACACGACGGTTCGCCAAGAACCGTCGTGTAATCTCCGCATTACACGACGGTTCGGCCAAGAACCGTCGTGTAATCTCCGCCTTACACGACGGTTCAGCCAAGAACCGTCGTGTAATCTCCGCCTTACACGACGGTTCAGCCGAGAACCGTCGTGTAATGTGATTTTGAGGACCCCCCACCTTGGTGTAACATTGAAATACCACGACGGTAACTGAACCGTCGTGTTATCTACCACGACACTGGATTACACGACGGTTGATGAACCGTCGTGTAAACTTTACACGACGGGAAAAACCCGTCGTGGAATCCACAATTTTTACTAGTGAGTTTTTGTTAAACACGAAAGTTTTAGAAATTTTCGAGAGCTACAACTTTGGTGAAGACAAGTTTTTCAAATTCCAAATGGATTTATAAACTGGTATTGTTTTATGAAGAGTGTGCAGGGAACCGAAAATTCCTGCACATGAGTTTTACAAACAGTTTTCGAAAAAAACTGTATTTTTGCTTAAAACTGTCCCAAAGGCAGTTCTCAATCTTAAATGACCTTTATAAAGATTTGTTTTAAAGAATTGAAATGGTTACAAAAATATTTAAAGTTAAATTTCTTAAATAGTAAAAGATAAGAAAATGGACAGAATTTGTAATCAAGCCAAGGTTTTAAGGAAACCTAACATTTTGTCAAGAATCTAGCCCAAGAAATTATTCAATGTAATCTCTTAAGAAAATAATTATAGAATAATTATTTTCAAGCAGTTAAATGACTACTTTGTGACCAAATAAGATATCTAGTACTAGGGGACATACAACTAGAATTTCATTGGCATGCTGGATAGGACACCAACATTGCATAATAAGAATTAGACTCTTACCTAAGTCCCTAATTCAAGCAGGACAAGACCTGCAGCTGTGCCCAGTAAGAGAACAGCCTCAAGAGGGACACAGTGAGAAAGGTAAGTGCAACTCCGCCTACAGCATGGGCATTTTAAGTTGTAATATGATATACGAGATTATGTGTGTTATGTGCTATGATTTACTATATCAAGTAGATAGCATGACTGAGAAATAATTACAAGTTATATTCATGTGACATCATGAAGCATGTTCACAAATAATAAGAACAAGGTCAAGATGACAAATAAGTATAATGGCAAGCAAGCTTGCCTGTGACGTACCGACCCGTCCAAGGTCGGGTAGGACTGTGGATTGAGTTGGAAATGGATTGGCCGCCCCAACCACTCCATAGTTGCGCGCCCGGTACGGTCACTCATGATAAGGGGCCCATAAGCAAGTTAAGGAATGAAAGTATGTTAAGAGAGCATGATAAAATAAGCATAATAAAGCATAATTGAATCATGCATTATTAGAATGTGTTATGATAGGCTGTGCTAAGTTTATAGTTATTTATTGTTGCGGTTAAATAGTTGTACTTGCTGAGCGAAAGCTCACGCCTTATGTCTATGCTGTAGGTAAACACCCTACTGGTGCTTGTTGATACAAGATGGTGGAGTTGACAGGGGCAACTGTGAAAGAAGGGATAAGCCGCTACGTCTTCCGTAAATTTATGTTTAATATTTTATGTTATTCCAAACAAGTACTCCTATAGTAAAAAAAAAAAAAAAAAAAAAAAAATCTCCACTATATTTGTTACATAAATAAGTATGTAAAACAAGTTAAGTATGTATGTATGTACGGTAACGGTCCGTGCTAGGCGGGTCGTTACACAAATGATCTGTAAGATCTACTTAGTGGAATCCACATTAGACTATATGTGCATCAATACTGATATACAATCCATTTCAAGTTAACATTGGTCGGTTGTCGTTTTTATTATCTTGTAGTTTCATCTAGTCGGAAGAGATTTCTTGTCATTTTCTAAACTCATATAATTGTTTCTAAAGTTTTATGTTGTTTTTAAAGATTTGATGGAATATGTATATTTAAATTAGCCTTAAATGGTAAATTATTTATGATTTACGTCTGTTAAATTTTTAGCGTTAATGAAAAGGACCATTTTTTACGATTTTAAAGAGTTTTGAGAACTTTCAACCACAAAAAAATAAAATAAAATAAAATAAAATAAAATAAAAATTGAAGATCTAATCACCACTTCATAAAAAGATTAGGAATGTATAGCAGTAAATTTCTTTATATCATAGATGTTGACTTAAAGTTTAATTATGTTAATTATTTGGGATACAGTTGGAAGATGAAAAAAAAAAAAAGTGAGAGGCCATTGTTGGACTTGCTTGGAGTTGTCATTGTGATATTACACATGAAAGGCCATTAATGATAGATAGCCACCTAAATTGAAAAACGAAACCAATTTCAACGAAAACCAACAAGAAAAGTAAATGAATAATCTTCGTGTACACACAACGTTAGCTTTGAAGTTTGAAAGGCGATTGGTTCTTTGAATCCATGGAGCCGCCCATGTGCATCAGCGGCTCGAAATTTATTTATTTATTTTCTCTTCTACCAAAATGCCCCAACCTTTTTTTTTTTTTTCTTTTCATTATTTTCCTAGTGGAATAGCTAACATCTTTGCAACAAGGAAATATGTCAGTTCTTCCTAATATAGTCTTATAAATCATATATAAAACATGGACCACCTAATTTATGAACCAGGAAAAATGGAGCTTTTTGAATGAATCAAACTTATCATACTTGAGTAAATATGATTTTATTTATAAAACATGGACCACCTAATTTATGAAACAGGAAAAATGGAGCTTTTTGAATGAATCAAACTTATCATACTTGAGTAAATATGATTTTCAGATCTCCTCATTTATTCATGTGGACCTTTATGTGAGTGGTGACTCTTCAAAGGCAGTGCAAAATTATGAAATTGATAGAGAGAAGAATGTTCCAAGTCCTTGCCGTAAGAAGACCTAGACAACGATATCCCAAGCCCTTAATGTAAAAAGACCTTAAGAGCTCGTTTGAAAGAACTTTTACTTTTATTTTTACTTTAGTTAGTAGAAGAAGAGAAGTAAAAACTATGATTTTTTGGTAGGAATAGTAACAGACATACATGTATTGACTGCTGGATGCATACCCTTTCATTGCATTCAACTACTCCAAAACATCCAGAGTTCAAAACATACTTGCCGGTATTAATTTCTCCGAAAAACGATGATCTGGTTTTCATGCTTGTGTCTCTTTCTCTTCTCACTTCCTTCTCCATTGTGCTCTTCCTCATTTCTGCCCTCTCCTTTTACTCCTCGTCAACTATGCCATCCACATGAAAGCTCTGCTCTGTTCCAATTTAGGAATTCTTTTTCCATTATAAATGATAGTTTAAAATCGTGTCTTCCGGAAAATGGAGGTATCCATAATCCGAATAGTACATTGTCTTGGGATATAAGCAAGGATTGCTGCACATGGAGTGGAGTCACATGTCATGAGGTGACGGGTCATGTCATTAGGCTCGACCTTAAGTGCGGTGGGCTTCGAGGTGCTATTCACTCCAACAGTAGTCTCTTCTTCCTCACTCATCTGCAAACTCTAATTCTCTCCTCTAATAATTTTTCTGGCTCCGAAATTTCACCCCAGTTTGGCAGGTTTGCAAGTATGATTCACCTTGACCTTTCTCTCTCTTTTCTCATGGGCCAAGTGCCTTTGAACTTGTCTTACTTGTCTAGTTTGGTTGCACTTGATCTTAGTTCGAACACTAATCTGAGGCTAGAGACATCTAGTTTGAAACGAATTGTTGCAAACTTAACCCATCTCAGAGAATTGTTCTTCCATGACGTTAATATGTCTTCTGTCTCGCCTAATTCCTTTTTAAATTTGTCTACTTCTCTGAGATCACTTGTTCTTAGTCGTAGTCGACTGACAGGAGAGTTTCCAAAACATATTTTTCACCTTCCCAAACTTCAGAATCTCGATTTAAGTATTAACTTGGGTCTCAACGGTACGTTTCCTCAATATAATTGGAGTAGCCCATTGAGAAATCTAAATCTGTCCGAAACTAAATTTTTGATAGATTTACCTTATCTCACCAAAACTTTGAAGTCTTTGAATAGTTTGTTTCTCAGAGCCTGCAATTTCAAAGGATTGTCTCATGTGTTCCTGGGCAACTTAACAGAGATCACATCCTTAGACCTCTCCAGAAATAATTTCCATGGTCAAATCTCCTGGTCCTCTTTAAATCTAGAGAAACTTACTTACTTAGATCTTTCTACAAACAATTTCTTTGGTAAACTTCCTGAAATTTTTTATCGTGCACCAAATAATACCTTTTCACGTGACTCTTCTGAACATCAACCAGTGGGCTTTCTTCCATTGAATTTAAAATACTTGTACTTATCTGATAATGTACTAAATGGAACGATACCTACTTGGTTATATTCCCTACCATATTTGCAGGATTTAGATTTGGCTAGAAATCAATTCACTGGTCCCATTGACGAATTCCAATCTACTTCTTTGGTCACTATTAGCTTGGAATCTAACAAATTACAAGGCCTTATTCCACAATCAATATTTCAGAAAGTGAATCTTTCTTTTTTTAGACCTTTCATCAAATAACTTGAGTGGGGTCATGCAATTAGACCAGTTTTCAAAGTTAAAAAATCTCCAGTCTCTTGATCTCTCTTTTAATAGGCTCATATCACTGGATTCCATCAACTCCATCACATCTGCTTTGCCCAATACCCTTCGATCCTTGTCTTTGTCTTCGTGCAACATGAGTGAGTTCCCACACGCTTTAAGAAGCTTTGAAAATTTAGAATGGTTGGACCTTTCCAACAACCAAATTGAAGGGATTGTTCCCCAGTGGTTTTGGAACGTGGGGAAGGATTCATTGTGGTATCTAAATATTTCTCACAATCTCTTAACACATATGGAACAAATTCCTTGGAAAGAAGTAAATTATATTGACCTAAGCTCCAACCGGCTTCAAGGTCATATTCCAAATCCACCACCTTCAACTAGAATGTTTTCAATCTCAAACAACCAATTCGTTGGAGAGATATCTTCTTTGTTTTGCAACCTTACTTTGGTTGACACCCTTGATTTGTCAAACAACAATTTGATTGGGAGCATTCCTCCATGCTCTGGACTCGCAAGAGTAACAATGGGAAACTCCTTGAGGATCTTGAACCTTCATGGAAACCAGTTGGAAGGGTCACTGCCCCTTTTTTTGCAAGACTGTGAAAATTTGGAAATTTTAGATGTTGGAAACAACAAGCTTAATGGATCCTTTCCCCATTTATTGGCGTCTCTTCCAGAGCTTCAAATTCTCATCATGAAATCTAACAGATTTCATGGTCCAATAAGCAATCCAGAGGTGAGATTCCCCTTCCACAAGTTAAGAATCATGGACCTCTCCAACAATGAATTCACAGGTCTTTTACCGGCTGAATATTTTGGGAATTTCACGGCCATGATGGATGCTCATTCAGCTGTTTTGAAGTATATGGGACGATTTCCAGTAGGTGGCTCGTACTACTCTGTGACAGTGGCAATCAAAGGACAATCTGTGGATCTGCCAAAAATCCAAACGATGTTCATGACCATTGATTTCTCAAGTAATAACTTCACAGGAGAGATTCCAAAGGTGATTGGAAAGCTCAATTCACTCAAAGGACTGAGCTTTTCTCACAACAAGTTGTTTGGTCTCATTCCTCAATCGTTGGCAAACTTGAACAATCTTGAATGGTTAGATCTCTCGTCAAACAAGCTTTCTGGACGTATTCCATCGCAAATAGCAGAAGATTTGAATCAACTTTCATATTTAAATCTTTCCAACAACAGACTGGAAGGACCGATACCTCGTGGGAAGCAATTTGAAACATTCAACAGTGAGTCATACTGTGGAAACTTGGGATTATGTGGATTCCCTCTGCCCCAATCATGCACCAAAGACGAAGCACAACAGGACCAAGGTGATGATGATGGAGAGCACGACAGTGGAATGATTGAATGGAAGGTGGTGATGATGGGATATGCAAGCGGAATAGTGATCGGAATATCCGTGGGATACATGGTGCTTTTCAGTAGAAGCTTTGACCATTGGTTCTTCAAAAGATTTGGAATACGACGACGTTGCGGAACCAACACTCGCTCAAGAAGGAGGAGAAGGTCAAACTAGCAAATAGAGGAAAACAGAGTCTCATTAGAAAGTATAGAAAGGTAAGTTATGTGTTTCCGGCTAAATATACTTATTTCATATTTAGAACCGAACTTTATTAGCTTTATTATTATTATTATTATTTATTTTATTTTTTGTGTGTGTCTTTATGGGTTTTGCTTCTATACGGGAAGGTGCAGGAGAGTACGGTTTTTGATCAGATGCAACTGTTGCTCAACCCTTGATGAGGCGTGGCTCTGGTGACTCTCTTATCTTGTCGTTTGTGTATCATCTTGTTTCCAAGAAATGTACCCAAAGCCCATAATAATGATGTATTTTCTATCTTTTGCTGGTAGATTTGGAGCTCTGGATTTATTTTAATCCAATTGCTCAAACACAAGACAAGTCATGTAGACGTATTCCATTTTTTTTTTTTTTTTTTTTATAGCTTAAACAAAGGATTGATTTTTTTTTTATTTACTTATTTAAAAAAATTTAAGAAATTCCTGGATTTATTTATTTATTTTTATTTTGGGTCACCGCCAACAGTTTTGATCGTTGTTTTTTTAACTAATTTTCAGTTTACTGTCGTTTTCAAGGTTTGTTGCCATTTTGTCATAGTGATATTGTCGTTAATGATTTCTGAATCTCTTGTTGTTGTCGTTTTCCAGGATGTTGTCGTCTTTCATCAAATAGTAATTTTCCCTAGTCATTTATTGAATGTTGCAGATAACTTTCGTCTGAAATTTTTATTCCTTATATTTAGGATATGTTTTATGTTGTTTACGCTGATGTTGTCCATTCCCCATTTGTTGTTTTTGTTTTCATTGTCGTGTTCCCAAACTTTTGTCGTTGATCAACTTGTCTTCACCAAAGCAGAGCTTTCTCTAACGTACATGAGTTGCACTTCCCAAAACCCCCCAATTTGCGTTTCTATCTCTCTATCCGCTTCTCTCTCCTCATATATATATATATATATATATATAGGTATATATCCTCTACACCGGGACACAGTTAACTTTTGTGGTTGTCGCCTCTAAAAGTCGTCTTGTTCTATGTCACGGGCTTTAAAGTGATTGCTAGTTTCATAATGAACATGTATTTCAAATCTGTTAAGTCTGAAAAAAATGAAGCTTCTTTAGTTTGAATTGTTCAAAATGAATACTTGACCAAGAGACAAAAACGACATAACAAAACAGAACACAAGAAACGACGACAAAATTTACATGCAAAAATGACAATCCATGACATGCACAATGCATAAATAGAATATTTTACTCAGATATTTATTTAGGACATAGTTGGAAGATGGGGAAAAAAAAAAAAAAAAAAGTGAACGGCCATTGTAGGACTTGCTTGGAGTTTTCATTGTGATGTTACAAATGAGAGGCCATTAATGGTATATAGCCAAAAAAATTGAATAACGAAACCAATTTCAACGAAAACCAGCAAGAAAATACGAAATGGATTGAATTAAATCTACTTATAGCGAGCGACGTTTATCTCCTTGTAAAGACTTAGACTACTGACTTGATAGACATAAATAAATCTAAGACTTCACGTGGAAGTGGATCTTAGAGTTTTTAAATGGGCGAGTTTTACCGAATAATTCAAATAATTGATATTAGAATCAGTCTAGCATGTCGGATCAAGCCGAAATAAATCTTTACAACAAATGCTATATATTTTCTACAAGTCCAGAGCCGGACTTATATGGAATCTTCATAATATTAATGTTGTGATATGACCTCTGAATTTGTATAAAAAGCGTTCAACCCAGAAGATAAGTCAAGAATTTAATGGACTCAAAAAATATGTTGTGGGATCAAGCAAACAGCAGGGCCATATTCATCTGCAAAGATTTCATCTTCTGATCGATTGGCTAATGACTTTTCAGTTAAATTGTGTGGACCATATTCATCTGTAGTCTCTTAAAAGTCCACTATAGAAAGTGACCATTAGAGGTCTTGCCGTAAGAAGACCTCCGAACTTGCACAGCACACCGGTAGACATGTCACGAAAGATTTTGATGCCTAATCAATTTTCTTTGTCGTTGTTTTTGCAAACCATGTTATTTCTTTGTTTTTATTGTTGTAATAGTCTACATCATTTTACTTACGTAATTTACTCATTCAATAAAATTTTGACATTTAAGTACTCATTCCTCTCTCTTTTTTTGTTTTTTTTTGTTTTTTTGTTTTGTTTTTTGGTTCTATCTTCTGTTTTCCAATATGTATTAGCTTAATTATTGAATTAAAATCACAATAAATATTTCACCTACATCCCTTATTTTTAATCGATTAACTTGCGAATATATATATTTTATTTTTAAAAGTTATTTTCATATGTTTAAATTTATTTAAAATAGGAACGGCATTGTAATTTGTTTTTTTGTTTGATAACTTCAGTGCCTAGACTGAGAAAACTATATCATATAAATAAATTAAAAATGAAGAGAGAGAGAGAGAGGAAAAAAAAAAAAACAAAAAAAAGAGAGACCTTATTCATGTGTACATATACACGTGAAAGACAATTTTTGTAATCTTCATTTTGGTGCCGCGTGAAAGTTTTTTTTTTTTTTTTTTTTTTTTTTGAAACGGTAAAATGGACTGTGTAGATGGTTCAACGTCACCTCAATAAACACAATTTTGAACGTGTCATTTATATGAAATGGTTAAGATTATGTCAATAAACACAGGGTATATCATCCTCATGTATTAGTAAAAACATCTTTGAAAAAAAAAAAAAGGCATAAATAAAAAAGTAATTGCATGAATAATATTTTTCTTTCCCTCTAGTTTTACTAACGACACGAAATAAAAAAGATAATTTTAACTTCTTTTCTCTTATGATACCAAATAACAAAATATTATTATCTCCTATTTATTTTCTTTCTCTTCTATTTTTTCCTTTCCTTCTTGTCAAAACCATTTTTTCTTTACGTTCTTACCAAACATATGTTGCGAGACTGTATTTTGAGTGTAAAACGAGACGATGTTTAGATCCCCTTTGTCATGCCTCTGTGTTGCTAATGGAATTCACCTTAGGAGTTTTTTTTTTTTTTTTTTTTAATTTTAAATCACTTCCAACTATTAAAATATGGATTCTTATTTGCATAGACTACTTTCTTTTGAATGAGTTTTACGCTTTACATGAACCAGCATATCTGCACTTACTACACTTAAAAAAAAAAAAAAAAAAAAAAAAAAAAGAACAAATAAGTTTAGGTAAAGGAGCATTAATGGCTATCTTGGGACTTTTTTTTTTTTTTTTTTTTTTTGAAATTACGCTTGCGTTTAGTTCGTTGGTTAGAGTTGAAATTTTTAAATTGAAATTTGTTGGCTTTTCAAAAACTAATTATAAATTTTATTGACTTTTCAAAAAAAATTAAAAATTAAAAAGTACAATTTAGTTGGAGTTAGATTTAAATACCAAATAAAATGACTTGAATACCAAACAAAACGACATTGTTCTTGAATTAGATCCTTGCCAGCATTATCTGGCAACATCTCTCAAATCACTTCCTTAGACCTCAATTCTAATAATTTCGGTGGTCAATTCCCATGGGACTTTCTCAACCTAGGGAAACTTACTTCTTTAGATCTTGGGTACAATAATTTCGAAGGTCAACTTCCTAAAATTTGTAGGAACTCCCCAAAAAAAAAAAAAACTCTTTTATGTGACTCTTCGAAAAACCAGTCAGTGGGCCCTCTTCCATTGAATTTGAAATCCTTGGACTTATCTGGTAACTTACTTTGCTTAGTTTGGTAGATGAGTTCAAACTCATCACCATCAACTCAATTTTTGTCTTTTTCCTCAAAAGTTTTTTGTCTTTTCTGAAAAAGTCAACTAAAATCACTATTTAAACTTACAAATCTTAACTCAAACTCATACACCAAACGGGCTACCGACAATATCATCTTGGCTATGTTCCCTCCCGTCTTTGCAATCTTTAAAACCAAGGTGGAACCAATTCACTGGTCATCTTTGTGAATTCCATATAATTCTCTGGTCTAACTTGATTTAAGCTCAAATAAACTACAGTGCCTCATTCCAACATCAATTTTTCAGCAAGTGAATCTTTCAAATCTATATCTTTATCAAATAACTTCAGTGGTATCATTCAGTTAGGCCAGTTCTCGAAGTTGAAAAATCTCCAAACTCTCGATCTTTCTTTAAATAGCCTATTAATGGATTCTATCAACTCCATCATATTTGCTTTGCCTAATACCCTTCAGTACTAGGCTTTGTCTTCGTGCAATATCACTTGGTTCCCATACTCTTTAAGAACATGGAGTTAGCACATGATTATATACACTAAATTTAAAAATTATTTCATCAATTTCAATGTTAGGGACCAAAATGGTTGAAAATCAAAAGTTCATGGACTAATTTACCAAAATCAAAAGTTTAGGGACTAAAGTGACAATATATTCATAGTTAAGAGACTAAACGGACATATTACCCATTATGTTATTAAATTTTGGAGGATATATTTGTTAAAAAAAACTCCATACCTCAAAAGTAATTTTTTTTAATGTCTAACATGACATGATTCAAAATATTATGTTTATGTAGTCTTATTTCTATTGTTTCGTTTAAAATACGAACAAGTTATTATTAATAAAATATAATTTAAGATAACAATGACATTTGTAACGACAATAACACTTGTATGAAAATTAAAAAAAATTCGTAAATAAACCATATGATTGATGCACCGAAATTATTACAGTTGTTTGTCAAATATAAATGTGACGATTTGTAAACAACAATTCGTGAAGGATATTGTTGTTGGTTTCAATTCTATGCACACCCCTATATAATTAGATTGAAGTAACCTTTTCCTTTCCTTGGGCAGTACCTCTCAACAAGATTGATCTGTTTGGATCTTGGTCCATGATGGCCTTTTTATTGATTTTGACGATTGGATCTCTCTATGAATGGAAAAGGGGTGCTTCGGATCGGGAGTAATCACTAGTGATAGGGCAAAAATCGTGTGTGTGTGTTTTGGGGGGGGGGGGGGGGGGGGGGGGGGGGGGGGGGGGGGAGGGATAAAGGAAAGAGCGATGCCTACATTAAATCAATTGATTCGTCATTGTAGAAAAGAAAAATGGCGCACGGATCGTACTCGAGCTCGGATCAATGTCCCCAGAAGCAAGGAGTACGCCCGCGTGTTTCAACGAGAACACCGAAAAAACCTAATTCAGCTCCACGTAAGATAGCCAAAGTACGGTTGAGCAATCGACATGATATATGCTCAAGTACAATCCAATCATTTAATCCAATCCAATTCAATATGACTGAATGATAAAAAAGAACTCAAAAGTCCAAATTCCAAACAGAGCCATATAAAACTAAAATGATTGGATTGCAACAAACTAATTAAAACATGTTAAATTGCAACAAACTTCAAAATGACAAATCACATTGTCATGATACCAATTTAATCATTTTTCGTCAATTTATCATTTGTAACATAAAACTAAAATCACCTTATATAGTAATAGAGAAAAATATATCTCCAAAGTCCAAATTCTTAAGACATAGAAATAAATAGATTTAATGATTTGGCAGTGGACTTGACAATGAGATGACACAAAAATTTTAAAAAAATGTAGGTTTAGGGCTCAAATGGATGGCAGTCCGTGGGTCGTAAAAGAAGTGATGTTCTACGGTTAGTAAACTATGAGGGAAAAAAAAATGTTGTTGTGATTTGAATGCTTCGCTAGGATTAGTTCTTACTGCTTTATAAATGAAGTTTTATCATATTAAGCTTTATAAAGGACCGGAAAGTGTATTTGGTGAAGTTACGACCAAAGTGTAGAATTCTAGAAATGACATAAAACGCCGATTTGGACGATTTCAAAATTTGGTCTTAAACCATAGTTGCTGCACTAAAAGCAATTCTATAACCTTTTAGTTTATATTATAAGCTTCTTGTGAACGCAAGAATTACCTCAATCGGGCACTCGTAGCTCAAGATATACTCTTTTGAAGTTTAGAACTCAAAGCTGATTTTCTGCAATTGTCGATCTGGTTTAATGTGTTTTTTGGGACCTTAACGGTCACAGAATCTAGTGTTTGATAGTTCGATTTGAAGCTCTATGTGTCTACTGTCATTAGGAACCATTTTCATAATTTTTGGAGCTATATAAAATGTTTTATGCGCATTTCCGTAGCAGTCGCCAAACCTGTATTTTTAATCTAAACCAAAAGTTCATGATATAGGACGCCAAATCCTAAAACATAGTTGCTGCACCCAAATCAGTCTTACCATCATTTAGTGTACATTATAAGTGACCTGTGGCGTTTGGAATCACCTTGATTAGAATATCCCAAGTTGTGCGCATTTGAAGTTTCACACAAAAACTTCCAAAATGCTGACAAAACAAGAAAGATCAGAATTTTGATTTCTTAGAGGTTGTCTTTGAGAGGTTTAGAACACTTTAAATAGGGCCTATAATAGTTCGTTAGAAAGCTCTGCATGTCTATTTTTAGTAAGATTCGATTTCATATTGTTTAAGGGGATGAGGAATATCCCCTAAATATTCTTTCTTAGGACGTTAGATCTGCCCACAAATGTTAAAATAAGATAGAAGGAACATTCTAGGTAGTTTCACGGCATTTAAAGCTAGAAAAAATCCCAAGTGCATAGTTTTAGAGAGAATTTAGAAATTAGATCTACGAAGAAGACGCTTGATACATTCTTATTAACATTGGATTATATTTGTTTTATATATGATATGTTAAATGTGATGTATATTCATATACAATAGGTGTACATATTAGTTGATTGGCTAATTTGGCTCGTAGCCGTATGATTTATCTCATTGAAATATTCGATAGATGCTTGATGGGTAGCTATGCACTACTATTGATATGTTTCATATATTTTGGTTTTATTGTGATTTCCCTTATTTCTCCCTACTGAGCAATAGGCTCAACCCCTTTTTATGTTTTTCCCCCTCCAGGATTAGCAGATGTTCGATTGTAGTTACTTGAGGACTCGCGAGTCAACTTCTATCGATAATTTATTATTTTTAATTCTGAGTTGTACTGTAGTCTGGTGTATAAAACTGTATTAGTCGGCAAAGTCTCAGAGTTGTATAATCTTTGAGAAGCTGTAAATAGATTGTTTTACAAATACGTATTATTTTGAATACTCTGGAGCAATAAATGTTATTCTTTCTTTTGTAAACAATTTTTAATGGATTTTGTGTATAAATCCTGATTTAATTTCAATTAATTACTTTTAACCATAATTAATCACGGTCCCGGGTTTGGGTCGTGACAATATTATATCATTGTATTATCATTAATAAGTTCAAAATAAAGGAACGTATGACATCTTCTTTGACTAAGACTGTAAGTTGGAGAATAACATTTGGTGTAGTTTTTGGAAGAATAAAATATGAATTCTTCTTATTGAATTAGACAGCGCACATTACATAAATAGGGACCTTCAGTTTTCCTAATATCCTAACGAACCGAAAAAAAAAAAAAAACTAAAAAATCAAATCACCTAAACAAGTCAAACAGAAAATCAGATCATAACTTGAAATTTAAATTTAAATTCCCTAAATATCTTTGACACACCCCTTCAAGTTGGAGCATAGATATCTATCATGCCCAACTTGTTAACAAGAAGTTCAAAATTCCGTTTGAACAATCCCTTAGTTAGGATATCCACAGTTTGCTGCGTGGTAGGGACAAACGACATCAAATGACTCATGCCTCCAACTTCTTAATAAAATGCCTATCAATCTCGACATGCTTGGTTCAGTCATGTTGCACCGGGTTATGTGCTATGCCGATCGCAGCTTTGCTGTCACAATACAACTTCATCGGAGCTTCTACTGGTTTCTTCAACTCCAAAATTTGTTGAAGTCATAGGATCTCACACACCCCATTTGACATTGCACAATACTCAGCTTCGATACTACTACGAGCTACGACATTTTGTTTTTTGCTTCTCCAAGTCAAAAGATTTTCCCATACATACGTACAATAGCCTTGATCGACTTCCTATCCATCACTAAGCCTGCCCAATCTGCATCTATGTAGACTTCAATAGTCTGTTGTTCACCCTTTATGAATAACATGCCTTTACCTGGAGAACTCTTCATATATCTTAATATCATGTAGGTGGCTTCAAGATGCTCTCTATATGGGACATGCATAAATTGCCTTACTAGGCTAACCTCAAATGCAATGTCAGGCCTTGTATGTGACAAGTAAATCAACTTGCCCACCAAACATTGGTATTGGCCAGCATCAATTGGACCTCCTTCGTTGCTATCTCCAAGTTTCTTGTTTGGATCAATAGGGGTGTCGACTAGCTTACAAGCACTCATCCCTGTCTCTTTGAGAAGATTTAGAATATATTTTCACTATGAGACTACTATTCAAGGAAGATTTACAATATATTTTCACTACGAGACTACTATTTGATCAAGTAACTTCCATTCTAAGGAAATACTTGAGAGACCCTAGATCTTTAATCTCGAACTTGGCTACTATGCTTGCTTTCAATCAATCCATTTCTTTATGGTCGTCTCCTGCGAGTATGATATCATCCACATAAACTATCAACACAGTTACTCTTCCATCTCTCAAGTGTTTGATGAACGTTGTGTGCTTAGTTTGAGCTTGACTATAGCCTTGTTTCTTCACTAACTGAGTAAATTTCTTGAACCAAGCCCTCAATGACTGTTTAAGGCAATAGAGTGACTTTTTAAGCCTACATGATCTCGAACAAACCATTGTTCGAAGCCAGGAGGAGGATCCATGTAGACTTCCTCTTCTAAGTGCCCATTCAAGAAGGTGTTCTTGACATCCAATTGTTGTAGTGGCTGATCAAGATTTGTTGCGAGAGACAAGAGTACCCATACTGTATTTAGTTTTTCCACTGGTGCAAAGGTCTCCAAATAGTTGATGCCATAAGTCTGTGTAAAGCCTTTAGTCACCAATCTCGGTTTATTTTGGATCCGACTTATACTTGGTGGTAAACACCCATTTACAGCCAACAGTAGCATTTCCTTTTGGTAGAGCTTCCATTTCCCATGTTTGATTCTCTAGTGCCCCCATCTCCTCTCCTCAAGTATCACCTCTCTCCACTCTGGAATTTTTAAAACATCCTGCACATATTTTGGAATCTCCACACAAGAAAGTTGCTAAGTAAAAGCGAAAAAAAAAAATGATGAAAGATTTGTGTAGGACACTAATTTAGACATAGGATACGGGACGCCTCATTCAAGGTCTATTACCTTTCCTAACAGCTATGGGAACCTCTAGATCGTTAAATGACATGGTTTGAGACGTAGGGTTAGACTAAGAGTTTCCTGAGAATATTGGACTTGACTCGGATTGGATTCGCAACTAGGATGGTAGGTGTTGGCTCTATTCCTCTGGTCCTAACATTTTTTCCACTAAATCGGTCTAGCTATATTTTTTGAACCTATTTCTCTTCTACACTCTACACCTGTACTATCGTGATCTAATGGTAGCCTTACAGAAATATCTGATCCTTCAAAAAACTTTTTTCATTCTTATTTTGATTGGTTTTAATTTCGAATTTTGAATTTTGGACAGCATCTTGTTCTCCAAGGATCTGATCCATTTGTTCAATAGATACTTTTCAAATTTTGAATTTTGGTCAATATCTTTTTTTTTTTCAACAGCCTACTTGAATTTTTCAACCACTTTTTCAAAATTTGAAATATTTTCAGAATATTCCGTGGACAAATCTCGAGTAGGAAAATCTTATTTTTCAAAGATTGAAATTTTTTTTTTATTCCCAACAGAAGTATCTCGGTTAGAAAATGTTGGTTTCAGAAACCAATTTGCAAAATTAGTAGGAAAATCTTATTTTTCAAAAATTGAAATTTTTTTTTTATTCCCAACAGAAGTATCTCGGTTAGAAAATGTTGGTTTCAGAAACCAATTTGTAAAAAATTTTGCAGAAACTAGCTATGGATTAAATCGCATATATAAAAAATTTTCTCAAAAATTTTATCCGACGATCAATACTTATATTAATTTAATGAATTATTATAAAACAAGGAGGTTTAGAGATTGACCGTTTAACGGGTCAAAAATCTTGAACTTCACCAAAACCACCCTAGGAACTCCAAATCCTTTTGAACGCCATAGATTCTTTCTCAACATTCTCCATATCACGTTAAACACAAATGAGTGGGCGTTTCTGATTTGGATTTTGATCACACAACTGAGTTTCGGTTCACTTTGTATTATCAACACATGCGACAAAGTGAAGGAGGGAGAAGAAAACTCTTTGGGAAAAGGTATGTTGTTTTTCTCTGTAAATTAGAATGTTTTTTTTTTTAGATACATCACATGTACTCCTTTTTAATGGCACCTCATTTTTTTTAATTAATCAAATTAATTAATTAACAAATGAATCAATTAATTCACTCCCTCACATAGGGGAGAAAACACACGCCCACTACTAGGGTGGTAGGCGTTTTTTGCATAAAATGGAGAGCGAAAATACCAACACTAGTATTCGCAACCTACCAAGATATTGACCCTCCTTAAAATGCTGCGTACTTGCATCAAAGCAACTGCCTTGAACATCACCACTTTCGACGACTTTTTCGTTTTTCACATTGTTAATATAAAGAAAGCATGATCAATCAGAATTCAACAATGGGTATTGCGCTAATAAAATCATCGTGAACGTAATGTCTGTACTAAGAAATAAGAAGCAAACTGAAATCGACTACCTAACCAGTGTAACGAAAGATTGACAAGTTAGAAAAGAGACCAAGATTCGGAACTCAACTAACCAAAATGAGTATCCATTTTTATAAGGAACACATTCATGATTCTATAGTTGGGCCTAGAGGAATTAAATTCTAGATATATCAATAAACACATGAATTTGAATTATATATAAATAAATAAATAAAAACACACACACACAACTATATAATTATATCATGATTCTGATTATTTAGCCATAAGAATGCCAAACATCCTCATATAAAGTACCATATGATCTAATCAAAACTTGCTAAACTCATGTTTCAGCAATCTTAAAATGTATAATAGCATCTTACTTGGAGGAAGACTTGTTTCTTTTCCTTCAAATAGTTATGGCACCATATCCGAAAGTACTTGACTTGTTGCTGTGCTTTGGGTTTGAACTTTGCAGGGTGCCCATACACATATACAGATTCCAAAAAGCCAATCTCCCATACGCAATATTGGCAGCTGATCCCTGGTTCTCTACTCAGCACAATTCCAAATGATATCCAATCATCAGCACTAACACCGGAACCTCCTTTCGAAATTCAAAGTTAAAGATGATGCGGACCCACTGCCCTCTCCGGTGGCCAAAGTTTATCAGGCCTCTAATGTGCCTGCTGCGATAACTTGGTCAAGGTGCTTTGGCAAAAGCTGCAAATGCTGGTTTTTCACTTGTGGCAATAAGCAACCCTGAAGATGGTCAAGAGAGAAAAGGCATTTATTCTTGATAGCTAACAATCAACTAAATTTTGTTTACTCTCTTTTTTTTTTTTTTTTTTTTTTTTTTGGGCTACACCCTTTAAAACTAAAAAAAGACTCATCTTTTAGGTCTTGTAGCTACATCAACTTCTTAATTATGCAGTTATTAATTAGATCTCTTTTCAGTCACTGCTTTTCTTGAAGAGTTCTCTTCACTTGGTTTTTTTATCCATTTTTGGGTTTTCATTAGTTTCCTTTAGTGGATGTTGGGAGAGTTGACCAGGTTCACAGTTCCTTAGAAGGGAATGGAGGCTCAGATTCGCCTTTTCTCAGACAAAGTGAGAGGACAAGAAGCTACCAATGGCTGCGACCGATCACCAGCAGCCGCACGGAGAAGGAACACACCATTTTCCGGCGGAGCAAACCGGGTCGACATGCCAGGCAACGGAATTCTTTCTTCTCCCACAACCTGATTTTCAGTCTAACAATATCATCACTGCCTCAAAAATAAATAAATAAATAAACAGATAGATACGTGCATAAGCAAATGTTAGGAGAGAATAGCAGCAATACACAGAAGTGTCAGTGCAATTCTTCCTATTTTTGTTTAGTTTGTTTGTTTTTTTCTTTTTTCTTTTTTTTTTTTTTTTTTTTCTTTGATAGAGAAAGAGACAGAGAGAAGGAAATCATCGGTACTGCTACGATCAGAGAGAAGCAAGCAAACCCAAATTTGCTGGGTCTCCATGAGAGCAAAACCTCATTCTATAAGAAAGGACGCTTTACAGGAAAGCCACAAAAACCATGCGTCAGCTTGATTTCTGTTATACCAAGGGGCTCTTTTGTTTCATAGGTAGGGGCCAAATATACTCCGAAACCTAATTTGCAGCTGCAGGGTCTCCATGCGAGCAAAAAAGGTCTGGAGAGAGAATCAAAGGCTCAGTTTCGCCATTTCTCAGACAAAGCGAGAGAGAGAGAGGATGCCACCAATACCATGGCTGCCACTGACCGCCGGGTGGAAAGCGACAGAACTGTCATTTTCCAGCGGCTGATCCGGGTTGACCTGCCGGCAGCTGGATCCTCTTCTTTTCCTCCACACAATGCCTGAGTTTTACAGCCTGTAAATATCATCACAGCCTCAGTATATATATACACATTTACAAAGAGAGATTTCTTTTTTTCTTTTTTTTCCCCGAGTAGCAAAGGAGATATCTTTATTTTTCTGAGAATAGCAAAAGAGAGACCTTAAAGATTCCAGGGAAGGAGAAATGGATATAATAGAGATCAGGGAGAGAGAGATCTGAAGTGAGCAAGGAGATAAGGATTAGAAGAGAAGGATAGAGAGATTTTTCCTTTTTTTTTTTTTTTGGGAGAGAAGAGAGAGAGAGAAAGATACCATGGGTTCTGCTTACGATCAAAGAGAAGCAAAACAGATAAAGCAGCCATTGTTACAAAAAGGACAATGACCTGGCCCTAATCTATAGAATCTCCATGAGAGCAAAATCTCGTTCTTATGCTATGTTTGGCAAGAGGGATGAAAAATAGAAAGGAAGGAGAAAGTAAAATAATATCAAGGTGAGAAAAACTTGAAAGAACGAGACTTTTTGTTTGGTACAAGAGAAGAAAAGAAAGAAAATGTCTAATCTTCTACATATTCCAATTATATCTATATACAAGTACGAAAATGTTAAATTTGTCTGGAGCTCTCACTCAAATTTTCAAAGGTTTTTTGTCTCTCTCCAAAAGTAAACCAACTTTACCATTTATGTTTCCAAATATAATTTTTTTCATTAAAAATTTTCCCTCTTCTTTTATTTCTAAAGTTCTTCAACCAGGATCTCGCCCGTTTCCTAAGATGTTGACATAGTGGTAGCAGTAGTTACTGCCTTGACCAATGCCACTTTCGACAAGCAACAACTGAAAAAGTTTTTTTCTTTTTAGTTCTTCACATTGTTGACGATACGATTATTGTCATGTCACAAAGTTTCAAAGGGCACATTAATTTGTAATGGTACAAGACAAGTAACTGAGATTACATTAAGCACGAACTAAAAAGAAAAGCAAAATCAATTAGCACAAGAAGCCTGGCTACTAGATTACTGCTACTAAAATCATCAAGAAGTGAAATGAGATGAAATTTAATTCCTTTCGAGATATTTATGCTTAGAAAAATGAAGCAAAAAATAGAGAAAACTCAAGTCACCCAAATGAGTTTCCATTCTAAAAGAAACACATTCATGATTCCATAACTGGGCCTAGAGGAATTAAATTCTATATGTCCCAATAAAAACAAGAATTTCAGACAAAATATAATAGTAAATGACTCAAGTTGACCAAACTTCTATTGATTTATACTTGCATGATAAACTATAAGAATATCAACAACAAAACTCTCGTAAAGATATTAATGATTAAATCAAAACTTAATTGAAGTCGATGTTCCATACCCCAATATTGTCTACTCAGGTTGATCTCACCTGAAATCCAACCACCAGCACAGACAGTCAAGACACCAGAACCTCCTCTCCTTGGTCAAGTGCTTACGAAAATGCTGCAAGTGTTGGTCTTTAACTTGTGCAACAAGCAACTCAACATCACTTGTTGGTTCACAATCTGCTCAAGAGGAATGAGATAAGAGAAAAGTTTTCGATTCGGATTAAGAATGATTCCAGTGTAGTGTTAATAGATTTCCATATTGAACAAGACAACAGCATCCAATATGTCAGAAGATGATCAACAAAATTAAAGTATAACTCAAGTTTAAAGTACTCCTTTTCTTTGCAACACCTTTAAACTGAAAAAAGACCCATGTTTTAGGACCTGTAGCAAACGCAACTTCTCAATTACGCAGTTATTAAACGTACAGTATATTTTGCACATAGGTTTGAAAAGGAAAATTCAAAAAGATTGTAATTCAAACTCATAATCTTTTTGAATTCACTTATGGAAGAGAAAAATGCACTGGTACGGATTTTGGAATAATGAAGAATTTAGGTTGAATTAAAATCTTTTTGAAATCAACTTTTCAAACTTATGTGCCAAACATAAGCTTAATCACTTTTCAGTAAATGGGTTTTTAAAAGTTATCTTCACTTGTTTTTGCTTTCACGAGGTTCCTTCATTGAGTGGAGATTGGGAGAGTTGACCACGTTCACAGTTCCTTTCTAAACAAAACAAAAACCAAAAACCAAAAATCAGGAAAAATAAAAAATAAAAGGAAAGGAAAAACTAAGGTGCCGTTTGGAACATACACTCCAATTGGAGTTATCCAAATGTTTTTTGTCTTTTTCTCTAAAAGTAAACCAATTCCACCATTCACATCTCCAAATCTCTCTTTTTTCATTTTCAAAAAACTCAAACATTAAAAGTCCATCACTTTCTTATTTCAAGTCGAAATGAGATTATTTTTTTAAAGTTGCATAGAATGTCGAGAGGAACGAAACAAAATCCATATCAAGTTTTTACAATTTTTAACTATCACAGTTCATTTTCAACCAAATGCACAACTCCAAACATTCATTTATTTCCAATCAAAACATCTCCAAAAAAATTAAATAAATAAATAAAATAAAAATAATCCAAATATTTATTGTAGAAGGGGGGTGGATCCTCATATTGCCTACTCTCAGAGAGAAAGAGAGGACCAGCAGCTACCAATGGCTGCGACCGATCGCGGGGCACCACACGGATAATGACAGAAGCATCATTTTCCAGGGGAGCAAACCGGATCAATGCGCCAGGTAACCAGATCCTTCCCTTCCCACTGATTTTCAGTCTGAAAACATAATCACCACCTCAAATTAGACCATCTCCAATGTATATGCCAATGCTAGTGCCATAGTTGTCATAAAAATGGAAGTGGAATTCATATAATTCACCCAAGTAGGTACATATAAATGCATATATATACACAAACACATACATGCATACACAAATGTACAAAGAAAATCAGCAAAACACAAGAGTCTGAGTAAAATCATCGGCTCTGCTACGATCAGAGAGAACCAAGCAAACTCTAATTTGCTGGGTCTCCGTTAGAGTAAAACCTCACCCTAAGAATTCCAAACACACTCCAAACTGTAATTTGCTGCAAGCAAAAAAGTTCTTGAGAGGGAGAATCGAAGACTCAGATTCGCCATTGCTCAGACAAAGCCAAAAAGAGAGAGAGACGACACCTTTGCTACCGTGGCTGTCAGCGACCACTAGCCGCCGCATGGAAAAGGACAGAACAGTCAATTTCCAGCAGTTCATCCGGGTCGACCAGCTGGCAACAGGATCCTCTTCTCTTTCCCCGCATAATGCCTGAGATTTACAGCCTCAAAATATCATCACCGCCTCATTATATACATATATATATACGTATAGAAAGATAGGTTTTTCTTTTCTTTTCTCCTTTTTGGAGAGAGAGAGAGAGAGAGAGAGAGAGAGAAATCATGGGTTCTGCCTACAATCAGAGAGAAGCAAAGCAGATAAGGCAGCCATTGTCACAGAAAGAAGAAAGAACAACGACCAAGCCCTAATCTGTTGGATCTCCATGAGAGAAAAACCACGTTTTTAGAGAAAATTAGGGGAAGAGCCACTTTTTGGATACCCTCTTATATTTATGTCATCTCATTGTTCATCTCTTGTGTTTATGCCCACTGTAATTTTTATATCACTGAACTGTCTTTTTTGTCCCAGTTTATGGGTTATGACCATTTTACCACAAAAGTTCATTTGTTTTATTTCCTTATCTCTCTGCTTTTTCTCTCCTCTCTCCCTATCCTGGTTCCTTTCTCTCTCCTCCCTCACCGCCCATGTCCATCTCTCTTTCCTCCCTCTAGCCATTCTCTTCCCTCTCTCTTCTCCTCCGGTCGTCCATGTCTTTCACTCCCCTCCCTCCAACGGCTGATCTCAGCGTTTCACGATCACCATAGTTGGGCCTAGAGAAATTAGACTCTAAATGTATCATTAGAGATACTAACTTGGGACAAACTACAAAAGTACATGATTTGAGTTAAACCAACTGCTATTGAATTATATTAGCATATAAACTATAAGAATATCAACCACACAACTCTCATAAAGAAATCAATGATTCAACCAAAACTTGGTGGAAGTAAATGTTCCATACCAATATTGTCAATCAGTTTGATCTCACCTGAAATCCAACCACCAACACAGACAGTCAGACAACAGAATCTCCTCTCCCCAGTCAAGTGCTTTGGCAAATGCTGCAAATGTTGGTCTTTCACTTGTGGCAATAAGCAACAAAACTTTTCGATTCAGATTAAGAATGATAAAGATGCAGTGTTAATAGATTTCCATATTCAACAAAACAACAGCATCCAATATGTACGAAGATGGTCAACGAAATTATAAGTATTTATCCTTGATAGCTAAAAAATCAACTTAACTTTTAAATATACCTTTTCTTGGCAACACTTTTTCAGTCACTCGTTTTTTTAGAGTTCTCTTCACTAGTTTTTCCTCCATTTTTTGGTTTTTCCCTAGATTCCTTGGGTGGATATTGGGAGAGTTGACCAGGTTCACAGTTCCTTTCTAAACAAAATTAAAAAAAAATAAAAAAAAATAAAAAGAAAAAAGAAAACTAAGGGCCGTTTGAGGCAATATTTTCAAACGGCATCCAAAACTCCCAATTCTATATTCAACTTTCTCTCTTTCATTTTTAAAATACTCAAACTTTAAAAGTACATAAATTTATCAGTTCAAATCGAAATGAGATGATGCTTATGTCAAAATACTCACAACGACGAGACAAACAAGATAATATCCATTTTGTATATTTTTTTCTGAATACATTTTAAATTTTGCACTTTTTCTATATCACGAAACTTTTCCAAGTCTTTCCCCCCAAACATACATTTCCAACCCAACCTCCAAAATACAGTCTCCAGACATCCTCCAAACGAGCCCTAAAAAACTAAAAAAGGGGAAATTCTCTAAAATCATAACCAAATGGACTCAGTTTTTGCCTTCTCAAAATCAACTCAATTTCAATATTCATAGTTCCAACTCTGACTCAAAAATTCAAACTTTAAAATTCCATAACTTTACATGTACATGTACAAATGAGATGACTCTCTTTAAAATTGCATAGAACTTCGAGACAAACGAAACAAGATCCAAAGTGATATTTTTTGTCCAAAAAAATTTCAAGTTTTTATGTTTTTAACTCTAATCAGCCAAACGCACAACTCAATTTCAACTCAACTCCAACTCAAATTTTTCATGTCAAACAAGCACCCCAAACGCATGATTGTAGAAGGGGTGGAGTCTCAGATAGCCTATTCTCAGAAAGAGAGAGGAGAGAAGACCAGCAGCTACCAATGGCCGCAACTGATCGCCGGGCGCCGCACGGAGAATGACAAAACCGTCATTTTCCGGCAGGGAAAACCGGGTCAACCCGCCAGGTGACCGGATCCTTCCCTTCCCACTGTCTGATTTTCGGTCTGACAACATCATCACCTCCAATGCATATGACAATTCCATATCAATTGATTTATTAAACCAATTTCTAAAAGTGGTATCATCTAATTTCAATTTTTAAGGTTGTCACTTTGGCAAATTTCTCATCTACTACATACATGCATACACAAATGTAGAGAAAGAATCAGCAAAACACAGTAGTCTCAGTGAAATCATCGGCTCTGCTACGATTAGAGAGAGCCAAACAAGCCCTAATTTGCTCGGGTCTCCATGAGAGCAAAACCTCATTCGTATTCATGTCTTGAATATATTTTTGCAAAGAACATATACGAACCAAACAGACTCTAAGAATACCAAATGCACTCCAAACCTTAACTTGCTGATAGCAAAAAAATTCTGGAGAGAGAGAATCGACGGCTCAGATTCGCCATTTCTCAGACAAAGCCACAAAGAGAGAGAGAGAGAGACGACGCCGAAGCTACTGTGGCTGCCACCGACCACCGGCCGCCGCGTAGTAAGGGACAAAACCGTCATTTTGCAGCAGTTCGTCCGGGTCGACCCGCTGGCAACCGGATCCTCTGCTCTTCCCCCACACAATGCCCGAGATTTACAGCCTCAAAATAGCATCACCGCCTCATACATATACACACACATACATATTCTTTTTCTTTCTTTTTTTTTTTTTTTTTTTTGGGAGAGACAGAAAGAGAAACCATAGGTTCTGCTTACGATCAGAGAGAAGCAAAGCAGAAAAGGCAGCCATTGTTGCGGAAAAGAAAACGACCAAGCCCTAATCAGTTTGGATCTTCATGAGAGCAAAACATCAGAGAAATTTAAAACAGCCCCTGAACTGAACTGAACCCGTGGTCGTCACTTTCGAGCTTCACTTATAGCGCCTGAGCTCTTTGCACATTTTTCCAGTTTTGCCCTTAGAAGTGCCTGGTGTTGGGCTTTGTCGATGGTAGAATAGAGGACAGAATAGAAATAATATACTACGCATCTCCATTAAAGATGTATGATAACGTCATATTTTCAATACTAAGGTTATGTTTGGAGAATTAATTCAAACACAAATTTTTTCATCTCAGTTTTTATCTTTTTCTAAAAAAATTTTTGTCTTTTCTAAAAAATCAACAAAAATTACTATTAAAACTTAAAAATTCTAACTCAAACTCATTCACCAAACGAACCCTAATTGAAACACACGTGTAGAATCCACACAAAACAAAAAATAAAAAATTAATTAATTATTTTATTTTCTTAATTTTTTACTTTAAAAAATTAATTTTTATTTAAATTATCATGTGACATGTTTAGGATCATGGAAAATAAACAAACAAAATAAAACAAAAAAAACAAAACAAAATTTAAAACCTAATTTAAAAAATTAAATTTTAAAATTTTTTAATTTTTAAAAATTAATTTTTTATTTAAAAATGTCACGAAGCGAGCTTAGGACCTGTCACGTGACAGGATGAGAGCCTTGGACGAAAGGCACTTTTAAATAAGGGTATTAATTCCAGCAGAAAAGAGGGGTCAAATTTTAATATTTAATTATGGGCTCGTTTAATGGAACATCTGGAAATGGTGTTTTAAAAGTTGGGTAGGAAATATATGTTTTGGGGGGGGAAAACTTTTTAAAAAATTATGTAATGTAGAAAATAATACAAAAATTTGAACATGTTTGGAAAAAAAAATATGCAAAATAAATCTTGTCTTGTTGCTCTTGTCGTTACAAGCATTTTGACATAAAAATAATCTCATTATAAGTTGAAATGAAAAAGTTATGGAGTTTTTAAATTTCGAATTTTTTGAAAATAAAAGAGAAGGAAAGTTTAATATAGAGTTGGGATTTTAAAATTCATATGGTGTTTTTGTGACGCTCTATAAACTCATAAACTTGATTCATGAACTATTATCATGGATTTCCTTTATTAATATACTTCTAATGAATTTTTTTTATGAATATCAAATTTCAAGATCATAAATGATTGTATACGTATCATCAGTCTGATGATGTCGATGATCTAACAATGATGAGTTTCTCTATTTAAATGAGAAATTTTAAATACATAAAAGATGAATTGAACGACATATAAATTTATACGAAAAATTTATTATGTCATATTAGACGGATAATGTTAATTTTTTGGAAAACCCCCGATTTTTTATTATTAGGTCAATTTAATTATCTTAATATTTATTTTGATAATATCAATAGTTAAGTTTTGAGAGTATGATTGGGAAATTAATGTGTCACATAGATAGAAGATAAGTGATTAGTATTTACTCTTAGAAAATCCAAATGTGGAAGATTGATCAAGAATTGTGCTTAAGTTTGAAGTCAATGGTGTGATTTTATGTTAAATAATCCTAGGCAAATCAATGGCCAAGCTTTGAATGATAAGTGACCAATGAGAGCTTAAGGTAAGGATTTGTGTGATGGAAGATTCAATGGATGAAAATAAAAATGATAATTTTTATCAATAGTGGAAAATTGGAAGAAATAAAAACAAAATAAAAATGAGAAAGCAAGGGGGAATTTGGATTTTTGTATCAAAAAGCAAGAAGAAATTTGAACAAATGAGAAAAAAAGAAAGTGGTGCATGCATGCAACCTCATGTAAGAGATGTCATGGTTTATTTTGGCAAGTTGACCCAAAGAAGAGACAAGTGAAAGTGACCCCTTGTCTCCACTTTGTTGAACAAAATTTTCAACCCAACTCCCTCCCTTTTAAGTGGTGGCAATGAAGGGAGAATCAGCCAAAAAATTTTCAATTTTACCCCTCAAAATGCAGCTCCCTTAAGGTAAAAGTTGGCTGGAAACAAGCCCTTAACACCTCATTTTATTCTCACACAAATTAAGCTCAAAATCCCTAGCTTCTCTAGCCACCACCAAGCTCAAAACAGAAAAAAGAACCACCAACACTATTCTCAATCTCCAACATCCCTCTAGCACCCTCCTCCCTCCATTTTCAAGCTCTAAGTAAATATCGTTACCTAATTCGAAGAAGTGTGAAACGGAGTTATATAACGTTTTATTAGAGGTAACCTAGTGGTATTCTTTGTGTTTTTGTCATTTTTGGAGAACTAAAGCATGATGTTTAGTTATAATCTTATTGTTAGACTTATTCTTACCTAGGAAAAAGTTTTGAGAAGAACTTTGGAGGTCCGAGATCTTAAAGGATCCACAGAGCATTTCGATAAGATCTACGAACTTTGTTAAAGCTTGTAGTTGTTGTGGTAATATAGCATGCATTAGAAACTTTAGTATGAAAAATAAATTATATAATAAGATTCGACAGAGGATAAGCTTCATTTTAGGCTTTGGAATCACTTTGGTTGCTTTTGTATGTCTAAAGTTATGTGCATTTGAATTTGTGACACATAACTAGAGAGAAAATGAACCTCTGGAGTACAGCCTAGCCACGGATTTTATGTACTCCGGACCCTTTAGCCTCAAAATTTTGGATTATAAGTTATAGATCTAAAAACTAGATTCTTTAAGCTTTCCAACAAGGTATCATACGCCTTGAACGGATAAATGTGTAGTTTTTGGTGAATTTTACAAGTTTGGAATATGAACCGAAAGTCTTTGATGAAACCTTGTACTAGCCACGGATTTTGTATATTTTGGGTTAGTAAACCATAATGTTTTACAAACCTGTTCTTATCATACGAAATAGACACTATAAGCTTTCCAATGACATATCTTTTGCCTTATTTGGATTTGTAAGTGAATTGTTATGATTTTTCTAAGCTTACCCATAAATCTGGACTTGTGGTACATATGTGAGACCAACAGTAACAAAACATAAGTTAATGGTATGAAACACTCAAATAATAAAGAAAATAACTTTACCGCGGTAAAATAGATATCTAAAGCTTCAAAACGAGAATCATACGTTTAAAACGGATATATACATAAATTTTAATAAATCACATAATATTATATTGTAATCTGGTAAACTGATATTTTATCATAAGACACTTAGTAAAACATCCACATTAATGTTTGAAATGCTTGAAATCTTGGAAAACAAATTATAAAGACAGAAACTAGATGCTTCAAGCTTTCCAACAAGTCATCAAGTGTCTAAAACGAGATTATACTCAAATCTAAATAAATATTACAAGTTAAAATCCTATATCGACATAATGATTAAACATTAAAATGTGACATAAGGGTAAGTCATCTATATGAGCATATTTAGTTATGAAATAAGTTGGTGTTAAGTGTATGATCAAATAATGTGAAAAACCCTAACTTTATAAAGTTGAATCACAAGTTTTAATTGGGCTAAGATAAAGTACACTTGAGGGTTACTGGGTATATACCAAGAGACTACCTTAGCCCAACTAAATGATCATAATTAAGGGGATTGGGCTTTACAAGCCCAATAATAGATAAGATGTATACACTTAGGTGACTCCTTGTCCCTTTGATTGATTAATTAATTAATTTTAATTAATTAATTAATACATAACGAAATGTAATTATGCTAAAAAAGTTAATTAGTAATTAATAAAGTAATTAATTAATTGTAAGAGTTAGTATGTGATAATTAAGATTATTATGTTGAGTAACTACATAATTATAATACATGATTAATTAGAGATTAATTAATTATTAAACATTAATATAATCATCAAAATAACTATGGATGATTAGTTTGATTAGTTAGAGATTAATCAAACATTAATTATTAGATTAATCAAATTATTAATTATTAATTATTATATGAGAAATAACATTTAAGTAACATAATTAAATTATTAATAATATAATTATTAATAAGTCAATTAAAATTATGTAATTTAATTATAATTACTCAACTAAATAAAGTAATAATTAACTACTACCTAATTAATTAGTTAATTAATTAATTAATCAATTAAATTAAGAAAAATTAAATTAAATAAATAAAGTTAGTAGAATTTATTTAACACTTAATAATTAATATAAATAAATTGTTTAGGTTAATTGTGATATAAGTAGATTAAACTCACTTTAATTTATAAAATAAATAAATAAATGAATAAAGTTATATAACTATTATTCTATCTAATAAGGAGATATTGTTAAGTCAGGATAATTTCTCAAACTTGAGTAGTAGGAGGTACAATTCCGGAAATTTAAGTACATAAGACAAGTAAGTACAAATCTCACCTACAGCTTGGAACACAATATTTTTCTTTGTTGATGTTCTATGTTTGCTATGATTTGCCTTAATGATATAATGAGTATATGAGTTATACGTATTGCCTTGATTAAGCATTTGACATGCATAATTTCTCTTGCACTAACATGATTGACATACCTCACAGATATTTATGTCATAATGATAAATGCATAGTGACATGTAAATCTACATATTGTCACAATTAATAAAAATGAGGCAAACGAAAGATAGGATTTAGTGTCATACCAATATCCAATTAGTGAAAGGATATGATAAGAACGAAAGTTATAAGATATAACATTGGAGACTGTTGGAGGTTCGCTCCCCCAACTCTTCATTGGTTGCGTGGATATAAATACGACATAGGGGCCCTTGTGTAGACAATACATGTATATAATGAAGTATAATTGAACACACATAGATTACATGTATTTTTGAACATTCATGATGTTACATGTGATGATATGATTTTATGAAAATGTTTTGTGAGATATTGATTGTACTTGCTAAGCCAAAGCTCATACGTGTATGTTCACACTTTAGGTAACGCGGGTAAGCAGCCCGCTACTTAGATGTTTTATGAACTGGTGAAGCTGTGCTGAGGTGATGAAGGAAGGGAGTGGAATACCACCACGAATTTTAATTTCCGCATTTAGACTTCTTAAATTATTTTGTATCGACTATATTTATAATTATGTTTCCAATGTTTTAGTTCTACTAAACTAGTATAAGTACTTTACGAAAAAAAGACTATAGACTCTTTCCTTTTAACTTACATGAAGTTATAGTATTTTAAATATTATTTAAGTACGAATTTAAATAGGATATTTATTTTTTAGAGGTTTTCAATTTTCTCAGTTAAAAATTTTGGTAAATTTAACTTTGTAGTACGAATATGGTTTATATATTAAAAAAAAATTATATTTTTGGAACCAAACATAAATAAGTGTTAAAACTAAATTAATTAAAATAAGTAAGCTAGTTAACGGTCTGAAAAGTCGGGTCGTTACAGTTTTGACATCTCTAAATGACGCCTCAAACAAAAAAATATTATTGTTATTTTGATGCTAAACCTAAATTGAATAAATGCTAAATTTCTCTCTAAATTTAACCTTTATCAAATTTGGCATTTGATTAATAAATATAAAAATATATATAAATTCCTTACAGTCGTAGAAAGTGAAGATTACACGACTGTTTCAATAAACTGTCGCGTAATCTATCAGTTTCCATGACAGTTTATTAAAACAATCATGTAATCTCCACTTTCCACGACGGTTTCAATAAACCGTCGTGTAATCATAGGACGATCCATTTTAGATGACAGTTTTTATGTAATCTACGTCGTCTATTCCAACTTTTGTAGTAGTGAGACACTTACTCTGAAGGAAAATCCATGTGCATTTTATGTTTCATTGTTTTGCTCATCAACTTCAACTTACTCTTGTAGCTGTCGCAGAGAAACATATTCAAGTGGCATCACTTTTCAGCACGTTTACTAGTATAGTCAATGTTGTTGGAGCTTCATCAAAGCGTTGTGATATTCTTCGGGAAAAACAAAAGGCCATAATTGATAAAGCAGTCAAGAATGGTGAGATCTTAAGTGGGCGAGGCCTGAATCAAGAAGCCATACTTCAACATCCCGGTGACACTCGTTGGGGTTCACATTATGGTACTTTACTTGGCTTGGTAACCATGTTTTCACCAATAATTGACGTCCTAGAAATAATTGCAGATGATGGAGTATACTCTGAACAAAGATTGGAAGCCCATAATTTGTTAGAGTTGATGCTATCATTTGATTTCATAATCACTTTGCATTTGATGAAAACTTTGTTAGAAGTTACAAATGAATTGTCAAAAGCACTTCAACGGAAAGATCAAGATATTGTAAATGTCATGAAATTAGTAAAAATTTGCAAGTAACAGTTACAAATGATGAGGGACGATGGATGGGATTCCTTTTTTGATCGTGTCTCTTATTTTTGTCGATAGAATAGCATAGTGTTCCAAACATGGAAGACACGTTTGTAACCTGAGGCCGATCACAACATAAAGTACAAGAAGTCACAAATTTGCATCACTTTCATGTGGAGCTATTTTATGTTGTCATCGATATGCAAATTCAAGATCTGAATGATTGTTTTAATGAGGTAGATACCAACTTGCTTCTTTGTCTCGCCTGTTTAAGTTCATATGATTTATTCTCAGATTATAACAGCAAAAAGTTGATCGAGTTTGTTTAGTTTTATCCATAAGATTTTTCTGGTATAGAGCTCAATGTACTTGAAGCACAACTTGAAACATAAATATTTGATATGCGTTCTAGCGAGTAGTTCTTGGAACTAAAAAGTATTGGTGATCTTGCACAAAAATTGGTTGAGACTAGAAAAAATGATGTACAACCATTAGTTTATCGGCTTCTAACGTTAGCATTAATTTTGTCGGTTGCCAATGCTACTGTGGAGAAAGTAGCTATGAATTTTGTGAAGAATCAGCTAAGCAATAGAATGGGAGATCAATTTATGAATGGCAATTCTTTTTTACATTGAGAAAGATATCTTTAATAGCATTGATAATGAAGATATTATACAACATTTTCAAAGAAAGAAACCCATCGAGGACAATTGTAATACAATAATGTTATTAATTTTTGTTGATCTTTTGTTTTCACTGATAGCCCCCCACTGACCTAAAATCTTGACTCCATTCCTGCTAGTTGGTAACCAATTGGTTACCCGTACTTTTGGCCCAAGGGCGGGCCCGGCCCTGCCCATCAAATGTCGAGCTCGAGCCCAGCCCGATGCAAGCATAAGGGCCGGGCTGGGCCTTACCTTTGAGCCCAATGGGCCAAACTGGCCCAAACGTTTAGTTTGGCCCAGCAAGTTGCCCTAAGCTCAGTCTGTTCAAATTTTATTATTTATTCATTTATAAAAAAAATAACATTTGTTTATCATTATGACAACATTATATTTAATGTAAATATTAAGATTTAAAATTATTAGAATATATGACTACGTTTTTTTTTTCCTCCCTTAAATGTGATTGTGCAACGACTATATAATCATATTACATAATGATAATAGATTATTTTTCCTCCTTTTTTGTTTTCAAACATTTCATGGAAATTTTTTTTATGTTGGTATTTGAAAGTTGATATCATTTTATTTTTCTTTTCTTTTATGAATTATATTTTACTCTACCCTACACCTAATTTCCTAGTTCTATACAATCCCATTTGCCCGCCTTGATTTTATGCCCGCAGGGCTTAAGTTTTTTCAATTTGGGCCACCCAAATTTACAGGTCTACTGGTCGATAACCAATGGGCTACCCGTCAGTGGCTGGTAACCAAATTGGTTATCATTTGGTAATCAACTGGTTACCCGCTAGCTGCGGTGGTTACCGATTGGCAACTCGTCTATAGTCGGTAACCAACTGTTTACCATTTGTTACCCGTCAACGGTGGTAGTTACCTATCGATAACCAATGGGTTGCCCATCAGTGATCGGTAACCAACTGGTTACCCATTAGCGGTGGTGGTTATTGATCAGAAACCCGCTGGTAGTCGGTAACCAACTAGTTGTCATTTGATAACCTAGGTGGTTACATCAAGGACATCAATTAGTTGTTATAGTTGATATTTTAAAATAAATATATAAATAAATATTTATGTAGTTAGATAATGGCATTTCTTGCAAGAATTTTTTTCTGCCTTGTAAAAATCAATCCAATGCATGATTTTATTGTATTTTTCTAAAGTCCGCCAAAATCTTTTCTCAGCTTAGTGGCTTAGTGGGATTTGTGAACTCTTTATGTCCCCTTTTGTTTCCTCCTTGACTGGCTGGTGTAATTTTAAAACCCTGCACCATATTCTTTGTGTCACTTAGCCATCTCTGCCTCGTAGTGGGTCAGCACCTCCCAAAAAAATGGGATTGTACATTTAAAATTTAAAATTTTTTATTTTTTTTGAAATATAGAAAGAAAAAATCATTCATAAATGAAAATAATAGTAATAATAATAATGAAACTATTCCTACCCTTGTATATTTTTTCAATTATGTTGCTAAATTTTATGAAACTTTAATGGAATTTGTTTTGAATTTAATATGTTTTGATTTTTTTTTTTCCTTAAATTTTTAATGAATAAATAAATATGGTATAGATATAATATCCTAATTTCCCTAACCACTCACCCATCTTAGGCGGGTATGAGGATTAAAAAAGGGTTGGGTATAGGGGTGGGAGAAGCATACCCATCCCACCATTACTATCCATAAATATAAATTTTTTTTTTTTTACATTTTCACTGATATCAATAACTTCTCTCACATATCTGTGAAATAGGAGCATCGATGTTTCCATTTTCATACTAGTTCACATGATCTCCTTTCCCCTCCGTTGGTAATAAAATAGGTTACCTTCTAGCAACAAAAGCTTACGAGTTGGTACTTGTATTGAACAATTGAAAAACAATTAATTGCGAACTTCATAAAATGGTTGTGTACAAATTTTATCATCAAAGCATCAAAGCAACATCACTTCTGACAAGCAATCTATTGACTCAACGAATTCTAATCCAATCAAACACTTCAGTTCCATCCAAGTTCAAGCATGTTGCAACCCACACAAGAGTGTTTTACAATATTGAAATCGATTTGTTCATGACGGATTATCTTGGAACTGCTGGTAAATATGACCTTTTTATTGAGCAGGAACTAGAAGGAAAATCAAATAAATAAGAATTGTAAGTATTAGAAAGTATAATGTGAGGAAATTTCACTTGCATTGCAGTCATTTGCTAGCAAATTTAAGTTCATTACCGTTATGGTTTACCACTTGTAAAGGTACATTGGTATGCTGGAAAAGAGACGAAAAATTTGGTGGAACTTTAATTCCGGATTCAGTCACCAAAATTAATGCCCACTATAAAAGGAACATAACAATGACTTGAATTGGCTAACGATTTTAAAACCACACTGCATTACTATGAAGCGCACACTCTTTTAATAAGCCACCATTATAACTCATAAGCAACAGCTGCTTCTTTCTAGTTAAAGACGTCATCAACCCGCCATTTCCTCCGGCGACCACAATCAATCAGGCAACTGAAGCACCCGCCGCGACAACTCGGTCAAGCGCTTTGGCAAATGCTGCAGATTTTGGTCCTGTGGTGGCAACAATGGGCTTGCCTTGCTCTCTTTAGGATGTAAGGATTCCCAAATCACTTGAGGAAGAACGTATTCACCTAAACTTCTTTCCCCACAAATATATGTGCATTAATTGTCCCATCAATTATTAGTAAAACAGACCTTGCTCACAGAAAATTATCCACTGTTGATAATTAATATTTTATTCAAGTTTGAAGAGATTTTTTTCCCCCTCCCCTTCCTAGTCTTCTTTCCAATACCTTTAAAACTCAATTTAAAAAAATATATATATCATTTTTTTGAAGTACCAATATTTCAAAACAACTGGGTTCAAAGAGTTTTTTCCGGCAGATAAATTAACCCTTTCTTTTTTTGGGTTTCAACAAATATTAGGAGAGCTGACAACTTCACAGTCAGGCAATACAAATACGAAAAATAATAAATAAATAAAAATAAGGGAACAAGAAATTTTATTTATTTTACTTTTTAAAAAATAAAATTCTTCAAAATTATAGATAGAGGGTTTAGGGAGAGATGGGGTGGAGGCTCAGATTCGCCATTTCACAGACACAGAGAGAGAGAACGGACGCGCAGCTACCAATGGCTGCGACCGACCGCCGGCCGCCGCCCGGAAAAGGACAGAACCGTCAATTTCCGGCGGAGCAAACCGGGTCGACCCGCCAGGGAACCGGATCCTTCCCTTCCCAGTGCCTGATTTTCAGTCTGAAAACATCATCAGCGCCTCAAAATTAGGGTTTAGGATTCAGGGCAGACGCCCATATATACACACATACATACATATATACATATAAATATAGAGAGAGAAAGAGAGAGAGAGAGAGAATCGACAAAACACAGGGGTGTCAGTGCAATTCTTCCCCATTTTTTTTTTTTTTTTGGCAGATAAAGGGAGAGGAGGAACAGGAAATCATCGGTTCTGCTGCGATCAGAGAGACGCGAGTAAATAGGGCAGCCATTGTTAAGGAACGACCAAACCCTAATTTGCTGGGTCTCCATGAGAGCAAAAGCCTCATTCTTAAACTAATGAGCCTCTCAGAATCCAGGGCTGTTCCTTGGAGCTGCTTTTATTACGCGTTTGAAGTCCTTGGATTCCTGTTTCCGTCTTTGCCCCTGGAATTCCGTCTGGTCAAGGAGCATTGATGAGGGTATAATTAGGAATTGTTGAAAGATTGTGGAGTCAATATTGTAAATATGAAAGTGGGCTTAAATAATGCTTATGTTGGTTGGGGACTAAGGAAATCGATACAGTACATTTTCGAAAAGAAAATTTTATTTTATTTTAAAAAAGAAGTATTTTTATTTTAAGAATAAAATAATATTTAAATATATAAAAAATTTCTTTTAAAAATTAAAAGTTGTTTGTAATAAGAGAAAAATGATGTTAGAAATTATACATTATAAAAAGATTTTAAAAAAATTAATCTATTTTTTTTCAAAATAGTACTGTATAAAGTAAATTTAAAAATAAAACAGTTTTTTTTTTTTTTTAAAATGAGATAATGATTAAAAAGTTAAGACAAACATTTTTTTGTAAAAAATTTTCAATTTCAAAAATAGACATGTCATCTAAACACATGGGAAAAGTGGAGGGAAAAAAATATTATGGAGAGATATTAAGATGAAAATTTAAAAATTACAGTGTTAATTGAAGTGATTTTTGGAGGGGGGAGAAAAATAGATTAACTAAAAAAGCTTGTGATACCTATATATATTTTTTGATTCTCTTCAAAATTAGAGAGAAAAGTGGAGAAAAAAACTCCCTCCAAAGGTTAAGGGTTCGTTTGGTGTCCGGGTTGAGTTTGAGATGATATGAAATTTTAAATTGAGATTGATTGACTTTTAAAAACTAGTTATAATTTTTGTTGACTTTTTCAAAAGAAGATAAAAAACCAGCCGTAAAATACAATTGAGTTTAAACTCAATTGTATCACCAAACATGGGCTAAATAAACATTTGAACAACAACATTTTTTTTTAAAAATGATGAACAACAATATTTAAATTGTCATCAAATTGGTATTTAAACGTTAATATTCTAAAAAGAAATATTTAAATGTGTTTAGAGAGGAGATAATTTAGTAAATTTTAAAGAAACTGTATATATCATTTTCGGATGGGTTGAAATTAAGGGGTGGATATTTTTAAATTTATGCCTAAATGGTAAAATTGACCTTTTTTTTTTTTTTGGAAAGGGTAAAATGGACTATGTAGATGGTTCAACTTCACCTCAATAAGCACAATTTTTAACGTTTCATTTATATGAAATGGTTAAGATTATGTAAAATGGTTACCCCCAAACACAGGGTAAATCATCCTCATGTATTAGTAAAAACATCTTTGAAGACAAAAAAATAAAAATAAAAAAAATAAAAAAGTAATTGCATGACTAATATTTTTTTCTTTCCCTCTACTTTTACTAACAACACCAAATAACAAAAGATAATTTTAACTTTTTTTCTCTTATGATACCAAATAACAAAATATTATTTTCTCCCATTTATTTTCTCTCTCTTTCATTTTTTTTCCTTTCCTTCTTATCAAACCATTTTTTTTTTTCACATTCTTACCAAACATACGTTGCGAGACTGTATTTTGAGTGTGAAACGAGATGCTGTTTAGATCCCCTTTGTCATGCCTCTGTGTTGCTAGTGGAATTCATCTTAAGAGTTTTTTTTTTTTTCCCCTCTCTTTTTTTCTAAGTCTAGTAAGTGCAGATATGCTAGTTTATACGATAAAGCTTAAAACTTATTTAAAAGAATATGGAAGTGAATTAAAAAAAAAAAAAAAAAAAAAAAAAGCAACAAATAAACTTTAGATAAAGGAGTATTAATGCTGGTTCGTTTGCTATCTTGGGATATATATATATATATATATATATTTTTTTTTTTTTTGAATTACGCTTGCATTTAGTTAATTGATTGAAGTTGAAATTTTTTAAATTAAAATTGATTGATTTTTTAAAAACAGATTATAAATTTTATTAATTTTTTTAAAAAAGACAAAATTTAAAAAGAAAAAATATAATTTAATTAAAATTAGATTTGAATACCAAACAAAACGACATTGTTCTGGAATTAGATTTTCTTTTTTTTTTTGAGAATTAGATTTTTTTTTCTTTTGGCTAAAGGTTCTGGAATTAGATTGATCTACCATCATAGATCTATTTAATTGCATCAAGTTTTAAGTTGTCTACTCATAAGAATAAAAATAAAAAATCTAAGTTGTCACTTATTAATAGTCCGTTTGGTGAAACAATTTAAGTTAAAATTTTTACATTTGAGTTGGTTGACTTTTTAAAAATTAATTATAATTTTTATTGACTTTTTAGAAAAAGATAAAAATTAAGATGGAAAAAATACAATTTAATTTAAGTTGAATAGATGCCAAACAAACCCTAAATTCTCAACTTTCTCAATTGCTTCCAAAAAAATGTTGCTGAAAATTTTCATCTGATTCCCTGATTTTTTTTATCTAACCGGGAAAAAAAAAAAAAAATCCATTGATCACAAAGGGGATTTATAGACTTGCATTTGTTACCCAGAGATGGCATCTAAAAAAAAAAAAAACAAATAAAATAGAAAATAAATTTTTGAAGAAAAACACACAAATAGAAGAGAAGAGTCAAGAAAGAGAATAGAAGGCTCAGATTGGCCATTTCTCAGACAATGCGAGAGAAAAAGAGAGGACACCGCGGCTACCGTGGCTGCCACCGACCATCGGCCGCCGTGTGGAAAGAGACAGAATCGTCATTTCCACCGGTTCATCCGGGTCGACACGCCGGTAATCGGATCCTCTTCTCTAACTGCACACAATGCCCGAAATTTACAGCTTCAAAATCTCATCACCGCCTCATCATATATATACACACACACACACACACACACATACATATATACACATAAATGAGTTCTGCCTTCGATCGGAGAGAAGCAAAGCAGAAAAGGCAGCCATTGTTACAGAAAGGACAACGACCAAGCCCTAATCTGCTTGGATCTCCATGAGAGCAAAACCTCACTTAGATTTAAGGGCGCGTTTGGTTGGAGTGATGGAAGGGTAAAGGTAATAGTAATAGAATGGAAAAGGAAAAATTGCAATTTTCCCTTTTATTTATTTATTTATTTATTTTTAACTGAGAAAGAGAGAGAGAGGAGAAAATCATCGGCTCTGCTACGATCAGAGAAAAGCGAGCAGATAAAAAGGAAATCCTTATCTGCCGGATCTCCATGAGAGCAAAACCTCATTCTTAAACTAATCAGCCTCTCTGAATCTCCATAGTCTTCACTTTCGAGCTCCATTTATACGGCCTAAGCTCTTTCTACTTTTTTTTTTCGTTTTTGCCCTTGGAATTGCGCCTGGATTTGGGGCTTTGTGGAGGGGGAATGGAGGGTAGAATAGGAATCGTAAAATATTAGTGGAGTGGGTTTGGGTAAATGATGGTAGCGGACCGTTTGGACAGTTCGATTATTGCACTTTTTCTCTATTTGATTTGATAGGTACTTTTATTTTAAGGGAATTTTCAAGAATGTTCTAAATTTGACATATTCTTATAATTTTCTACACTATAAGAATAAAGTTGATAATTTTATTATTTTATAATATTAAATTAAATAATTAAATGAAAAAATAACAAATAGACAAAAATACTATTATCTCTTTCTTTTCTTCTCTTTTTTATTTATTGAAATATTTTTTATATATCTCTGACTCCGTTTGCAGGTCGGTCTTTAATCGTCGGTTGATCTCTGGTTGCCGGTCACCAGAGAGATTCTGTTGGAATTCAAAATGGATTATGACATAATTTTTTTTCTTCTTTTTATTTATTTACTGAAATATTTTTTTAGATATCTCTGATCCCGGTCACCGATCTTTGGTTGCCGGTCATCAGTCTCCAGTCACCAGAGAGATTCTGTTATAATTGGATTCTAACATTTTTTTTTCATATTTCAACAAAGATGACTAGACGTATCTGGCTCCAGTTATTAGTGTTGGCCGGTTGCCGATATTGGTCACCGGAGAGATTATGTTAGAATCCAAAATGAATTCTGAGATTTATTTATTTATTTATTCATTTTGTATTTCAACAAAGATAACCGGACGTATCTGACTCCAAAACCTATCACCGAAGAGATCATGTTAGAATCCAAAATGGATTTTGATTTTTTTTTTATTTCAACAAAGATTACCATACGTATCTGGCTCTGGTAAGTGACACTAACTGGTCACCGATGCTAATTATAGGATAGATTCTATTATAATTAAAAAAAAAATTTCTTTTTTCTTTCAACCCGATGACTTCGGCTCTGGAGCTGGTGGCTGGACTAAGTCGCTAGATGGATTCTATCAGAATCCATAATGGATTATGTTAGAATGCTTTTTGAATTTTCTTATATTGTTTTTGCAAATTCAATGCTTTTTGAATTTTCTTATATTGTTTTTGCAAATTCTCCTAAAATGCTCGACTATACTACTTTTGACACCAAAATCTCAGCCATCAAACAAACAAACAAACAAAATGAATAGAATTAAACAAAAACACTAAAATCTCAGCCATCAAACAAACAAAAATACTAAAATCTTAACTCCTAATAAAACCTGTGACATAAGTGTTCTACAGAAACTATATTACCTAATAACTGAAAGATAGGCATATATTGGAATGCACTTTTTTTTTCCTCTCGTAATTAGTTGTTTTATATGCACGAATGCAAAGTTTGAAAGACTTTCTAACTATAGACCAATCTTCTTAAAAAGCACGTCTCATTCTTCTCAACAAATCAAAGCCAAAGGAGGACTTGAATTCAAAAACAAAATGAAAAAAGAAAAAGAAAAAAGAGAGTGAGTAGACAGACCAAGGACAGCAGCCAACAAGCTCATACAGCTACAACTGAGAACTGAGCAAACAGAGCAACCAAGTTGAACAAACAAACACAAAAAACAATAAACCTAAAATTTACAAAATTCGCTACTCTTGAGAGATCATTGATAAATGCTTAATTCTTCATTATTTTATATCAATTCTCCTGTGTTTATTTGTTGGTTTCTTGAGATTTTTAAGTGTTTATTTGTGTTCTTATATTTTGTAGGTGTTTGGATACTAAGGAATAAAAAAAAAAAAAAAAAAAAAAGGAGCAAAAAAGAAGGAAAATACACATTTATAGTACAAAAGGCCGAGGCTAGTGCACCTAGGCATTGGCTTTGAGTGCCTCAACGCTAGCTTAAGCGCCTAGGCGTTGGATTTGGAGCACCTAGGCGCTGGATTTGAAGCGCCTAGGCGCTAGTCAGTGTTTCAGCAGCCACCGACTTTAAGAGCGGTATAGCATTTGGGGAATTTTTACAATTTTAAATTTTAAATGGCCGTCGAACTTTCTCCTTTTGAACCCAACTTTGGGAGCCTATAAATTGGTCCTTCTATGATTTATTTGGGAGTCTTTTGACCATTCTTTAGCAGCCATTCATGGAGAAGAAAAAGAAGAAAAAAGAGAAGATTCGTTGGTGGCTCAAGAAGATTATCTGCGTAGAGATTTTCAAGACCAAAATCATTCTTCCTCCTTTATTCTCGTCTCTTCCATGTTCTTTAGTTTTTATTTTAATGTTCTTCTCAATTATGTTTCATTAAGTTTGTCTTTGGTTAAGGTAGATTTCAAAACCCTAGACATATGATTATTAATTGAATGAATTAGATTTTATATTCCAACTTTCCAATTGAGATTGTTTATGTTCTTCCATATCTATTGTTCATGATTCTTTTCTTGTTTTTGTTTGGGTGCGCAACTAAATAGGACTTGGGAATTTTCTATTGCTTAATTAGGAATCTTGATCTGTAATTGTCTTGATTTCCTTATCACTTGTAGCAAATTGTGATTATTGATTATGGGATATTTTCGTGTGATTGCATGTGGAACATAACCTAGGATAAATGAACCGAGCTTGTGTGTTTGTTTCTTAGATCAGCCTATCTTTCTCATCTTAATGTTTCTGTTAGATTAAATCTAGAGAGCTTGTTTTAGGTTGTTTAATGGGAAGGGAATTAGGTGAAGAGCTTGTTTTGCCTAACGGCTAACAAAGGAAAGATTGGGATAATAGAGCTTGTCATTATCTACGGTTGGTAGTTTCATTAGAAAGTTGAAGATAAATTCTTATTTCAGTTATGATTCAATGCCTAGTGGTGGAGAATGATTCCTTAACCAATCTTTAATAATTCAAAAGTCTTTCTTTAACTTCTTTTACATTTTCATTTATTCACTTTAAATATCAAAAAAACCCTATTAATTTAGTGCCTAGTTTTAGTGTGTCTTAAATTTTAGAGTCAATAACTAATTAATTAGAACAAATCATCTGCAAAAACAACCCTTGCTCACTTTATGCTCAATAACGGCACAATTATATCAAGGTTTTTATTTGGTAACCCATTTAGAACCTACCAATCATCATCCCAACATAATCAATCAGAGAATGGAAAAGTTAATAAGCAAGTATCACAATAACGAAAATATTCAATTCGAGAGGTCGCCAATCATCACAGTAAAATCAATCAGAAAAACTGTGATTAGAAATAGAAAATTCCACAGGAATCTTTTTCTTTTCCTTATTGTACCTAACCACCAATCACTCTTAATCGATCTTGTTTCCTCAGATCTGGAATGATGAGGCCAGAAAACAAATGTGCTCAATCTGTCATGGTGGAGTCAGATCTGAGGCTAGAGAAGCGAACGTGCTCAATCTGTCCTTGTGGAGTCAAATCTGGTCGCTTTGATGCCCGCGGCCTCTGACAACAAGGATTTGGTTGTTGCTATAATGTCCCGACTTTTTAGATCATTTACTAACTTAGTTATTCTTAATTCATTTAGTCTTAACACTTATTTATATTAGGTTCCAAAAATACATAATTTTTTTTAGACAAATCATATCCGTATTTCAAGAGTTAAATGTACTAAAATTTTTAAATAAGGAAATTGAAAATCTCTAGATTATAAATATCCTATTCAAATTCATACTTAGATAATATTTAAACAACTATAACGTTATGTGAGTTAAAAGGAAAGACTCTTAAGTTTTTTTCTCGTAAAGTACTCCTACTAGTTTAGTAGTACCAAAATATTGAAAACATAGTTATAAATATAATCGATACAATAATTTAAGAAGTCTAAATGCGAAAATTAGATTCGTGGTGGTATCCTACTCCATTCCTTCATCGCCTCAGCACTGCTTCATCAGTCCAGAATACATCTAAGTGGTGGGGTGCTTATATGCATTACCTACAGCACGAACACACACATATGAGCTTTTGCTCAGCAAGCACAAATTATATCTCACAAAATATTTTCATAGATCATATCATCACACGACACAACATAAATGTTCAAAATACATGTGATCTATATATGTTCAATTATACTTTATTATATATATATATTTTGTCTACTTAAGGGTCCCTATGTTGTACCCATATGCGCGCAACCAATGGGGACTTGGGGGAGTGACCCTCCAACAACCTCCAAAATCATAACTTCTAAATTTCGTTCTTATCATATTCTCTCACTAATTGGAGGTTGGTACGACACTTATTCCGAACTTTCGTTAACCTCATTCTTATTAATGGTGACAATTGATAGATTTACATGTCACTATGCATCTATCATTATGACATAAATGTCTATGAGACATGTTGATCATATTAGTGCAGGAGAAATTATGCACGTCAAATGCTTAATCAAAACAATACATATAAAGTATATATTCATCACATCATCAAGGTAAATCATAGCAAACATAGAATATCAAGTAGGAAAACATTTTGTTCCATGATGTAGATGATGTTTGTACTTTCCTGTCTTATGTGCCTAAACTTCCAAAGTAATCCTCATACTACGTAAGTTTAGTGAATTGTCTTGATTTAACAATACCCCGATATTAGAGCAAATCATAATTATATATATATATATATATTATATTATTTTTTATAAATTAAGATGAGCTTAAATTACTTGCATCATAATTAACCTTAAAAATTAATTCATATTAATTATTAAGTATTAAAAAAAATTTATATTAGTTAGATGCTCACTCTAACCCCATAAACTTCGGACTATAGATTTAGACTACTTACTTTAGAACGTTGTCTTCTCGCATACAAAAATTTATTGCATACAACATTCTAACAGTTTAAACACCAAGTAGTCAGTGAGCATATTTACTTACATTTACTTTAACATGTAAATCTAAATTAGGATAGTATAGCAAAGATGTAATGAAAAAACCTCAAATATATCATTAATCAGTTCAAAATAAATGAAATACAACTAAAATGTATTTCACTCTCAGGGCATTCCCAGCACCTTCCTTACAAAATTTTCTTCCTCGAAAATTAAAACAAAAACGGATAATTTTTTCTCATTTCGTCTTCACGTTCCTAAGTGGCTTCCTCGATCTTGTGATTTCACCATAACACCTTAACAAGGGGTATGGTCTTGAAATTCAAGCGGCCTCATTCGCTTGTCGGCATAACTCTTTTGTCGACATTGAGCTGTTTCTATTCATTGTCGTATATTCTTGACTGCTTCAGTGGTCTTGATGATGAAATCTGTGATTTCTAATTGCTTTTCCCCTGTCTGTCTCATGCCAGTATACCGGTGATCGTCACTTTCTACCATAGAGTGCTTCATAACATGCTAATTTAGTTAAACGGTCTACAATTATCTAGATGGTGTCATAACCTTCATTGGTTTTTGGCAATCCGACCACAAAATCCATAGTGATTTGTTCCCATTTCCACAAAATCATAGGTTAGGTATTTACTCGAGAATTCAGCCACGTCGTTGTTCATCTTGTTTCACCAAAAATGCCCATTCAAGTCCTTATACATCTTAGTTGCTCCGGGATGAGTATGGGTGTCATGGGCTTCAGATAAAATCTGCTTTTGAAGTTCTTTGTTGTCAAGCACACATAACCTACTCTTAAAAATGAAGAATCCCCTTATCTGACACACTAAAATCAGTTTATTTCCCTTCCGTGACTTCTTTTCTTATCCTAACCAAACTAGGATCGAGCTCCTGAGCTTCCTTGATTTTACTAAGAATTGTAGGCTGGAGAGTCAATAAGGAAAGTTTTCCCATAATAAGCTCCATTCCAAGCTTCAAAATATCTTCTTGAAGTGGTTGTAGTAGTGCTTGAATTAACATAAGGGTGGCAGACGACTTCTGACTCAGTACATCAGCGACTTTGTTGGCCTTTTTGGAATGATAAAGAATTTCACAGTCATAATCCTTAACCAATTCTAACCATCTTTTTTTGTCTCATATTGAGTTCTTTCTGGGTGAAGATGTACTTAAGACTTTTGTGATTCGCGAAAATTTCGCATTTGACGCCATAAAGGTTGTGTCGCCAGATCTTAAGGGCGAACATCACAGCTGCTAATTTTAAATCATGGGTCGGATAGTTCTTTTCATGCTCATTCAGCTGTCGTGAGGCATAAGCTACAACTTTCCTTATCTGCATCAAATTTGCTCATAAGTCCATCTTGGATGCGTCGCTGTAGATGTCAAACTCTCCTTTGTCTGATGGAATCGTGAGAATAAGAGCACTACTGAGTCTTTTCTTCAATTCTTGGAAATTCTCCTCTCAATTTTCCGTCCATTAATACTTCTTTCCCTTCCGAGTAAGTGCGGTAAGAGGTGCGACTAATTTTGCAAATCACTCAATGAATCTTCTGTAGTAGCCTGCTAGACCTAGAAAGCTTCACACTTCAATCACACTCTTCGGTGCTGACCACTTGTTCACAGCTTCGATCTTGGGTGGGTCGACAGATACTTCGTCCTTGGAGATCATATGTCCAAGGAATTGAACATTGTCAAGCCAAAATTCACATTTAGAGAATTTTACATAAAGCTGGTGGTTCTTCAAAGTTTGGAGACCGATTCTTAAATGCTCTTCTCGGGTCTTTGAGTAGATCAAGATATCATTAATAAACACAATGATAAACTTGTCCAAATATTCCTTGAATACTTGATTTATTAAATCCATGAAAACTACAGGTGCATTCGTCGATCCAAATGACTAAAAACTCGTAGTGACCGTAGCGTGTACGAAATGCCGACTTTGAGACATCGCTTTCTTTGATATTAAATTGGTGATAACCTGAGCGTAAGTCGATCTTGGAGAAGACTAAGGCTCCTTTAAGCTGATCGAAGAGGTCGTCGATTCTTAGAAAGGGATACTTATTCTTAATGGTGACCTTATTGAGCCCACGGTAGTCAATACACATTCTTTACATGCCGTCCTTCTTCTTGACAAACAAGACCCAAGATGAGTAGCTAGAATGTATGAATCCTTTGTCCAAAAGTTCCTGAAGTTGCATCTGCAATTCCTTGAATTCGGCTGGGGCCAAGCGATATGGAGCCTTGTATATCAGTGCTGTACCGGGCATCAATTCAATTTCAAAGGAGATTTCACTATCAGAAAGTATTCCTGGTAAGTCTTCTGGGAAGACCTTAACAAAGTTTTTGACTACCACCACATCTTCCGGTTTGGGTTGTTCTTCCTTCGTCGTGTCTACAATATTGACTAGGTATCCAATGCATCTACTATGTAGCATCTTTCGTGCTCTTATGGCAGAAATCATCACTTTTGGCTGTTTGTCAGAAATGTTGATATATTCGAACTCTTCCACTCCATCAGGTTTGAATGTTACTTTATGAGCCTGACAGTCGATGTTCGCATTGTATTTTCCTAGAAAGTTCATCCCTAGGATGATGTCATAGTTAAATATTTCTAAAATAACTAGATCAACGAATAGTTTTCTACCGACAATAATTATTAGCACATGATGTAACCAATAACTTGACAAAAAGGTTTATCTTGAAGGCATGACCGTTCTAAAAGTCTAGTTGATTTTATCTCTAAATTGAATAAGTTTCCTAGTAAATGTATGCGATGCAAATGAATGAGTTACTCCAAAATAAAAAAGAACATGTGCATCTTTGTTGGCCATAAAGAGCTAAAATGTCACCACATTTGAGGTTTCAGCTTCAACATCATTCTTGGTTAGGCGAAAATGTGAGCGTTCGGTGCTGGCGGGCCCTCCAAACGTCCCTGGTTAATCTGCGGACCCTCGATTTTGGCTTGCATGTTGTGAAGTTGTGTCCTTTGTGGCTTCAGCTGATTCTGCCTAGTCTGGTTCTACTTGTTGGTATAGTAATTGTTGGCAATGTGACCCTCTTTACCACATAAGTAACAAGTGTTCGAGCCGATTTTGCATTCATCTTGATGCTTTTTCCCATACTTAGGGCATGAAGGGTAAACAATGTTGTTCTTCTTCTGGGGATGGTTCTTCATATTCTTGTTTCCATTAAAATTCATTTTCCTCTTGTTGTGGTTTTGGTTAGAGTGATTGCTATTAGGGTTGACTTTGTTTCCCTGGTTGTTTGGTTGATTTCCTTGGCTCTGTTTTGATTGCGACATCTCTTTCTTCTTTTCTTTAAAGAACTTAGCTCTCTCTTGCTTGGCTTGAGTAAGATGATACTCAAAGCGTAGTACTCTTCCGACACATTCAGCAAAAGTCGTATGCGATCTCTCGCCACTATCGATCACAACAACTATCTTTGGGCAAAACATGTCCAACATCCGCCTAACCCTTTCATCCTCAGTTGGCACAAGGTAAGGGCAGAGTCGTGCCAGTTGATCAAACTTGCTAACAACATTAGTGACTGACATAGATCCCTGCTTGATGTTGTTAAATTCATTTTGCTATGCTTTCATGGCCATACGATTGTAGAATTTGTCATTGAATTCCCGAATGAAATCATTCCATGTCATCTCAAGTACATTCCTCCTTATTTGCACAATTTCCCACCAATAACGAGCATCTTTCTTCATGATGTAGGAAGCACAAAGTTTATATTGCACTACAAGAATCATGACTTTAAAAGATCAAACTGTTTGTTAAACAAATAATGAAAATACAAAAGGTATAGAATTCTTGTCGGAATTGCGTGTTTTTTATTATTTTCACACTAAAATTGTAACAAATCAGAATGAAAAAAAAAAAATTTACTAACCGAGATGAAAAATCTGATTATCCAAAAGAGTAATTAGAATTCTCTAAATACAATACCAAATAAGGGATTTAAAATTTTTTTTTCCTTTTTTTTTAGTTTTTCAAGGAAAATTTATCTTTCTTGCTAATGTCAGTTTCGAACTGAATATTAACAAGAAAAAATGTGCACTTTGTAGTAAAGTTTTTCTTGTAAATTGCACACCAAATGAACAGAAACCAATCAATAAAATTTTTCTTACGAGCGGTATCGCAGAAACATTTTTCCTAGAACTAAAAACGAATTGCCTTACAACTGCCAAAATAGAATAGTAAATGCAAAAATAAAGGGAAAAAAGGAAAAAAAAAAATACTGGAGGATTTGGAAGCGGCTGAAGGACATCAGATTAACAGCAACGTTAAAAGCCAGGTCCTCTCTTCAAACATCTTACAGCAAAAATTTACATGACCTCCTTTCCCCTCTGTTGAAGTGCGGTTCGGTGCACAACTTCGCCAGCTGAGGTAACAGAATAGGTTACCTGCCAGCAACACAAGCATAAGTTGGTACTTAAAGCATTGCCCTTGGTATTAAACAACAATTAATGGCGGAAAAACAAACGCCTTACCAGCTCTAGCGCGCTGACTCTGTGAAGCAGGAACCCGTCAATGACCTCCCTACAAAACACACCCCCAACAAAGAGAAAAGTAAATTTTTTTTTTTCCCTTCCCAAGTAAGGTGGCATATTCCTGGTTGTGCCTCTTTTTGAGTGGGAATATGTTATTTAGTACAAAATGTTTTTTACATATTGGTGTCTGTGATATTACTTGGAAGAAAACATGGATTAAGAAACTCTAGAAGATAGAGATACACCTTGTGAATACAGATCTTCCATTTGAGGAGGATAAGTGAGGTCCTTTGACATTTGAGCCCGGGTTCTCGGTGTAAGAAATGCTACCTTGGTGTATGCAGTCCTGCCCACTAATGTATGCGTTCTGGAAAAATGATCGGCTTGGAGTTAAAAATTTCATCTCGTTTGGAACTTGATCAGATATTGAAATTAGAGAAAGCAGGTCATGAAACCAGTTTCACCCGTAAGTCTTGAATACGATGTTGAACAGCTATATCTTACCACTTCAAATTTCATGAACGTCTGCCATAGCGTTTCGAAAACTTGGTTCACTTCCGTTTCCTCATCCCTCTCTTCACAGCTATACAACGGGTGGAATCCAACTACAATGCACCTGATTTATAGAAGAAAATCTAAACAGCCATTTAGCCAGGCGAACATCGCTAATCACTCGATAAGAAGTGTAAAAAGGCCCTATTCTTAAAAGAAGCAGCTAATAGAGATAGAATTTTACCAGTTATCACTGGCCGCTTTTGCTTCTAGTGTTCTTGTCAGCCAGTTTAACTGATTGTTTGCTGCGTCCTTTAATGGTTCCATGAGCATATCCTTCTAGTGTAAAATGAGTTCAAGTAAGATAAGAGAAAAAAAGATATACATAATACTGCAGTAACTTATCATCGATTCTCCTAGACGGCACCACCACTTAAAGAATGTAGGATGTTTTGATGGTGAATTTAAACATAATTATAACCGTCGTCCACAAGATGAAAACATGAGTAGCAGCTAATCATCATGCAGAAATTCAGAAAGCTGAGATCGTGAAAGCTCCCAGATGAGCATTAGGCATTAAAAGGAAGGAAATATAAGACAAGTCTAGTAACAAGTGGATTGATAAAACAGTCCATAATTTATTAGGCTTGCGGAACTCCAAGTCTATCATATTCTTTTTAAAAACCAATTAGCCTCATACTAGTGTGATAAATTATAGAGCTCCGGTATGATCTTGATCTTGCAACGTTACCCCGATTTTCCATCTTCTATTTACAATAAAATAAAACTTTTATGAGTTTCCGCATAATGCAATCGTCCCAATTATACGCTTCCATTATAGTGTTTCTGTTTATAAACTCAGTCCCACTAGCTAAAGACTGCCATCACCCATTTGACTTCACATAAAGAGAAAAAAAATCTGTTAATAGACTAATACGTATTTCGACAAGAATACAACGAGTGCATGAGAATTCTTTAAAGCTTCATCCATCTGTTATATCAATTTTAGATCATAATCCAAAACTAAGCCAGGAAGACCCTTCTTCGTAAAAGTTAACTTGATAGCGGATAAATATGGAACTTTTTTGGATTTGAAAACAAGTGTGCACCTGTATTAGCCCGGTATTAACTCCAATAATGTCTAGGGATTTCCCATAAGATACATTGACCTGCTCCAAAAGAGAACCTCCTTCTTCATGTACTTTTGAGACTCTAGTGGTGTACCTGCGCATATTACTATAATAAGCTACGAAGTTAAAGCAATAGAAACAGAAAGATAGCTATTCAAACATGGCTCTCTATGTTAACAAAATACGCTGTACACATGCATCCTATTCAGAGCATAATGCAAATGGACGGCCTACCAAGGGATTTTCAGTGAGGGGACGAGCCGAGTAGCCTGTACAAGAAAATCACTTTCATTAATAATCGAAGCGAGTGAAACGAATCTAAGCAGGAAGAACAAATTTGTGACTTTGGCCACTGCCACAGGCGCAAATCGATACTTGGTGTTCAATATCTTGGAGTAACATTTACAAATTTTCATTTCCAATAGTCTCCCACCATATCTAGTATTTATCAAATTTTCAGTCCTTTTGATCATATCAAGTTTCAGTTGCTCTCAATAACAAACATTAAAAGTGCTTTTGGTTTGTTTGGTTTGTTTTTTTTTTTTTTTTTGGTTATGAGAACAAGATGAGCTTACATTCTGCACTAGTGGATCATCTTCTCCAAGCTCGCTGACAGTCACGACAAACCTTGCCTTGTAGGTCGTTGCCACTTTCTCCAACTTTGTAGACAAGAAATGAACCCAAAAAATCAATAAATACATAATGAGAGAGGGAACAACTTAAGGAGCTCATGCTCGTCTCTTTAGAATCTAAACTCAACCAAACTTGTAAATAAGTAGATTCAATACTGCCTCCAAATGTAATATTAATGAACACCAAATCTAATACTCAAAATGAATCCAAATGACCTAAAACTTCTTATATTTAACAATCCCAACCCAATTAAACATATTGGATCCCAAAGCCAATGAGGAGATGAAACCATCTTATAGAACAAAATGAAAAGGTCTATAAAACCTTGTATTACACATGGTGGCATTCAAATACAAAAGTTGCCTTTCTTTTCCCAACAAAAGTAAAAGCAAGATTCTAATCTATTCAGCAAAAGTTCTCTGTTTTTTTTTTTTTTTGGCTGAAAAAAAGTCCGGGAAGGGGGGCGATTAGTGTTTACATATCCCCTGAACATTACCAAAGGGACTCCCCAGATGCTCACAAGAACGATTAGTGAAAGCCTCACAGGCGGGCCCTATCTCTCAACGAAAAGTGTCACCCCAACCTCCTTCAAATGTGGAAACTGTATGGATACGTGGGAAGGTGTTGAGTACTAGACTGATAGAAACTATCACAAATAAGATCCCAAAAAACGCCACTCAACACTCCTAACCTTTGACCATTGACCACAACCATTACCGCTTGACCACTAGACTGTAGCAAAGGTTCTCTCTTTGGTTACCCAATAAAACCTCACTGAAAAACCTATGCACCGTACTAAACAAACAACAAACGAGTAATGGGCACGTTCCTAAAACCCACCAAGTTCGACAGAACAGAGTATCATGAAATCTTTCTATAGTGAGAGGAAACAAACCGACCTGTTTGAGAAGATGGGTCTGTTGGTTGACAGGTCTGAAGCCTCCTCTAACACTTATGAAATACAAATCCCGAGGTCTGCTCTCACTTCTGTGGCTGAACAGAGACTTCTGAGGTCGACCCAGTTGAAGAGCGAGGAAGAGAGCAAAGCAAAGAGCCAACTGAGCGACCAGAGTACGAACCCAATTCCATGGTTTCTCCATTTCTTCAAAAGAGAGATATAAACCGATTCTGGATCTCACCCTCGTGAAAGAATGTTGTAAAACTTTGTTTGAAGTTTTGGCTTGTGATGTGACCGCGTTAAGATAGACTTTTGGATAGGTGTCTGTCAAAATGACAGCCTCAAAGGTTAAAATTAGCAAAATAACAATTTTAATACAGGAATAACTGTGAACGTTTCTAGTTGTTTAGAATCATTTTGTTAATAAATTTTTTTTTTTTGATAATTTTTAGAAAAGTGATTAAATTATTTTGTAAATTGTCACCAAGCGATCGTAGTTAAAAAAAAAAAAAAAAAAAAAAAAAAAAATTGGACAAAAAGGAAAAGGAAAAAGGATTATTTGAAGTCATTTGTTCGTTGATGAAACATTAAGGTTGGACGACATGATGTTGGCAACTGAAGAAAAAGAATAAGAAAAGACGGGGAGACGTACCCAACCGAACCGAGCGGGACATTGTTTGTTGTCGTTATCAAATGTCACAAATTTGCCCACATGACGTGCAGATAAGGAAAAAGGAAAATTATTTATACGAGGAAAGAAAAGTTTCATCATATATCATAAAAATGAAAAGTAACTTATCAGGAGTAAAAAAAATAAAGATAAAGTAATTGTTTGATGTTGTAAAATCTATAAAATTTAGACACATAATAATTTTTGATAAAATTTTTTATGATGTGTATCATTATTTTAAGAAAAACATGTTTCAAGTTTTATAATATGCAGAAAAAAATTTTTTTTAAATAATAAATTAATAATTGATCATTTGATAAATAATCAATCATGAAATGACCAGATGAGTTTATTAAAACTTTAATGATCATTGATTATTTTTCTAAATATAAAAATGTTTGGCTATTTTTTAAAAGGATAAATTATTCATCTTTTAGCTTTGTACAATTTTAATCTTTGACCTTTTTTTATTGTTGGAATGTCCTAAACTTTAAATATTACTATAATAATTATTTATGTTAATTTTTTAATAGAATTGATTAGTAATTTAGTCAAAAAGTAATGTTAATTAATGGATTTCGTTTGAAAACTAACAGAAATGACTATTATAATTACATTTTTAATAATTTATGGTCATTTCAGTTAAAAAAAAAAAAACATAGATCAAACTAGCACAAACTTAAAAAATTTGAAAAGTAATTTAGTAATTTATCCTTCTTAAAAATGAGTGTCCATCTATCTAACTATTCTAATTCTTAATTATTAGGATTACAGAAAGAACTGAGCTGCTCACTCACGTTTGGCACACCCAATATTTGATAAGATTGAAATTTGAAACATTTAGCTATTGATTATTACGAAGCTCAATCCCATTGGGGTCATTCATATATATGTAGTTCTTGTTTTAAAATTCTGTTTGCTACATGAATTACGCAGAAATTGCAAAAGTAACATTTTTTTTGTTCCAGCAAAATATATATATATATATATATTTTTTTTTGACAATCCAAAAAGTAACGTATCTTTTAGGACATATGGTAGTATATAGCATATTTTTGGACTATAGGTAATATACAGCATAATCTGGTCTTATATATAGAGAGATTTTTTTTTTCCAGAACTACCCCTATGATGTGCCTTGTCTTCTCTGACGACAGGAATGGGTTTGTGCCAGCCTTCAACTCCGATCAGGTCACATCGACGAGGATCTAATGAAAGAGTCGAGCAACGAGTTCGTCTAACCCCTGCAACATATGTTGTCTTCTCCGGCGACAGAAACGATGATGCAGCCCATTTGGGAATAAATCACGTGGGGATTGAGTATCGTTTTTTCGACTTAAAGACAACCGTTTACCGTAAAAAGAATTTTTTAAGTAAATAAATAAGCATCCCCCCCGCTTTATCAAATCAATATGTACTGGTCTAAAATATGGTCACGCACGTGTTAATATATTTGAGAGAATTAATATAAATAGGGAGAAATTAAATTGATAAGTTAAAAAATAATTTTAAAAAAAAAACAACAACAACGAAGTACTTGAAAATTTTTAAATAAAAAAAGCATGAAAAATATCAAAAAAATAAAAGGACTAAAATGTAAAAAAGTTGACTAATACAAAAAAAAAAAGGGACTAAAATGAAAAAATAAATAAAGAAAGGCCAAAAGGAAAAAAAAAATTGAAGGGCTACAAAAAAAAAAAGGGGACTAAAATGAAAAATAAAAAAAATAAAAAAATAAAAAATAAGGCCAAAAGAAAAAAAAAAATAAAATAAAATTGAAAGACTAAAAAAATAAGAATGTTTTTCCGTCCAAAACACACTGTTTTGGACGAAAGTGAGAGTGCACAGTAATACGCTTTCACATTTCTTATTACGTATAGATTATAACATGTAACTTTTTTATTATTATTTTCATACCCACTTTATCAAACATTTCATGAGAATTTGTATTACTTTGTTGAAATATTTTACAATTGTGCAATAAAAGGAATAAGCATTATGAAGGTTTTTTTTTTTTTTTTTTTTTTAAAGAAAAAGAGGATTGTGAAAAAAAATTATGAAGAAGAAGAAATATGTTGCATGAAAAATGTTATGAACAAGGTGATTTTAAACAACATTATATTTTTTTTAAAAAAAAAATTTAAATAAGGAAAATTGTTTTTTTTCTCCTATTTAGATTTGTATATAGTTTATAAAAATCAAATAAAAATTAAAATAGTTGTATGTGAGAGTGTAAAAATATTGTTTATGAAAGGTAAGTTGATAGGGGTATCTCTAAATATAATAGGTGCAAATATAACTACTCTTATTCTTAGGATAGAAATGAATATATGTATCGATCAAAGTAAAATCCGTATAGACAACGGAGGCTAAGGTCAACAAACTATTCCCATCAAGATATGAAGGAAGGAATCAAAAGCTAAAGTACTAGAGATACTTGCTCTGATACTAAGGGCACGTTTACTAAACTGTAAAGGCATATAATGAGAAAGGTAATAGGATTGAAATTTTGGGAATGTCCTAAGAGTAAAAGATATTTTAGTTGTATTTCATTTATTTTGAACTGATTAATAATATATTTGAGGTTTTTTCATTACATATTTAATATATTGTCCTCATCTAGATTTATATGTTAAAGTAAATGTAAGCAAATATGACTCATTGACTACTTAGTGTTTAAACTGCTAGAATGTTGTAAGCAATAGATTTTTGTATGCAAGAAGACAACGTTCTAAAATAAGTAGTCTAAATCTATCGTCCGTAGTCTATTGGGTTAGAGTGAGCATCTAATTCATATAAAGACTACTATGTTGTCTAAAGCCAATTGAAGAGATGGTTTGTCTTGACCATATAAGCGAGCCAACTCTCAAGTAGAGACATAGATATATTGTCTAGTGGTAGTGATATATTGGACTGGACCAAAGTGTAATTAATCTATAAGTCTGCTTGGTTAGATTAATTCACTTTTGACGTTCATTATGCAGTAACCTTAATCCTAAGTAAGTATATGACTTTCATGTTTATGATTTGTGTACTTTGATATTCCAAAGGCCAAAGCTTCTCGGAGTATTAAGCTATTAGATTAGTTCGTTGGGTATAATTTATATTCGATATGATCTTTGTTTATAAATATGGAATCATTGCTCTCACAAAGAGTAAATGTTATCCTCTTAAACGGCATTATACAGGATGTGAAAATAGATGAGGCCTCGGGTCATTTGCTGGGCAAATGACTAATTTTTTACTTTGGGTAAATAATCATTTCCCTATTTGATACATAATGGATTTTTAAGATAGCATGATTAAAAGGTTGAATGGACTTTGACTTTAAGTCGATCACGAATATCATATGAAGGTATTGCATATATGACAAGGTCATTGGACTGCAGCTACACACTGGCTTTTGTAATACGGTATATAATTGAAAGTGCAGTTTCAGGTTTATAGTGGTGTGACACTGAAATTAATAATTATGTAATTAATTTATTTGGTATATAATAATTAATTACATAGAATATTGGAACTCATAATATATATATATATATATGTCCGAATGGTCCCTTTACTATCTCAATATAATTCCTTAACGAATGGTAATTAATTGGGATATTCATTATGGCTTTATTTCCTAGACTTAGTAAAGAGAAAAATCCGGAACACCTCCCACAAGGTGTATGCGTTTTTTCTGCTAAAGGTAGAATGAGAATTTTGTTTCATTTATTTAATTAGATAAATAAATTTGGATAAATATTTATTTGAAGATAAGATTTAAAATTTGAATTAATTATATTTATCTTTTGTGATAATTATGAGATTAATTTAAATTAAGAGATATTGATAAATTAATTATTTGGATAATTAATTTAAATATCTAGATAAACTTATTTAAATAAATATTTTAAATTAAATATGGTAACTATCCTATTTGAATTTGAAATTGAAACAAATTCTTATCCTAGTCTAACTTGTATAGGCGTTTTTATGAGGAAAATGAAAGTAAAAGATTTTCTCCTTATTGATTTTATTTGGATAATTATTTAATTCAAATAAAGTTGGCATTATTTTATTTTGAATTTAAATTGGAGGTATAGAACATTACCCTTGGGGATAAAATCATAAAATAATTGGAGATAAAAATTTGAATCTCCTAGATCTATTGTGGGTGATTTTTCTCTCCTCGGCAAGAGAAAAAACACATATTAGGGAAGGAAAAGAGAAATTTTTTTTTTCAAGTGTCTTATTTGAATTCAAATTCCACACAATCCATTCACTATAACTAAGACTTCCTATTTTATTTAGACCACAGACTCTTAGGTAAACGAGATTATTATTATTATTCCATTATAGTAATAATAAGCTGCAAGAGTTCCAGGAGGTTAGAAGAAGAAAGCAGCGCACGAATACTAATCGAGAGACTGAGTACCCACACACTTTACCGTCCGGGAATTGGAGAATAGAAAAGAATGCTAGTTGGTTGAAGCTCTCTTGATCACATCCTCCGGCATTCCTGTTGTCTTCTCTCAAGGTACGTAGATTGTAAAATAATTTATTATATATGACAATATGAGTTAGTAAGATCTTAAGAATTTTTTTTTAAATTCCACTGCATAAATTAGCCATTTTTCCTACAAGTGATATCAGAGCCAACTCATGATTATGTCATGTATATAAATTAGACAATCTAATTTTCTTCTTAAACTATGTATGGATTTAATATTTTTAGAAAGTGGTATTCTAGAGTTTCTATTATGTTGTTATAATGGATTATGTATGATGTATGTGATTGTTTTAATTTTATTATAAGCATAATTGGATTATGTATGATGTATGTGATTGTTTTAATTTTATTATAAGCATGCTCAATTTTACCGGTCATGATTCCTTAGAATTTAGAAAAATTGTATATAGGATTTTTGTTGTAACCATAGGAGTAGTTTATTATAACCATAATTTTCCAATGGATTTTTTTTTTATTTCTTTGAATATTTATAAAATTTTTATATCAGAAATAGTTTTTTTTTTTTTTATGTAATTTGGAGGATACGAAGAATTTGAATTTTTTTTAATGATTTTTTTATTCTTTATAGCAATTATTATTAAATTACTGAAATACCCTATCAAATTAGATCATATGCAATGTACATGACTCATTTCATTAGAAATTTAATCGAATTGGATGAAAAGGACCAAATCGTCACATTTTAGATAGTTTAGGGTCAGTAGAAAAAAAAAAAAAAAAGGGACGAAAGTGTCACCTTTAAAAAGTTCATAGACCATTTATGCCAATTACTCTTTATTTTTCCCAAAAAAATTATTTTTTTATTTAATTTTTGATATTTGACAAATTAATATGTAGAAGTCCTAATTCAACTAGAGTTTCATAATTAAAACACTAATTGGAAAATTAGAACAAGGCACAAAAAGGAGGAGCCAAACCCTACATGGGGGCTTGGTGCGCAAACTAGCGCGAGTGCCAGTGGCGCGCACTGGCCAGACTCGTAGGCATCAGCTTGTGGGCTAGGCGCAAAAGGGGCACCAGCATGCGCGACTTAGCGTGCACACTGGGGGTAGCTGCAGGCGCAACTGTGTGCGTGTAGTGCCCTGCAGGGTAGGGCCTGCATGGTGGCGTGGCCCAATGCCCAACCCAAGAGGGTTGGGTGAGCTCCTCATGTCCGGGTGTCAAATTTTTAAATTTAAATTATGTATAAAAATATGTAATTTTAATTAAATTTAAAATTATATATAATTATACATAAGATTTGAAATTGCTTAAACTTTGAATTTATTTGGGATTTAAATTTTAAGAAATTTGTGGGATAAGAAATCAATGGTGGAAACGCGTGTAGATGGATACACAAAGATGAAGCGAAATTCAAGACCCAAAGAATGCTTTGGATGTAATTTTGTAATCATTATTTTTCTTTTTTCAAGGATGAGACCATAGCTAGGTTATTTATTTTTTTGTCATTTATTTATTCTATGTTTTGTCATGAATGGATGAATATGTTTGATGGATGCTTGTTGTACATATTTGATAACATGTCATATAGGATAAATGAATGCCGCTCGTGCTATATTAATCATACATGTCATCAAAAACTTACATCGTTTTAAAATATTGAATGGGAGCGGGTTTCAAATAAAACCCACAGCCTCCGTTGTTGATCCATATGTGAAAGCATGGTAACGCCTCGCATCAGTTCTGCCCTGACCACACCACTCGGTAGGTGTTTACTGCCACCGGTATACTAGGTTGGATCTCTTATGTTGGAAAGCGTATTTGAGCATGTTCTATTTTGGGACCATTCCTCGATGGCTCAAATAGCACGTGGATCAAATTTCGTAAACAATGGTTGCACATTCAAGACTAATTTAATTATTAACCTTTCTTATAAGCTCTGTTAATTAAATTGGTGGCCAAATAAACGGTTATTAATATATGTCTTAACTATCTGTTTCATGATCATCCCTCGGTGGCTTGAAGCAATAGATGCTAAAAATTACCATTGCAATACTACATGTTTTTTCTAAGTTTTTCATGCAGGAACATATTTATGTTTTATATGCTAAATCTTTTCTTTATATTTGCTTGTGCATTGATGTGACGATCATTTATATTTATTTTCAGTTCAAAATGTCACCGACACCTCTGATTTCAATTCTTACTGAAAACAAATTAAATAACGATAATTATAAAGACTAGAAAGAAACTCGCTAATAGTTCTCAGCTGCGAGAGACATAAGTTCGTACTAGACGCACCTTGCCCACCTGGGCCACTTCCTGATGCACCTCTTGAAGAGGTTCATGTCATGTTTACTCGTTGGAGAGAATCCAATGAGATAGCTCGATATTACATTTTGGCTACCATGACGAGTGCTTTACAAAAGCAACATGAAACCTATCAAGTTGCTAGGGAGATCATGGATAACTTGGAGGACATGTTCAGAGGCCAAGAAAAATTGACTCGATAGTCTGCTATTACAAGTATTATGAACTCTAAACAAAAGGCGAGTACTCCAGTAAAGAATCATATGCTTATGTTTATGGGTTTCTTAGCTGAAGCTGCCGAAAATGGTGCGGAGTTAGACTACAACACCCAAATTGAGATGGTGTTTAAAACTCTTTCAAAGGATTTTGTCGGCTTTAAGGCCACATATAACCTTAGTAACAAAGAGTTAAGACTCACCGAGCGCATGAGGCAATTGCAAGCTTCTGAGCTTATGATTAATGATGGGGTACCAATCCAATCCAAGGGAGAGGCCAAGTTAGCTGTTGCTAAATCTTCTGGTACTTTCGGAGAACAAGAAGAAGAAGCAAAAGCAAAAAAAGCAAGCGGCTTCTAGCTTTTCCATTCCTCTAATTTCTGACGGGAAGTAGACGAACAACAAGAAGCCTAAGGACCCTAAGAAGTCCAAATACTTCCATTGTGGCAAGGTTGGCTACCGGTCTTTGGTCGCCAGTCTTCAGTCTCCAGTCACCAGAGAGTTTATGTTAGAATTGGATTCTAACATAATTTTTTTCCTATTTCAAGAGGATCGCTCCCCCAATTCCTCATTGGTTGCGCGCATCTGAGTACGACATATGGGTCCTCAGGTAGACAAGACATGTATATAATGAAGTAAAATTGAACACATATAGGTCATATGCATTTTTGAACATTCATGATGTTACATGTGCTGATATGATTTTATGAAAATATTTTGTGAGATATTGTTTGTACTTGCTGAACAAAAGCTTATACTGTGTGTTAATACTATAAGTAACGCGGGTAAGCAGCCCGCTACTTGATGTTTTCTGGACTAGCGAAGTTGTGCGAAGGCGATGAAGGAAGGGAGAGAGATACCACCACGAATTTAATTTTCACATTTAGACGTCTTAAATTATTTTGTATCGACTATATTTATATAATGTTTAATATTTTAGTACTACTAAACTAATAGGAGTATTTTACGAGAAAAAGACTTTAGAGTCTTTCTTTTTAACTCATATGACGTTATAACTTTTTAAATATTATCTAAGTACAAATTTAAGTAGGATATTTATTATCTAGGGATTTTCAATTTCTTTTGTTAAAAATTTTAGTTTATTAAACTCTTTAAGTACAAGTCTAATATGTTTGTAAAAAAAAAAAAAAATTCTTTATTTTTGAAACCTAACATAAATAGTGTTAAGACTAAGTGAATTAAGAATAAGTTAGTTAGTTAACGGTCCAAAAAGCCGGGTCATTACAGTGGGGATTCACAGTTCGACGAGGCAGTGGCTTTCTCTTGACTAAAAGGGACAACACTAGATTGTTTAGTGGTTTTTCTGATGTCTGGTTTATATGTTAATCCCAAGGTTCAACAACCTGGGGCTCTGATACCAAATCTGTCACAACCTGAAACCGGTTATGGTGACGTAGAGGGATTTAATTATAAATAAAGTCGTCATTAAAATTACTAAATAATATAACACATAATATTTAGAAATTCGCCCACACTTTTAACGAAATTCCCATTTTAACCATCTTTAGAAATCATATCAGAGTATTAGGCCATATAATAATTTGACCTAGGGTCTATTCTGTTTAAGTTAATGAAAACCGTCAATTAGCTTTTTAATAAAAACAGTAGGCATTCCGAAATATTAAGTTTTTCACGAGAAAACAGGTTTTGAAAATCCAATCTCTGGTATCATCACACAAACAAGCAAAAATAGGAAATAAAAGTATAGATATCCAAAACCCAAACTGGAGAGAGAAATTTAAGTTTACATGCCTTAGAAAAATAAAAGACTGAAAATAAAAATTCAAATAGATCACCACTGAAACACAGTGGCCTTGGCAACACACCGCTACTCGGCGCTACTCCAAGCAACGCCTAGGGGGGGGTTAAACAATAAAATGTGAGCTACGAGCTCAGTAAGATATGGTTGACTCATTTAATATATTAAAGTTTCAAAAAGATTCAGGGGTTACAAGTAAAACTGAAATAACAGGATATAAATAATTGCAATAAAGTAAATATTAATCATAACATAGTAAATACTCACAAATCGTAGCTTGATTAACACCACCGGAGTAGACTGATCAGTTACAAGATACTATCTCAGTATATGGACAAGGGTTACAAGCAAAACTATCAACCATCGATCTCTAATCGGACGGGGTTTGAAATTTTCATTTAACACACTTGGACGTACAAGCCAAGTCTCAAAGCATCTCACTTGAGTCTTTCAAAATAATGTACCTACGTGTGTGTGTGTGTGTGCATATACTTTTGACCCAAAACATTTGATACATATATTTATACTCTCCATTTAAAAACATTTTCATAAAACCATTTTATTTTTTAAAATGATTTTAAAACGAGGAGTTCATAGAATAATATAGCAAACATTTATGAAAGTGTGTTTGTGTATCCTACCTCTTTCACAAATAAAATGTGATAGTCATCAGTCCCTATAAGGAAAGGGTAAGCTGTGCAATCCCACATCACTTAGTGATGAATATATGTGATGATTCATAAATAAAGAGACCACTTCGTAATGGTATGAGGCCTTTTGGGGTGAGCCCAAGAGCAAAACCATGTGGGCACAAAACCTAAAGTGGATAATATCATATCAAAGGGAGGCACGGGTCCTTATACCCAACCAGAAGTGTGGCCAACGAGGATGTTGGGCCCTAAAAGGAGGGGTGATTGTGATAGTCATTAATCCTTAGAGGGAAAAATGTAAGCTGTGCAGTCCCACATCACTTGAGAATGGAAATATGCGATGATTTAAAAGTAAAAAACCCACCTCTAAATGGTATGAGGCTTTTTGGGGTAAGTTCAAGAGTAAAACCGTGAGGACACGAGGCACAAAGCGGACAATATCATACCAAGGAGAGGCATGAGTCGTTATATAAAGTCTACGGATAACTTCACGTATATCGAGGCTCCTCACTCCAGTTATCAAAATCTTAAATCAAACTACACAGATAGCCTAAGTATCTGATATAGTCCCAAACCTTAATTAAACTAAACATCAGCCTTAATGAGTGTGCTTTAAATAATACTACATTAAATATTAAGGTTTAAAACATCGTTATTTGGGTTTAAAACATCAAATTAGGGCTGATTGGATCGAAACAAGATCCCTATAAGCTCTCTACCTCTGTCCAGTTGACCAGACAAGGACAGAGTGTATTGTCTTGTCTTGTTCCTAGCCTGTCTAGTCGACATATTGGAGTGTCTGGTTGACCGGACCATCAGGTAACAGAGATTTCGCACTTTCGGCCCAACCTGCAAACTCAACCAAATCCAGTTCTAACAGTTTCTAGATATCAAAAACAGAAAATAAACAATTCCTAGAGCCTAAATAACTAGATTCTAACTCGAATTCATCAAATTCCAACAAAACCCATTTCGATATTCAAGTATATAAAACTAACGAAAATACAAATTTCAAATCACAAAACCAAGTTATTTGAAACATAAAACAAGTTTTAAAACAAGCATGAAATACTTAAAAGCTTGGTGGTTCATGTTTCCATGGGTTTGGGCCCCATGTTTTACTGTTTTTCTGAAGAAATTTTTGAGTGAGGGTGAGAGGAGGTTCAGGCAAAGGGAGCTCGAGGGAAGAGAGCGAGATGGGCGAGAGAAAATGAGAGAGGCAAATTTGTGAGGGGCTCAGGGTTTTATAGACGGGGTTACCTGCCTTGGAGGGAAATCGGCACCAGACCGTTTGAAGGCCGAATTTAGAGGTTTGAGAGATGAATTGCGGCTACAGGGTGGTTTTGTAGGTTGTAGAGATCCGATCGACCGGTGGTGATGGTTCGGTTGACCGGTTAGAGGTATTTTGGTCATTTTACAAAAACTTAGGGGCAAAAATATAATTTTGCTAAAAACTTTCAAATCCTTTAAATCGAAATTTTAAATGCGGTTTAATTATTTTAAAACACATTTTAGCACATTAATTAATCCAGTTTAGCATAATTAATCATAATTAATTCTAACGAGCGTTTCATTGATTGTAAATACTACAAAAATCATGTGTATGCTTGAAATTTAATAAACCTAATCGAGTTTCTAGTTTTGAAACTTCATACACGTTTTTTCTGCTTAAATGTTTCATTTAAGTTTATTGACAAAACCGATTATTTATTAAAAAGGAGGTCATGTGCTTCCTATTGCTTGAAATCATACTAGCCAAAATTGATCTATGTGTTGAGATTTGGTATTATTGTCAAATATTGATTAAAATTATTCTTCATGATTTTTCCCAAGTTTTTGATTGATTAATTGTAGTATTGGAGATTTAAATTTATTTGTGTTAATTATCACATTAGGAAATAGGAAGTTTCTTAATTATAGAATATTTGACATCTTTGAGTAAGTTACCTGTTTTTGTACTTATAAATTTGTAATTATGTGGAGTCCATTCATGTAGCTCCTTACTAGTGAATCATCTCTCTATTTCTAGTTCATGGATGAAACTACGTTAATTTTGTCTCCTTCTATATTTTATTCTCTTATTAATTTATTTTTATTTTTCAAGATGGTATCAGAGCCAATAGAACTAATGTGAATTTAAGTTTGGGGTGTGGGATTTTCAAAGTTGTTCTCAAAGTTTTTAATTTTTGGCAAGTTGGTGTGTTGTAATCCAATGATTATTTTTGGATTTAGAAGATAGGCATCAACTAAAAGGGTGTGTCGAAATTCATGATTATTTTTGGATTTAACAGAGTTATTTTGATTGAATTGGGAAAACATATCCGCAGATTTGATTGTTAGTTTAGCTTCCTAATTTCCCGATTATTAGTTTTCTAATTTTCTTGTATAATTAGTTAACTAAGATATTGTTAATTTAGCTTCCTAATTTCCCGATTATTAGTTTTCTAATTTTCTTGTAAAATTAGTTAACTAAGATATTTTGGTCTGTGTACCTATAAATTGTACCTTTCATTGATGAAAATAATAAGAAAAAATGTAGCGTTATTTTCCATTTTCTTAAGAGCCAACAAAACTGAATCCCTTAAAAGGCTCTTTTGAATAATCCATACCAACCATGTAGGAGGTGTCATCATTGCATCCATTGTCAAATCCGTTGTTGAACCACCATTGATGTCGTCATTGTCTAAAATGGATTACCACCTTAGAGTCCTATGTTTTTGTAAATGCATTTGGTTGAAACTCTTAACTAAATATGTGTTTTTTATCTCAGTGCATGTGAAATTGCAAACGTGTAAATAAGGAAAAAAAATGAAAAAAAAAAATGAGAGAAAGGGGAAAAAAACATAATGAAAAAAGTTGGCAAAAAAATGTTTAAAAAAAATACTTAGCATTTGTTTTTGTTTTTGGTGTCATACAACCATGAAAAAAAAACAAAACAAAACAAAACAAAACAAAAACAAAAGCAACAAAGAAAAAACAAATTTGAAAAATAAAAAGATCTTTTTTTTATCCTTGGATCCCTTGGTCCTTGATTGCTTGATTACATTGATAAGTTAATCGTATTGATCTAATTGAATCAAATTAAAGCTTGTGCCATAAAGCTCTTGTGAATTTGAGCATAGCATGTGAAGTCTCTATAATTAAAACATTTACTGTAAAGCTCATGTGAATTTGAGTTTGGCCCGTGAAGTTTTCGGAAACCACTGCATATGAAGTTTCCAAAGTTGTTCTCAAAGTATTTAAGGCAAGTTAGTATGCACCAACTTGAGGGGGAGTGTTGAGATTTGATATGATTGTCAAATATTGATTAAAATTATTCTTCATGGTTATTTCCAATGTTTAGATTCATTGATTGTAATATAGAATACTTAAATTTGTTTATGTTAATTTTCACATTAAGAAATAGAAAATTTCTTAATTACAGAAGATTTGACATTTTTGAATAAGTTACCCGTTTTTGTACTTATAAACTTGTATTTATGTGGAAGTTCATCCATGATACTCCTTACTAGTGAATCATCTCTCTATTCCTAATCCATAGATGAAACTGCATTAATCTTTGTCTTCTTCTTCGATGTTTTATTCTCTTATTAATTTATTTTATTTTTCAAGAGTATGTATTACTTTGATTTGTCCCTTTTCACATATCAAAACAAAACAAAACAAAACTATAGACTAAACACTTATTGGTCATCCGAGGTATGTAGTATTTACAACAAACAGTATTATAGGAGAACATGATTATAAAATTGACCTTCAAACTTTTCATATTTACAACGTGCGATAACATTTGGAACATTTCCCATTTTACACAGGTTTGGTGAAATGGTGAACTGTTGTTGTTAAAGATTAAAATAAAAGATTAAAGAGATGAAAAGATCCAATCTTGGCTTTATTTTGGATCAGGACAAACCAAATTAGGGATTAAAAGCATAAATATTTTGGTTGTTAGCACCCAAATCGATGTGTAGATTTTACGAACATCAGGGGGAGTTTAATTTTTGTTTGTAGACTTGACTCTTTTAATATAGTAAAAATGAAGACAAAGATATTTATCAAAAAAAAAAAATATATATATATATATATATATATAAAGATAAAGATAAATAATCGTTACATACTTACTAACCTATTTTTTCTATTGTTACAATTCTTTTGCGATGCATGTTCAATTACCATCCCACCTTTCAAATGAGTTTAATAACAATTTCCAAACTAACAACCACCATTTTAGTCTTGGCTTGAACACCCAACAGTTCCAATATTGCTTCTCCCCCTACACACACATGGCTGCCTATCTTACACAAACTGACCAACCCTATTTCCATTTTTGAATTACAAATGCACTCCACCTTCTATTTCAATCTTGAAACCGGCAAATAAAACCCCCAAAAGGGCAATTTAAGTGATAAACATGTCCTAAAGATTCTCATAAACAATCACCCAAAAAATATAAATATATATATATATATATTTTTTCCTGTTTTCTTTTAGAACAAGATTGATAGCCAAGAGTGATAAACAAGTTGATTTGTTGAGGCCAAAATTTTCATAATGACATCAATTTTTTGTAAGAAATTTCAGTAGTTTGTCTAATCAAGAAACTAGGCTTCCACTGCAATCTAGTATGTGAGAAGAACAGTCTAAACACTACATGTATAAACAAAATACTTGAAACATTTGAAAGGAATGAAGCATAACTTTTTCCCTTTTCATATCATAATCATAACAATAACACAATCCATAAACACAAACTAGATACTTCTTTCTGTTTCAGATCAGTATTGTGCCATATTTGTACAGCTTATAGTAAATTAAATCACTTTGAAGACTGAATTTGTCACAAACATGACTAACATGTGATCGACAAATGGCACGTGGATTAGGTTTAATGATCATCAGCAAAAAACCGTTCACCATTCTTTTTTTCTTGTGGAGCGATGAAAAAAAAAAAAAAATTTACTACATGAAATCATCTATAGCGCAAACTCAGCCTAACCTTGCTTCTCTTCTTAGCACCTGGAGAGAAAAAATAGTTGTTCAATGCGAGTGAGATGAGAAAATAACACTAGCCAAATATTAAAAGACACAACAAACACCCTGGTTTATCAATGAGATTGTTGAATTAAATGGTAAGGGGATATCGCGCTGATTGAACCTACTGAACAGACATCATAAACACCAGGGAACACCTAACAAAGATATTCCAAATTTAACCCAACTCAATCACGTAAAACTCATTTTTCATCACAATGTATTGAGGTCATAACGAAACGAGACAGCCAGCCCACACGATACATCACACCTTTATAACTCATGGCGTTGATCATCTGCTTTGCAGCAGACTAATCAAACAAAAATAACTTGTACAGATTAGTTCTACAGGTTGGAACAACAATTAACTTTGGAGATACCAGTTCTAGAGGTTGGAACTAATAGATAAGCAATACAATATCTAGAGATCTTATAGATATCTTCTTGCAAATATTGCCATATTTTTGCGCTGCCTCAGGCCAGGTGGAGGAACTGGCAAGACAGATTAAAAGTTATTTGTTTATGTTTTATTCTTGGAGAAGGATTAAAGTCAAATAAGAACATTATAAGACTGATAATAGAAGCTGCACTAAATTGTTTGAAATCCATTCAAGCGCACACTAGTTTTTATGACAACTATCTGTAAACACGCAGAGTGATTATCTTAAAAGTATTAGGTTAAAAAGTTCGATGAAGCAGTCTGAATCCCCTAAAATTCCAGAACTCGAACTGATCCTAGTAACAACTATTATTACTCGTTGTGATAAACAACCTGATATTAGTCCTAATAGCTATACTTTTGTGGGAACTCGTGTCAAGTTTCAACTTAATACCACATCGTAGCACCATTGACCCAACGCAAAAGGAAGACTACTAACAGAGAAAAGAACATAAAAGAAAAGGTATCACTTACCTCTTCAGCAAATTTGATTAAAATGGTTGTTCGAGGTCGTTGTTGACCCTCTATGGGTACAAAATGAGCTGTCACCACAGCTGGAAAACCAGCACCATCCAAAACGCCCTGCAATGGAAAAAGCAGTATGTAAAATTGCACAATCGGGTATTAAGGCGTTTTCCGTTTGCGAGTTAAGGCGTAAGCCTTAACATGTTTTGGGTGTAAGCCTCAACATAAAACCATAAAAATAAGTATAAAAAAAAAAAAAATATATATATATATATATATATATATAGAAAATCTAGTAGGTAGAAATCTCGTCTTCCTCAGCCTCAATCGCTATCAATTTCCTCTTCCAAGTCAATAAAAGAACAAGAGGAGAAGAACCACAAGAAGAACAAGAAGAACGCAGCAGCCAACAATGGAGGATTTTTGAACTAGGAGCAGCCAAATGACAAACGTTTGTTTCTGAGGATTGCTTCTTCTAGGATTTCTTTCAGCCCGAAAGATGAGCTGAACTGGTTTTTTTTTTTTTTTTCTTTTTTTTTTTAATTAGTCTTGGGCCTTGGGCCTTTGGTCTTTGGGTTAGAAACTTCTAACAAATTGAGGCAATGCCTCTTCAATTGCGCAATAATACCTGCAATTCTATACGTCTCAACTTAGAGAGGCGTACGCAATTTTTTCTGCCCTTGAGGCTTAGGCCTCATTACTTTTTTTCACCGCAATTCATGGAGTAGGTGCGCCTCTTATAGCGCAATTTTAAACACCAGGAAAAAGAACTTGTTAATAAGAGATCTTTACCACCAGATGATTACTTATTAAGCAAAAAAAGGGTAAAAGAAGCACTTACCCTTACAATTCCGGCAACAAATGCTCCACAGTTAAATGTCCCCATGTCTTTTGGGATAGAAATAAATCTACAATCCAAATGATGGTGAATTAGCTCGATAATTATACTAATTTTACAATCCAGCTAGCTGTTTTAGTAGATTTTGAAAATCAGTGGAAAAACTGTTAACCTGTTTACGAGGAGCTCCTTCTCACTAATCATGTATTCATCTTCATGCTCGGTACCTTTCTCAAGTGAGTCAGCTACCTAATCGACACCAAAGAGAAGAAGGTGAGGCCATTACCAAAACTAAGGGAAGAAACAACTTTTGGCCTATGTATATTTATAGATACATGTGTACAAACACATGTGTCTGCATACACACAAGGAACTATCAGAGTTGCGAGTCGCGACTTAGCCCACTAGAGGACTCACAGAAGTTGGTACCGAAAAAGCAAATTGCTTACAAATTGTGACTTGTGAAATGTGCGCGACTATTTTTTTGCACGTTTAGCTCACAACTGCACCTACGTATAAGCAATAGTTTAAAGATCAAAAATAAAAGTAGAAGCTCACCTTCCCGAATAGCACCTTCCATACGGTGATATGCACAAAAGACAGAATACCCAACAACCGTGTCTCCCTTCTGTTTCCCTGTGGTATCAAAAGCAACCTCGTTTTACAATGGGTAAAAAGCACTCATGAAAGCTCACATAATACACTTATGCTCAAGTTCAATGCTTCGACCTACTGGAAGTCTTTATTAGGTAAAAACAAAAGGCTTATAAACCCCGATAAGTGAGGATAGTATTGCTAAATAGAAACTATGTGCTTGGCTCAAGCCATACAAATGTTTATATACGATTTCTTCCTTTTTCAACCTGGATAATAGCACACAGCAAATTCTCATACTAAGAACAAGATTGAGGTTAAAAGGATCCAGCAGTTAGAGTATGTTGAGATACAAAGATTTCAATTACTGAAATTTTCCAGGAATTCCCACAACAGGTCATGTATTCATTTTTAATATAACACTTGTATTATAATCTATGTAAATATATATATATATATATAATTTTTCCTTTGAAAGTTTGTGTATATGTGTAGTGCCACCAAGTGAATATTCCAATAAAGATCGGGCAGCTAGGACATATAACATCCGAGAACTGAAAATAATAATTTGACGCAAAGAGTACCATGCTAAACAAAAAGGCTAGAATGGCCATGTAGTCCATGAATAGATTATAGAACTCCGGTAAAGTACTGTACCTTATCCCTATGGCAAAGGAGCTCTAGAACTCGAGCACCAACCGCGTAACCCGCATCCTCCAGCCTGCTCAGTTTTTGACACACATAATTGAAACTCAACTCTCAATAGTCAAAATAAAATGCTGATAAATTTGATTTCTCTATGCATTACCTGGTGTAATTCCAAGTTTACAGCTGCAAATAAATATAAAAGAAATCAAATTGAAATCACCTCCGTTCTAACTCAGCAATGTTGTCAACTTGTGTCTGATTGTACTGCACAAGCTCTGAAAACAAGAACGCGAACGCACTCAAACTGACCTGAAACAACCGTTAAAAAAGATTAAAAAAAAGAATCACTAAATTTACGGGAAAAAAAAAATCTCAGATCAAAATTGCCCAAATCATCACCAACATAAAATCCCAGCCTTGGATTTAGCTAATCTCGTCTGAGCACACGTAACCTCCATTATAATTCAATACTAGGTATCCATTTTTTAACTCGATTCCTCGCTACCCAGTAACCCAATTCAGTGAGATCCGAAATATGCAAGACATTCAACCCTGTTTGGTTTCCGAGAAAATGCAGAGAAACATACAAATAAAAATGAACAAAACCCAGAAGAGATAAAAAGGCAAAGTGAGAAAAGGGACCTCTTGTTTGCTCTTGCTGAGGGGCTTGTCGAGGACATTAGAGTACTGCTTGATCTTGCCAGCCCCAATCATGGCTTCCGACCACCTCTTCTTCTTCGAAAACAGTGGCTGTGCAGATCACAAAACAGAACAGAAATTGTTTAGAACTCCTCTGCAGGACCAAATTGAAGATCCTTCGTCTCTTTGGTCACTCGCTCGGTTTTGGTTTCGGTCGGTCGGGTTTGGTCGGTTTTTATTGGGGAGTAGCCCAGCGGTAACCCGAATCCTTTGCCCAAAAAAAAAAAAACTAAACTAAAACTAGTGGTAAACCGGTAGCTTACATGGGTAATCTGATCGGTTTTTCAGGTTTTTAATTGATTTTTGGGGCTTTTTTTCGGGGCAAAACTTTTGATGTTGAAAACATGAACATTAACAACAGCTTTGGCAACTTCTAGAAATCTAAAAAAAAAAAAAAAGGAGCCGAACCCACCACCGATCCAAATCCAAAATTTTCTCATTTCTACACTAAAAAAAAAAAAAAAAAAAAAAAACCCACATTGCATTTCAAGTTTTCAACCTAAAGAAAAATAAATGCATGTTCTTATTAACCTGGCGAAATGCCAAACGACGCGGTTTTGGTCTTGGGAAGGTTTTTTTTCTTTTTCTTTTTTTTTTTTTTTTAAATATTAAACAGATTAGAGGAGATTACCAATCAAGTCAAAACAAAAATTAAAACAAAAAAATATCCTTTCATGTAAGTTGTTGTCGGTCGGTTCGGTTTGAAACCGACTCCAAAATTCAAAACCGACAATTGAGCCGAGAGGGCGTTTCTTAATTCGGTTTCCAACCGAAACTTTCGGTTTCGGGTTAAGGATTTTCGGTTACTACAATTGGTCGTTGGTCATTTGGTCGGTTTTAGTTTTAAGATTTTTCAAAACAGCCCTACTCTGTAGGACTTAAAGATCCATAGGCTCTTTGGTCACTCACTCTATTTTGTGCCCAGTTTAGACAGCATGCTTCTTCACATTGTACTGTTGGGCTTCTTCGGAGCTTGAAAGGTGGGATTTCAATCTCCTATTCGGCCTTAGGCTTATTTTCATGTCTTGGTCCTTAAATTATCCATCACATGGATCCTTAATTTTCAATTATCTATGTTATATTATCTCATTTTTTTAATTATTACTCCATATTTCAAAAAAAAAATGCAAAATTAAACACATTTAGAGCACATGAACTTTAATTACGACTTAAATCATAGTTAAACTTTTTTTAAGAAATTATACTTTCAAAATGACTCTGCCTAAGGCTGTTATGTTTGATAAAAGCATAGTTTACTTTTAAAATATATTCAATGAAAGTACAATTTAACTTATTTATAAATTCATGTGATAGAATAATTTAATTTCTGTCTTTTTTTTTTTTTTTAACAGATATTGGAAGAGAGACTGTTGGCATAATACTGACAACATATAAGGGAGCGTGCTATGTGAAGTCAAAAACTAAGGATCAACACAAGACATTGGTTATAATTCAAGGACGATTTATAAATAGAACCCTCCACCTCATTGATAATAGTTATTTTTAATTGTTTCATTAATTTTTAACGTTTTGATATATTAGTGTGCACGTTAATAATTAGCAAAGCTCTTTTAACGGACCTTACCAAAGTTTGTTAGGGTACCGGGCCAGGTTGTAACTTGATCATGAGTGAATTTGTTGAACACAAAATTGTTCCATTTATAAGTCATAATATTAAAATATTTATCTAAAGATTAAAATATAAGTTTTCTCTCCTAGTGTAAATAAGAGATCTTTTATGAAAACTCTCTTTTATTAATTCTTTTGTCTTTCTTACTAATTTAAGCAAACCAATCAAAATAAAATACTTGTAGCAAACTATATATTGCTACAATAAATTCTTAAGGGACCATCTTCACTATAACAAAGTTTAAAATAATAGTGCATTGAAAATGTATAACAATAGATTAAGATAATTAAATTGTATAGGCATTTAAAGTGAGAAATTAAATTATCCCAAAAAAAATTATATTAAATATATATCAAATTACGTTTTTCACTTTATATGTTATGTAGAATAACCATAAGAAAACTGATATATATACACACACACATATATTTCATATCAAAGCAAAATAAAATGTCTATCTAAATGGCCTTCAACTATAGGAAAACTACGATCTTTATTAGAAATCAATTCCATCAATAAATTTGAATCAAACGCTCAAAAGAAATATATGTTTATCGAGCTGGACACTCAAATCAATATACCAACAACTGAACTTGATCTCTAATCTTATTTAAAAATCAAACAATAATAACTTTTTTACAACTAGAGATTTAGAATTTTAACAATTTTCATTAGATTATTCTCTAGCACGGTTATCCAATTTCTTTTAAGTTAAATAATAATTATAATATACCTTTAAAAATGATTTTGAATATTATCTTTATTTAAAATATCATTTTAAAAGTTGTTGTTGTAAACATAGTCTAACCGTTATTATACATCTGATTCCGTCATAAAGTCAAGAATTCGAATCCCCACTTTTAAGTTAAAGGGGAAAAAAAAAAAAAAAAGTTATGGCATGTTTACCTTAGAAAATGATTTTGATTACTATCTTTCAATTTTTTTATTTTTCCTTTTCAATCTTCAAATAAGAAAGTAAAATTGAGGCAAAGTAGTAATTTAACTTTTATATCAGGAGTTTGAATGCTAATTCGGTGGGAGGTTAGGGATTGTCAATCTCCTTATTAATCCCAAATTTATGTGGGTCCCACAAAACTTCAGCTCCCATTTAATGATAAAAATAAGTAAGTAAACATATGATTGATTTACGTTCCTAATTCTGATTTCTTATTCAAGTAAACAAGCCATTAGTGACAAATGTTGCTAATCATTGTTTTATGAGACTCTTTTTACTTGAAAATTTCACGGTTATACTCTCGCTTACCAAAATTATGACAATATTAAATACTACATTTTTCACCACTTTAGATTTTAGAATGTTTAAAATGGCACCAAAAAAAAAAAAAAAAAAGAGAAGAAAAGAAAAGAAAAATCAAAAAACAAAAACAAAACGAAACGAAAAAAAAAAAAAAGGCAACTAATATATGTATTAAATGATTTTTAAGGATTTTTTTTTTTCCCCTTTTGTTTGCCCTACTTTCTCTAGCCGTCATCTTCTCAAGCCTTTCTGTACTTTTTTTCTTTTCTCTAGAATTTTAGCTTCCATTTTTGTCCACATTTTGCATGAATTTTTTTTTTTAAAGATTTTTATTCTAATTTCCTCCTTGATTTTGTAGTCAACAAGTAAGAATTTTGCAAAATGTCAGTTCCACTATAATCTCTCAAATGTATCCACTAAAGGATGGGGAATAAAATTGCAAATATATGAAGAAATGACTTTTCATTCAACATCATGTACATTGACCTACCAAGTTATGAACTTAAACATTTTCATCAAATTTTAATAACCCCCATGTACAATCACTTTAACAAAGTTAACAACTACTTCAAATAAAACTTTTAACTTCCGTTTGGCTTTCAGGTTTGAACCTAAAGTTTTCGTATCAATTTTTGTCTTTTCTCGTAAGAGTCAAAAAAATTATAACTAATTTTTAAAAAGTCAACTAATTTCAACGTAAAAATTCAATTCCACCGTATACCAAACGCAAGCTTAACGCTAACCTATTGAAACTAATTATAATGTCAATGCAATATTTCTAGTACAAATAAATTTGCTACAAGAAATTTGAAGAATCAATCCTAAAACAAGCTACCTAATGGCATCAACCAAAGTTATGAACAACCTAATTTTAGCCTATGTTTGGTAAGAGGAAAGAAAACAAGAGGAAAAGGAAAAATGGAAGTGAAAGAAAATAGGAAGAGATGAAAGATTTTGTTTTTCCTTTATGGTGTTTGGTATTATGGAAGGAAAGAAAATAAAAGGTTCTGTAATTACTATTTTATTTGTCTATATATATTACTGTAATTTAAAAACATGGACAAAAAAGTAATTTTAATAGTCATTAGATGAATTTTGGTTTTCTTCTCACTTTTGGAGGGAATAAAAAAGTGGATCAAGTTACAATGTTTTTCATCCTATTTTCCTTTCCCTTCCCTTTTATTTTCCTTCTTACTAAACAACCAACTCAATCAATTTTCATCCACTCTTCCCTAAACCTACTTCATTCCTTCCTCTTTTCTACCCTACGGAACATAGCATTAAACTCAAAGAAAATAAGAGTGATGGCTTGAGCCTCACATATAATAGATGGTTGGTTGCTTGATGTTAGTTCTAGACCAACAAGGGGCGATGGTGAAGCTGGTTTTTCATTTCTAATTTGAAGATTCTCATTTAGGAATGAAGTCAAAGGGGAATGGATTAAAGTTTCATACAAATTGGGGCTTTAGGTTTCCAATTAGTTGAAATGCACGTGCACTTTGCACGTGTGGAATAAACGAATAAAATAAAAAAATTTTAAAAAAATTAATTTTTATTTAAAATTGTCAAGTGTCGGGTTTATGACATGCGCGGAATAAACAAACAAAACAAAACAAAAATTAAAAAAAATTAATTAAAAATTATTTTTTATTTAAAAATGTCACGTGACAAGTTTCAGAACCCGTCACGTGGTAGCATGAGAGGCAAGGACGAAAGTGCCTTTCAGCCTTTTAATAAGGATAATAGCTATCTACGAGCAGAATATCTCATTTTGAGCCCATGGTTCATGACATTATAGAAAGGAATATCTCATTTTGAGCCCATGGTTCATGACATTATAGAAAGGAAGAAGAAGAGAAGTATGCCTAAAATCTCTAATAATAAAAAAAAACGGCAAGAATTTTTCGATAATGATAAAAAGCATATTCACAATAAACAATGTTTTCACGAAGAATTTTTCAGGATAAATCTATCTTCAAAATATTATTGTAGATAAAATTTTTGCTGTAAATATCATATTTATGATAAGTAATTTATTTATGATGAAACTTTAAAAACTTCTCCTAAATAAATAATTTAATTTACCATAAATGTATTATTCATCTCAAACATTTTAAAATATGCTACTTACTTATTTAAAATGACATATTCACTATATGTTTTCTTATAGAAATTCAATAGTATAATTTGTTTTTAATTGATTGAAATAAATTCGTGATTCATCAACTAAATTAGCAAAGTAGTAAGATAAATTTTATTGCTATTGCATTCGATCAAAGAATAAGTCAACTCTAGTATTGAAAAATCAGAGGGTGTCAATTTAAATTTTTTCCTTAAACAAACAAAAAGTCAAATAGCCTATTTCATAGTACTATTGAAGTTTATATACAACAGGTTTTTAAAAGATATAAATCATAACAAATATTTTCTACAAAATTCTTGGATTTTTTTGATAAATCCTTGAAGTTTCTTGGATTTTTTGGAAAATAATGGATTTACGGTTAATTTTTAATAATAAATTTATATGCATAATTTTCATGCTAGAGAAAGAAAGATAGAGGAGCAGTGAGAGAGGGGAGGAGTTTTTGGTATTATGTAAGTGTAAATTTTCTATTTTGCTTTTTCTACTTTATTAAAAGGGACAAAATTAAGATAAGAGAATTTGTATATGTGAGCACACTATGCAAGATCATAAAATCAGTTTTGCTGCTATATTTAACACTATTGATTTGAAACTCCATGGATCTCAAAAAGCTAAAAACAACTAAAAATTTAACACTTGGACTGTGTTTGTTGAATGACCAAGATACACGATCGTGCTGATAATTCCTAGGAATCCGATAATCCAAAAGAGTATAAATTTAGGCCCATTGGGGACACCTTTGGAAACATAAATTCCAAAAGGTTTTTTTTTTTTTTTTTTTTTTTGTCATTTTTCTCCAATTTTACTATTTATTTTTTTAAATATTTTAAAAAAATTCAAATTTTAAAGGCCTATAACTTTATCATTCTAAATCGAAATGAGATATTTATTTTTTTCAAATTGCATAGAATTTTGAGAGGAACGAAACAAGATCCATATTGCTAATTATTTTTTTCCGAACACATTTTAAGTTTTTATACTTTTTCACTCCAAACAGTTTATTTTTATCAAACGCATATTTTCAAAACTCAAACAATCTCTAACCTCCAAAACATCCTCTCTAAATGTGTCCCCAAATGGAGCCTTCCTACTCAAACATTTACAAAACTAAAAAATGAAGGAAAATAAAATTTGCTAATTCAAATATCTTTGTATTTCTTTTAAGTAACTGATTATATAAGAAAATTTGGTACTTCAAAAACCAATACTTATTTGCTTGCTAAACCCTAACAATGGGAATTCATTTCCTTGATTTTAGGCAAACAAAATGTTTCTCATGTGTAAGTGAACCAAAAAAAAAAAAATAAAAAATAAAAAACCCACGACCGTATAGAATATAGGTTCAAATGCATAATTCAAACAATAAATATAAATATATAAGAGATAACACTTTAGAAAAAAAACTGAAAAAATAAATTTAAAACGGCTCTAACACAATAATCCGTTTGTCAATGCTAATTTGTGCATTTAAGACTTCAAAAGCCTACAAAAAGCCTAAACACTATCCAACCCAATTAAAAAGTACCACATTTCAGTTCTAATGAGATGTACAACCAAACCCAACAGTCCACTTTGGCAGCCCAAACCAACTAGAGTCCCTAAAAAGCACAAAAGAAAATTTCCATATTTCTTTCCCAATCTGTTTGGTCAATCGATTTGAAATCCGCTTAGTTCGTCGGTTGGAGATGAAATTTTTAAGTTAAAGTTGACTGACTTTTGAAAATTTAGTTATAATATTTTTTGACTTTTCAGAAAAACATAAAAACTGATATAAAAATTTGAGCCTTTGTTTGGTTTTTAAGTTTAACTCAAACTAAATTATTTTTTTCTGAAAAGTCAACAAAATTTATAACTAATTTTTTAAAAGTCAATCAACTCCAACTTAAAAATTTCATCTCCAACTAACTTACCAAACGGTCGCTAAGTTGGAGATGTCAAACTAAACGGGAGCTAAATTTTTCATTTTTTATCTTTTTCTGAAAAACCAATAAAAATTATAATTGATTAATAAAAAATTAATAAATTTCAATGTAAAAACTTCATTCCAAACCGGTGCACTAATTCGTATCATTAAATATCTTTATATAACAATCTCTTGTTGCTTCAGTAAATGAAACAGGGTTTTCACTTTTTACTTTATTTTATTTTATTTTAAAAAATTTTTGCATAGAAAGGGAAGTAGATTAATTGGGAGCAAAATTACAAAAATAAATAAATAAAAATACAAAATTACAAAAACATAATTAAACACACTAGTTTTAACTTTTTGGGTTTGTGAACAAGTTAAAAAAAAAGGCCTGAAACTTGTTTTATTTGTTCACTCCAATTTGGTTTCCCCAAACCTCAAAACCCTTCTCTCTCTCTCCCTCTCCCTCTCGCAAACTCTCTCTCTCTCTAGGACTCCTCTCTCGTTCTCTCTCTATATCTCCCATGGAAGACGACGACGAGTTTGGAGATCTCTACACCGACGTTCTTCGCCCCTTCGCGTCCTCGTCGTCTTCCTCTGCTCCGCAGCCGCACCACCAGCCTTCCGCTGCTCCGCAGCCTCTCCGCCCTCCGATCGATCTCAATCTTGGTAACGACGACGACGACGTTTTCGGAGCTCCCAGCTCCAATCCCGCCGTTCCCGGAGTCTCCTCCGGCCGAACCCTAGCTGTCCAGGTCAAAGTTCCTGTTCCGGCGGAGGATGCGGCGAAATTGGAGGAGGATTCGAATTCGAGCTGCGGAATTCGACGCCAAGACGAGAATTTGATGGAGAAGGAAGTGACTTTCGATATCGAGGAAGGTAATTTGGGGATTGAAGAGGATCTCGGCTCGGAGCCCGTGATTCCGGGGCTGGAGAGCAGCGTTCCTCCGGTACGTGCGACGGCGGTGGAGATAGAAAACCTGGAAGCCTCTAGAAGGGATGGTAGTGTTGGCGGCGATGGAGTTGATGGTGGCGATGATTGGGACAGCGATGATAGCGAGGACGATTTGCAGATAGTTCTGAACGATAACAACCACGGTCCCATGGCAATGGAGAGAGGAAGAATGGTTGGCGGTGACGATGATGACGATGAAGACGAAGACGGGCTCGTTATCGTGGCGGATGGCGACCCGAATCAGGGGTTGGAAGAGCAGGATTGGGGCGAGGATGCGGCGCAGGCGGCAGACGGGGAGAGGAAGGAGATGGGGGAGGGTGGAAAGCCCGGTGCCGGCGTCAGCGGTGCGATAGCGTCGAAAATTGGGTATAGCAGTCATGGTTACCACACGTTTCATTCTCAGTTTAAGGTTAGTGTCTCGATAAATGTTGTTGCTTGAAATAGGGATAATAGGGATTTTCTTTGTATTGTACACATGGGGTTTGTTTTCCCCTATGATGAGAAACTAGAGTTATGAAACTGATCTGGGTTTGTAATTTTTTGCGGAATATGAATGGTATATCTGTTTTTTGTTTTTTTTTTCCTTTCTTTTCCGACATGAATAAAATTTACTTCGGCAGTTGCTGGGCGAATTCACAAAATGACAGTGATTTCAGCCACAAAGAGTTGCGGATTGATTGAATTTAACTAGATAGCTTCACTAAAAGAAGCTGACTCGATGCCGAGATTCATTTGTAATCTCAAGTATATGCTGTGGTTCAAATGCCTAGAGATCTTTTTCCGATCCGAGCGTACTAATTTTTCGAAATATCGTTAGCCATTACATTTTGTAATCGGAGGCTGAATGCTTCACATTCACAATACTTGAAAATTGGCTTTTCATCCCTCCTTTTTTATGTTCAACCTTTTACACTTTTCGGGTTTTTGATAAGAAACATGCTTAAAAAAAGTGTGAAGTTTTTCCAAATGCTCTATTTGTAATTGGTAATGGTACGTTTTTATGAGCTATTGAACTCTGGTTATTACCTTAACACGAGCTACTAATCAATGAAGAATTTTCATTTTAGTGGGAGTGTGCCAGACTTCTAAATAAAAGGATGCAGTTCAAACAACAAAGGAGAGGAACTAGTACAAAGGGAAATTGGGAAAAAAAATTGCAAACTCGGCTTATTTACAAGAAAAAAAAGATTACGGATGGTTCATTTTATTTTTATTTTTAAAACTTAACTTCCATTTGTCACCAACAGCCAGTCAATTGAGAAGTAATAGATCGCCGGATGCACTTCTTACTTTGGTTTCTTCTTAATCATAGTAGGAGTTATCCTGCATGTTTTCCCACCGTTGACTGAATAATAATGTTTTTCACATGTTAGAACTTAAGTAAAGATGTATTACCACATGCGTGCAATTACTCCCTTTCCTTGCTGTCGTTTTGCCTATTGAAAGCCTTTGTATTTGACATGAACTGTCAATAGTTCGTATTGTCTCACTCCATATCTCCACCCCATTTCTCTCTCTCTCTAAAAGGAGTACTATCTTTCCCTTCTGGATGCAAATATGATAATTTTTCTTGATCTCTTCTAAACTGTTGTTCGTGCTTTAAAAGGTTATTTTACTCCCTTCCTGGGTTTCTCTTTCCCTTCTACTGATTTTGTTCTTCATTTGCAACCCAACTAACAGTACTTTTTTCTTGTTTTGTATTGAATAACTTCTAAAGTGAAATTTTTTTGAATGCGATATGCTGGAATTGTTTTGTCTGTTGCAAGTAAACCTTACTGTAATATTTTTGTTTCTTTGTAGTATGTGAGACCTGGCGCAGCACCAATTCCTGGAGCAACTATTTCTGGCCCTGGAGGAGTGCCAGGTCAAGTTCGTCCACTAGTCAACATGGGTCCTATGGCTGGTCGAGGACGTGGTGATTGGCGACCAATGGGCGTGAAAAATGCTACACAAATGCAGAAAAATTTTCATTCTGGTTTTGCAGCTTGGGGTGGCAATGCAGCAGGGAGAGGATTTGGCGGTGGACTGGAATTCACACTTCCTTCACATAAGTAATTTCATTTTCCTTTGTTGTTCACAACTTGTATAATGACTATGTTCATTGTGTCATTAGTTGTTAGTTACATAATCAGGCATGTTGTTATGTGACTGTCATGCTGAATGTTCTGGTATAGATGCACAGGCACGGATGACTTCAGAGATGGGAAGTTTAGTTGGTAGGGTAGATTTCTCAGTTGTGTTTGCTATTGCTGCTTTTCAGGCCTTTTTTCTTTTGAGTCCTTTTTTTGGTTGCAGTTCTTCTAAATGATATCTTTAGTTCTGTTGATAGAGAACTTAAATCCCAGAGGCGAGATTATACTTGCGGGATCCTTTAGGCTTTGTGGATTGTTGTTTATTGGTCTTTTTTTGTTTTAATTTTTTAGTCTCACTTGCTAATTTTTACCGGTTTTGTGGATGGTTATTTATTTCTGATCATTACTCACACGGTCTTTATGATTTCAGGACTATATTTGACGTTGACATTGATGGTTTTGAAGAAAAACCATGGAAATATCCTGGTGTTGATATATCTGACTTTTTCAATTTTGGCTTCAATGAAGATAGTTGGAAAGATTACTGCAAACAGCTGGTAATTGTTATCCTTTACCATAAAAAGTTTCGCATATAAATGAGGATTTAGAGGATCCCTGTATTTTATTTTTGCAGGAACAACTCCGCTTGGAATCTACTATGCAAAGCAAAATTCGCGTGTATGAAAGTGGCCGAGCAGAACAGGTGATAAGTGCTTCTGTATCTCAGGACATTGTTTGTTTTCTGACTCATATATATGTTTGTTTTTAAATGTAATATTTTGGTCTAAAGTTTAATCGTTAATTTCTTTACTCAGGAGTATGATCCTGATCTGCCTCCAGAATTAGCAGCAGCAACGGGTATTCAAGAAGTTCCTTCTGAAAATGCAAATCCTGGAAAGCCTGAGGTTGTGCAAAGTTATATACAAAAAGGGCCAGCTCGTGTTCGGCCACCACTGGTATGTACAACATTTTAGGCCTCTTTTATTGTTTTCCTGTAATATCTAACGTTCCCACTGATGTTTTGCTTTTCATTCTATGCTGTTATTCTCTTGGCGGTTCTTAGATTTTTCTTCTTTTCAGTGCTCGTCGTTGTAACTTTTGTTTTTGGTTATTCTAATGGATATCTTCCCATATTACATATGCCACAATTGTTTTATGTTTAGATTCCATACTCAATTGTTTAATTATTTTTCTTCCAGCCAACCGGTAGAGCAATACAGGTGGAAGGTGGTTATGGTGAGCGTCTCCCCTCCATTGATACCCGACCACCCCGAATCCGTGATTCAGATGCAATCATTGAGGTAATTGAAGCCAATATTTCCCTGATCCTATGGCTATTCTTTTACGCTTGTTTTAAAAGGATTGAATGTAGATTAACTTGTTGGTATTGGTGTACGTAGATTGTCTTGCAGGACTCGTTAGATGATGATGCTTCTGCAGGAAATGATGATCCAAACAGAGTAGACAAGGATTCCCCCAAGGAGGATTTTGGAGGGAGCGCAGCTGAAGAAGACATCACTCCAGTGGACTCTGAGTGTGTCCAGGATTACAGTGATCGAAAGAGAGAGCCAGTAGGACAAAAAATTCCATGCCCAAATTCTGTTCGTGACGATACACCTGATACAGAGGGAGTTTTGCCATTTCCTCCAGAACCTCCTGTTCGAGCTGTTGGTTCCTCTGCACATGCTTTGGTGGATCCTGGTGGCGACTTTTCTGATGGAAATGATGAAAGGTATAGACTACTATGCATTGGAGTAATATTTAACTTTTTTCCTGGTTTCTTTGTAAGCTATTTCTTGATTGATTACCTTCAGTTTGATGTCTATTAACTTCATAAGAATATGTCTAAACTTCATAGATACCACTTAACTCTTTCTTAACACTTTTTTTAAAAAAAAAAAAAAAAAAAAAAACTAAAACTCAGGCGACCTCATGGAAGAGTACGTAACAGATCTCCCCATATGACTCCTAGCCGAAGTGTAAGGGACAAAATGTATCATAATAATGAGCCAGAAGACTCGGTTGAGAGCATGGATAGTAAATATAGCCCTGTGTTATCATCTCCTGCCACTTTTAGGGATGCTCATGAATCAAGTGTTGAGCCCAGAGATGTTGATGATCACCATGAGCTCATGCCGGCGGATGGAAGCCCTGGAATGGAAAAAGATGATGCAACTTCAAATTCAATAGCTGTAAGTGATACTCTTGAGGATGGGGCAACAAAGAAACAGAGAATAAATTCTCGAGTAGAACAATCTTTCATCCAAGAACCTGATGATGGGGAAGACTCAAAGGCTGCAAGAAGTAGTGACAACAGCAGAGCAAGATCGGGAAGCAGCAGGGACTATCCCAAGCGTCGAGATGGAATTGAGGAGGAAGTTGTTCAAGGGCATTCAACTCGAATGGGAAGTGTCAAGAGGCACTTTGATGACAAAGAACAGGGTATCCATCGGAGAAATCGTGATGGGAGACAAGAGTTGGAAAGAATTCGAATGGTTGGAAAAGGGAGGGAGGACTATTATCCTTCCAAAGAATTTGACCCTGTCTCGGTTCATTTGCACATGAGAACTGATGGGTTTGATAGACGGAAGGAAAGGGATAATCCTGATGGCACTTGGCAACGGAGAGATGATGATTCTTATAGCAGAAGAATTAGAAATGAAGAATCAAGGAAGAGAGAACGTGGCGATGAAATGGGATTCAGGCATCGGGGTAAGGCTCGAGAAACTGAGAGGGGTGACAAAGATGAACTTGTCCATTCAAGAAAACAGATGGATAATGGCAGCCACAGGGTTCATTATGACAAGGATGTTGGCCCTCGTCACAGGGAAAGGGATGATAATTTGAAGGGTAGATATGAATATATGGATGATTACCACAGCAAGAGAAAGAAAGATGAAGAACAGCTGAGAAGGGATCATGTAGACAAAGAGGAATTATTGCATGGCCATAGGGAGAATACCAATCGTCGAAAGAGAGAAAGGGAAGAAGTCTTGGACCAGCGGAAGAGAGATGGACAACAGAGACTTAGGGATAGTCTTGATGATCACCACTCTGTTAGGCACAAAGACGAAAGCTGGTTTCAGAAAGAGAGAAGTGAGAGGCAGAGAGAAAGGGAAGAATGGCTGAGGTTAAAACAACCTCATGAAGAAAACATGCCTAAGAGAGAGAGAGATGAAGGGCGGGGTGTTACAAGGGGTGGGCGTAGTACAGAAGACAAAGGTTGGGCTGGTCATCCTAAGATTAAGGATGAAAGTAAAGGTTCAGACAAGGATTACCAATATAAAGAGACAATTCGGCATGGTGAACCGTCCAAAAGAAGGGACAAAATGGAGGATGAAGGTTCTCATCACGGGGGGCGTGAGGATGCTTATACACGTGGAAATCAAATGAGTAATGGGGGGGAGAGGAGATCCAGACAGGAACGGCCAAGTGTTCGCAACGATCGTTCTGTTAATGCTTCTGATGACCAAAAGTTTCATGAAAAAAAGCATAAAGAGAATGTGAGGAGGAATAGAGAATCTGAGGGTGGTGATAACAGCACTTTAGCCTCTTCCAAGAGAAATCAAGAAGACCACGGTGGTCAGAGTAATGAGACGGTATGTTCTTTGCTTGATGTAAGATTGCAGAACTTTGACAAGGAGTAAAATTTCCTTTAGAAGTCTACTATACTCCACATGGTACGGTTGGGTTCATTTTCATAAACCTTGTTTTGGAACAAATAAATTGTTAGGTGAGATGTGTGATGTGTGTGTTTGGGTCGGTGTGCTTGGGGGGAAGGTTGTAGAATAGTACGGGCCAAAATTCTTTATTAGCAGGAATAGTCACCAAAAGTTAGTTGCCTCAATGTAGAAAACCAGGAAATTTTCCTAATGATCATTTTCCTCCTGGTTTGCCCCACCCTCTCTTCGACATCAGGGATCGTTCTGCTGTAGGAGGTTTTTTCACTGACCCTCTGTAATTCAGATATTGAAATAACCGGCTCAGTTTATTCAGTGTATTATTGCTTCTAAAAATGTGATATCTGTAAATTTTCTAACTAGTAATTTAACGATTTACTTCAACAATAATTTTAGATGTATTGTTTGTAGGATGGTTTGTCCTCCGGAAATCGAAAAACTTATTTTCTTTTCTTTTTGGTCATACGAAGTACTTTAAGTAATTATTTAGTAATTGCATATGCCATGTTTCACATCCCTAGGTACCCTTTAAATTATAGTGAGTAATGGCTACTTCCCCCTTTTCTATGTCGTGTCATCGAAGAGTAAACCTACAGTCTTCATCTTTTGTTCTATTTTCTAACACCAGGCACTGGCATGCCAGTTAGCACAAGAACGACAGTGGCGCATTAGCGTCACTTCTGTTCCGCTTCAACTTTAACATGGCAGCAGGTAATGCGGCAGTGTCGTCAAGCCATCAACATACCAGAGTTAGCATGGCAGTTTGCTGAATGTGGTAGTGACTATTGGTCGGCTATACCATTGTCATAGTTGGTATGATTAAGGGTTGGTAAACAAAATCGTACATGTTTACTTGCTACCAAATCAATACTTATGTTGGCCTGGTTTCTTAAGTAATAGTCTTATGGGCACAGACGCAGTCTGTAATTTGCACTGACCACTTAAAAACTTCAAGAAATCTTTATTCTTACTAGTCACGTTAATAAAACTAATTATGTTAGAAGTTGTCTGCTATCCCCTGAACCTGTATCAAACATTCTGATTCTCCACTGGACTGGTGTTTTGACTTGTTGTTCTGCTTTGTTAAACTGCTGCTGGAAAGAATAATGTGTAATACATAAATGCAGATGACTTTTGTACCGAAACTGAATAAATAAGTATATAAATAAAGACAAATTTCTTTTGATGTTCTGACTAAATGGGAATACTTGATCTCCCTTGTACTGCATTACTAAACGTGGTGTAACAATTAACTTATGATTTTTAAGAAGTCATCTTTCGACATATAAGTTGATTACAATTGCTTCTCTTTTGTACTGATTACTATTTTGTGATGTTGGTAAATTAGTTTGTGGTTGTTTGAAGTGATCTTTTGACCGATAAATTGTTTGGTTTGCTTTATATCGTTTAGGCTATATGGTGCGTTGAGCTGTGTTGATGATATGGTTTCCTGTTTTTCCATTGTTTGGTTGAGGCAATCTTTGCTGATTAAACTTGTGTTTTCAATTGCGTTAGTTCGCTTTACGTATACCTTTCCCTCTTTGGAAGTGACCGTGGAAGGGAGGGTGGTGGAACAATGATTCATTAATTTATACTTTTTAGATTTTGCAATCTAGTGTTGGTTAAAAGGAAAAAGAATACCAAAAAAGGAATATTTATGGATTCCAATTTCTTTGGTTTTTTTTTTTTCTGCCTTTAAAACTCGACTGCTTCCTGATCCATATAAAAACTTTACCGAGTCTGTCTTTCTTCCTCTCTTTTAATAGATATTTTTATTGTTATTGTTGTCACTTTTGGTCTTTTATAGGGTTTTAGAGGAAGCATTGAGCAAGGCTTTGGTGAGCGCAATATTCCTGTGCAGCATCAGTCTTCCAGAAAACGAAAGGAAGATGCTTCTTCTGATGACGAGCAGCAAGATTCAAGAAGAGGGCGGTCGAAATTGGAACGGTGGACAAGCAATAAGGAGAGAGATTTCTCTATCAACAGCAAGTCATCATCTACCTTAAAGTTAAAAGAGTCGGATAGGAGTAACAGTAGATCTCTAGAAGGAAGTAAAATCTCAGATGAACCTTCCAAGCCTGTTGAGACTGTTGATCTCCAACATTCATTGACCGAAGAGAGAGACGGCACTGATCTGGAGGTCAAGGATGCTGGCTCAAAGCCGTTGGATGATCGGCACCTGGACACTGTTGAGAAGTTGAAGAAACGAAGCGAGCGGTTCAAGCTTCCAATGCCAAGTGATAAAGATGCAGTAGTGGCCAAAAAAATGGAGAGTGAAGAACTGCCTTCTGCCAAAAGTGAGACTCCGGTTGATTCTGTGATTAAACAAGAACGACCGGCTCGGAAAAGAAGGTGGATCAGCAACTGAATCGAATCCAAGGAATTCATGCTCGGCGGACAAATTCCTGGTCTGCTTTCTAGTGGAAGGCCATCTTCGCGGCATTATTCCTCTCTAGAACCCTGGGATCCGGTCAAGCTGTGTTCGTCTCTAAAGATTTATGTTAGGGTTCTTCAGATGGCCTTGTACTTTGTCAGTGTGCCACCATAAGCCTTTTGATTTTCATGTATAGATATGGATGAATGTAATATTTAACTGGTCACACTGATGGTGGCACATAATTGCTTTTAGGGAGAATTTATAAATGTGCTACTCAGGTTTCATCTCCGACTCGATGAGGACCGCTCGCCCGGAAATGCCATTAACCGAACCTGTTGTAGAAGCTCGGTTGTCCAGGGATGCCCAGGCACCAGTTGAACATTGACAAGCTTGAAGAACTTGTGAACCAAAAGACAAGCTTGGTTGTTGTTGAATCTAGAATTTTATACTTTTTTTGAATATTATACTCGTATCCTATACACAAATATATATTTTTTTAACCTCACTAGAACAGATTTTTTTAAATTTTAAATTTTTTAATTGGTTCTTTGATGTATCTTTTTGTCTTTTGTTAGTCAGTAGGAAAGCATGAGACGAAGGAATATTATAAAGTTCTACTCGTAAAGTAGGACAATTGAGTTTTGCAAATCACTATGAAGTACTAGAAATTTTTTTTTTTTTTTTTGATTGAATGAGAAAGAGAGAAAATATCAGTCTTCTTTCCGGCAAGCTATTAATGTCTCCTCCTTTATGCCTTTTACAATTACTTTTGAATATTTACTCTGAATTTTATTCTGAAACCACTTTACAGTTTTAAGGATGACAATGGGGTGGAGTGGGATTGGGTTGGGTTGGGGTATCCTTCCTTGACTCTCACCCTTTATCAGGGTTTTGAGAAATTAACGAGTAATTCATTTGTTTTAATTAAGTGAATTCATTCTATTTAGATTTAAATGTTTTTTTTAGAAAAATTAAACATGCTAGGTTTGCTATGAGGGTCATTGGTGGGGCACCTAATCCCATACCCCGCCAAAATCTGCAACGAGCGTAACACCTAAACCCTGAGCCCGAGCCCGATCTAAAAAAAGATTTAGTTTCTACCACCTATTAGGGTTAGATGCCATTCAAGTCTTGCCCAATGGCTCAAGCTTCCATACCCGTGAGGATAGGGTTTTGTTCCAATCCCTATCAGATATGTTGGTCGAAAGTTTATGGATCCTCTAACCTTTTTCATGACCGTTTCGATTGTTCAGATCATTTATTTATTTATTTTTTTGGATATTCTCTATTTTTGATTTTTTTTTTTGGATATTCTCTATGACGACGTAAAAAAATCATTTCTTCTCATTAGTTGGACTAGTGTTAGAACTTTGAGCTTGATGAATGATTTAATTATTCACACATTAACAATTTTATTAGGAGGAAAATTTTTACATGTTAGTTTATAATCAACTAAGAAACCGATCACAATTATTAGCTAAATTAATTTTTTTTGATAAGTTATTAGTTAAAATAATTGCAGTGATGAACGTATTGCATTGTCTTAATAGGACAATCATTCACCATACTTTTTTTTTTTTCTTTTTAGAATACTTTTTTTTTTGTCTTTTTAGAAAGACATGTATTTATGACTAAGCTTATTATGAAAGTTCTTAAGTAGTGGTGATTTCTTTACTCTCCCAATAGACTATAAAAACGTCAAACGATAATTCTATTGAATATTTGTGAATTAACCCGGGAATTAATTGGACCTACACAATGGAAGCTCTAATTTATAAAAACAAAAAAGAATAGTTTCTAGAAATTTGAAAATTGTTCTAAAAATTCTCTTTTGACCACTTACCTTTTGAAGTTTATATTTTGGCCCTCAAAATTTCTGAAATTTGCAAAATGTGCCCCAACTTGAAATCCGACCTTCTTTCTCACTCGACTTGCTGCTTTGAATCTGAACCGAGTCTCCTCCGGCCTAACAGACTCTCTCTCTCTCCTCTCTCTCTCTCTCTCTCTCTCTCTCTCTCTTCACGCAGGCACAACCCAAGCTTAATATACTGAGTCGGAGTCAAATTTCTGCAGAGAAACGTATTGGAGCAAGGAGATATTTCAGAAATCTTACGATTTTGAGGTATGATTTTCTCTCTTGAGTTACCTTAATCTGGAATTTTCCCTTTGGATTGGTTTTTCTTTCTCGATTTCAATTCTGAGTGTGGTGAAATCTCTTTACTCATTCTGGTTTTACACCCAAAAAAAAAAAAAAAAAAAAAACCATGATTAATATGATTAGTTTCAAAAATTTGTGACTTTTATGGATAATTAGCATAACCTAATAAATCACCAATTATTTGCCTTTTGGAATTCTCCGGTAATTGAGAGTATTTTAGGCAATAATAAGTTGTCAAAATCCTTGAAAAGCTCTAATTTTTCAGTCCTAAATTTAACTCTGCACAAAATCCATGTTTTCAACCTATTTTTTTTTGCTTTTGGGATAATCACTGGGATTTTCCTAGTCATTGAGAATTTGAGAGTGAGGTTTTGTTGATTGGGTTTTTCAAAATCCTTCAAAAGAGGTCTGAATTTTTTAGGATCAGCTCTTTTTGTGTTTTAAAAAAGAATCAATGTCTATCCGAAAACCGCCACTCCCGAGGCTTCTTCTGAAGAATGTTTCTTGCATGAGAAATGCCCAGCAAATCCTGAGACATGTTAATGTGACGCTTCATGATGGAGGGTCTCTAGTGTTGACCGGCACAAATGGGTCGGGTAAGACGACTTTCCTCCGAATGTTGGCGGGGTTTAATCGTCCTTCGGCCGGTGAGATTCTCTGGAATGGTCACGACATCACAAAATCAGGAATCTTCCATCAGTACAAGCTTCAGCTCAACTGGCTTTCCTTTAAAGAGGCGATAAAAAAAAATATGTCCGTTCTTGACAATGTTCAGTGGTTTGAGGTTCTTGAAGGGAAGCAAGGAAGTCTATGCCGGCTTTGGAGCTGATGGGGCTTGGAAAATTGGCCAAAGAGAAGGCAAAAGATGCTGTCCATGGGGCAGAGGAAAAGGCTTCAGCTCGCCAGGTTGCTGGCGATCGACAGGCCAATATGGTTGCTCGACGAGCCTTCGGTTGCATTAGATGATGATGGGGTGAAGTTGCTCGAGTACATCATTGCAGAGCACAGAAAGAAGGGTGGGATCGTGATAGTGGCAACGCATTTGCCAATTGAGATTGAGGATGCTGCGTACATGAGGCTGCCTCCAAGATTTCCAAGGAGAATGACATTGGTGGATATGCTTGATCGTCGAGACTTCTGAGTTCTTTAGTCGCTTTCACAAATTTGGAGGAACAATATAGAAAACAATAGGAAACAAAATTCGGTTGTTCACATTCTCAATTTGAGACTTCTCATTTCTTTAACCATCCCACTTTTGGTTTTTAGAAACTTGTTGGAATAAGATAGAAAAGAACAGAAAAAGAAAATCATGTCGTCATATTTTGGTAGTGTACATTACATTTTTATAGCATGGCTCAAGCTTGGCCAAACTTGGAGGAACAAGATAGAATAGAATAGAATAGGAAATTCAAATGCTTTCCTGAGTTTGTTTTTATTTTTGTTTGTATTTGATATTGTAATGGCAGAACCATTTTTGTAAGTTCTCAAGTTGTCAATTTAGAAGTGAACTGTCAGTTGCCACGATCCACTCTTTTTTCTTTAGTAAATCCTTTTCTGCATCATTTTGAATTTTTGATAGTAAAGTTTAGTACTTTTTTTTTCCCCTAATTTTGTCTCTTTATTATCCGACTAAGCCGATAAATTAAGGTTTCAAGTTTTTCACATAGTTTTACTCCCAAAAAAAAAAAAAAAAAAAAAAAACACAAAAAAAAAAAAAAAAAAGAAGAAGAAGAAGAAGAAGAAGAAGAAGAAGAAGAAAGATATTACTTTCTTTTTTTCTTCTATTTCATACGATATAACTTCACAATTGTGTTTTTTCTTGAAGTATTCTGTCCCAATCCAACAATTTTCCAACGAATCTCTCAATCCAATCAGGAGAGTAAGTCTCTTTGAGCTCATGAAAATACGACAAGTGAGCAAAACTATCCAAACCAGCATGGTGAGACGCCAATTCTTGGCACTCCAAGCATACCAGCGACTGTGCTTCACCCAGTGTAAAGACGGAAATCCTCTATCATCTGCTTGATATCGTAAACTACGGGGATAAAATCGTCATCAACTGGAAGAAATCCTCTTGTTCCACCGGAAGATCTTTTCAAGTAAGGAGCTTGAGAAGGTAACCCGAAATCAAATTAGCCGTGGAACACAACCCAATCCACATCTCTCAGACAATCTTTCATCACAATCCCTGAAGACATCAACAGCTCCCCAAACCTATGAACGTCCACTCCCTTCTCTTTAAACTTGTTGAACTTAATGCCATTGTCCTTTAAAGCTAAATCGAGTCACGGGCATGGGCGTCTTTGTCTTCATCAAATTCGCAGAAATTGAATTGCCAAACACAGTACTTGTCAGTCCCACAAGTGGGGAGATTCCTTTCTCATTAGAGAATGTGAGACCCAATTGGATCAACTTGGTGCGATTCACATTGTTCTTGAGAAAGCTGTAGGATTCTTCTGAGGGCGTCTTCGAATTCTGGTCTCACTTATAAATGTATCCTGGGAACTCGGTGTCCATAGCTACATGGTTGAAACCATCCACGATTGATCTTATCATTGCAAACTCTTCTTCAAGATTGTCATTCCAAACATCCCTTATCTGAACTGAATTTTCGGTTATCGAATTCGCCATTTCTTCTTTCTGTTCAAAGCCAATGACTAAACCTCCCTTACTAAGGAAAACCCAAGAACCAACAAAACAGGACCAAAAAAAAAAAAAAAAAAAAAGAAAGAAAAAAACGACAATAAGATAACATCCCATGATATCAAAAGGTAGAAAAGCCCCATTTCTTGAATTTCAGTAAAAGAAAGATTCAAGTCATTACCTGCTAAAGCAAGAATACCCAGTTGAAGATTAGGGAAATAGCGAGTCTTCGACCGATCACTCACCAATGAAACCGACTCTTTTATGCCGTTTCTTCAAGAAGCTGGGATTAACAACCGTGTTTCTCTCAAGTATTCAGTCCCTATCCAACTTCAGATCATGCAAAATCCCAACAAACTTCTCAATCGAAACTAGGCAAAGTCTCTTTGAGCCTCATGATTACAAGACGAGTGAGCAAACTATTCTGAACCGGCTTGGTGAGACGCACCAATTCTCTGCACTCTGAGCGTCTTCGCAACTGTTCCAACCCACCGTAAAGGCCGTTGATGTATTTTGTATATACGCTTGACATCGTAGAATTCAGGGAAAAAAGTCCTCAACGACGAAATGAAAGTGTCCTATGGAAGATTTTTGCCACTAAGGAGCTTGACAACGAACCTGAAATCAAATGAACCATGGAGCACAATCCAACGTACGAAGAGAGAGAGAAGGAAAAAAACAACAACAACAAAATGATTAAGAGAAGTTAATGAAACAAACCAGCAAAAAATGCGTAGGCTTGCTTCACGAACAAGCTTCATTGAAACTGGCTTGGTGCGAAATTAAAGGCGTTGCATTTGTTTATGGATAAGAAACAAATAATAAAAGTAAAACCAAAGAAATATGTTTTCACGAATTGTCTCTTAACAACTACAATCAAAGAAAAACTCATACGTTACCAAATGCTCAGAGGACTTGCTGGTGTGTAGGGAGGCTGTTCTCGTCGGATGAATGAAGGGCCTGACAAATAGAATTTATGACACGCCCGATATTCTGCAAGTGCCGAGTTTGTTTTGAGTCTCCAAAAATCTAATCCTCGCCCAGCCCCATCTCCAACGGTATAATATGTAGGCAGATTTTCTGGTAGGGTTGAGTTGGCCAACTCAAAATCATTGCAAAAGGGTTCATGCAAAAGGAATGACCTTTGAACCCGCGGAGTCGCCCCTGTATTTGGACAAGGGACCGGATAATGGGGGAACTCAGTCGAGCTGGGGAATATTCAAACCATTCTCAGCATTCCATGGAAATAGCTACCCCCGTGACGGATGGCATGTGTCGTGTACTCCGCCGTAAATGTTGTGATCTGTGTGTAATCAAGAACATCCTAAACACGAACTGCACTCTCCAACTGCCATTTGTAATTTAGCATCAGAAGTGCCTGTGGCCAGCACCATAACAGAATCCAGCTTGGCCGTGCTTGTGGAATCTCGTGTCTTCTATTAGGCCTTCTGTGCATGAATTACAATATTAGAATTCTTTGAAAATCAAGCCGAAAAATTTACTTCACGACATGGTCAAGAATAGGCAAAACACGAGATTAGGCGGCACAAATGATAAATCTAGAATAGATTTGTTTCGCGGGCGATATGGTTACAGTTAATAAGATTTACACGGAGAGCTCCTCCAAGAAAAATTACCCGGTTTCTTGCAAAAGAACGATCACCTAATCCCAGCAGAAATATCTTGTACAGACTCGCTGGACGTCCTTACTTAAATATTGCAGTTCGGATCAAAAGAACAGCTTGTCATTGTCGTGAGAGCTGGGATCCCAAAACCTACAATTACATTAGTAAACAAAAGGCACATTATTTTTTGGCATTCCAATATCAAATACATTAGAAGAACATCAACATAAGACACTAATATTGCGAATTCTAACGCCGATGTACTCTCAAAACAAACTTCATAGCAGACAGCTAGTATAAAGAAAAGAAGTACATGTTTTAATTCTTTCAAAATAGAACATAATTGGGATCTTCTTAGTTCACCATGAGACTTGTAATTGATTTGTTTGATATATACACATATATGGAGAAGAAGACAATGAAATTAAACTGAAACAAAAAGTGATTGAGCATGATAACGCGTTCATTCGGACAAAAAGATTAAAGTAATTTTTGCTTATTGATTTTAGAAGAGGCGATAAGAAGCTCACTCAAATTATGTGAAAAACAAGCTTTTCATTGTAATGATCAGCAGTTCCAAATTTAAAGGGACTTTGGTTTTCCAAAAGTAAGAATCATAACCAGCAAGGTAAAGTTTTTAAAAGTTTGGTAAAGTATTTTAAAGTTACGCAACAGAAATGTCTTCGAGTCTAGGACAGTAATCTACATTCAGTAGTTCAAGAGAAGGAAAGGCTGTTTCCATTTGTTGAGTTCCCGGAAGAGCAAAAGTTTGTAAATTGCTCCATACTTCTAGTATTTTCAATGAAAGAAAGCAGTCTGGTAAGCACACATTTAGCTTGGCACATTCATAAATACGAAGATGCTCAAGACTGGGGAAACATCCACCATCTTCATGGCCTTTAGGAAATGACCACCCTTTCCACTCTGACATATCTTCAAATTCTAAGAAATTTAAAGATCTAAATGGCAATTGAGTTAGCTTCCTGCATTCTGATAATAGTAGTGTCTGCAGGTGATATAGACTACAAAGCGTGTTGGGTATCTCTTCAATATCATTGTATGATAGATCCAAACACCTCAGATGTTTTAAATTGCCAATTGAATCAGGCAATATTAGGAAACAAGATCTAGATTAACAAAGAGCTCTTAAGCATCCTCCTACCGGCAGCAATAGTTTCCGTCGTGGCAAATATCGCGGCAATGGTAATAGTAAGCGAGTGTAGAGACTCTTAGCTGCAAATAAACATTCAAAATTCTCAAACTCGTCAATCTTGGAAAATGAAAAATGGCGAGTCTTGCTAGAAAATTTAGTCTTGTCACTGTCGTCCACCTAAAAGAAAATTCACCAGATACAAACACCGCTAAATCATGCATCAGGTCATGCATTAAGATAGTCGATTTATCCTTACTCAATGGTTGGAACAACTACCTTGATACCAGATCTTGGTAGTACTCGTTCCCTACATCCTCAATTTGTTTCCGTCTCTGCCCAGGCTGCAAAAGGCCTTCCGCCATCCATAACAGTATTATCTTTCTTTATTCCGCTTCATTCATTACATAATCCTTATGAAATATCGAACAACAGGCAAGCATCGCTTTAGGTGCATAGGTAGATATGATAGCTCAGCCAAAGAGAAGGTAAAATGTTGTTACTCTCATTTCCTTGCAACTGCAACTCCCATATGTCACTATTCAGTATCCTTTTCCATTCCTCTGGATCCAAAACTGAGCGTAGGAGACCGGCAGGGGACTCAACAACTAAAGGAACACCCTTACACTTTTTAACTATGTCCTCACCAATCACACGTAATTCTTGATATGCCTCCGGATTTGCATTTGTTAAACACATGCTCACCAAATAACTTCCAACAGTCATTGTCAGGTATTTTCTCAAGGTGATGTGCCGGCACATTTCCAATCTTCTTTGCAATAATATCACTACGTGTCGTCACAATGATCCTGCTTCCATGTGCTGCGGACCGGAAAGAGCTAAAGAAGACCTCCTATTGCTCATAGTTCTCATTCCATACAGCGTCCAGAACAAAGAGAAACTTCTTGTTGCTCAATGTATCTTTTAACTTAGATTGAAGTTGATAAAGGCCGTCAGTTCGACACTTTTGTGAGGTAATCTCTTCAAGGATTTTTTTTTAGCTATTATCGAAATATCAGATTCATCTGATACAACAACCCATGATCTGATATGAAACTGACTCTTCACTCTTTTATCCTCGTAAACTAGCTGAGCAAGGGTGGTCTTGCCAATGTCACCCATGCCCACTACAGGAATCACAGAGATCTTGTCGCTACTACTACCCATCCCGTATCGTGTTTGATATGACTTCGACCGTCATTGATTATTATTTTTTTAGCTTTATGCTTTTTTTTTGTTTATTTTTTAAAATTTTAACTAGTGTATTACGACAAGATCGGTTGGTTGTCTTTCATTTCTCATCTTCTAAGTTTATGATTAATTTTATAAGAATAGACTCGTTTAGTTGATTAGAATAAAATTTAACTCTTACCTAAAAAGTTCCTTATTGTATCCCATGACTTAAACTTTGGATAGGAGACATTGGACTTTTTTTTCTTTTTTGGGCGTACGTGTTCTCTTCTAACTTGTCATTCATCCAACTTTTAGGTCCATGACAAAACAATGAATGAACTTGACCCATTTTTTAAAAATAAAACAAGAAAAACAAACTACATGTAACTTGAAAATTGAATTCATAAAAAAAAAAAAAAAAATCAAAATTTACTGAATTTTTACGAATAACCTTGAATGTTATACTTGATTTCATGTTGGTTTCTAAATTTTAGTTTCAAATACCGTACTACCCCAAATCTTTTATTGTTACGCAAATGTGCCGTTAGTCAATAATATGTTAAAAATAAGAGAAAAAGTGTTAATTTCAAAATCATTTTTGTTTTAAAGTCATTTTTTTGTCATATAAGTAATAGAGGGTTTATGAATAAAGAAACATTTAGAAAATAATTACAACTTGTAGGGGTGGATCATCATGCGTGCAGTAGGTGGTGGTCAGAGTGGAGCCTCGTTGGTCCCAGGAGGGCAGCTAATAATGGGCTCATTTACTTTTATACCTCGACCACGAAGACTTTTTCCAATAAATCCTTAATTTGTTCGCTTAAAATTTCGAAATCACAAAGTTTACTTAGATAGTTTTGTAATTAATTTCAAAATATTCCAAGATTTAACTTCAAAATATATTCTATCAGAATTTTTTCATGTTTAGCTTCTAGCTTTATGGCTTGAAAAACATAAAGAGTGTGTTACAACACAGCTGGCCGTTACTAGGACTCGTGACAAGATCTGTAGTAGAGTGCGAAGGTTTGAGTCCTTTTCAAGGCATCTCTACCAACGTTAGGTCCATGAGAAAACAATGAACTTAACCCTTTTTGTTTTTTAATAATAATGGTAATGTTACTAATAAAAAGGATTGGTAGCTAAAGATTTTAAGTAAACTGTTGGTTTTGAATTCCCAGAAACGTTTAGTACCGCAGTCAAGCCAGTATACCATAGAACTATTCTTAATTACTTAACAAATATTTGATGGTCATAGATATAGTTATGTTCTCATGTTGTTGTATGATTTTCATATATATATATATATATATATATATATATATAGATGTGTGTGTGTGCGTGTTAAAAGTTTGTGGGAGTTTGAGATGCAGGAGCATTACTTAATGTCGTTTGAGTCTTTATATGGGTATTTCCATACAATTTTACAAAACGACCTGTCGTTTGTTTGTCCAAATTGTTAGTGTTTTGCAGTTGTTTGTTAATCTCCTAGCATGTTTCGTTCAATGTTGAGTTTAGGACCAGCAGCTATTGTTAGTAAAATGAGACTTGAAAGCATCTGTGAAGGCAGATTCTATTGAAAACTCTCTCTCTCTCTCTTAAAATGGTCGTAATTGATTACATCGTAGTCACATTTTTTGTAGTCTTAATCATGATTATTCTTAATTGACATACCTCTTAATTTACGGCTTGAATTAGTGCAGTAAACTTTTGGAACGTGGGCACGAGTGTGGAATAAACTTGCTAGTATTCTCAGCAAAAAAAAAAAAAAAAAAAAAAAAAATATATATATATATATATATATGACGCAAAAAAAGTACCACTTAGCTACGTACATTAAAGATTGAGGTGGAAAAACGCAAAACGCTTTCATTGACTGGTGTCTTCCCCAGTCAAGCTTCATTTTGTCAAGAAAGATTCCAAAGCATTTTTACTTTTCCATACCAACCGGATCGTATTTGATATTCCTTCAACCGTATTGGAATTCTTTTAGCTTTAATGGTTTTTTAATTTATTAACAAGTGTATTAAGCAAGACCTGTTGATACGTCTTCATTTCTCCATTTTTCAATATGTCTCCATTTTCTAGTTTATGTGCGCTTTTATAAGAGTAGACTCACTTGGTTGATTAGAATAAAATTTAGTTTTTTTACTGCTCCGATGACTTAGATTTTGGGTTTGGACATTGGATTTTTTTTTCCTTGCATATTGTCTCCTCGTCTAATTACTATCTAGGTCCATAAAAAAAAAATATTAAACTGACACCATATTAAAAAAAATTAAAGATAGAAAATAAACGAACAAACTACATGTAACCTAATGTCGAATCCGTAAAATTAACATCAAAACTTACTGGGTTATTTTCACAAATTATCTCGAATTATATATCCACTCTCATATTTGTCCTTAAATTTTAGTTTTAAATCATACCATCCCAAACTTTTATATTGGTACGCAAATGGCCCATTCTTCAATATAATGTTGAAAATTACACAAAAAAGTTTCAAATGAGGGTAATTTAAAGGTTACTCTTTGTTTTAGAATCAATTTTCCAGACAAATAAAAATTAGATTCTTTAAAAAAAAAAAAAAAAAAAAGATATTTTGAATATAATTACCACTTACATGGGAGTAGTACTTGGTGGTGGTTTGGTCCCAGGGGGTAGCTGCCTCCTGTTCAATGGACTCCTTTACTTTTATACTCCAATCACAAATTTTTTTCTCAAATAAGCTCATAATTTTTCCCATTTGAAATTTTGAAATAAATAAATTTAATTAAATTATTTTTAAAAGTTCCAATCATATCCCAAGATCTGATTTATAAATTATTTCAAACTTAAAATTCTAAATAAATAGAAAGTCAATTACACAGTATAAGCTCGTAGTTTGGACTTTTCAAAGTTAGTTAAATTAGATTACAAAGTTTACGTAGAGAGAAAAGAAAAATTTAAAGTCGGATAAGTTTTTAGTTCAAAATTTGGCTTCTATTCACGCCTTCCTAAAAAACATTTCTTGCTCCTTGGTGATGAACCAACCATGGGTGATGAGAAATGAAAGGTTTTAGATTTTTTTTTCTTTTAATTTTTGATGCATTAATGATTGATGTGCCATTTGCATAACAACATAAAAATTTGATGAAGTATGATGTCTTAAATCAAAAGTCAGTGACCAATACAAATAAGGTATATAATACCATGGCTATTTATGAAAATAAGGCAAACTAATTTGCTAATTGTGGAGCCTAATAATTATTATTTTAATCGAGAGATATCATGCGTATCAATCTAGAAGAGGTGTGATTTTCTCTTGTAAGTTCTTGGGGTGGCGTGCAAATTTTTTTATGTGCTCTTATTTGTTTGTTTTCTTTTGTAATTAATTACTCTCGGTAGTAACTGTTGGCATATGTGTAATACCTAAAATTTGATAACTCTAGATTTACTTAGAAACAAGGAAACCTAAGTCTGAATCATGACTGGAATAGAATAAACCGTATGGGTTTGAGTTCTCGAATCAACTAGCTACGAGACTCAACGATAGATTATTTAGTTAAGTATAAGGCGTTTAAGGAAAACGGCATGATAAAATTTCATGATTTCATATTGGTCAAAGTTTGATCAAGAAAGTCAAAGTTGACCAAAAAGTCAATGGGTTGACTAAGAACGGTCAAGGGTATGACTGTACAATAATAGGATAAGCAAGATGGGAAAAATACTGCGAAAACCGTCTTTACGGTTGAGATAGCATGAATAGGCTTTAAAAAACCACCTTAGAAAATCAAGCACACCAAGTAGGAATTAAAGACGAAAAAGGGCTCGGAAAAATAAGAAAAATTTTATACTGTCCGTTTTTACAACAGATAAATTTTAGTTAAATAAATACTGTGTGTAAGTGAGCACAGTATTAGAAATATCTGTGTAGCACAAAAATGGACTATTTTTGAGGAAATTAGCCAAACAAGGCCTAAGGTGAATGACATCACCTTATCCTTTAATTATGACATCATAATCATTTAAATTGGCTTGGAAAGAAATTTTTTGGCTTGTTCACCAAGCATATGGCCGGCCACCTCACCCTCCACTTTGTGAAATTTTAATTTTTAGGGGTTTTGGTGCAATTTAGCAAAGTTTTCAACCTCTATAAATAGGGGTGGTTGCTATTCATTTTATTGGAAAAATTTGGCCAAACTCTTGCCATTTTCCTTCAAGAAATCCGAAGCTTGGGGAGAGAAGAGAGAGAAAGGCAAAACAAAAATTTTCAAGGGGGTTTTGCTTAGGGAGTGTTCGGTTTTGGTGTGGATCAACCAAGGAGCCAAGAGAAAATTTTTGGGTCCCTAACTAGGTTGAAGCCGTGGGCAAGGGAAGGCAAGGGAGAAAGGGGAGTTGCAATTTTCAAATCCTAACTTTGATCTAAGGTAACTTCCTTGAGCCCTAATCCTTTCATTAGGTTCAATTTGGAATTTTATTTGTGTTTCAAGTTGGTTTTGTAAGGACATAAGTCCATTCTAATTTTCTTGCCTAGTTTGGTTAGTATGTGCTTGATTTGGTAATTAAGGGTGGTTGGTTTGATTTTGTGCCTTGCTTCTTGATTTATGCTTGTTGGTTGATAGGTTGCATGCTAGATGTGAATGGTTGTGTGTCCCCTGATTTTTATGGTCCAAAATGTGCCCTAGGCAGTGCATGTTTAGCTGCTAGCTTAAGGGTGAATGATTGATGCTTGCTTGAGTAAGATGCAAAAGTTAAAACCATGCAAACCTAGGTAGGACAGTTCGGTTTTGGTTTGCATGGACCCATTCAAGCTGCATGTGGGTGTATGTGGGACGTTAGAAACACTGCATGTTTGTTGTGTAGGCTCCTGAAGTGATCGGTTGAGGCAGATTTCGCGAAATAGGACGTAAACCGGACTTAACAACCGAAACTGCCAGATCGGATTCGAAACTGGCCAGTCTCGGGAAAGTGGAAACTTGAGGCCTTTAGAGGCTGAATTGGATAAAACATAAACACGAAAGTTGTTCGGAACGATTTTTCCTAGGGGGCAACGTGGGCAGAATCTCAAAATGAGGCTCCAATGGCCTCCGTTTTTATAAAAATTCGAGGCTGGTCTGCCCAGACCCAGTTAACATGATCAGCCAGTTTCAATAAAAACTGACAAAAATACAAGCAGAACTAGATTTTTCATAAAACACGAAAGTTTTAAGATTTTTCGAGAGCTAGAACTTTGTGAAGACAAGTTTTTCAAATTCGGCGTGGATTTTTTAAAACTGACACTGATTTACGAGGGGTGCGCAGGAAACCGGAAATTCCTGCACATGAATTCTTACAAACGTTTCCGAAAAACAATATTTGTTTAAAATCACTGTTTGATTATAGAAACTGTTCCAAAGGCAGTTTCCAGCCCTAAATGATTTTTACAAAAATCTATTTTCAGAATATGAATTGTTATGAGTTAAGTAAAAGATTTTTGAAGTTAATTTACCCAAGTTTCCAAAGAAATGGAAAATGGATTTTAAACCAAATTAGGTAAGCAGGATGATTACGGGTAATAACCGGAAGTGATATCCGAGTTACTGGGCCAAAGCCTAAAGCTCAAGTTTGACCCATATAGGGTTGACCTTAGTTGACTAAAGTTGACTTTGGTTGACCAAGAGTTTTGACTACAATTAACCTTAAGGGTTACTCAAGATAACCCTAAGGGATACCAAGATTAGTAAAATTGGGCTAAGATATAGGGTTAATTGAGGTAACCCAATAATTATGGACAAGAATAAAACCAAGGTTAGGAAGGTAACCTAACCCTAGCGGTATGTATAAAGGTTTAGCACATGAGGTTATCCAAAGTAACCTCTTAAGAATTAATCCATATTGGGTTGTTTTTAAAATAATAGGGTTACTATTTGTAACCCAGTAAGACATCTAGTATCGGGGACATACAACTAGGATTATGTAGGCATGTTGGTTAGATCACCAACATTCCACAATACTAATTAGACCCTTACCTATGTCCTTCATCAAGCAGAAGGAAACCTGCAGTTGTACCCAGAAGAGAAGCAGCACTACGTAGGACAGGACATAACAAGAGAGGTAAGTACAACTCCACCTACAGCATGGACAAAACGTTTTTGTTGCATGTTGTGTTTTAAGAAATCATATATTGATTTACATGATTTACCTATGATATGTTATGTTAAGTTTATGATAAGTTTATGCTATGATTTATGCTATGAAGTTATGTTATGAAGCTTATGTTACGATAAGTTATGTTATGAAGTTATGTCATAATAGTTATGCTATGAAGTTATGTTATGAAGCTTATGTTACGATAAGTTATGTTATGAAGCTTATGTTACGATAAGTTATATTATGAAGTTATGTTATGATAAGTTATGCTATGAAGTTATGTTATGATATGTTATGTTATGGTAGGATATGTTATGATGTTATGTTATGGTAAGTTAGGTTATAATAGGTATGTTATGTTATGATGTGTTATGTTACGAGGTATTATGTTATGATACATTATGCTAGAATGTTTTAAGTCATGATTGAGATTGTTTTATGATGTATGTTTTGATACGTGACATCATGAAGCATGTTCACAAATATTAAATCACATGGTAAGAATAAGTTAAGTCATAAGATAGGATAAGACAAGTTAATGTTATGGTGTCGTACCGACTTGCCACGAGGGCGAGTTTAAATGGCTTGGTTTATGGTTTGAATTGGATTGGACTGGCTGCCCCAATCACTCTATGTAAACGATTAGTTTCATGGTTTGATTTGGTTTGGACAGGCCGCCTCCAACCACTCCATAGCTATGTACCACGGTACGTGCACATATGACATGACATGTTAGGGATTAGAACTAAGTTAATGAAAGCATAATTAATTTATAAGAAAACATAATCGGTTCACGCATTCTTGCACGCAAAATGTTTTGTGGATTGAATATTGTACTTACTGGGCAATTAGCTCATTACTTACGTTCATGCTGTAGGTAAGCAACCTAACGGCAGTACTTAATGCAATACTGTGGAGAGTTGGTGCTGCGGACTGTGAAATGTGGGATGGACACCACCACGTGTTTTGAAAACTATACTCTATAAAATATGTTGTAATGAAAAAGAGTTTTCATGATGTTTTAAGTATGAATATCAAAGTTTATGTATGTATGGCAAGCAAGTTGCCTCGTGTTGTACCGATCCGCGCTAGGTCGGGTCTGGTCCACGATCTTGGTACTCAGGTGAGTACATATGAATACGTATGATGATAAGTTAAGTTTTATGTATGGGACTAAGTCAAGTTTACGTTTGAGAGTAAAAGAATTTTAAAATAAAGTTTTAAAGAAAAATTTTTACTCTGGAATTTTCAACAAGCTTAAAGCTTTTTGTTAAGAATTAAGTTAAGTAAGTAAGTAAGTTCACGCCCCGTATCTACGTAGTCGCCCCCCTACGTAGGTGGTAGGTCGGGTGTTACAATATGTACCCATAAACAAATGAGAGGTATTATTTTACTTATTTAATTTGAGAAATTTTTTAATATTAATTTTGCATGCATGTTTGATGCTTTATAATATCGAAATCCTAGATTACTTAATGTGACTTTAAATATTATATAAGTGTTATATATAGAGGATAATATTCAAAGTGAAATAATCAAAAACTGTCCGTAATTATAAATTAAAATTGAGATCTTTAATTTAAAATTACTAGGCGCGGTTCATTATATTCTGAATGAAACGATCTTACCCGGATTATTAATAATGAGATTATTGGAATGAAACGCTTTTTATAATCTGATTATATAGGACTGGAATACAGTTTAATTATGAATCTTTAATAATTTTTGTTGTCATATAGAGCATTCAAATTAATCAATGATGGTTATATATAAATCAATCTTAATTCTGAGTAATTAATAAACTTCTATTTATTGTATGTATGTTTTGACATATGAGTAATAATACAAATGAATAGTGTCAAATTCTTGGTATATTAGAAATATACTATAATAAAAAGTCAGGAATATTAATATACAAGATGAAATTCATTCATTCGTAAAGAAGTCAGATGGACGGTTCCCATAAGTATTGATTAGGGTAAAAAAGATTGCTCAATTTATGATTAGATCATAAATATATATTCATTGTGAATCAATAGTACTTAAGGAGAAAGATTTAATGAAAGAGGTTAACGAAAATACCTAGCTTTAATTATGAACCGTTTATGGAGGATTGATTTGTATATAGTGACTGTATCAATGGACAATTCGAATCCTTTGACTATAATTTTTATAATTTTAAGAGTGCAATTCCAAATTTTTAGTGGAATAATTTGGAATTCATAATTTTAATATTTTAATTAAGGTGTAATTAATTGTCAAAATTATTGGAGCTTAAAATTATAATATCCATAGTTCCTCTCAATGGCTTCATTGAATCATGTGAACATTATTTTATGTTGGGTTAAATTTATTAATTTGGAATTGAGAATTGTAAATTAATATTCACACAATAAATTAATTGGATTAATTTATTTTAAATAATATGATTATTTAAAATAGTTTTAAATTAAAAAATTATACATTGTGGTAAGGATCAAACCATAGTTGTGCACCACAAGGTGGTTCACGTTTTATCCACAGGCAAAGTGTATGCGGAATTTTGAATTTTGACACATGTGGAAAAGAAAAGATCAATGGTTTTTTTTTATTTTGAATAGTTCAAAATAAAATATCTTTAATTAAATTATATATAAAAAGGAAACTGATTAGTGGATAATGGAAGAGAGATTTTATGGGAGTCTTCTCCCATATCTACCAAAACCGCCTACTCTAGGGAGGTAGTGGGCGTGTGGTATTTTTTCGACTATGTGAGAGTGGATTAATTAATTAATTAATTAATTTAAAAAAAGGGTGTCAGTTATTTCTCTGATTATTAAAAAGGATACATGCGATGTATCTAAAGGGGGGAAGAATACTAATTCCTTTTGACAGCGAAAAAGTACATACCTTTTTCCAGAGAGTTTCTTCTCATCCTTTCCTTCACTTTGTCTCATGAGTTGAGAACGCAAAATGAATCAAAATTCAGGTGTGTAATCAAATCTAAAATCAGAAACGCCCACTCGTTTCCTGTTCATTGTGATTGGAGAATACTGAAAAAGATCATTGGTATTTCTGAAGGATTTGGAGTTCTCTAGAAGGTTTTTGAAGGAGTTTCAACAATTTCGACCTAATCGGATAACGGTCAATCTCTAAACCTTCTTCCTCTTTTATTTTTCAATAAATTAATATAAGTATTGTCGCCGGATAAAATTTTGAGAAAAAATTTTATATATGCGATTTAATCCGTACCATGCTTCCGCTATTTTTTTAAAAATCGGTTTTCGAAACAACATTAACGAATTAGGGCGTTTAACTTTTAATAAATTGAATAAGAGCCTTTAGTTTGATTAAGAGCGATGCTTAGCATATGTGTTGTCCTCTGTTTTTGTATTCGGAAGGTAGTCCCGGCTATGATTACTGCTTTATTCTTGGATTTTGAATTAATATATCTTTTCAGAGCAAAAAAAAAAAAAAAAAACTTATCTGAAGTAAAACAAAAAGGGAACATATTCATTTCAATTTTATAAACCGTGCAAAACTTGGAAATGCTAGCATAGGAATGATGTATTATCTTGCACATTTCGTTGTTTTAAATTCCAATTAACGTGGGTTAATTGATAATGGCTATGAAAAGAAGGTTTATACTCGCGATGCTAATTAATAAGCAGTTTCAAAATGTTTTTGATTATTATTATTATTAATTTTTTTTTTTGGACATAATAGGATTGAAGATGCATTTATATTCCTGAATCAGTAGGCATCACCATGATAAATTCCATCGGACAGGCAAATGTTTCGATAACTTTTATTTGTAAAATATAAAATTACATCAAAATTACTATGACCAAAACCACAATAGGTTTTCACATTTAAGATTCCGAGAGGTAGAATATAATTTATTTATTTATGCACTTTGGCTACATATTAGGGGAACAAGAGACTATCATATAATGTATAAGACACTGGTGTGCACACCTAATGAATGGCACTTCTCATGCGCCTTCCTCTATAATAGAAGACCAGACAAACACAAAAATATTAGCAAATAATTATACAACTGATTATTTTTTTTGTCTCAAAAAATAACAAGAAAAAAGTAATTTCAGTTAAAAATATATTACCTTTATTTGATAGACTTTTCTGAAGGCACCATTTTCCTCTACTCCTTAGTTTCTCTTTTGCTACTGCCTCTTAAGGGAGCTATTGAGATATGTCACCGTTCTCTTCCAAGCCTTTTCATAAACCAATGATCACTATTTTTACTGAAAAGCACCATGTATCTGATAGATATTCTGATCACAATTCCACTTGCATATCCCATCATCACCACCTTCCAATCAGACATGCCATCGTCGTGCTCTCCATCATCATCTTGATCGTGTTTTGCCTCTTTGTTGCCACATAATTTAGACAAAGAAAATCCCCACAATCGCAGGTTTCCACTTTATGAGTCGTTGTTGAATGTGTTGAATTGCCGTCCACTAGGTACTGGACCCACCAATTTGTTTTGAGAAAGGTTCAAGTATGTGAGCCATAGTATATGCGCGCCAACCGATCAGAAATCGTCCGAATGAGCTCATTAGAAGAGAGGTCTAACCATTCGAGATTAGTTAAACCCTTAAAAAAAAAAAAAATAAAAAAATCAAACCCTAAAAATCCGACAAAACAAATCCACCGGAAAAAAAAAAGGAGAGAGGATCGGTGAACACAGCAACAAAAACCAAAAGCTAGTGTTTGAAAACCCAAAATGCATAAAATAAAATAAAAAATACCCTAAAAATCCGAGAAAACAAACCCACGGAAAAAAAAAAAAATGAGAGAGAGAATATCAGTGAACACATCAACAAAACCAAAAGCTAGGATTTGAAAACCCAAAATACATAAAATCTCAAGAGAGAGAGAGAGAGCAGTGGAGAGAGGAAAAATGAAAGAGAAATGAACATTGAGGAGACAAACACAAAATGAAGAGAGGGGCGGTGGCAACATCAAGAGGAAGAGAAATATAGGGTTTGGGGAGCAAAAAAGATGTGAAGAGAGAGAGAGAGAGCAGCAGAGAGGAAAAAAGGAAAGGAGGCATGAACAGTGAGGAGACAAACACCAAATGAAGAGAGGGGCGGCGGCAATAGCAAGAAGAAGCCACACATAGGATTTCGAGGGAAAAAAGGGTAAATCACTATGCACTCTACAGCCGGTACACACAATGAGAGGGGCAAAAATGACTGGACAATGCCAAAAGGGCAAAACCGGCAACTCATTGTGTAACCCAAGGAAAGGCAGCGGATTTAAAGGGCAAAAGAGTCAATTTACTGTTAAAGTAACAGTGAAATCTTACATCCTTTTAGTATATTTAGTAATATGTTATAGATGTGTTAGCTGCTTGTTTCTTCACAATTCGTATGATTACTGGCGAAATTTCTGGTGAAGTGAGTAAATTTAGTGTTTTGGGGGCTTAATTTTTTTTCCCCTTTAGTTTAATTTTGCTTCCCTTGAGCTGACCTGTACAAACATTAATATAAATATACATATATATTTGTGTATCTATACACACACCAAGGATTGTTTCATAATAGATGTTTATTTCTGTATAATTCGTTGAATTATAGGAAAAATTTCTCACAAAGTTCTGGTTTCTAATCTTAATTATAATACACATACACACACAGATATAGAGAGAGAGAGAGAGCATCATCATTCAATAAATAAGTATCTAATGATGCTCTCTCTCTCTCTCTTCATACATAAATATATGTATGTATAAATATATATACTTTACAATTGTTTTGGTTGAATTTGAACTCATCAATTGGATCAGATAGAGGAGTACCATGCAAACAAAGGGGTGAACATTGTGGGCTATTTTCATGCCAATGAGAGATTTGATGATTTTGAGCTTGGTGGGGTGGCCAAGAATATTGGCGATCACGTATCTCGTTACTTTCCTCAAGCCGCTATTCTTTGGTACGTGCTTGAATTTGAATTCTTGTGATGCGATTTTGTGTGGCTTTTTGTGGGAATTGAGAAAATTCTATTATAAACTTATTTTTTCTCTTGATGATTTTGTAGTTCGATAACAAAAGGCTTGCAGCTTTGGAAAAATCCAAGGAACGGAGGCCTGTTATGCAGGTTAGAGATCATTTTCGTCATTATTCTTGATGAGAGATTATGTACAGAATTTTGAAGTTGCTTATCTTTTGTAATCAGCTTAAGGGTATTGTTAGCTTTGCAGTATGTAATTTAACTTTGATGTGGTTTCTAGTCTAGCTTTCAAGGTAGAAAAGAGTTTTTCTTTTGCTCTGAAATGGCATGTGTGAGATTGAGTATGCTTTTATAAGTTATTTATCTTTAAGCTCAAGATCAAGTGAACATGAACTGGTATTTGGTAATGCCTACGAAATGCAGATAATTCACATTGTTTTTGGTGTTCTTTGTACGAAAATAATAAAAATCATAAGTGGTGCCCAGCACCACTACCCATACAAAGTCAGTCTCATATGCTTGGGGGACGACCCATGTGAGTTTTGGAGACGGGCATCAGCATGCCCAATATGAGTACGCTTGAGTTTTCAACTGCTTTGTCTTCATACAATGATTTTCTCTCGATGTAAATGCTTATTATTGGTGATTAAGACTGTTACCCTGGGAATGATTTATTGTCATGACTCATGTACAATTTCGACATAGCATGTTCCAATTTCTACTTTAATTCTAATACAACCTTTCATTTCGTGTTTTTTTTTTTTTTCCCTCCCTAAAACCTGCTTTATACAAAGGACGCGTACAAAAACTGGAAGCTAGTTGGATCAGATGTCTGACCACCAAGGAGCCGTTAGCAAATGAGGTTCTGTTGGATTATATGTCAACTGAAAAATGGCAAGATGATGTCGATTTGACGACCACCTTGATGACACTAGCAAGTGAGTTTTACATATGCTGCAATCTTCAATTTCTTGTTGTTCGTCCGATTCTTCATGTTTTCACTTCTTTGAATTCATAGTCGAAAGTTGAAAGTTGAAACTTCACAAAAACTGATAATGTTTTTTTTTTTTTTTTAACCTTTTGGATGGCAGAGATTGGCTAAACCCCGAACTCTTCAAATAAATTGGTCTTCTTTTTGGCAATTTTGCTTGTTGGCATTCATGCTTAGTTGTTCATGTTGGATTTTAGACGACAAGGCTCGACTAATTAGAGAATCAGGATCACTTTCACGAGGAAATATTTTCCATGTTAAATCAACTTGTCAGTTATCTACAGTTGATTTTGTTTGTGAAAACTACAGTGCCTTATTCATCAAGGCATTTGGGGCCAAGTTTATAGTTGTTGAATTCAAAGCAAGCTCATTCTTTTTCGGTTTTATTAGTATCAGTGTTACTGTTATTAGTTTTCTAGAGTAAATCTTAATTGAAGCGGGTAAGTAATTGGAGTATGGTTGTCAAAAGAAGGTTTATACTCGCGACGTCAATAAGCCGTTTCAAAAGGTTTTTGATTATTTTTCTTATTTTTTTTCCCTAACATAATAGGATTAAAAGATGCAGAGAACTTTTATTTGTAAAATACAAATAACAACAAAAATTACTATGACCAAAACCTCAATGGGTCTCACATTTAAGATTCCAAAAGGTAGAACATGATCTGTTCATGATTCTGGCTACATATTAGGAGAACAAGAGATTATCATATAATACATAAGATACTGGTGGCAGACCTAATACATAGTCCTTTTCATGCACCTTCCTGTAGAGTGGAAAACCAGACAAACACAAGAAGATAGGCAAACAATTATGACAGCTGATTATTTTTGTCCCAGAACATGACAAGAAAAAAGCAGGGTTTCAATTACAAAGATATTACCTTTGTTTTAGAGACTTTTTCAGAAGGCACCATTTTCCTCTGCTTCTTAGTTTCTTCTTCTGCTCCTGCCTCTTAAGAGAGCGATTGAGATATGTCGTCGTTCTCTTCCAAGCCTTTTCATAAACCAATGATCACCACTTCTACTGAAAAGCACCATGTATCCCACAGATATCCCGATCACCACTCCGCTTATATAACCCATCATCACCACCTTCCAATCAAACATGCCTTCGTCATGCTCTCTGTCATCACCTTGATTAGGTTGCGCCTCTCTGTTGCCGCATAATTTAGACAAAGGAAATCCGCACATTCCTGGGTTTCCACTGTATGAGTCGTTCTTGAATGTGTTGAATTGCCGTCCACTAGGCATTGGTCCCACCAATTTGTTATGAGAAAGGTTCAAGAATGCGAGCCATGGTATGTCTGCCAACTGATCAGGAATCCTCCCGACAAGCTCATTAGAAGAGAGATCTAACCATTCGAGGTTAGTGAAATTTCCCAATGATGATGGTACAGTACCTTGCAACTTATTGTGAGAAAAGTTGAGACCCTTGAGTGATTCAAGCCTTTCAATCGATTGTGGAATCTCGCCCGTGAAATTATTGCTTGAGAAATCAATGGTTGTCAGAATAGTTTGGATTTTCACTAGCTCAACATACAAGCCTTTCATAGACACCACTATTGTATATAAGTAATAAAACCCGGAAGTGTCTGCAATATACTCCATTTTGACTTTCTCTGCATCCATCATAGCTGTGAAATTCTCAATATATCTTATTGGAAGAGCACCCCTGAACTCATTGTGGGAAATATCCATGATTCTTAACTGACGAAAGGGAGATCTAGTTTTAGGATTCCCAATGGAACCATTAAACTTGTTAGCTCTCAGGACTAGAACCTGTAGCTTCGGGAGAGATTCTAGCCAGTCACGGAACATGTCTCTTACCGGTTGTTTCCAACATCTAAAACTTCAAGATTTCTGCAATGCACCAAAGATCTTGATAGCGGTCCTTCCAGCTCATTCCTATTCAAATTAATATACTTCAAACTGTTGCCCTCTGTGAATGTTGCAGGGATGGGGCCATGTTGTTTGTTCATTCGCAAATCGACAACTGCGAGACTTGTACTGAAATCTCCAAGGCATTAAGGAATAATTCCACTCAAGTTGTTATGAGATAAATCGACAATCCGAAGGGATGCCATGTTGCAAATAGAAGTTGGGATATCTCCTGATAACTAATTTTTCGAGACAACAAAGTAGAGTAAACCAGGTGCTGATGGAATTGATAGAGGTCATTAAAAAAATTTGGAACTAAGGTCTAGAATTAGCAAGTTGGAATAGTTGTGGGAAAGATCTAAATGAAAAATCAAATCCTTGCTGACTTCCCATAACAAATAAGGAACACTTCACGGTATTTGGTTAAATGAAAGGTTTAGACTGAATAAACGTTTCGAATATAAGGAAGTGTGGGAACTCACTTATGTTGCATGATGATAAACCAAAATCAAGAGGCTATCAAATGTATAATTTATGGAGTTGTTAAAATTGAATAATAAATTGTTTAAATAAAGATAAATGATCTCCGATGAAAGTGCGGCTTATTTTTCGAACATTTAAATATTATATAAAAATATTTGCAATATTATAAGTCCAGAGCAATCAAACACAGAATGACTAATAATAATCATATGTAATGGCGGTTAAATGAGAAAGTTTAAAAGTAAAAAATTGTAACCACATTTGAAGTCAGTTACACTTGTTTGTATTACTTACACAACTATAAATAAGGCTTGTATGTTGTTGTAAAGGTATACGCTGAAAACAAGCTTACGTACTACGGTTCCATTTAGATCATGCCTTCATTTTTAAACTTTTTTTATTTTATTTTAAATGAAAAAGTATTTTCATTTTAAATATAAGATAATATTTGAATTTATAAAATTTTCATTTAGAAAATAAAAGTATAATATTTAAATATGTAAAAAATTTTATTTAAAAAATAAAAAAATTATTTAGAATGAGAAAAAATAATAATTAAAATTATGAGAAAATTTTTTTAAAAATATTTCTTTTCTTTTTTTAAAAAAATACGGTATAAAATAAATTTTAAAATGTAATAGTTTTTATTTTTTTAAAATAAAAAAATAATAGAATTTTTTTAAGTTTGAATAATGAAAAAAGTTATGATAAATACTTTTTACAAAAAAAAAATTCAATTTCAAAAAATTAGATACACAGAAGGTAAAGATTTTACATATATTCACGTCTCCACTTTCTTGTTAACGTCAAGTATTTTGTCTTGTCATCAACTTACCCATTATAGCCTACTTTGTCATCATAACCTATTACATCTACCATCAGTCTCTAAAGTATGAAACACTATAAAAGGTATAGGATTTGTTTGGTGTATTAATTTGAGTTAAGATTTATAAATTTAAATAGTGATTTTGTTTGATTTTTTTTAAAAAAAAACAAAAAAATTTTTAGAAAAAAGATAAAAATTAATTAATGGTGATGAATTTGAACTAATGAGTCAAACACCCCCATAATTTATGAAGTTATTAAAATTAAATGACAGATTATTTAAAGAAAGATAAATAATCTCTAATAAAAGTACTGTTTTTTCTCTAACTTTCTAAAATATTATATAAGATATTTGCAATATTATGACTTAGTTTGATTGATGAGTTTAAATTAATCACCATCAATTTAATTTTTATTTTTTTTCTCAAAATTTTTTTATCTTTTCTGAAAAAGTCAATCAAAATTACTATTTAAACTTATAAATCTTAACTCAAATTTATACATCAAACGGGCTCTATATGTAGAAAAATCTAGACGCAAACAAATCTAGAATAACTAATAATAATCACATGTAATGGCCGGTTAATTGAGAAAGTTTTAGAGTAAAAAATTTTAACCACATATGAAGTCGGTTACTACTTGTTTCTATGACTTAACACAACCATAAATAGGCTTTGTATGTTCTTAAACAAGCTTATGAACTGAAGCTTATTTACGTTCCATTTTCTTTCAAAAGTCAAGTATTTTGTCATGTCCCATCAACTTACCCATTATGGCCTGCTTTGTCATCGTAACCTATTACATCTACTATCAGCTCTAAAGTAAAACACTATCTGCCTTTCAAACCAAAATCCCATACCCCCTTTGTCCATTTACTATCAGGCTCCATTTGGTGAAACGGTTTGAGTTGAAATTTTTAAGTTTAAGTTGGTTGATTTTTTAAAAACTAGTTATAATTTTTATTGACTTTTTAGAAAAAGACAAAAACTAAGATGAAAAAATACAGTTTAATTTGAGTTGAACTAACTCACCAAACAAACCCTCAATATAATTACCCAAACATCAGTCTCTAGTTTTTTAAACTTTGAAAGCTTTTCAAATTACTTCACGGTACCTGTAAGATTATTTGATGAAAGATCCAAATACAGGAGTTCGGCCCTGATGGAATATAGATCTTGGAATGATGCCACAGTTTATTTTCACTCAATGAGAGGAGCTGCAGCGAGGTGCTCTTGAACTCCCTGATCTCACCAGCAAAAAGGTTATTGTCGAGTCGTAAATCCTCCAAATATGGCAGTTCATATATCCATGAAGGTATTGTACCGTTTAGTAAGTTATCATGGAGCGACAGAAGGGTTAAATTTGAAGGAGCGCTTCCCACTAGATACTTTGAAGAGCCATCTGGAGGGGATTTCTGTGAGAAATTGCTGCAGACTTCCTTGGCCTGAGAGATTGTTGTCTGAAAGATATTACTCCCCGACTCGTTGAAGGTTTAAAAAGGAGCAAGGAATCTGGCCATTTAGATGGTTATCACTTAAGTCAAGTACCTCAAGTTTCGGCATCTGGAACATGTTCTCCAGCAACTCCCCATGCAAGTTAGAAAAGACGAGATAAAGAGATGTTAAAGAAGAATAAAGAAGAAGACAAGTTTGTTAAAGAGAGAGGTGACACAGAAGACATGTCAATATAGGAAAAGTCGAGTAGTCTAAGGTTGGTTAAGATTTTAGCGAGGGCTTTGAAGGTATCCTCCTCTATTGTGAGTTGGTCAGGATAATCTCCAGAGAGTGTCAGGCTGACCAATTTGGAGAGATGAGAGATTTCCAAAGGCACATGGCCACTGAAGTTTGAGTAGGACAGGTGAAGATCGGTCAAGTTCTTAAACTGGCCGAACTCAGGTAAAATAGGGAAGTCAATCATAGAAAGAACTAGGCTTCGGAGATGACGGAGGAAGAAGAGGCTGCTGTTGGAGCTAATTGTGCCACTGAGATCGCTGCAACTGAGGTCAAGGCTGATCACATGCCCTGTAACTCCGTCACACGTGATTCCACTCCATGTGCAACAATTTGTGCTCTCATTCCATGGTGTTGAATGAACACAGGCATCAAACGAGGAAGTAGGTGAGAAAGAGCTCTTGAATTGGAGAAGAGCGGAGCTCTCATCGGGATGGCATTGAGGCACAACAAAAGCAGATGAAAAGCAAACTCGAGAATTGAAGATCAAGAAGAAGAGTACACAGAGAGGAGATAATGACAAGCACCTCATCATCTTTTGTTTTTTCTTGAGTATTATTTTAGTAAGATGATTAGAGCCTTTACTGGTGCTATAGTTATATACATGTCTATCAAATCAGAGCAAGTCTTTCACAAGGGCACAAAGTCATCTCAAGAATTCCAATGCAAAAGATTTCCAATCAAACACAAAATTTCCAAAGGTCTTCTGCCCCACGAGATGTTACGTATCTAATAGAATCTTAATTTCTACTCAAGTTTTGCCTCAAATTGGATGATTTCTTATAGTCCGTTTGTGGCAACAATTCCAATCGTCGGACGTCCCCTAAATACAGAATCTATATACATTGAAAAGTGGGGTGGAAAGCTTTAAAAAAAAAAACTTGGGGGTGGAAAATTGCTACAAGCTTTCATTGACTGGATTCTTCCCAGTCAAGCAAATATATTATTTCGACAAAGAGAGGTTCCAAATCTTTTTTTATTTTTCCATACCAACCGTATCGTGTTTGATATGCCTTCGACCATAATTGAATTTTTTTTTCTAGCTTTATGAGGATTTTTGTTTTTTTTGTTTTTAATATTAACGAGTGTATTACGGCAAGATCGGTTGGTCGTCTTTTATTTTTCCATTTTCTAAGTTTATGAATAGACTCGTTTAGTTGATTAGAATAAAATACGGTTAGTATCTAAAAAGTTACTGATGACTTAAACTTTGGGTTGGAGACATTGGACTTTTTTTTTTTTTTGGGCATATGTGTCCTTTTCTAACTTGTCATTTATTCAACGATTCAACGTTTAGGTCCATGACAAAACAATGAATGAACTTGATCGAGTTTTTAGAACCTGCAACTGCAGAAGAGATTCTAGCCAGTCAGGGAACGAGTCTCTTAGCTGGTTGTTTCCAACATCAAGAACTTCAAGATATCTACAATGCTCCAAAGATCTAGGCAGCGGTCCTTCCAGCTCATTCCCATTCAAATTAATATACCTCAACCTGTTGCCCTTTGCGAATGTTGCAGGGATGGGGCCGTGTAGTTTGTTCATTCGCAAATCAACAACTTCGAGACTTGTACTTAAATCTCCAAGGCATTGAGGAGTAATTCCACTCAAGTTGTTTTGAGATAAATCGACAAAGCGAAGGGATGTCATGTTGCAAATAGAAGTTGGGATATCTGCTGATAACTGATTTTTCGAGGCAACAAAGTAGTATAAACCAGGTGCTGATGGAATTGATAGAGGTCTTGAAAAAAAAGTTGGAATTAAGGTCTAGAATTAGCAAGTTGGAAGTGGCTCTATTATTGGTTAAATAGTTGTGGGAAAGATCTAAATGAAAAATCAAATCTATGCTGACTTCCCATCACAAATTGGGAACACTTCACGGTATTTGGTTAAATGAAAGGTTTAGACTGAATAAATGTTTTGAATATATGAGGAAGTGTGGGAACTAACTTATGTTGCAGGATGATAAACCGAAAATCAAGAGGCTATCAAATGTATAATTTATGGAGTTGTTAAAAATTGATTGATAGATTGTTTGAAGAAAGATAAACGGTCTCCGATAAAAGTGCAGCTTGTTTCTCCAACTTTCTAAATATTATATAAAATATTTGCAATATTATATGTAGAAAAGTCTAGAAGCAAACAAATCTACAATAAAATAGGTTTTGTATGTTGTTGTAAAGGTATAGCTGAAAACAAGCCTATGTACTAAGGTTCCTGCTTTTGGCTCATGTGTTTATTTCTGAAAAGAATTTTTTTTTTTTTGCTTTAATTGTAAAAGTTTTTTCATTTTTAAAATAAGATAGCAGTTGGATGTGTAAAAAATTTTATTTTGAAAACAAAAAGTTATTAGGAATTACAAAAATAAAGATAACCCTTAATTAAAGACTGCAATCAATATTTGTTTGTAACTTCAAAAATTTTCTTTTTTGTGGTTTTGTACAGGTCATTCCATGAAGGTCGTATAAATCATGGCCGAAACGTTTCCCCCGCAACCCGTCGGTGTAACGACATGACCTAATTACGGTCTTTAATTAACTAATTTAAGCTTTACTACTTAAATGGGTCTTGAATTTGATCACCAAAATTTCAGAGAATTTAAAAAAAAAAAACAAAAAACTTAAATATATCATATCTTACATGAAGTCTACGATCATCCTAATTTTTGTAGATTCAAAACAAAATTACACTTTTCGAAAATCCTAAATCTTAGAAACATTTTTTTAAATCTAAACTTGATTAATTAATAGGCATAAACCGAATACAATCTTTAAACCATCAATATGTCAAATCTACTTAATTAAAATTAGCATAGATATATTTTAAGTTCCGTTTCTTGTGAACCAATTTACTTAATCAAATAAAAATATTATTATCGTTCAAATACTACTAAGCAAAAGAACAAAAAGTGTATTTTAAAATATTCAACATGGCTAAACTTGCTTGTTTTAAATTAAACTAAGCATTCCTTACATTTGGGTCCAATTACTTGATAATAATTACTTTAAAAGAATACAAATTAGTTTATCATAATTTTAGAAGAATTTCATAATTTGCGGAATTTACAATTTGACGGCAGTATCCATAACCCATACCTCGATTGTCTTGATTCAGTCCACGAGTCCATTGAAATCACTTATTGCCTACAACTTGAACAAACATTAATGAGCTTTTGCTCAGTGAGTACAAACATAAGACTCACATAAACAAGATGCATATAATAATGAATGACATTTTAAGAATCGTATAATTATGTTGGTTTCTTGTTTCTTGTTTATTAACTTTTTAATTTGGGTCCCATATGTGTACGTACCCATAACGCGCAACCAATGGGAAGTTGGGGGAGTAACCCCAATCGAACATACCCAAGGTCTTAAAAATGCGGTCATAAATATCCTCACATGAGTGGAGGTTGGTACGACACTTTAACTTTCTTTCACTTTCATTAGCCTCTTACTTTCTTAGGGTGAGCATGCAATTATGATCCCATAAACATCCATTCAAATATCATGATATACACGGTAGTGCATGACATTTTATTCATAGTTAATTTGTGCTTAATATGTTCTTATTATTTTCTTAAAGATTCAGATTTTGAACTTGTGAGATTCGTAGTTGGCGTCACGGCCTCACTTTCTCGCACTGCAGCGCTAAAGGCTCTACCCCAAAATGGTGTACACTGGCACCGCGGCTTCATTCTCGCGCCGCGGCTCCACCAAAGTTCTTCGGAAATTCAAAATTGCAGCGCCACAACTTCAGTTTCTCGGACCGCGGTTTCAAAGGTTCTGCCAATATGGTCTTTTCTTCATATATTTGGCGCCGCGGCTTCATTTTATTACGCTGCGGCTACTAACTCTCGGCCAAAACACATTTTTCTTGCCTTCTAGAGAACTTCACCTTCTAGTGCCGTGGCTTCAATCATTTTCTTCTAAAAACTCCATTTTCGCGCCAAGTTCATCTTCAATGTGTTCCAATTGAACCAAAACATAACTTTTCAATCTATCCTACACATTAAGAAACAAAACACATTAAACGAACAAAAATGCTCGAAAAACTAACAAAACATCGATTCAAAGGTACTCAATTCGTGAGTATAAAACTCACTCATCATTCGTTTTTGATTCGTTATTTTTAGCTTCTTAAACATTCGATCGTTAGGTTTTAGGGTTTAACACCGTGAGGGTTCTCAAAGAGTGCTTTGGCTTGTAATTTTCAGATTGTTGCTTGAGAGATCGAGCTCCATTCATGAGTGAATACCCTAGAGAACAATTGCAGTTGTCGCCTTCTTTCATTAGCTCGTCTGATATATTACTTACTGTTTAAGGAGAATTACAATAAAGAAGAGAGGGCTTGGAAGGGACGAAAGAGGACATGAGGATTTGTAATTAAATTGTCATTTTGAAAAAGAGGAATAATTTTTCAAATGGTTTTTTGGATAGATATTCAAAACACTCATTTGAAAAAAAGGTTTTCTAACAAATCTGATAAAACCTTAATGTCCTTATTAGTATTGTGTTTCTCAAAGAGTATGATTAAAAGAAGAATCATCTTAATCTGTGTCAAATAAAAAAAGTTCTAACATTTTAAATCTTAAGTATAGAGGTGAAAGAAACATTGCAAACTGAAATATTATTGTGCGAAAAGCTTATCATGGATGGCTACTTTCACAAATAAACCCTATTTTCATTATTTTCATTTTCATATTGAAATGATAGTAAAATTTCACCTTGAAATGTGGTTACTAGACAACATTTTCATTCTGAAATGAAAGTAAAATAAGATAAACCTACAAAACAAACAGGAGGTTGAGAGTTTCCCAACCGAATCATACCATTTTCCTGTATCAAGAAGAATGAATGAAAAAAAGGATAATTAATTATTTTAATCTTGAATTCTGAGATTACAAATAGTATAAACTATATTTTGAATGTTTAAAAAAAAAAAAAAAAAAAACCTAAAAAAAACCTAAAAAAAACCGTGTAAAGTTTTAATTTCGTATTATCACTTGTTAAATCATGTTAAACCATAATTGTCAACTGTTGATTTTGGCTCTACAAGGGTATATCTGTCAAATAGTATTTGATTATTATATAATCCACAAGTATGAAAGGGTAAATTCATTTTGCTTCTAAAAAAACGGTAAATTCATCTATTTAGAGAGGTTAATAATCACTTGTTATCTTAAATCTCTGGGAAAAATAAAATTAAACTAGAAAGAATACAGACAGGATATGGTCTTTAAAATTTTGAAGTGCATTATTTAAAAAAAAAGGTCTAAGATGTTGTATATATTTATACATTGTAATGTTATAAGCCTTTCTGTAAGTTCTCAAGTAGTCAATAAGTGGTGAGTTGATTGCAAAATGACTCTTTTTTTCTTCAGCAAATTTATTATTTTTTAGCTTTTGAGGAATTATGGAAAGAATAGTACTAGGGACACCAACTTTAATCCCAATTTTTTAAGTACCAATTCATGTGTCATCTTTTAATTGGTAGAAGCAATCAATTGATGTGGTAATGTTTTAACCACTTATTAATAAAATAATGACAACTCATCATATACCACATATGTTGGTATTTAAAAGTTGGGATTAGAGTTGGAAAAATACTAGAAAATATCAGTTATGTTCAACATCACATAATAGAGAAGTTGACTCCATTGGTGAGCCTCATGTTGTGCGACCTACCCTCTATTTGTAAGTGATGTTAAACATCACTAATATGTTCCTCTGCATTGCTCTTAGAGTTAATATCCATAACATTTTTCTTATGGAAATGGATTCTTCGACCTCCTCTAAACATTCATTTCAAACTTAAACAACCAAGGGCCCATTTGGAACACAATTGGAGTTGGAATATTAGAAATCTTTTGATTGAGCTGATTTCTAGAAATGTGCATTGGTGGAAAAAAAGAGTATTTGGAGTTAAAAAATTTAAAACTTAAAATGCATTCAGGATGAAAAAAGATCAAATTGGATTTTTTTTTATTCCTCTCGACATTCTATGCAATTAAAGGGGAAAAAAATTTAAGCATCTCATTTCGACTTGAAAAATGAAAGTTATGGATTTTTAAAATTTGAGCTTTCTTGAAAATTTTAAAAAAATTAAAATGCATTAGGAAAAATAAAATAAAATAGACTTATTTCATTATTCTCGTCATTCTACACAATTCAAAAAAAAGTTAAAGCAACTTATTTTGACTTGATGTACGAAAGCTATGGACTTTTAAAACTTTGAATTTTCTTGATAATGAAAATAAAAAAGAGATTTAGATACGTAAATAGTGAAATTAGATTAGTTTTGAAGAAAAGATTTAAAAAAAAAAGGGAAAGAAAAAAGAAAGAAAAACTTGATTTGCAGTTAATGCCCCAAACGGCCAAGATTCCTAAGATCATGAATTTGTCTAATGAGTATAAGTTTTTCATAGTTCTGCTTCATCAAGCACTTTCTTAAACTTGTGCATATTCCCATCAATTTGCATTCTAATTGCAAAAAACCAAATAAACGTAGAAAAAGAGTAGAAAAATCTTCCAATTGAAGATGAGAAATTAAAAAAATAATAATAATAAAATAAAATAAAATTTGTGCCTCTCAACATACCCAAAAATGACAATTCTCAATAATTATAAGCACGTAGAAAGGAAATGCATCGCTTGTAACAAGATTTAAGAGCCGGAAAAAAATAGAAAAAAGAAAAAAGATCTCATCGTGTACATTTATACAGCAAACATAAATAACTTTCTATTTTTCATGAATTTCAAATAATAGAAGTTCACAATTATGTTGTAGGTTCAAGATAATTCAAAACCCGAGCATACTTCTCAATCCTATCAGTAGAGTGATTCTCCTTGAGCTTCATGAATACGAGACCAGTGAGCAAACTATCCGAACCGGCTTGGTGAGACGCACCAATTCTCTGCACTCGGAGCGCATTCGCAGCGTCTTGCAACCCGCCGTAAAGGCCGTCGGTGAATTTGATCACATACTTGACGTCGTAGAAATTAGGGATATAAGTCTCCAGCAACTCAAGGAACGCTCTTGTGTCTCCGGAAGACGTTCGCCACGAAGGAGCTTGACAACGTACCCGAAATCAAACGAGCCGTGGAACACAATCCAATGCACCTGATTGAGCCTCGTCGGATCTTTCATCACAATCCCTGAAGACATCAACAGCTCACCAAACCTATGAATGTCCACTCCCTTTTCTTTAAACTCGTCGAACTTAATGCCGTGTTTCTTTAAAAGCTCGATCGATTCGGGGGCACAGGCGTGTTTGTCTACAAGTTCATCGAATTCGCGGAAATTGAATTGCCAAACGCAGTACTTGCCCGTCCCACAGGTGGGGAGATTTCCTTTCTCATCAAAGAATGTCAAACCCAATTGGATTAACTTGGTATGATTCACGTTCATCTTTAGAAATTCGTAGTACGTTTCCTGGAATGCGTGTCTCTTAAAAACGTTTCCTGGGAACTCAGTGTCCATTGCAACATAGACGAACTTGGGATCTTCAGCGATTGATTTTATCATTTCAAACTCTTCGTCAAGATTTTCATTCCAAACATCCCTTATCTGAACCAAATCTTCCGTTATCGGGTTCGCCATTTCTTCTTTTGGTTCTGAGCCGATGACTGAACCTTCCATACTAACGAAAACCCAAGAACCACAAAACTGGACCAAAAAGAAAAACAGAACTTTAAGAAAAATGTCACATTATGTCAAAAGCGAGAATAACCCCATTTCTTGAAATTCAGAAAAAGAAAGATTCAAGTCATTACCTACTGAAACCAAGAATGCCCTGTTGAAGATTTGGGAAATAGTGAGTCTCCAACCGATCACTCGTCTATGAAACCGGCTCTTTTTGTGTAGTTTCTTGGAGAAGATTTCTTTAATGATGAGAAATGGGAGTTCTCTGTTCTCTCTTCTTCTTCTTTGTTTTTTTTTTTCAGAGGAGAGGAAAAAGAAAAGATAGAGCAACAGAAAAAGGGAAGGTTTTGTTTTGTAGTCGTTTATATAGGGGAGGTTGGATTGGAGCGTTTGTAGCCTTGTTCTGCTTCTTAAGTTGTCACAATTGCATGGACACTGATTTTGAAAGACGCTTCACGTAAGCTTTTTACTGGCCATATATACACACACACACACACGAATATGTGTGTGTGTGTATATATATATATTCATTTCTTTTGCTAAGTACTTATGTTATCTACGGCCTGTTTGTAATTTGGGGAATTCTATTGCTCTGTAGTCTACTTCACCAAACGAATTTAAAGAATGGAGTCTGGTTCTGTCAAAGAGCAAGAAAATCGAATATTATAAGAAAATTGTTTTTTTTTTTTTTTTTTTTAATGTTTTGATGACAAAGTTTGAAAAAAAAAAAATCGCTAAAAGGAAACATGCATGATTTTATTTTATTTTTTGCGGTTTTCCACTTCCTTTTATGCTTTATTTTTTATTATTTATTTATTTTTATTTTTTTAGGAAACGATCTTGTTCCCGCTCTCTTTTTTACTATATCTTAGTAATAGAAAACTTATGATCTTAATCACAAAATTATTTTCTCTAACTTGATAAGAACATGAAAGTAAGTTCGTGTTTAATTGGGGAAATAAGTGCCTATGGGAAGTTAGAAGTAGCAAATTTTTTTCTTCTTTAAAAAAAAAATCCCTACGTCATGTTGATCCCCCTAAATTAGTAAACATCTCCTCTGTTGAATATATATATATATATATATGTATGTATGTTCAGGTAGAGACAGCTTAGTTACTTAAATCTCAACTTCAAATCAATGCACTTTGTGATTTGGACTTCATGTTTCATTGGCACTACTTAAAATCCTTTATAATAAATTAAAAACAAAATAGGGGAAAGAAGTACAAAAAACAATTTTCAGAAAATTCCTTAAAAAAGAAACAATTTTCATAAAATAATTAAAGTAAACAACATGATTTTAAAATATTAGAATAAAAAGCAGATTTATCAGTTAATGATTTATTTACGTACTGAAAATATATCATATAACTAGGAGATTTTCTATATACCTGATAAATATGATATTCACTTTAAATATTTTAAAACCTTGTTCTTTACTTCAATTAAAAAAAATAAAAAAAAAGCTATTTACTACAATTTTCATAAAAAAGGTGTATTATACATAAAAAGAAAACAAAAAAAAAAAAAAAAAAAAGGCTTTAGTAGAAACAAACTACCCCGCCATTACTAGATTTTGCGACCTTCCCATAATCGAGCCGAATGTAAGTCCAAACCTGAATCCAAAATCAAACCATCCTCTCCATTATTCTTCACCTTATCATTCTCCTTATGCTCGATATGGTACACCGTACACCAGACACGATGATCTTTTGGCCTCCTTCAAACCCTTTGTGATCAAACACCACGAGCACCCCGAATCATGAAACATGTTGCCTTCGATAGTTACTGCTTACAAAGCTTGCCAGTATCGGCATTGCCGCGGGCTCAGGAGCTCAAAATTAGGGTCGAGATAGGGGAAATTTGGGAGTCCATAATTGAGAAGTTGTCGTCAAGAGGCTTACTATTCAAGGTGAATTACAACAAGGAAGAGAGGGCTTAGAAGGGACGAAAGAGAACATGAGGATGTGTAATTAAATTGTCATTTTGAAAAAGGGAACAATTTTTTAAATGGTATTTGGGTAGATGTTCGAAACACTCATTTGGACAAAAATAATTTTCTAACAAATCTAATAAAACCTTAATGTCTATAACATATTTAATAGGGTATGTGGGTGAGTATTTGTTTCTCAAGAGAGTAATGAACACATTGAAAGAAGAATTATCTTAATCGGAGTTAAAACGAAAAAAGTTATGACATTTTAAAATTTAAGGAGAAAAGAAAAATAAAATTTGATATGAAAATCTAATATTGTAAATATCATGAGTGGCTAATTTATAAATAATTTTCTAACAAATCTAATAAAACCTTAATGTCTATAACATATTTGATAAGGTATGTGGATAAGTATATGTTTCTCGAGAGAGTAATTAACATGTTAAAAGAAGAATTATCCTAATTGGAGTTAAAATGAAAAAGTTATGACATTTTTAAACTTAAGGAGAAAATGGAAAAAAAATTAGTATGAAAATCTTATTTTGTAAAACACTTTTCATGATTGGCTAGTTTCACAAATAAATCCTAACTCATTTTCATTCTAAAATGAAAAAAAAATCACCTTGAAATGCGTTTACAAGACACCATCTTCATTATGAAATGAAAATAAAATAAGATAAATTTAGAAAACAAATGGGGGGTGGAGAGTTTCACAACGGAATCATACTATTTTGGAGAATTTCGGGGTTTGTAATTGGGGCTCTGGAGAGTGTTTGTCTCCTGAGAAAATAGAGAGAAACTGAGAGACACTGTTGTATTGAGAGTTCCTGTGTTCTTGTGAGAGATTGAGGGTGTACAAATCTTCAGATTATTGGATTGAACTACGGACGACACATTCCTGCCTCGGAAGTAGTATCAATTCGATCCGAACCGAGTAAAATCTCTTGTTCCTCTTCTCTGATTACTTTCTATTATGTTTTTCCTTTAGATTGCTCCTTCTCTTGTTTCGGTTTTCTGCTGTGTTTTGTTGATTTCAAGTGCAGGAATCCAAGGCCAATTCCTCACATTAGGTAAATAGGTTTTTTGTTTTTTTTTTTTATGTTAAACAGTCGATTTTTTTTTTATATAGGAAAATATTCGTTAATCAATGACTATTTAATGATTGACTGTAGTCAGCTAGTTAAAAAATATATAATCATTGATTAACCATGCTCAATCAATGATAGTTTGAATTTTTTTTTTAAAACAGTTTTCCTAATATTTCAAAACTTCGGTCATTTATTAATAAAATTCTTTTAAGAAAATATCATTTACCCACAAATCTTTTGTTTCTTTGAAAGCCGAGAATAGCTTTTTGAGGAATTATGGAAATGGATTCTTCAGCCTCCCCTAAAGATCCTGAATTAGGCCCATGATTGAAGGGGTTCATGTTTTTCATTGTTCTGCTTCATGGGATTTGGCTTCCTCAAGATCTTTCTTTATTAGGAATAATACTTAGACTGTGTTAGTCTCTCTGTATTCGTTATATTGTATTTGTTATTTCTGTTATAGGTTTGTTATAGATTGTACACGTGTAAGCCTATAATTAGTGTGCATAGTCTATTTATGCTTAGCTGTAACCAACTATCTCAATGAATGAGAATTTTGACTTTTCTTCCTCAGATATACTTTTCTCTCTTTCTTCATCGTTCTCTTCCCAAAACTCTTTTCCTTATATGGTATCAGAGCCAATCTTTCCGGCAATGCAGCACTTTCCGACGACAGAAAACGGAGCTCAAGGTGGAGGTCCTTCAAGGTCGACAACAATGGCGACAGAGGCAAACTTACAGAGGTTTCTTCCCATTTCTTTCTCTCACCCGATTGGGACAAAGCTGGATCAAAACAATTTTCTGATCTGGCGAAAACAGGTTCTTTCTTTAATCAAAGGTTATCGTCTTCAGAATTTCTTGTTTGGTTCTTCTCCTCCGGCGAAATTTCTTTCTGCTAAAGATGAGATTCTTGGAAGAGTTACACCTGAGTTCTTGGATTGGGAACAACAAGATCAATTAATCATGTCCTGGCTTATGGCATCCATGACTGAAGGAATTGTTTCTCGAATGGTGAATTGTGACTCGTCTGCACAAATCTGGAGAATGATCGAAGTGTATTTTGCCAGCCAAATAAGGGCTAAGGTAACACAGTTCAAAACTCAACTTCAGTCTACCAAGAAGGGATCTTTGACGATCAATGAGTATCTACTCAAGATCAGGGGCTTTATTGATCTTTTAGCTCTAGTAGGTCATAATATGACTGTAAAGGATCAAATCGATGCAATTTTTGAAGGTTTACCCTCAGAATACGATTGTGTTGAACTAGCTATTAGTTCAAGAACAGATAACTACTCTGTGGAGGATGTGGAGGCTCTACTTCTTGCCTATGAAGTCAAACTTGAAAAGAATGCAAAATCTCTCGACTCAGCTTTGGCTAATGTAGCTACTGCAAACTATGCACAAAGCAAGCGACAACTCTACCCTAATTCCTCTGACCGTGGGATTCCCAGTTCCAGATTCACTCCTGGTTCTTATTCTTCTTACAATGGTGGTTCTTTCTCCAACAATCGTGGAGGTCCTCATGGTGGTAGAGGACGTTTTGGCAATGGTGGAAGATTTGTTGGTGGTCGTGGCAATGCAAATTGGAATTCAAGTGGTAATTGGAATCATGCTAACTCTGGTGGGAACAAAGTGGTGTGTCAACTGTGTAACAGAGTTGGTCATGAAGTTCTACAGTGCTACTACAGATTTGATCCCTCTTACAAAGGGCCAGGGCAATCATTTGGTCGAGTTCAAGGCAATGTTGCCTTCCTTGGTGAATCTTCTCATAGCCCAGAGGACCCTCAACTTACTGCTATGCTGGCTACTCCTGAAACTGTCTGTGACAACAGTTGGTACCCTGATTCAGGTGCTACCAATCATGTTACTTCTGAAACTTCCAATCTGATGTCAAAGGCTGAATACAATGGACCAGAACAACTTTATGTTGGTGATGGTAAGGGTCTAACTATAACCCATGTTTGTCATTCCATGTTTTCTTCTTCTTTAGAGCCTTCTAGATGTCTAATACTAAAACAACTACTCCATGTACCTAAAATCACAAAAAATCTTCTCAGTGTCTCCAAGTTTGCTCATGATAACAAAGTGTATTTTGAATTTTATTCTACTGTCTGTTTTGTTAAGGACCAGGCAACTCATACTATTTTGCTGATGGGGAAGCTTAAGGATGGCCTTTATGTGTTCGATAACAACCAGATCTCCCTACAACATGCTTTAATCACGTCTCAGTCGTCATCAACCTCACAGGAGCACAAACCTACTGTTTTTGCTTCTTCTACTAATTTTCCTAGTTCTGAGTCCTCAGATGTACCACATACACCTTGTACAACATTTAATCTGTGGCACAATAGACTTGGCCACCCCTCAGATAAGGTTGTAAAAAGTGTTCTTGCCAAATGTAAGATTTCCTATTCTAATAAAATGGTCCCTTCATTGTGTCAAGCGTGTTGCTTAGGTAAATTGCACAAACTTCCTTTTCCTATTTCTAACACAGAATACACAAAGCCATTGCAATTAATCCACTCTGACTTATGGGGTCCTTCACCTACAACTTCAGCCAATGGATATCGCTATTATGTTCATTTGTAGATGCTGCCACCAGGTTTACTTGGATTTACATGCTCAGGCAAAATCAGACACTCTTCAAACTTTGAAAACTTTAAAAAGCTAGTAGAGTTGCAACTTAATTCAAAAATTCTTGCTGTCCAAACTGACTGGGGAGGTGAATATAGGCCATTTACTACCTTGCTACAATCATTTGGTATTGTTCATAGACACCCTTGCCCTCATACTCATGAACAAAATGGTCTAGCAGAGAGAAAACATAGAACAATAGTTGAACATGCTCTTACTTTACTTGCAAAAGCCTCTCTGCCTTTAAAATTCTGGGATGAAGCATTTAGGGCCTCAGTGTTTGTATCTAATAGGCTTCCCACACCTGTACTTGGAGGTATGTCACCGTTAGAAAAACTTTTTCATACTCCTCCTGTTTACTCTCAGTTAAGAGTTTTTGGCTGCTTGTGCTTTCCAAATCTTAGACCCTACAGTCACCATAAGTTCAACTTTCACTCATCTCCATGCACCTTTTTAGGATATAGCCTAAATCATAAGGGTTATAAGTGTCTAGATTCTTCTGGGAAGATTGTCATTTCCAGAGACGTTCTTTTTGATGAATACACATTCCCTTTTGCTCAAAAACCTACCAAAGAGTCTCACTCTCCTAATCCCTTGTCTCTCATCTCTCCATTACCTCAACCTTGTCCACTTCCGTCTCCCAATTCTTCCATTTTGCCTCCTGCACCTGCGTCAAGTCCTAATCGTGAAATCATGGATGACACAACTATTGTTAGATCTGCCCCTATTTCCACTATCTCTGATGTATCACAGGTTGCTGCCCAAACAAGAAGAACAGGTACCGGTGATGGAGATGCTGAAAATACTCATCCTATGGTGACTAGAAATAAGGATGGTACTCGGAGGCCTAAAGTTTTTATAGCTAGCAAAGAACCTACTTCTGTTGCAGCTGCCTTGCAAGATCTGAATTGGAAACAAGCAATGGAAGATGAGTATTTGGCTTTGATGAGAAATGACACATGGTCATTAGTTGATCTTCCATTAGGCAGGAAGGCTATTGGCTGCAAGTGGGTCTACAAAGTAAAAGAAAATCCTGATGGTACAGTGAATAAGTATAAGGCTCGGTTGGTAGCAAAGGGCTTTCATCAGGTGGCTGGTTTTGATTTCAATGAAACCTTTAGCCCAGTTATCAAGCCAACAACAATCAGAGTTGTGCTCACTATTGCTCTCTCAAGAAGTTGGACAATCAGGCAACTTGATGTTAATAATGCGTTTCTTAATGGGAATCTAGTGGAAGAAGTATATATGGAGCAACCCCCTGGTTTTCAGGATCCTAGCAACCCTCAAAAGGTGTGTCGACTCCATAAATCCCTCTATGGCCTCAAACAAGCACCTCGTGCATGGTTTTTAAAAACTCTACGATGCACTGATTTCTTTTGGCTTTGTCTCAGCCAAATCGGATCAATCGTTGTTTGTTAGGATCACTCCTCAGTCAACTTTGTTTGTGTTGGTCTATGTGGATGATATTCTGTTGACTGGGAATGATGTTCATGCAATACAGGGACTGATCACTCAGTTGAATGGGATGTTCTCACTCAAGGACCTTGGAGAGATAGACTATTTTCTTGGGATTCAGGTTAAACACACTGAGTCTGGTTTACACTTATCCCAGACAAAGTATATTACAGACCTCCTAGCAAGAGCCAAGATGCAGTTTGCCAAACCAGTCTCTGCACCTATGACACACGGGTTGAGATTGACAGCTTATGGTAGTGATCCAGTGCAAAGCCCTCAACTCTACAGAAGTATTGTTGGTGCTCTTCAGTATGTCACCATCACACGGCCAGAGATAGCTTATAGTGTGAATAGGGTATGCCAATTTATGCATAATCCCTTGGAAGCTCACTGGAAAACTGTAAAACGGATTATGAGGTATCTAGCAGGAACTTTGGATTATGGCCTTCATCTAAGAAAATCTTATCTCCAAGGCTTCAATCGAGACCTCAACATTGTTGGATTATGTGATGCTGACTGGGCCTCAGATTTGGATGACAGAAGATCCACTTCAGGCTATTGTGTTTACTTGGGCTCTAACCTTGTCTCCTGGTCTTCGAAAAAGCAGCACACAGTCTCAAGGTCCTCAACAGAGGCTGAGTTTCGAGCCTTAGCCAGTCTAGTAGCAGAAATTACGTGGTTGCAGTCCTTACTAGGTGAACTTCAAGTGCTTCAAGGCAAGAATCCAGTTATTTGGTGTGACAATGTCAGCACAGTGATGTTAGCTGGAAATCCAGTTCTTCATGCTAGAACAAAGCATATTGAACTGGATCTTTACTTTGTCAGAGAAAAAGTCTTGTAGAAGAAAGTGGAAATCAGACATGTTCCCTCCCAAGATCAAACAGCAGATGTTTTTACTAAGGCTATTTCTAGCTCTCGATTTGTGGACATGAGAATCAAACTCAGAGTTGAACAGTTATCCACTCTGAGTTTGAGGGGGGATATTATGAATAATACTTAGACTGTGTTAGTCTCTCTGTATTCGTTGTATTGTATTTGTTATTTCTGTTATAGGTTTGTTATAGATTGTACACATGTAAGCCTATAATTAGTGTGCATAGTCTATTTATGCTTAGCTGTAACCAACTATCTCAATGAATGAGAATTTTGACTTTTCTTCCTCAGATATACTTTTCTCTCTTTCTTCATCGTTCTCTTCCCAAAACTCTTTTCCTTATATTCTTAAACTTATGCATAGTCCCATTTGTTTGCATTCTAATTGCAGAAAACCAAAGAAACGTAGAAAAATAGTAGGAGAATCTTCCAATTGAAGGTGAGAAAAAAAAAAAAAAAAATTTGTGCCTCTCAACATACGCAAAAATGACAATCCTCAATAATTATAAGCACTTAGAGGGGAAATATACGACTTATAACAAGATTAAAAGGGAAAAAATACAGAGAAAAAAGATCTCCTCGTGCACATTCATATAACAAACATAAGTAACTTTTTTTTCCCCCCTTCAATTTCAAATAATAGAAGTTCACAATTATGTTTTAGGTTCAAGATAATTCAAAATCCGAGCATACTTCTCAATCCTATCAGTAGAGTGACTCTCCTTGAGCTTCATGAACACAAGACCAGTGAGCAAACTATGCGAACCGGCTTGGTGAGACGCACCAATTCTCCGCACTCGGAGCGCATTCGCAACGTCTTGCAACCCGCCGTAAAGGTTGTTGGTGAATTTGATCACATGCTTGACGTCGTAGAAATTAGGGATATAAGTCTCCAGCAAATTAAGGAAACGCTCTTGTGTCTCCGGGAGACGTTCGCCACGAAGGAGCTTGACAACGTACCCGAAATCAAACGAGCCGTGGAACACAATCCAATGCACCTGATTGAGCCTCGTCGGATCTTTCATCACAATTCCTGAAGACATCAACAGCTCACCAAACCTATGAATGTCCACTCCCTTTTCTTTAAACTCGTCGAACTTAATGCCGTGTTTCTTTAAAAGCTCGATCGATTCGGGGGCACAGGCGTGCTTGTCTTCAAGTTCATCGAATTCACGGAAATTGAATTGCCAAACGCAGTACTTGCCAGTTCCACAGGTGGGGAGATTTCTTTTCTCATCAAAGAATGTCAAACCCAATTGGATTAACTTCGTGTCATTCACATTCTTCTTAAGAAAGTTGTAGTATGGTCCTGAGATTTGGTATTGCTGATAAACATATCCCGGGAACTCAGTGACCATAGCAACATACTTGAACTCTTTAACGATTGATTTTATCATTTCGAACTCTTCGTCAAGATTGTCATTCCAAACATCCCTTATCTGAACCGAATCTTTGGTTATCGGGCTCGCCATTTCTTCTTTTGGTTCTGAGCCAATGACTGAACCTTCCATACTAACGAAAACCCAAGAACCACAAAACAGGACCAAAAAGAAAAACAGAATAACATTAAAAAAAAAATGTCACGTTATGTCAAAAGCAAGAATAACCCCATTTCTTGAAATTCAAATAACAAAAGATTCATTTCATTACCTATTAAAGCCAAGAATGCCCTGTTGAAGATTTGGGAAACAGCGAGCCTCCGACCGATCACTCGCCAATGAAACCGACTATTTTTATGTCGTTTCTTCGAGAAGGTTGGGATGGTTCGGAGGCCAACAAACGAGGGTTTCTTTAATGATGAGAAATGAGAGATCTTTTTTTTTTTTTTTTTTTTGCTTCTTCTTCTTTTTTCCCCAGAGAACAAGAAGAAGAAATGACAGAGAAGGGAGAAACAGAAACAGAAAAGGGAAGGTTCTGTAGTCGTTTATATAGGGTGGTTGGATTTGAGTGTTTTTAGTTGGCCTCACTTCTGTTTCTTACGTTGTCACATCTGCATGGACATATATACACACACGCAAATATATATATATACACACACAGATGTATATTATATGTTTCATTTATTTCGCTAAGTACTTACGATCTGTTTATGATTTGCTGATTTCTATTGCCCGTTAGTCTGCTTCACCAAAGAATTTTAAAGAATGGAATCAGGTTCTGTCAAAGAGCAAGAAAAATTAAAAGATTACAGGGAAAAGAATTTTTTCCTAAGTATTGAGGACAAAGGTCCGAAAAATATATTTGCTAACCTGTGAGTTTGTGTTTAAAATTGGAGTCGTATTGCATAAATATTTTATTTTAATTTCTAATTCCCTCTCTCATGTTTACTGAATTTAGTAATAAAAAATTTTATCAATTTAATTACTAAAATATCTTCTCTACTTCTACTTGATGAGGACAACTCAAGTATTTTCGTATTTATTTGAGGAAAATGAGTACCAAGAGGTATTAAGATATAGTATTCTTTTTTTTCCCCCCTCGTTTTCAAAGACTTGATCCACTAAAATAGTAAACATATCCTTTTGTTGGGGAAAAAAAATTTCACACAGAGACAGCTTATATTTGTAAATCTCAACTTCAAATCAAATGTACTTTGTGATTTCGATTTGATGTTTCATTAGCACAACTTCAAATCCTTAATAACATAAAATGGTGTTGTGCATTGATTAATGTCCAAATATGCACTGACAAAGCAGTCGGTTGTAATATAAATCGGGAGGTCGTAACTATAAGAAAGCGACAGCAAAAGCGAATAATATTAGTAGAGATAAACATTAAAAAGACAAGAAAATAAAATAATAAAAAGTGAATATATTTTGATTGATTTTTGCGATTGAGAAAATAAACAAAATATGAAAAAGATAAGAATTAGTTAGAGAAAAATTCAATAACAAATGAGACGAGGCGTTGTGAATCTTTCATATGCTTCGTTTTCTAATTCGAATCAAGTTTTCAATTTATGATTCAATTACAAGTTTCACATCCGAAACAAGCAACCGAAAATATGGAATTAAAAACCAATAAAAATAAATAAATGTGTTTCGGTGGATTAAATCTTAATTTTAAACCAAACAGACTTATCGTTACAAGCTATCCAAAATCGATAAGATATTGTTTTAGCAAATTGCAGTAAAAGATAACTCATAAAACAAATTATGTCAAAAATAAAATATGACAATATTTCATGAGCAAAGCATGACTGAATTTAAATAAAATAGTGACACAAAATATTTTGAATAAAAATAGAATAAAATGAAGAGATTTAATCCACTAAAATATATAAAACTTAAAAAAAAATGAAAATGAAAATCAATCCAAATTAGATTACTTCACACATGGGTTCATCACTAGTCTTATCAAAGTGTCTAGCTTAACTTGCAATTCATCTCATAAAATTCTAAAAAGAAAATATGAGATGAAAATGCAAGGTATAAAGAAAATACAATAAAAACACACTCCAAACTTAGCCAAAAAACGCTGAGAAGCCCTGATTATATAGCCATGAAGTCCAACATGCTAGAGAGAATTTTGGCGCAACAAATCCGCCACCCAAGCTGGTAAATCAGCTGGAGACTCGTGGAAAACCAGCTAGGGCTAAGGATTAGGACATCTAATTTATTATATAATACAATAAAAACTTAAATTATATAATAAATTATATCAACAAAAAATTGTATTTTAGTGCCCTTAACATGCATTAAAAGAGAACCCAAAAAAAAAATAAAAAAAAAAATAGTAGAAACAAATTACACGAGGAATTGAGGACATCTCTATTTGAGATTATTACAGAACTTGGTGACAAATTGAGAGAGGCTTGCTATTCAAGGTGAATTAGAATAAGGAAGCGAGAGGACTTGAGGATGTGGAGAGTTTCCCAATTCAATCATACCTGTTTCCGGCTCAAGAACAACGTATAAATTCCTCCCTTTTTTTTTAATGAAAAAAATATATTTTTTTTTTGGGTTATTTATTGTTTTAATCTTGTATTTTGAGTTTATAACAAGTATATTCTATATTTTGAACGTAGTAAAAAAATTCTACTTGTAAAGGTAAGAATCATTTTAAATATTGATCGTGTTTATCATGTTAAATCATTCTAAAGTATACTTCATATTTAGGTCAATTGCTGATTTGGCTCTTAAATTAATGAATTTACTGTTAACTTACAAATAAATGAATAAGTAAGCACAATTAGGCGTTGAAAAATCATGAACATATAATTTTTAAGTTTAAGTACAAGGGTATACCTGCTAGCAAAAAGTACAAGGGTATATCTGTTAATTAGTGTTTGATTATAAATTTATACACAAGTTAGAGAAGGGTTTATTTTTCTTTTTTAAAAAAAGGGTAAAGTCATCTACGTAGAGGTTAAAATCACCTTATTATTATTATTATTTTGCCCTCAAAATAGAGGTTAAAACCACTTGTTATCTTAAAAACTGAAACCCCAAAAAAAAAAAAAAAAAAAAAAAAAAAACAAAAAAAAAAAAAAAACGAACGAACTTAAACTAACAATGATACAATTTTGATATGATTTTAAAATTTTAATTGTGTTTTTTTTTAAAAAATGTCTAAAATGTAATATATATAATGTTTTGATGAGTCTAAAATACTTAGGGAAAAAAGGAGTAAATAGCAGATTCTTGAAAATATACAAATAAATAGTAAATGTATAAGGTTAATAGATTATTGCATGAAATAAATAATCTAGTTATCTAATAGATTTGTTATTTTTGATTTCAAATATATATATATATTTTTTCTTTACTTAGGGAATGTGAGAATTCAAAATCTTCATTTTATCGTGATGTCACATATGTAATTATTGTAGAAACAAAAAAATCAATTTGGGAACAAAAGAAAACTAAGGTTTCTTATTCGAATCAATGAATCAAAATAATATATCAAAAGAGGTTTATATAGGCTAAATAGAGAATATAAAAAGACTAATATATCATTAGCTATTGAAAAGAAGGAAACCTAATAATAATATGAAACAGGCAATAAAATAATATAAAACTATATCATCTAACATCCTCCCTCAAACTCACGATGCTGCTGCAAGTAACATTGAAAGTTTGTCAAATAATGAATGAAAACGTGAAGCGGAAAGTGTCTTGGTAAACATATCAGCAATCTGTATGAAAGAAGAAACGAAAGGCAATGTGATTGTGTCAAGTTGATAGTGATGTCGAATGACATGACAATCAATCTCAATATGTTTGGTCCGCTTATGAAACATTGAATTGCGGGCAATTTAAATAGCACTCTTACTATCACAATATAAGGGTAGGTCGATGAAGAAAAAACACCCATATCTGCAAGCAACCAACGCAACCAGACTATCTCACAAGTATTAGAAGCCATAGCATGATATTCTGCTTCAGTGGAGGATCGAGAAATATCATATTGCTTTTTACTCTTCCAAGAAATAAGAGAGTCACCCAGAAAGATACAAAATCCAATGGTGGACTTGCGATCCGTCAGATTACTAGCCTAATCAGCATCAGAGTAAGCACACAGCTCTAAGGACGAAGTAGATGGAAGTAAAAGACTCTAAAACTAAGTGCCCTGAAGATACCTCAAAATACGTAGAACAACAGCCCAATGAACTGCAGTAGGTGCAGTGACAAATTGACTAATTATATGAACCGCATGTGCAATATCTGGCCGAATGATAGTGAGATAAACCAAGTTACCGACAATAGTACGGTATAAACTAGGATTCAGCAAAAGAGGACCATCAGAAGGAGTATATCGAGCATAGTCTCAAGAGGTGTATCAACAATCATATTATCAGTAAGACGTGCACGCTCAAATATATCAACTATATACTTTGATTGGGAGAAAATATAACTTTTCGGAGAACATGCAACCTCAATGTCCAAAAAATAACGTAGTGAGCTCAGATCTTTCATGGCAAAGCAACGTACTAACTCAATCTTCAGTGCTTCAATACTGTCAACATCATCACCAGTAATAATCATATCATCAACATATAAAGATAGTAGAATACGACCTGCCCCAGTACATCTGACAAACAAAGCTGAATCATGATGACTAGAGCGAAAGCCAAGCGAAGTAATCACTGTAGAAAACTTCTCAAACCAGGCTCGGGGTGCTTGTTTGAGACCATAAAGAGCTTTTCTAAGCAGGCAGACTTCACTAGGTTGATGAGAAACACTAGGAGGAGGTACCATGTAAACTTATTCATGAAGATCACCATTCAAAAAGGCATTTTTTACATCCATCTAAGATATGTGCCATTGACGAACAGAAGCAATTGCAATGAGTGTAACGCCGAGCTTAATTATTTTAAAATAACTAAGTTTAACAAATGTGTTTAGTATCTTATTAGTATTATTATTAAGTGCTCATTAGTAGTTATGTTAATTATTTTATATGAAATATTTTTTTTAAGAATTTATGTACTACAGAAATTGTTTAACTACATTTTTTTTAAGTAACTGTGCAGGGGGAGAGTTAACAACCACCGGAAGTGAAGCTGATCGATGTGCTTAGTCCATGAGATTGTTTGAATAAGAATGGTAATCTAAAGTTATAGAATATACTTTAAATGAAGTTTATCAAAATTTTCTATGAACATATTTGCAAAGAAAATTTATTTTTAAGGATCTAGCATAATTTTAAATTATTTTGGGCATTTTATGAAAATTTTAAAAGTTTATTTTGTTGTTGTCTTTATACACGTTTTACAGCTGTCTTTAGGTGATATTAAGATGATATAACTAAATTATCTTCTTCCTCACTCCTCTCATCTCCAAACGATTCTAAGTTCATTTAAAAAAAAAAAAAAAAACACAACAACAAAACCAAAAACTCTAACAACTGATCTTCTTCATCATAAGACCTTCTCCTCCTCCTAAATCACAAAACAAATCAAGACTAAGCTTCAATCAAAAGCTCATTCTCGGATTCCACCAAACACCCATTGTTCTTTCAAGCTAGTTGAGCTCAAAGTGGAGTTTGACATCATTTTTGGGGTCCGAATTCTATAAGCTACCTAAGGTCGGTTTCAATTAGGATTTTTAATGGATTTTGAAGCTATTCAAAGTTAGAGATATGAGGTTTTAAGTTATGTGTGATTTGAATTACTTGAGATGTCTCATGTTAAAAGTGTGCTTTGATTTTATTTCAAATGTGTAACTTCTGATTTTATTCAAGATTCTTGATGGTTCTATGTTATTTGAGATGTAAAACATTGTGACGTCTGATTGGAAAAAGAGCTTTTATTGTTTTTAAAGTATTTTATGAAGTTGTATAGAAGGTGTTTGTGAAAATGTTTGACTGAAATTTCTAAAATAGGGCAGTAGGATTTCAAATTTCATTTCTCTGTTTATACCCAGTATTTGAAGCTGAAATTTTGCAAAGTTAAAGTATACATATGAATCTTGCTCCCTACAAAATTTCACGTGAAAATGTTGTAAATTGGATGGTGAATTTTCAAAAGTTAGGTTCTGTTGCTGGAAATTTGTGGACAGCAACTATGTAAAGATTTTGTTTGCGCTTAGAACTTGTCCTAAAGGACCTTAAATGATCTGAAACGTTGAAAAGTGATACTATAATGCATATATTTCTATTTTATATGACTGTTAGTGGACTGAAGTTACTTTTAAATGTAAAATGACTTGATCATGGACCATAGGACAAGCACGATTAACTTCCTCGAAACGGTGGAGTCAATTTATCTGCGGTAGTTCAACTTTAAAGAGGTAAGTAGGTGTAATACCTAGATTTTTTCAATGTTACTATTTCTTTTTAAAGAAATTAAATATATACCATCAAGGTATTATTAAAAGAGAAGCTCGGTTAAGAGTTTTCTTACATTTTATGAGTTTTCAGGATCAATAAAACTCAAAATGGACTATGTAGATTAGCAACGGACCTTTTAAGACAAAAAGGGACGAAAAAGTATATGATTTTACGAAAGTCAAAGTTTGACCAAGAACGGTCAAAGGAGTGACTTTGCAGTATTGTGTAATAAAGAATACTGTAAAAGCCGTCTTTACGGTTGAGATAGCATGATTAGGCTTTGAAACCACCTTAGAAAATCAAGCACACCTAGTAGGAATTAAAGACCAAAAGGGCTTGGAAGTATAAGAAAAAAATTTTATACAGTCCATTTTTACGCAGATAAATTTTGGACTGCAGTCAAGTAAAACATTACTGAATTGTACTGTGTATTAGTAAGCACAGTATTAGATTTATCTGTGTTAGCTTAAAATGGGTTTGCTTTTCATAAATTAGCCAAACAAGGCCTTAGGATGACATCATTTTTATTTGGAATAATGACATCATTCTTATTTGCAATTATGACATCATAATTCCATGAACCAAGCATTAGAAGACAAGTGTCTTGTTCTAGAACAATTTTTTCTTGTTCTACAAGGGGATGGCCGGCCACCTCATGGGGTTATCACCCAATTATCAAAAATTGTGGGGTAAATTTCACAATTAAGCAAAATTCCCCAACCTCTATAAATACCCCTTACACCTATTCATTTTATTCAAGAAATTTGGGGAAACTCTTGCAAAATTCTCTCTTGAAAATCCAGAAATTTGATAAGAGAAGGGAGTGAGAAAATCAAAAATTTTCTTGGGGCTTTTGTTCATAGGAGTTCGGTTTTGAGTTGGGATAAAGCCAAGAAAAGTTTAGAAATTTTTTTTTTGGGTCTCTTGGGTGTGTGGCCGAGTGAGAGAGGGAAGGAGAAAGGGAGAGAAAAAGTTGAAATTTTTTTTGGGTAAACCCTTGGTGTGGTGCTCAGTTTGGAGTGGATCTACCAAGGAGACCAACCCAAAGTTTTTGGTGCTCACATTGGAGGAGTGGCCGTGGGCTAGGGTGAGTTAGGGGGAGAAAGAAATTTTGTGACCAAAACTTGACTTTGGTCTAAGGTAAAAATCTAGAGCCCTAACTCTCTTATTTTGAGTTCAAATTTAAAGTTAAAAGGTGGTTCAATTTGGTTGTAAGGACATAAGCCCATTTTCCATTTTATGCCCTAGTATGGTTGTACGTGCTTGATTTGTAGATCTAGGGGTGTATGGCTTGAATTCTTGCATTGTTGTGCTTGTTTGTGATTGATTTTCATGCTTGATGCTTAGGGTTGTGTGTCCCCTGGTTTTGGTCCAAAATCTGCCCTAGGCAGTGCATGTTGGACTGCTAAGTTTAAGGGTGAATGGATGATGAATGGTTTAATTGTAATGCAAAGTTAGAACCATGCAAACCTAGGCTAGGTTAATGCGGGTTTTGGTTTGCATGGGCACGTTTGGGTTGCATGTTGGTTCATGTGGGACGTTAGAAAATGTTGCATGTATGCTATCTAGGCTCCCGCGTGATCGGTTGAGTTAGATTACACGAAATAGGACGTAAAACGAACTTAAAACCGAGAACTGCCAGTTCGGGTGCCAACTGGCCAGTTTCGGGAAAAGTGAAATTTGAGGCCTTTAGAGGCCGAACTGGGTAAAACGTAAAACATAAAAGTTGTTCAGAACGAGTTTTCCTAGAGGGAAATGCGGTCAGAATCCCAAAATGAGGCTCCAATGGTCTCCGTTTTTACAAAAATCCGTGGCTAGTCTGCCCAGACCCAGTTTACAGGATCAGCCAGTTTCAAACAAAAACTGACGCAAATACAAGCAGAACTGGATTTTTCTCAAAACACGAAAGTTTTAGGATTTTTCGAGAGCTAGAACTTTTGTGAAGATAACTTTTTCAAAATCAGAATGGATTTTTAAACTGACACGGTTTTATAAAGACTGTGCAGGGAATAGGAAATTCCTGTACAGGATTTTCTAAAAACAGTTCCGAAAAATTATATCTTTTCCCAAAACCACTGTTTTGACTAGGGAAACTATTCCAACGGTAGTTTCCAGCCCTAAATGATTTTTCAAAAACCTATTTCAAGGATATGAATTTTTATGAGTTATGTAAAAGATTTTTGAAGTTAATTTACCCAAGTTTCCAAAGAAATGAAAAATGGATTTTTAAACCAAACTGGGTAAGTAAAATGATTTCGGACAATAACCGGAAATAATATTCGAGTTACTATGCCAAGGCCTAGAGCTCAAGTTTGACCCATATAGGGTTAACTTTGATTGATCAAGAGTCTAATTATAATTAACCTTAAGGGTTAGACAAGATAACCCTAAAGGATACTAAGATTAATAAATTGGGCTAAGATATAGGGTTAATTAAGGAAACCCAATAATTATAATAAAGCCCAAGGTTAGGAAGGTAACCTAACCCTAACAGTATGTATAGGGTTTAGCACATGAGGTTACCCAACGTAACCTCTTAAAGAATTAATTCATATTTGGTTGCTATTAATAATAGGGTTACTATTTGTAACCCAGTAAGACATCTAGTATTGGGGACATACAATTAGGATTATGTAAGCATGTTGGTTAGATTATCAACATTCCGCAATAATGATTAGAACCTCACCTATGTCCTTCAACGAGCAGGAGGGAACCTACAGCTGTACTCAGAAAAGAAGCAGCATAACGCAGGATATAGCAAGAGAGGTAAGTACAACCACCGCCTACAGCATAGGCTTTGTTGTGGTACTTGCCTAAGTATGTTAGATGTATGCTAGGAATGTATGTTATGCAGTTGTTGATGCTATGTTATGTTGTTGTTGTTGCTATGTTATATTGTTAATGCTAAGTGATGTTATTGTTGTTATGTTATGTTATTGATATGCTATGCAATATATCATATATTGTATGCTAGGTTATGTAGTATGATAAGTTAAGGTATGTTTATGATGAATGTTATGTTATGATTACATGAAGCATGTAAGTATAAGAGCACGAAGCATGTTCACGAAATCTTATAAGAATAATAAGATCAAGTATGACACGACAAGATGAAAAGAAAGAAAGATGGCGAGCAAATCGCCTGTGTTGTACCGACCCGAGTAAGGTCGGGTTGGACTATGGTTTGAGTTGGAAATGGTTTGGCCGCCCCAACCACTCCATAGTCGCGCGCCCGGTACATACACACAAGTAAGGGGCCCATAAGTAAGATAAGAAATGAAAGTAAGTTAAGCATGACTTGAGCATAAAATAAGCATAAATGGACCCTGCATTACGACATGTATGTTATGTTATGATGAATGAAGATAAGAAATGATATGATATGCATGATAAGTTAAGCTAGAATGTGTAAGGATAAATTATGTTTGTTGTATCACGGTATAGGAGGTTGTACTTGCTGAGCGAAAGCTCACTGTCTTACGTTTATGCTGTAGGTAAGCAACCGTCAGCAATGGTTGATACAAGATGGAAGGGCATGGCGGGGCAAACTGTGAAATGTGGGAAATCTAGCTGCTACGCGTTTTGTTCTTTATGAATTTATGTTATGGTAAATATTTTGCTAAATATACTTTTATATGTTGCACTCGTATGCCATATAAAAATAATAATAATAAAAAAATTTTCCGCTGTTTTCAAGTAAGTATAAGAAGTTCAGTATGTAAGTATGTATGTATGGTAACGGCCTGTGCTAGGCGGGTCGTTACAGTAGGAATTCTACTTACTGTGTCATAGAAACTTAAAAAGTATATGATATAGTGTTTTAATGTTTTTTTTTTTTTTTTGGACAAATGTTTTAACATTTCAAATGAGACTATGGATATAATATTTTCCTTTATTGGAAATAGTATGATTTGCAAGTAGGAAAGCTAAAAGAAAGTACGTGTTATTGAAAGCTTTTATGACATGTTTATAATGTTTTAAAGATTTACAAAATTCTAGACGTGGCCTATGAAATTATGAGAATATCTATGGAATGTGTAACCCCACTATAATGGTGTCATTGTGACTGATTGATACCCACGAATGGGTCCCGAAAAGGACATGATTGATACCAACGTTTGGGATCCCAATAACAATAATGAAAGTATTTGACCAAATCTAAAGGAAATGAATTGTAAATGATTCTGTAGCTTAAGCCCAATTTGTGCCATATCTCAAGAGTTTTCAGGATATGTTTTAAATGTTGATTTGGATTCCTATTTCTTGTAAGAAGATTCAAAATTAATTGAAAACTGTATTTTAGATACAGATTGTAGTTTAAAGGTTTTGTATTTAACTATGTTATGCTTACTGGGCTTTTAGCTCACTTAAAGTTTCATGGCACAGGTGAGGAAGAAAAGCATGAGGAAGCAACATAGTGACGGGCTGAACCTCTTTTGGGAACCTGATGTTATGGAACCTATGTACATACTAAGCTAAAGTTGTTTCATATAAAAAGATTATCAAAGAACTGTGTGGGCTACAATAGAAAAGTTTTGATTTGAGATAGTGCTAATAATTTATGATAGTTTGTAATACTGACTCTTCATATTTTGACTAAACTATGATGAAGAGTCTGTAAATATTTTGTATTAATATCTTATCATACAACTATCTTGATTTTACTATGTTTCTGTGTTATAGCAGATTTTATAAATGTATGGGTTAGTGACATGTTCTAGTTAAGTTTAGTTAAAAGCTAAACTGACTAGGGGGTGTTACAGTTTTTGGTATCAGAGCAAAGTGGTTAAAACGTTTCTGTAGACTAAGTATGTACATGGGGACGTGTCATTAGACCAAAGAATCAGCCAGCCAGTATGTTTTTATTTTAATTGAAAGTAATTATATTAAAATTATATGTTATAATAGTAACCATTATTTTAAATTAATTAAGCAGATGCATTAAGTACAAATGGCTCCAAAGAGAAGACTTAATGATATTGGTGATCGGCAAGAACATCATGAAAATTTGACTCAGCCACAAATGCCAGACATGACTCAGTTTTTCGCTGGTATGGCAAATATGTTTCAACAACAATCGGAACAAATGTGAATACAAGCTGAACATCAAGCTCAGTTGCAAAGGGAACAGTTTAGACAACAAATAGAAATGCAGAGTCAACAGTTCCAGCAATTAGTAACTCAACAAAGAGAGCAACAAAATGTACCACCACCACCTCCTCCAAGAGTTGGAAATCCAGAGCCGTTGTATGAGACATTTTGAAAGCAACATCCTAAGGAATTTTCAGGTACTACGGATGCTATAACTGCTGAAGAATGGATTAAGCATTTAGAAGTCATATATGAATATATGGAGTTAAAGGATAGGCATCGGATTATGTTTGCAGTACGTTTGTTTGAAAATAATGCTAGACACTGGTAGGACTCTGCTAAGTTGACAACGACGGCTATAAATCTTACTTGGAGTGGTTTTAAGGATCTCTTCTACAACAAGTATTTTCTAGAAGAGATAAGAAAAGCGAAGAATTCAGAGTTTGTCCATTTGGTTCAAGAAAACATGTCTGTTAGTGATTACGTCGTGAAATTTGAAGCATTATTTCGGTTTGCTACATGGGTTGCTGATGATGAGAAACAAAAGGTAGATCATTTTGTGATGGGATTAAAAGCTGCCATTGCTAGAGATGTACGAATGGCAAAAGTTAAAGAGTATGCTGAAGTTATCGAGATGGTCATGATATCTGAGCGAGCTTTAGCTGGGGTACAAAAGGAAAACGAGTTGAAACGAAGTCATTTCACTTCTAAGGCTGGTCACTGGAAATCTGGTGGAACAGATAAAGGAAAACAAAAGCAAGAGAATCCTCAGAAGCGACTAAGGCAAGATCAGACAGATTCAATGAAGTATGAAAAGCCGGTTTGTAATAATTATGGTAAGAATCATTGGGGTGAGTGTAGAATTGGTTCCAATAAGTGTTTTAAGTGCCGAAAACCTGGACACATGGCCAAAGATTGTAATAATGTAACAGCTACTCGTAGTGGACAAAAAGGAGTACAGGGTCGAGTATTCGAAATGACTACTGAGGAGGCTGATATGGATCCTTCTGTTGTTACAGGTAATATTTTTATTGATGGAATCATTGCTAGTGTTCTATTTGACTCCGGCTCGACGCATTCATTTGCTTCCCCCGCATTTGCTATGAAGTTGGGACAAATTCCAGAAAAGTTATCAACAAAGTATAGTGTGTCTATTCCATCTGATGAAAGTGTTGGAATCTGATACGATATTAAAGTCTTGCTCAGTAGAGATAAAAGGGAGGACAATGTTTGCTGATTTGGTTGTATTGGATATTAAAAGTTTTGAAGTGGTATTGGGGATGGATTGGTTGTCCAAAAATAGAACAATAATTGATTGCCGTAAGAAGGTGGTTGTTTTCTAGTTGGCTGATGGGCAACGATTTAAATTTAGTGGTGTGAAAACTTCTTCCTCAATTATTTTAGTGATGAAAGCACGAAAGCTGATCAGTAAGGGTTGTAAAGGCTATTTAGCTTATGTAGTTGATACAACAGTTGAGCAAAGTTTAAAACTGGAAGATATGCCAATTATACGGGAATATCTAGAAGTAGTTCCAGAGGACCTTCCAGGGCTGCCACCTAGTCGAGAGATTGAATTTGTTATTGATTTGGTTCCGGGAACAACACCTATTTCTAAAGTACCATATAGGATGGTACCAACAGAGTTGAAGGAGTTAAAGGTGCAACTTCAGGAATTCCTAGATAAGGGCTTCATTCGTCTTAGTTTCTCGCCGTGGGGTGCACCGGTCTTGTTTGTTAAGAAGAAGGATGGAAGTTTCCAACTTTGTATTGACTATAGAGAACTAAACAAGGTTACCGAGAAAAATAAATATCCTCTACCACGTATTGATGATTTGTTTGATCAATTAAGAGGAGCATTGATATTTTCTAAGATTGACTTACGGTCAGGATATCATCAGTTAAAGGTTAAGGAGACTGATATTCAGAAGACTGCTTTCAGAACACGGTAAGGCCACTACGAATTTCTCGTTATGCCTTTTGGACTCACTTATGCACTAGCAGCCTTTACGGACTTGATGAATCAGGTGTTTAAAGATATTCTTGACAAATTTGTCATAGTGTTTATTGACGACATCCTGATATACTCATGCACCCATGAGGAGCATAGTGAGCATTTAATAACAGTATTGCAGATTTTGAAGGAGAACAATTGTATGCCAAATTCAAGAAATGTGAGTTTTGGCTAGAGAAGGTTGCATTTCTTGGACACGTTGTGACAAAGGAAGGGATTTTTGTGGATCCGAGCAAAGTTAAGGCAGTTAGTACTTGGCCAAGACCTAATATTGTTTCAGAGGTTCGAAGTTTCTTAGGTCTTGCTGGTTATTACAGAAGATTTGTTGAAGGATTTTCCAAAATTACCATTCCTTTGACAGCTTTGACAAGGAAGAATGTAAAGTTTGAGTGGTCAACAGCTTGTGAGAAGAGTTTCCAAGAATTGAAAAAAAGGTTGATATCAGCTCCAGTTCTTACACTACCATCTGGAACTGACGGTTTTTCTGTTTACAGTGATGCTTCAAAGAATGAGTTAGGTTGTGTGCTTATGCAAAATGGAAAAGTTATAGCCTACGCTTCTAGGCAGTTGAAGGATTATGAGAAAAATTATCCAACACATGATCTTGAATTGGCAACAGTTGTTTTCGCCCTTAAGATTTGGAGGCATTATTTATATGGTGGAAAGTGTGAAATATTTACAGATCATAAGAGTTTGAAGTATTTATTCACCTAAAAGGAATTGAATATGCGGCAGAGACGATAGCTGTAATTAGTCAAGGATTATGATTGTTTCATCAACTATCATCTGGGCAAAGCAAATGTTGTAGCTGATGCTTTGAGTAGAAAATCTTTGACAAGTCAGAAGCAGATTCAGGCAGATTTATGTAAGTTAGAAATGGAAGTAATGACAGAAGAAACTCGAGCTATTTTATCATCGCTTGTTTTGCAACCAACTTTGATAGACAAGATCAAGCTAAAGCAGGATTCAGATCTGAAGTTACGTTTGAAGGAAAAGGTAAAGCTCATAGATGGTGGAGATTTTCAATTAGCTAATGATGGAACTGTTTACTTCCGAGGGAGAATATGTGTTCCTAATGAGGAAGAGTTAAAGCGTGATATTTTGACAGAGGCTCATGCCACACCTTACTCGATACATCCAGGTAGTACAAAGATGTATAGAGATTTAAGGATGCATTATTGGTGGCCGAAAATGAAGAAAAATGTCGCTCAGTTTGTGGAGCGTTGTTTGGTTCGTCAGCAAGTCAAAATTGAACATTAGAGACCTGCTGAAAAATTACAGTCATTGTTGATACCGGAATGGAAGTGGGAACACATCACGATGGACTTTGTTACTGGCTTGCCAAGAACTCAGAAAGGATATAATTCAATTTGGATAGTTGTTGATCATCTCACAAAATCTGCTCACTTCTTGCCAGTGAAGACTAATTTTAGTATGGATCAATATGCTTGGTTGTATATCAAGGAAATCATTAGACTTCATGGAACTTCAGTCTCAATAGTTTCTGATCGAGATCTGAAGTTTACATCTATCTTCTGGAAGAGTTTGCATAAGGCAGTGGGGACTCAGCTAGCGTTTGGTACAGCATTTCATCCACAGACCGATGGGCAATCAGAAAGAACAATTCAAACATTGAAAGATATGCTTATAGCTTGTGTATTGTATTTTCAGGTGACTTGGGATAAGTATTTGTCATTGATTGAATTTGCTTACAATAACAGCCATCATTCTAGCATTGGGATGGCACCATATGAAGCTTTGTATGGCAGAAAATGTAGGTCATTAGTTCATTGGGATGAAGTTGGAGAAAAGAAGTTATTGGGGCCCGAGTTAATTCGTGTAATAACCAACTTTTTTACAAATTTACGATTTCTTTTTATAGAAATCAAAAGTTTGTATTATATATGTTTATATGAAATGCATGATATGATTTATCAGAATTAAGGTTTATGTATGATTTTATTCCGGTCAAAGTTTGATCAGAATAATCTAAGGTATGTTCGAGACAATATTGCAGTTTTAAACAGTATAAAATTATACTGTGAAAATTTTCAAGTCAAGAAATGGCTGCTTCTATACTAGACTAGCTTGTGCTCGTGACGGCACATTCATACTTTCAAATTTTTTTCCTTAAAAAAAATTTTCTTTAATTGTCATTAATACACGGTAAATGTACAGGTTTGATAATAGCAATTTAACTATTTTCTATTAAAAAAAGTAGTACAGTTTGACAAAACAATAAACAATTTTAAAGATGCTGAGATAGAAGATCAATGTTAATTTCTAGTATTAGTTATAGGAGTTTAATTTCTATAATTATCATAACATTTTATTTAAATAGAGTTTAATATAGTTGTGACATGTTAATGTAGGTTTATTTATCTATTCTAAAGTATTTTAGAAATAGGAAATTGTATAATATTTGTAGAAGTCAACAAGAATAAATTCTTTTAGCTTTTACATATTACCTTATATTATATTTTTTTTATCGCTTTTTTTATAAGATAATTATAGATAGTTAGTCGTTAGTTCTTCTTTATCATTTTTTTTTTAAATAGAAGATAAAGAACAGTTTGTCTCTCTGGAGATCCCTCCAGAATATCCAGTTCAGTGGCAGACGCAAGGCTTTACTCACCTCCACTTTGGTGCAGTAAGACTAGCCCTCACCTTTCATGGAAGGAAAGGACTTCCGATTGCAGCCCGGATAGCCCTATTGGACTCCAGACACAGACGCTACGGAGACGCGGTCATCACCATAGTCCAGACCACACTCAACGCAGGAACCGTAATCTTTACGGTCTTTCCTAACTTTAATATGTCTCTGCAGGACCCAACTCTGTTGTCAGCACTCAAAGTCCAAGTCCAACTGACGGGAATTGACATGGACCCCAACTCCATCTCTTCCACACTGCACTACCAAATGGTGTACAGGATCCAGAACCATGCAATGGATCTTACACTTCCAGGCACTGCTGATGCCCTGATGATTAACACAGACTCACAGAACGTCCCCATGGTCTCACAGATCCCCAGGCAAATCTCTTTAGAAAAACTACGAGAGATTATTCCAGACACATGGATTACCAACTATGAGAAGCTCCACCAATCTCATGTGGCAGTCCAGTCATCAGACGCGACGTTCACCAGACAGAAGGATGGATCAACCTTGATCACCTTCAACAAAGCTGAGAAGGCTCCCAGCAACTACTTCCCGACCCAATACATGATGCTCCCTGTACCTGCACCTGCAGGAGACAGCAAAGCCGATATCCCTCCTTCACAATGGAGAGATAGATTCCAAGAGTTTAAGGCGTTCCTTTTTCTCCAGATCCAAAAGCCACATGCCCAGACCAGAGAAATCTTGTTGGATTTCGCCTCAAGATTTACAGGAATTCTCTCTGACTGGTGGATAAGTCTAGGAGAATACAGGCAACTGATGTTTCTTCAAACAGAATCAATTGAAGCTGCTTTATCACAGCTTTATGCAGAATTCTGTGGACAAGAAGCTCAGATAGTGGAAAAAGCCCGATCAGAGTTTTTCAAGATGCAATGTTGCTCAATGGACAAATCAGACCTGGAAGTCCATTTCCAGAAGATGAGCAAACGCTTCTACCTGATTGGCGGGATCAACGACCCGAACCTGAAACAGGCATTTATCTCCTCCATCCCAGAACCTCTAGGGGATGAGACCAGCAGACTCTTATCTGCAGCTAATAAGCAGATTGCAGATATCACTCTTGGAGAAATCTGCCAGTTCATATTCAGAGCCATCGACAAGATGTGTTCGCAGAACAAGTTCCTTCAAGAATATATGAAGCAGATGAAACAATTCGACAGAATCTGCATCAACAAGGAACTGCTTACCAAGTGCCCGAAGAATCCTACCCCAGGATGCAACTGTTCTTCTTGTTCCTCCAAGCCATCATCCAGGATCAGAAAGTTCAGAAGAAAGAAAGGTTTCAGACGAAACAAGTTCTTCTCTAAGAAAAAAGGATCATGGAAGTTCCTCAGGAAAAGAAGAAACTTCAGCAAAAGGCGATCAACCAGATGCTTCATCTGTGGTAGCAAAAACCACTTCATGAAGAATTGTCCGAAGGCCAAAACACAGAAGATGATCACTCACATCAACAAAGAGACAGGAATCTCATTTTCTGATAATGAGATTGAGTCCCTCTTTTCAGTAGATGACGAGATCAACGATCACACTCTCTGTGTCCTCCAGCTCTCTGAATCTGAGACAGAATCCACATCCTCAGAATCAGAATCAGACCCAGAACCGGACGGACAGGTTCTCCAGATGAATGCGATCAACATAGCCCAGCCAACACCAATGATGACCATGAAGGTGATAACTTCGAAGTATGCAAACCCTATTCGGGTTGCTGCTCTCTTTGACACTGGTGCATCATACTCCATCATAAACCCAGACATCCTCCCTTCAGCATACTGGAAAAAGAAGAAGCAATTCTTCAATGCTGCAAACGGAGAAGTCTTCTGTACAGAACTGATCAGCAAGCCCATCAAGCTTGAGTTCTTTCCAGGATGTTCATTGATTCACAAAATAATTGGATCAAAGCTCCCTGGTAAAGATCTTATCATTGGATTTGATCTGTATACGAAGAAGCCAGGATTAAAAATCCTCCCCAACGGTCTGACATATAAGCAGTATTTCACTGCTTGGGAATACATCCCAAACTACTTCCATCTGCACGATGATCCCTACCACGAGATCAAACAGAGGCTCATACAGCACTCCTGTGCCACAACACATTCAGAATTCCTGCTGAAGTGTAACAACCCTCTGTGGAAGAATGAAGAGTTCTTCATCTCCCTGCCATTCAAGAAGAATGAAGACATCAATCCTACAAAAGCAAGCCATCTAGGATTGAATCCAGAACATCAGAAAATGGCAGCAGACGAATGTGCAGAACTACAACAGCAAGGACTGATCGAATCAACAGACTCGCCATGGGCGTGTCATGCGTTCTACGTCAACAAACGATCAGAACAGATTCGAGGTAAACAGAGACTGGTAATCAACTACCAGCCCCTTAACCATTTCCTCGCTGATGATAAGTTCCCATTGCCCAACAAACAGACACTGTTCTCAAGTCTTTCACAGGCAAAAATATTTTCAAAGTTTAACTTGAAAGCAGGCTTTTGGCAATTGGGAATAAAACCCAGTGACCGGCCCAAAACAGCTTTCTCCATTCCAAATCACCACTTCCAGTGGACTGTTATGCCCTTCGGCTTAAAAACAACCCCATCATTATTCCAGAAAGCTATGACCCGGATCTATGGCCCAATCCTAAACCAAGCCCTCATCTACATCGATGACATCCTCCTGTTCTCACCAACCCAGGAAGCCCATTTACACCTTCTGGCCCAGTTCGAGGCAATTACTAAAGCCCACGGTGTAATGCTCTCTGAAAAGAAGATCCTACTTGGACAAGCCCAAATAGAGTTCTTGAGAATGAAATTATTCAATGGACAATATGAGGCCCAGCCCCATATAGCCCATGAATTAATTAAATTTCCAGACCAACTCACGAAGGTCCAGGTACAACAGTTCCTCGGGATAGTCAATTATCTCAGGGACTTCGTTCCACAGATTTCCCAATACACGGCCCCTCTTGAACAGATGCTCAAAAAGGACCCTCCACCATGGTCCTCATCGCACACAGAAGCCGTACAAAAGCTGAAAAAGAAGCTCCAGGACTTGCCTCCACTCGCAATTCCCTCCACAGGGAAAAGAATACTTCAGACAGACGCAAGCCACAAACATTGGGGAGCAGTTCTTTATGAACAAGACCAGCATGGGAAAAGAAGAATATGTGGATACAAAAGTGGCACGTTCAAAGACTCTCAAATCCATCATCACTCTACCTTCAAAGAACTCCTAGCTATAAAGCAAGGAATCATGAAGTTCGAGTTCCATCTGATTGGACACCACTTCTTAGTCGAGACAGATTTTGCCGCATCCAAAGGTATGCTGAAATTCAAACCCAACAAGGCGGTAAATGCGCAGCTCCTCAGATTAGCTGCATGGTTCTCCCAATATTCCTTTGATATTTCTTATATTAAAGGAAAAGACAATGTCATCCCTGACTTCCTCTCCAGGCCAACTATAAATATCATTTCGGCCAAACAGAGACCCATCCCTCTCATCTTCACCATCACTGAAATGGCTTCATCATCCTCGCCCTCGAACCTTATAGCAATCTTCCCCCCAACCTTCCCAAAAGATGCTACGAAGATCACCCTCTCGAGAAACCCGAAAGAAAAAGCCATTGAGAGAGCCATGGATATCCAGAAAGTCCTTATCAGACTCTATGGAGAACAGATGGTCCATGACCTCCACTTCCACCCATCATATCCTTTTGCCAGGATATTCCCTCTCCGAGAAGCATGGTATATGCCAAAACCATTGACCCACTTTTTCTGGTATCTGACCAGCTTTCTCACCATCGCCATAGAAGTCCACACCGTCCCTCTTGAAGCTTCTATTAGAAGTTTCAGGTACCATCCAGATACTACTGGCCCATACAAGTCCCAGATGAACCTTCTGTCATGGTTCGCTCCACTCAATATCTGGGAACAACACCTTTCCCAAGCATGGGAAAAATTCAAAACACCGTACAAACACCTGGATCAGACTCCTGAACAAGCCCTTGACCAGTGCTATTCCATCTTCTTCCTCAGTCTTAACTGCAGAAAGATAGGTGATGAAGCAGGCTTTGCTCCATCCATCGAATACTATGGATCTCACCACTACCCTCTCTCTCTTGGTAGCACATATCTCAGGAAGATAGAAAAGGCTCTCTTCATCAAGAACCAGGTCATCCCTGATGACATCTGGCCTAAACCAGAAGAAGACGCCCCATGGGACCACCTTCCAACAGAATATAACCAGAAGATCAAGAAGATCCTTGATGAAATCAACAACCCAGAAGTCTCTACAGGATCATCTTCATCAGCCACAGCCATGGAAGGCTCTCAATCCATCATCTGCTCCCAACCCATCAGATTCCAATCTGAAGGACCCTCCTATGAGGAAGAATTCAAGTTTAGCGCCTTTGCTAACGACCCATATGAATTCTCCCAACAACCATGGGAAGATGCTGTTAACTCCAACACAGAAGACCTAGCAAAACTAGGAATCTTCGACACATCACCTGAGGTCACCCAGAGCTGCAAGATCAGATATGATCTCACTCCCCCAGAGACTCATATCGCTCATCCTCCAGAAGAACACACTACCACAAGACCAGACACACAACATCTCTGGTTCACGGATGAAGACTGGGAAGATCCAGAATTCAGAGAAGAAATTCTCAGAATCATTGATGAGATCGAAACCCTAGATGCAGCAGAACGAAGAGCAAAGAATGAACAAGAAAGACAAACCAGGAGACGTCATACCTGACGTCAGCAATGCCTAAACGTCATCCATGACGAACACAGGCAACTGACGTAAGCACTTACGCCAGCAAGCACTCCGGAATCAACGAAACCAACTGTCCAGCCCATTAGTTAAAAGTTTTTTGTTTTTAAGCGTCGGCAGATGCTTTAATAATTTTAGTTTGTCGGCCACATGTTTTTCGGCCTTTTCTTTTTTTGGCCAGATAACTTTGTCGGCCATTTACTTTTTGTTTGTCGGCCACTTGTTAGGTCGCATAATTTTAGGTTGAAGTCCGGATTTGAGATCCGACTCCTCTCCTCCCTCGCCTATATAAGAAGCTCTCCCTTCTTCGATAAGGGACAGAGTAGTTTGTAAAATATTTCTCTCTTGAATAAGATTTTCCAGTTATGTCTACCTAAACCTTCTTCTGATATACTTTAAGAGTCCCTGTTTATTTATACTATAGTCTATACAATAATCCGTGCTCATTTATGCTGATTAAGTATATAGGCTGGAAACCAGAGTTTAATAAGGGAACTTGATTCCCTACTACTCGGGTAGAACAACGCCACGTACTAAAATCAGTCATCACACTAGTATAGTTAGTATAGAGATGTCCCTTGAGATTTACCGCTAATTGTAATATCATGTCACAGTTAGCTGTCTCATTAATAGGAAGACTTGAAAGCTCCAAAAGGATGTTCGAGCCCGCCAAGGCCAAGGGTGCCGCTCAGGGCCAACACATCCAGAAGAGCTCTTAAGTCTCTCCTTGAGGTGAGACAGAGATCAGTGGCAAGGTTACTACAGTTAAAGCAGGTGTCCAGAAACGTTGAATGGCATCTCCGTACTAGCAATGCCAGGCGTCCAGGAAAGTGGTAAATTTCTCCACTATTTTCACGGATATAGTATGTTACACCTAAAATATATTTTGGAACCCCCTTAAACACGGAAATTCCCGGTAAAATTTTAGAAATATCGTATATATTTACCACCATAATCATTGGTTTCGTCATTGCGTGAGAAAGTAAATTGACTAGTCAACCTCTAAGAATTTTCAAGTCAAGAAAAGGCTGCTTCTATACTAGACTAGCTTGTGCTCGTGACGGCACTTTCATACTTTCAAATTTTTTTCCTTAAAAAATCATTTTATTTAATTGTCATTAATACTCGGTAAATGTACAGGTTTGATAACAGCAATTTAACTATTTTCTATTAAAAAAAGTAAAACAGTTTGACAAAACAATAAACAAATTGAAAGATGCTCAAATACAAGATCAATGTTAATTTATATTATTAGTTATAGGAGTTTAATTTCTATTATTATAATAACATTTTATTTAAATTGAGTTTAATATAGTTGTGACATGCTAAATGTATGTTTGTTTATCTATTCTCAAGATATTTTCAGAAATAAGAAATTATATAATATTTGTAGAAGTCAACAAGAATAAATTCTTTTAACTTTTACGCATTGTCTTTTATTCTATTTATTTATTGCTTTTTTTAAAAAGATAATTATATATATTTTTATCACTTTTTTTTATAAGATAATTATATATCGCTAGTCGTTAGTTGTTTTCTGCTATTTATTTTTTCAAAAATAGAAGATAGAAATCCAATTTTTATAGTTTTTTTTTTTTATATTTTCCTATATTTTATAAATATTGAACGACGTTTTACCTTTATTGATATATTTATTAATATTTTTGATATTTCTCCACTATTTTCACTGAAAATATGCTACACCTAAAACATATTTTGGAACCCATTAAACACGGAAATTCCCCGTAAAATTTTAGAAATATAGTATATAATTACGACCATGATCAATATTTGTTTCGTCCATTGCGTGAGAAAAAAAGTCGACTAGTCAACCTCGAAGAATTTTCAAGTCAAGAAAAGGCTGCTTCTATACTAGACTAGCTTGTGCTCGTGACGGCACTTTCATACTTTCAAATTTTTTCCTTAAAAAAACATTTTATTTAATTGTCATTAATACTCGGTAAATGTAAAGTTTTGATAATAGCTATTTTCTGTTAAAAAAACTAATGCAGTTTGACAAAACAATTGACAATTTTAAAGATGTTGAAATCTAAGATCAATGTTAATTTCTATTATTAGTTATAGGAGTATTAGGCTTAAAACCATTTGTTTATTTCTAGTATTTAATTGTTGTTCGACACAATCTGTCTTTTTTTTTTTTTTTTTTTTTTTTTTTTTCAATTTGAAGTTCACATGTAGTCGATATTTGTAAAAATAATCCCAATTCTTAAAAAAGGTCTCACTTTCTAAATTTAGTACGTAGTTTCTTCTTTTCTCATCAAAAGAGAAAATCTGATTGTAAAAAATTAATACATTTCTATTTCTTTCTTTTTATCTCCAATGCAAAATTGTATCACTACTGGTCAATGTTTTATGCTGTCTAAAAAACGTAGATTGAAAGTTAGCTGAATACTCAAGTCACAAAGATTATTTAAAAACAAAATAAAAAAGGCATAAAAATACTTCTATAAGACATACTATTTTATTTAATCTAAAGTAACAAAACAATTTGACAAATAGCCCTAATTAAAACGGGATGACTGTACTTAGAAAGTTGAAAAATCGAAAACATTTTTTTTCCCTTTGCAGTTAAAGGCGGGTGCACAAAAATTAATCATGAGCCGCTTAAACTGCCCACACCGCACCGCCCAACTCACAAATGATGGTTTGGGTGCACAAAACACTAGTAAATATTACGGATTACACGACGGTTTTTTACCGTCGTGTAAAGTTTACACGACGGTTACCCAACCGTCGTGTAATCCAGTGTCGTGGAAGATAACACGACGGTTATTGAACCGTCGTGGTATCTCAATGTTACGCGATGGTTAAAAACCGTCGTCGAAACAAGGTATATACCGTAGTGGATACAAGTAATATAGAGACATTACACGACGGTTCATAGCCGAACCGTCGTGTAATGCGGAGATTACACGACGGTTCTTTTCCGAACCGTCGTTTAATATGGAGATTACACGACGGTTCATGGCCGAACCGTCATGTAAAGCAGAGATTACACGACGGTTCATGGCCGAACCGTCGTGTAATGCGGAGATTACACGACGGTTCTTTTCCGAACCGTCGTGTAATGCGGAGATTACACGACGGTTCTTGACCGAACCGTCGTGTAATGCCGAGATTACACGACGGTTATTGGCCGAACCATCGTGTAAAGCAGAGATTACACGACGGTTCTTGGCCGAACCGTCGTGTAATGTCCATATTACACGACGGTTCAAGAACCGTCGTGTAATATTATTTTATTTAAAAAAAAATGGGATTTTTAGTGATTTCCCGTGCTAGCCTAAACTGTATGTTATCCAATACACGATCCAAGTGATCAAATTAGAAATACATACCAATATTTACATTACAAGTTCACATAGTATAATTAATGAATTGCATTACATGACTAGCCCATTCTTCCCTAATTAAATCCAAATTCTCAGAAGTAAAAAATTCTTTACTTTCAAGTACGTCAATTCCATTCAAAACTATGTCCCTCATAAATCCTAAAATAAAATAACCACATTCAACACTTCCCTCTTGAAGAGGACAAGGACGGTTCGAGATTTTGGTTTTATAGTCTTGTCTCTTTCTAATCCCTTCTCCGGCCATAATCTTCCAATCCGATAGGGCCCTAGCAAATTGGTTAAATTCAAACTAATTAATTATTATACATATATTAATTAAGATTAAAAAAATTAACATATTAAAATTGACTTACATGTTCATTAGCTCCGTAAAATCTTCCCTTTTCTTCTCTCGAAGAGGATCAAAATAAAGGACGAGGTCCTCCCATGGGTCAATGACTCCCAAAACCCAATGTCTCCCTCTGTTATGTGGCACAAGATAAAGCCGGCCTTTTGGTGCGTCGCGCAAAAAGCTGATAAGATTGTCGGCTCGGTCTCTCAGGCCAGCATCTTCAGTATCTGTTCCCACCGGTGAGATCAAGGTTGGAGACACAAACGCAAACTTGTCAGCTTGTCGGTTAATCCTACATAGTTCCTCCAAATATCTGCATATAAGCGTATCAAAATTGTTACTGTACCTGACATATAGAAGAATTACTAGATTAAACAAATTTTAGAGATAGAATGTCGTACTTCATGTAGACTAATATACAATTTGCACTGATTTTTTGTAAATTAATGAACTCATAAATATCTTCAAAGCTCAGAAAGACAGGCATTTCAAAAGTCATGATCGTGTATGGTATTGGGACCTCAATCTGATTACCTTGCCGCATGGAACTATGGGCATAATAAGCCAAAGGCCTCATTGCCATGTTCATGTTATTAAAGTCGAACAAAGGTTGTTGTTGTTGTTGCACACCTTGTTGTACCTCTGTCCGAGAGTCGATGGTTTTATTTCCAAGCTTTCTTTGGCGTTTTTTTTTTCCCAAATGCTGGGTCAGGAACGTGACTAGGCCCTCGACTCGCCTTGTTCATACTCGTGTCGAGCTCGACTAATGTTTTAGGCCAAGCAACAAACCCATTAATAGCATCCTCCACAGTTGATGCCTCGTACATCGGTATAGGTAATAGTGCTTTTTTTAATTTTGGCACATTGATTGACACTCGCACGTTCCCTTCCCCCAGTGGAATCCCATGCACCGTATCGGTGGGAAGGCTCTCCAGCCTTGCTCTTCCAAACGCAACAAGCACCTGTCCACCCTGCATTTCATCGAAAATATAGAGCTTACACTCCTGACTGTCGACCGCCATGGTTGGCGGATCAGAAACTCCATGTTGTTTTCCTTGGGCAGAGCAACTAGCCTTAAAGCTGTTGTGTTGGTCCACAGTTGGCACATTGTTAGGATCAACTGACGGCGCCATATCTTTGTTTGCACATAGACCACGCACCAACGCCTTTAATTCTTCTATTTCACGTCTCATTGACTGTACTTCATTGTCTTTACTCGAACTTCGATTTAGGTTAAAGTACTGAGACGGCTTTACGAACTTTGATTGTCCACGGACACGGCCTTTGTGTTCGGGTCTAGATAATGCATGCGACAATACATCATTAGTGCCAACTGATTCGAAAGTTCCTTGGCTCTTCTGTGTGTTGTACTCCATCTACAAGATAATTAACATAACTCATTTAAGATTAAGGGTTGTAAGTACATATACTAGTGATGAAAAATTCATTGTTAGTTAGCAAACTTACGATCAACTCGCTAGCTTTTTTACATGCTGGATCTTTCAACTCTCCATCAAGTCCCATCTGTTGCTCAAGCCACAAACCATATCTTCTTTCCCATTTCCCAGTCTTATTAAACTGCATGTAATTGAACATTGTTAGTATAAATGAGGGCATAATGTTCTATAAATTACATATGATTTAGTTTGAACAAAATTTATTGACATACCTTTTCCTGGTCGAGCTTCCTATATCCGTCTCGGCCTCCTCTTGATGAGTATTCGTTGTTTGTCCTTATTTCGCTTCCACGATCAGATAGTTGTTGGAATTGTGGGGATGCTCTATACTGAACGAATTTCACCCAATCCTCTTATTCTATATTAGGGTAGTTGTCAATAACTTTTTGCGGCTGTGTCCAAACACTTTCTTCTTTTAAAAATCCCTCGACAAACGTCTTGTATAGATCATGCCGAAAATTCCGTGCAGCTTCACCACATGATTTTATACACGCAGTCCGAAAGCTTTCATCAACGGTGAAAGAAGTAACGGTTTCTTTCCAAATAATTTCTTTCAATCGGTCTAAATCACGAGATCTCCAATCTTGTATCCATATTGGAATGTGCTCTTGAGCTAGCACACCAATCCAACTCATCAATTCGTCACTGTGGCTTCCTTCCGGTTGCCCTTTCTCGTCAAATGTGACGGGAATTCGTTCACCCCTTTTCCTTGCCATATGGACGCGTTTCATTATAGTTGCCCTTCGCTTGCCTTCGACATTTGAATCCGACGGGTTTTTCCTTCGTGCTCGTCCCTTTTTCGAATGTTCCATTGTATTCGTTCACCTATAGTTATTGTCAAAAAAAAGACACAAAAAAAAATAATTTATTGTAAAAAAAAAAAGACACAAAAATAATAATAATTATGTCATACCAATATAATAGAAGCAATTTAACTTCAACTACTTAGCACACGATACATTAATTTTTTAAAACAACCTCAAAGGTGCACAAACTTATTAAGTTGGAATTTCGTCCAAAACAAAACTGATTTTTTGAAAATAGCCACGGGCTCCAGGCGCCCCCCACGGGCGCCAAGCGCCCACCACGGATGCCAAGCGCCCCCCACGGGGGCCAGGCGCCCACCACATGTAATAACCCGAATTTTTATGACTCTAGATTTCCTTAGAAACAAGGAAAACCTAAGTCTGGATCATGATTGGAATGGAATAACAGTATAAGTTTGAGTTCTCAGTTAATTAGCTACGAGACTCAACGATGGATTACTTAGCCTAGTATAAGGCATTTTAAGGAAAATGGCGTGATGAAATTTCATGATTTCATGTTGGTCAAAGTTTGACCAAGAAAGTCAAAGTTGACCAAAAAGTCAAAGGGTTGATCAAGAACAGTCAAAGGTATGACTGTATAGTAATAGGATAAGCAGTATGAGAAATATACTGCTAAAATTGTCTTTTTGGACAAATAACAAGAATAAGCTATGAGACCACCCTAGAAAATTCAAGTACACTAAGTTGGATATCAAAGTCCTAATGACTTTCAGAAATAAGAAGAAAATTTTTACAGTCCATTTTTACGCAGATAAATTTTAGACTGCAGTCAAGTATAACAGTACTGAATTATACTGTGTATTAGTAAACACAATATTGGAAATATCTGTGTTAGCAAGAAAATAGACTGCATTTTAAGGAAAAAAAGCCAAACAAGGCCTTATGATGATGTCACCCTATTTTGGAATTATGACATCATTTTAGAGAAAGAAAAATGGTGAAAAGAAATAAAAATTTGTTGCCACCTTGCACAATGATGGCCGGCCATGTGGAGGACTAAAATGTAAAAATTTTGCCTTTTGGGGTAAAAGTGTAATTTTTAGAAAATAGTGATGTAAGCAAGTGATGTCATCAAGATGATGTCATCATGATGAGGTAAGCAAGGAAAATTGGCCTCCAAGGAGTGAACAAGGGCCGGCCACCTAGAGGGATCAATTTGTAAAGATTTTGTCTTTAGGGGCAAAAATGTAATTTTCTAAAATATGATGATGTAAGCATGAGGTAAGCACATGATGTCATCAAGATGATGTCATCATGATGAGGTAAGCAAAACTTGGGCTCCAAGGCAGCCAATGACCGGCCAACACCTAGAGGGGTCAAAGTGCAAATATTTTGCTTCAAGGACTAAAGTGCAATTTTAGGAAAATAATTAAATCCTAGTTTAGGGACTTTTTAGCAATTTTGAAAAGTTCAAAACCCCTATAAATAGCAGCAAAGTGGGCGGATTTTTGAGGGAGAAAAATAGCAAAATCTAGCCAAACTCTTGCAAAATCTTTCCTCACCCTTTTTTTTGACCAAAACCGAACCTAGGGGGGGGAGGAAAAAAAAATGGTGGCCGGATTTCTTGGGTGGCCAGATCTGGGGGTGATGGCCGGACCTTGAGAGGGCTCAATTTAATTGGCCAAATTTTTGGAACCCCAATTGGAGGGGAGGCCGGTTGTGGGGAGCCAAGAGGAAAGCTTGATCCAAGCTTGCAAACCTATGGAAAGGTTAAGGTAAAACCTCTAACCTCTAAGTTTTTCATTTAAGTTTAGAACAAGATATTTATGTGGTTGTTTTCTTGAGGAATGGCCGGTTGTGGTGGAGACCAAGGGGGAGGAGAAATTTTGGATCAAACCAACCAAATCCTTGAGTGGAATCAAGGTAATCATCCTAGACCCTAAACCTTTTTAATTTGAGCTTAAATTTGGGAAATTTAAGTGTATTTCCATGTTTGGGATGTAAGAGCATAAGCTCATTTTCTTATGCCATGCAATAAGTTTTGTGCTTGATTAGGGTGCTAAGGTCTCAATTATGATTATGGTGCATGATTTGATAAGTATGCTTGCATGATTATTAAGATTGCATGCATGCACATAAGGTGTTTGTCATATGTCGCTTGATGTTTAAATGATGTATGAATGTATGTTTTACGTTAGAAAGCGCTTCATGAATGATATTAGGCTCCCGCTGTGGGCGGTTGAGGTATTGTGCGCGTAATAGGACGTAAAACGAACTTAAAACCGAAAACTGCCAGTTCGGGTGCCAACTGGCCAGTTTCGGGAAAAGTGAAATTTGAAGCCTTTAGAGATCGAATTAGAGAAAACTTAAAACATAAAAGTTGTTCAGAAGGGTTTTTCCTAGGGGGAATCGAGAGCAGTTTTCAAAAAATGAGGCTCCAATGGCCTCCGTTTCTATAAAAATCCGAGACTAGTCTGCCCAGACCTAGTTTACACGACCAGCCAGTTTCAAATGAAAACTGACAAAAATACAAGCAGAACTAGATTTTTCGTAAAACATGAAAGTTTTAGAATTTTTTGAGAGCTACAACTTTGGTGAAGACAAGTTTTTCAAATTCGGAGTGGATCTTTAAAACTGATACTATTTTACAAAGGATGTGCAGGGAACCGAAAATTCCTGCACATGAATTCTTACAAACGTTTCCGAAAAACTGTATTTTGTTTAAAACCGCTATTTTTAATTATGAAAACTGTTTCAAAGGTGGGTTTTAAACTTAAATGACTTTTATAAAGATCCATTTCAAAAATATGAATTTTTACAAGAAGATTAAGGAAATTATGAAGCTAATTACATAAGATTTCCAAAAAGTAAAGATAAAATTGTAAACAAGCCGATTACGGACAGTAACCAGGAATAATACCCGAGTTACTGGGCTTAGCCCAAAGCCCAAGGATGATCATAGTTGACCAAGGGTTGACCATTAGTTGATCAAATATTGACTTTGGTTGACCTAACATTTAATTAAGTATAGCCTTAAGGGTTACCCACTATAACCCTAAGGATATCGAAAACCCATAATAAGGATAAGAGAAGAGGAGTAATAGAAATAACCCAATAAATTATAAAACCCAAGGTTTTTAAGAAAACCTAGCGGTATGTCAAGGGCCTAGCCCAAGAGGTTATCCAATGTAGCCTCTTAAGGAATAATCAAAGTTCGATTATTCTTAAACAGTAGGATGACTAATCGTGACCAAGTGAGATATCAGAAGGACATACAACTAAGATTTTGTAGGCATGTTGGTTAGGACACCAACATTCCACAGTAAGGATTAGACTCTTATCTATATCCTTCATCAAGCAGGAGGAAACCTGCAGCTGTACCCGGAAGAGGAGCAGCATTACGTAGGACATAACTGGAGATAGCCTGTCGTTGTGCCTCACCTTGGAGTCGCACGAAATAGGACACAGCTAACCAAGTAAGTACAACTCCGCCTACAGCATAGGCCCTTTGTTGTTACTTGCCTAATGTGATGGTATGTGATGATATGTTATGGTGTGTAATGTTATGGTATGTTATGAATGAGGTTATGTTATGTTATATGTTATAATATTGTGACGTCATGAAGCATGTTCACTAATATTAAACCACCTGGTAAGAACAAGACAAGTAGGATGTTGTGTCGTGTCGACTTGCCACAAAGGTGGGTTTAAATGGTATGGTTCATGGTTTGAGTTGGATTGGATGGCTACCTAAACTACTCCATGTTAAACTTTGTGTTTTATGGTTTGAGTTAAAACGGACTGCCGCCTTCAACCATTCCTTGGCTATGTACCACGATACGAGCACACATGATAAGTAAAGGAATAGACCTAAATTAAATTATGAATTCATAAATGATTCATAAGAAATCATAATTGGTTCATGCATAATGATTTGTTTTGTGTCGCGGATGTAACAGTTGTACTTGCTGAGCGAAAGCTCACGTCTTACGTCTATGCTGTAGGTAAGCAACCTCCAGCAATCTCTGATGTAATACTGTGGAGGGCTGGTTCAGCGGGCTGTGAAATGTGGGATGGACACTGCCACGGCTTTTGAAGAAAAAAAAATATACTCTATAAAATATGTTGTAATGAAAAAGGGTTTTCATAATTTCATGATATTTTAAGTATGAATGACAAAGTTTATGTATGTATGGCAAGCAAGTTGCCTCTTGTGGAACCAATCCACATTAGTTCGGGTTTGGTCTACAATTTGATTATGATGGCCTTCAAGGAAGGTTTGAAAGTTCGGTACTCGAGTAAGTACCTATCAGTAAGTATGAGTTTGAGGATGAAGTTCAAGTTGAAAGTTTTAAAATAAAGTTTAAAAGAAAAAGAAAAATTTTTCCCAAATTTTCCACAAGTTTAAGTTAAGTATGTAAGTAAGGTGACGACCCGGCGTTGGAAGTCGGGACGTGACACCACAGGCGCCAGGCGCCCCCCACGGTCATAGGCCGTTTTGAGCCATTATTTTTGTATTTTCATGTTAGAGGAAGTCATGTAAGTTTGCATTAGTTATGCTATGAATATTTATCAAACTATATTATGGTTTTCGAAAAGAGAAACTCATTATGGCATTCCGTCGAGCATGTTGTGTGCGAGAAAAAAGCATGTTCATAAATGTGTGTAAAGTGCCAAATTTAACGATCCACAAACCTCTTTCTTCTCTACAAAGAGAAATATTAAAAACAAAAACACTAATTTTCACCTAATCCTTCTTTAGTGACAAACAACTATACAAAGAAGCAAATGGGTTTTAGTTTATATACGAAGTCATCTTGCTTGTGCTTTGAAGAAGAATATACGGCCACACCAAGATGGAGGCGGCGGCGGCAATGACGGCACGACGGCTTGACCGGATTTTAAAATAGTGGTGGCGGCGGGTTGGTGAAGGATATGGCGGGTACTTAAGAAATTTAGAGAATGTGAAGAAGAATAAAGAAATTCGCGCTCAAATATGAAGAGAAATGAAAAGGCTATTGTTTATATAAGTAATGAGTTTTCGCGCGAATTTCGAGAATTGAAATTTGAAAATTTTAAAGATTACACGACGGGTCGAAAGAACACCATCGTGTAGTCCCCAAAAATGAGAGATACGACGACGGTCCCTGGGGGACCGTCGTCGTTTCCCAGGATATACGACGACGGTCCGCTGGGAGCGTCGTCGTTTCCTATCCCCAAGCTGGGAGATACGACGACGGTCCCCAAGGACCGTCGTCGTATGTCCCTCAGGGACAGGAAACGACGACGGTCCCAGGGGGACCGTCGTCGTATCCCCCAAGCTGGGAGATACGACGACGGTCCCCGGGGGACCGTCGTCGTATGTCCCTGGGAAACGACGACGGTCCCCCGGGGACTGTCGTCGTATGTCCCTGGGAAACGACGACGGTCCCCGGGGGACCGTCGTCGTATATTTAGGTACGACGACGGTCCCGTGGGACCGTCGTCGTATCTGTAACGACCCGCCTAGCATAGGCCTTTACCATACATACATATCAAACTTACTTAACGTAAACAGCGGAAATTTTTTTTTTTTTATATGGTGTACTCACACGAAATATATATATATATACGTAAGCATAACAGATACTTAATGAAGTCATTTGAAACGCAAAATAAGACTCATAAAATAATTACACGAAATTTCAAAACACGTGGTGGCTCGATTCCCACATTTCACAGTCCGCCGGGCCATGCTCCCCCATCTTGTATCAACAGTTGCTGCCAGGTTGCTTACCTACAGCATAGACGTAAGACAGTGAGCTTTCGCTCAGCGAGTACAAAGATTCTATACCGCAACTCAATACAAACAAAACATACCATACATATCCTAACTAGCATACCATAACTTAATCATAACATAATGTAACTTATTTTAACATATGCATGAGCCATTTATGCTTCATTATGCGTTCTTGTTCATTCATAACTTACTTTCTTAACTTATCTTATCTTATCTTATGGGCCCCATAACGTAAGTGTTCGTACCGGGCGCGCAACTATGAATTGGTTGGGGCGGCCAGTCCATTTCCAACTCAATCCATAGTCCAACCCGACCTAACGCGGGTCGGTACGACACAAATAAGCTTGCTTGCCATCTTAACATTCATTGTCTCATACTTATTCTTATTTTTGTTAATTGGTGAACATGCATCGTGATGTTTCACACAATTTAAATAGCAGTCTCATCTCATAATTTTATCATAACTTACGTCAATCATGGCCTATCTACATAACATGCATTCATAACATATATCTATAGCATTTCATAAATTCATAACATTTTTCATGACATTTTCTAAACCCTAGTATACAATCATAACATTTAGCTTTTTATAACACATAACATACCATAGCATTTTTCATAGCATTTCTTAACATGTAACATATGACTTTCATCACATTTAACATGTAACATTTAAGAATATATAGCATTTCACACACATACTTAGGCAAGTATACACAACAAAGCCTATGCTGTAGGCGGAGTTGTACTTACCTTGTTTGGGTTGGCTGTGTCCGATGCCGAGTTGAATCCCGTCAGGACACTGTTGCGTACTAAATTCTGTGATCAAATAAAAGTAAGGGTTAGAAATGTTGGTAGTATAACCAACACCCTTATATAACCCTAGTTATATACCCCTTACTTAATTTTACGTTGTCCTAATTGGTTACATTGAGTAACCCTAGGGTTTAAATCTAAAATATTCCCTAATCGGATTATTTTTATTTTTAAGTTTCAAAATCCCATTTCTTTGGAAAAACTTATATTTAGGTATAAAAATCTTTTTGTTTAACTTTAAATATTTGAAATCATAAAATAGTATCTGTAAAATTATTGACTATTGGAAACTGCCTTTGGAACAGCCTCCCATTGTCAATTTATCAGTGCATGTATAAAATCACTGTTTTTCTGTACTGTTTTTCAGAAATGCTGTACAGGAATTCCCTATTTCCTGTACAGTTTTTGAAATCCAATTCCATTTAAAAATCTAAACTGATTTTGGAAAAGTTTTCTTCACAAAAATTTTAGCTATCGAAAAACCCTATAACTTTCGTGTTTTGAGTAAAACCCAGTTCAGACTTTTACCTAGTCATATTCCCTGTTGCACCAATCCTGGCCGTGCATGGGTCCTGGGCACGGTTAGGCTCGGGTTTTGATAAAAACTGAGGCCGTTGGAGCCCCATTTTGCAAATCTTTCCATGTTTCCCCCTAGAAAAAACCCTAATCTACAACTTTCATGTTTTGAGTTTTTCCAAATTCGGCCTCTAAAGGCCTCAAAATCTGCTTTTCCCGAGACTGGCCAATTTCTACCCGAAATGGCAGTTTTCGGTTTAAAATTTGTTTTACGTCCTATTACGCACACCCTACCTCAACCGACCGTATCGGGAGCCTAGGACAGTCATGCAACACGTTTCTAACATCAAATTTTCATCATGCAAATCACATTAGCATCATACATCAAGCATAGAAAACCCTAGTCATACAAACAAACACCTAGCATGCAACTTTTAAACCACCAACCAAAAATCCTACTTAATCAAGCACATACCCTAAATTTTCAACCTAGGGCAGAAATGAAAGTGAGCTTATGCTCATTACAAACCATGCTTAAAATACATTTAAATTTCTCCAATTGAAATTTAAATGAAAGCTTAGGTATTTAGGAATTATACCTCACTTTGGTCAAGAGTTTGGCTTGGCCTTTCTTCCCCTTTTTCCTCCTTCAACAGCCGGCCCTCTTTGGTAATTGGATCCCAAAATTTTCAGCTTTCCTTGCCCTAAATTCCGGTCACCAACTTGCTCAAAAATCCGGCCACACAAGCTCCCAAAAATTCGGTCTCCACAAGCTTTTCTCTTCCTCCTTTGTTGCTCCCCTACAACCGGCCTCCTTGGCCAAAATGGTCCCAAAATCCTTGGAGCTCTTGATTGATGCTCAACGTAGAAAACCAAACACTCAAAACCCTAATTTCCCTTAGTTCCAAATTTTTTTTTTTCCTTTCTTTCTCCTTGGTTTCCACAACCGGCCTTGGTTAGGGAAAATGGGTACCAAATTTTTTTTTTTCACACTTTTTGCTTGCTCTCCAACAAGAACCGACCACCACACTCTCCTTTTCCCTTGATCTTGGCTTGAATTTCTTCCTTTCCCTTTTCCTTAAGTTCGGTTTTGGTGAGTGGAAATTTTGGCAAAGTTTGGTTTGGATTTTCTAATTAATTTGGGTTTTGGGGTCACCTATTTATAGGTGAAGAACAACTCTTGAGAATTGCCAAATAGTCCTCCAAATTTTTGGCAATTTGCCCTTGCCCCCCATGAGTTGGCCGGCCACCTTGCATCCTAGAAGCTTCCAAAAATTCTTTCCAATTTTCATTAATTCCTTAATGATGTCATTAAGTTAAAGTAAGGTGAGGTAAGCATACTTAAGGTGTGTTTGGCTCTTTATCCTATTGTACAGTCCATTCCTAACTTAACACAGGTATTTCCAATACTGGATTCACTTATACACAGTATTGGTATATTGAATTACAGTCCAAAATTCATCTGTGTAAAAAAATGAACTGTATAAAAATTTTCTCATAACTTGAAACCACTTGGCCCAAGATATTCTAATTAATGTGCTTGATTTTCTATAGTGGTTTTAAATCCTAAACATATCATTTTATTCATAAAAACGGCTCTATACAATATAGTTTCTATACTGTGGATTATTTTACCGTACAGTTTTTTCTTTGACTTTTTGGGGTCAATCTTCGGATTTTTCGTCCACCATTGACTTTCTTGTCAACCGTTGACTTCCTTGTCAAGATTTGACTCCCGTGATCAACAGTTGACTTTTTGGTCAACCGTCGACGTTTTTGGTCAAACTTTGACCAACATAAAAATTTTGGCAATTTTACTCATTTTTACCTAAAAGGTCATTTTCTTGACTAAGCAATCATTTTCGAGTCTTATAAAGGTATAAAAACTCACAAAACATAATAAAAACCCTTAACCGGGCTTTTTCCATAAATACCTTCATGGTTCGTACAAATTTCTTAAAACAAAAGAAATCATAATGTTACAGAAAAACTAGTTATTACAGTATCTCCCTCGCAGGAAACGACGACGGTCCCCGGGGGACCGTCGTCGTTTTTTGGGAAACGTCTCCCCATGTTTGTGGGAAACGACGACGGTACCCAGGACCGTCGTTTAATCCCCTTTCTGGGGGATTAGACAACGGTCCACATGGGACCGTCGTCGTTTCCTCCAGTTTTATTTACAAAAATTACTGATACTGTATTATTTATATTTATGCAAAATTGATAATTGAAAATATATATAGCAATGAACATGTAAAAAAAAAATTTATTATACAACTTGAATTATAATAAAAACAAAATAACTCATGTACACAAAATAAATGGCATAATGTTCAAGTTTTTTTCTTTTTTCGCTTTGCTTCCAAAACACGTGTCCATTCAATATCTGGTCGAACCAAGTGGGAAACATCATCATCGAATTGGTCGATATCCTCTACCGGTGGCAAGCCCAGTGTGAAAGATGGAATGTCAGAGCAATCTTCCTCATCTTCTTGAGCATGGATCAATTTTGGCTTCATCGGCACTACTAAAGACAACTCTACATTACTGGGGTCCGTTGTGTAAAATACTTGGTTTGCTTGTGATGCCATAATGAATGGATCATTTTTGTACCCCAATCGTCTAAAGTCCACCACTGTTATCCCATCACTGTCAATCTTTACATAATTATTGTCGGCTCATTTGCACTTAAATAGTGCAACATGTAAACCACAATAATCGAGTTCCCAAATATCTTCAATGAAGCCAAAGCAGTTCATAGTTCCGTAAACTGGATTCTTGTCCTTTGCAGATGAAATGTGCATGGCCTTAGCATGGATACTGACACCACTATTTTGAACAGGATGCTTCTCATCTCTTTCGCGAGTGTAGAATATAAAACCATTAACGAAGTATGATGTAAACAGTGTAACAATCGTCGACGGACCTCTAGCGAGGTTCATTATCTCATGCGAAAAGCCATCATTCTGAAAGAGTACATGTATTCGTAGCCACTGACGAAACGTCCGATTGTGTTCATCTTGTAGCAACCTTTCATTTCTTCTTCTTCTTGGATTTCTATCTCTTAATTCCTGTAGGTGAACCTCAATAAAAGGCTCAACTTCAACCCTATTATGTAAAGTATAGAGACAAGCTTTCTCCCATTCACATCGATTTACCGGCGATGGAATGCCGACGGATAGTCCTTTCCAGTCAATGTTTGTAGTATTTGACAACCCAATCGCTTCCGCGGTGGACAAATATTCGAAGTAAAATTCGACCGATTCCTCCGCAATGTAGCTTTCTACTATACATCCTTCCGGCCTATTTCGGTTCTTGACATACCCCTTCAAAACCTTCATGTACCTTTCAAAAGGATACATCCATCTCAAGTACACCGGTCCACATAGCTTCACTTCCCGGACTAAGTGCACCATTAGATGAATCATTATGTCAAAAAAAGAGGGTGGAAAGTACTTCTCAAGCAAGCACAAAGTCTTAACCAACTCTGACTGTAGTGAATCTAGTGTCAATGGATCAATTACCTTGGGGCATATCGAGTTGAAAAATGAGCATAGCTTGGTAATTGCAAATCTCACATCCTTCGTTAAAACTCCTCGCAAGGCAAGCGGTAAAAGCTGTTGCATCAATATATGACAATCATGTGTTTTCATTCCAATCAACCTCAGATCCTTCATAGACACCAACCTTTTGAAGTTAGAAGAATAACCGTTGGGCACTTTCACAAAAGCGAGCCACTCACAAAGCTTTCTTTTTTCTTGTCTTGATAATGTGTACTTCGCCAGAGGTAAATAAGTTGCATTCCCTTTTTTTGTAGGGATCAAGTTAAGTCTAATCTTCAGTTCCTTAAGATCCAGCCGTGCTTTTTCACCATCTTTGCTCTTATTAGGAATGTCTAGCAATGTGCCCACTATTGATTCACAAACATTTTTCTCAATATGCATCACATCCAAGCAATGATGAACAAAAAGTGTCCTCCAATATGAAAGTTCGTAGAAGATTGACCGCTTTTTCCAAGGTCCATCAACCACGGGAGTATTGTTGCTTCGTTTTCTTTTCCCGAGCACCACTTTCAAATCCTTAACCATCTCGTAAACGTCTTCGCCCGTCAAAACCCGGGGAGGGGTTCTTTCTTTCGTGTTACCATCGAACGCCTTTTTCTGTTTGCGGTATCGATGATTTTGTGGTAAGAATCACCTATGACCAAGGAAAACAGTTTTCTTACCGTTCTTCAATCGGATGGAAGATGTTTCTTTCATACAAACGGGACAATCAATAGAACTCTTGACTGAATAACCAGATAGATTTCCATAAGCAGGAAAGTCATTAATTGTCCACATCAACATTGCACGGAGTGTGAATGTATCTTGACGGTAAGCATCTCTAACTTCGATCCCCTTTTCCCATAAGCTCTTTAGATCATCGATTAGTGGTGCTAAGTACACATCAATGTCATTCCCTGGTTGTTGAGGACCAGATATCAATAAGGTCAACATCAAGAACTTTCGCTTCATGCTCAACTTCGGAGGGAGATTGTAGTTGACAAGTATGACGGGCCAAGTACTATGCCTACTACTCATATTACCATGTGGGTTCATTCTGTCCGCCGACAAACCAAGACGTAGATTCCATGGTTCCGCACAAAATTCAGGATGATCGGCATCAAAGGTCTTCCATTGTGGTGCATTGGCTGGATGTCTAAGCATGCCATCTTCGACACGTTTATCGTGGTGCCAAGTCAAATTCTTGGCATGCTCGACATTATGGAATAAACGCCGCAGACGCGGTGCCGGAGGAATGTACCATAACACCTTTGCCGGCACACCTTTGCTGCAATTCGTTGGATTCTTGCCCTTCTTCCATCTTGATTCCTTACAAACCGGACATTCATCCAAATCCTCGTACGCATTTCGGTAAAGGGCGCAATCATTTGGACATGCATGAATTTTTTCATATTCCATTCCCAAAGTGCTCAACGTCTTCTTAGCTTCGTACATACTAGCAGGTATTTTATTATCAACCGGTAGAACCTCTTTTAGAAATTCTAAAATAGCTGTGAAACTAGAATTTGTCCACCCTCCCGATGCCTTCATGTTCCATAATTTGACCAATGCGGATAATTTCGTATATTTACTACACCCGTCATACAAGGGCATCTCGACATCATTCATCATTGCTTCAAATAACTCTGGACGATGCACAAACTGTTCTTCCAAATCATTAACCATATCAAACAAATTATCTCCTACATCTTCCTCAACAATAGGTTCTTTCGCTTTGTTCTTCGATGACGGATTAAAAAATATTTCACCGTGTAAATACCATGTTTGGTAAGAACAAATAATCCCACGGGCAAGCAAGTGTCTTCTAACTTCATCAACTGAATGAGATCTATGATTTCCACAATCCACACACGGACATCGAATCTTATCATTCTTCATGTAAGTTTCCGCAAATGACAAAAATTCTTCAACACCATCTCGATATTTTCTAGTTAATCTATTAGCCCACATCCATTTTCGATCCATTTCCAAGAACTCGACCTAAATCGATATTAAATATATAATACAATTTATTCAATAATCAAGTTTTTGCATTTAAAAACACAACATATATATATATATATATATTAAGCTATTGAAAAAAGTCAACAAATAATCATACTTAAAAGAAGAAGAAAAAAATGAGAATATACCATTTTTGACATCTACAATAAATCATCAATAAATATAAAATAACTAAAAAGAAGGGTAAGTAATAATCACTATACTCACAAATATTCAGTATGTGACGTCCCGACCTACACCACCTACGTAAGGGACGACTACGTAGACGTGGAGGGTCGTCTCCTTACTTACTTACTTACTTAATTCTTATCAAAAAGCCTTCAGCTTACTGAAAATCTAGAGTAAATTTTTTTTTTCGTACTTTAAAACTTTATTTAAAAACTCTTTTACTCTCAAACTTAAACTTAACTTAGTCCCATACTTATTCTCATACATAAAACTTAACTTATCTTCATACATATTCATATGTACTCACTCGAGTACCAATATCGTGGACCAGACCCGACCTAGTGCGGATCGGTACAACACGAGGCAACTTGCTTGCCATACATACTTAAAACTTTTCTTAAACCATATCATTTATTTCTTATAATATAACAAAACACATTTTACAAACGTATTTTAAAAACATATTTTTTTTTCCAAAACCCGTGGCGGTGTCCATTCCACATTTCACAGTCCGCAGCACCAACTCTTCACAATATTGCATCAAGTACTGCCGTTAGGTTGCTTACCTACAGCATGAACGTAAGTAATGAGCTAATTGCCCAGTAAGTACAATATTCAATCCACAAAAACATTTTGACGTGCAAGAATGCGTGAACCTATTATGTTTTCTTATAATTCAATTATGCTTTCATATTTAAACTTGGTTATATTCCCTTACATGTCATACGTGCACGTACCGTGGTACATATCCATGGAGTGGTTGGAGGCGGCCAGTCCAAACCAAGTCAAACCATGAAACTAATCGTTTACATAGAGTGATTGGAGCAGCCAGTCCAATCCAATTCAAACCATAGACTAAACCGTTTAAACCCGCCCTCGTGACAAGTCGGTACGACACAATAACATTAACAGGTCTTATCTTATCTCCTGACTTAACTTATTCTTACCATGTGATTTAATAATCGTGAACATGCTTCATGATGTCACGTAGCCAAACATACAACATAAAATAATCAAAATCATAATACATCATAACATAACATACCATAACATAACATATCATAGCATAATATCATAACATAAACTTATTATAACATAAACTTCATAGCATAACATCATAGCATAACTTATCATAACATAAGCTTCATAGCATATGTTATCATAACATAAGTTTCATAGCATAACTTCATAGCATATCTTATCATAACATAAGCTTCATAGCATAACTTCATAACATAACTTAAACTTATCATAACATAACATAAACTTATCATAACATATCATAGGTAAATCATGTAAATCAATACATGATTTCTTAAACACATAACATGCAACAAAAATATTTTGTCCATGCTGTAGGTGGAGTTGTACTTACCTGTTGTCCTACGATCTTAGTTATCGCCAAACATAACACATATTCTCGTTTTCCTAACAGGGTGTAAGATAAGAATCAGTCATATTCTATCTTACCATAAATCATAATCCTTAAACGTTAATATCCTTTTAGGTTACTTCTAGTAACCCTGGGTATGAGCCCAAACATAAATAGGTTAATGTCCTATTGGGTTACTGAGACCCAATAGTGGTATCCCACTTGGTTACCATACAACTTAACATAATTCAGTTATTTCTTTTCTTCAGAAAACTTGTTCAATTCTTGAAAACAGTTTCTTAATTCAAGTGTCAGTGCATGAGTAGGGATTTCTTGCTTTTGCACTGTTTTCTTAAAATCCAGTGTAGAAATTTCTTGATTCCTGCACAGTTTCGGGAATCTAATTTTTTTACTTTAAAATATGTTTGGAATTAGAAAATTATTTCTTTATGAAAGTTGTAGATCTCGAAAGATCCCAAAACTTTTATGTTTTACACAAAACCTAATTCTGCCTTTAACTTGTTCATTTTCTTGGTTGAAGCCGGCTGGCCGTGCATAGGGTCTGGGCAGACTAGGTCTCGGATTTTCATAAAAACAGAGGCCTTTGGAGCCGTATTTTGAAAAACTGTCCATGCAGCCCCCTAGGAAAAACCCTTCCCTACAACTTTCATGTTTTACGTTTTTCCAAAATCTGCCTTTAAGGGCCTCAAAATTTCGTTTTCAGATTGCTGCCTGGTTTTACCCGAAACTGGCAGTTTTTCTTGAAATCCGTTTTTTACGTAAAGTCTACGCGCACACTACCTCAAACGGTCGCAACCGTGAGCCTACGACAAACATGCAGCGTATCTAATGGAAAATCATATCATCATACATCCATACATAAAATCATAACACATAAATAAAAACCTAGATCTAGCTTACCATAACATAGATCTAGCTTACCATAACCCTAATCAAGCACATACTAAACTTTTGCATGAAAATAAATGAGCTTAAGCTCTTACAAAACCCACTGAAAATACACATAAAACCTTGAATTAAAACTTAATAAAAAGGCTTATGGATTTGAGAAGATTACCCCAAGATCTTAGAGGTGAAATCTCAAGCTTGGATCCAAAATTTCTCTATCTATTTCTTCTCTAAAATCCGGCCAACCTCTTTTTTTTTCTCTTCCATGGGTTCGGCCTTTAGGTGAGGGGGAGAGAGAATGGGTGGAAATTTTGGCAGAGTTTCGGGTTCAATTCAATGCTCAAAAATTGTGAACCAACTACCCCTATTTATAGGTGAAACTTAAGGTTTCTATAATTGCACATAAGGGTTTAATGAGCAAAATATTTGCCCATCAATCCTCCCTAGGTGGCCGGCCCTTCATAGTGAGAATGAGCCAAGAAATTTGCTTGCTCAACAAGGCTTCTAAACAAGTGTGTGGAAGCCAATGAGAGTGATGTGTCAAAAGGTGGACCAAAGGCAACACCTACCACCCAAGCTTACCTCACCATGCTTGCATCACATGGCCTACATCATCAAGCAAAATGCTTGCTCTACAAGGCTCTCTAATCAACCGGCCATTCAATGGGTGTGAGCCAAAAATGGCTTGTTCACCAAGGCACTCTAACTCTCCTAACAACCGGCCATTGTGTGAGCCAAGAATGGCTTGTTCACCAAGCTTCTTGCTTACCTCACCATGCTTATGTCACCTTGCTTGCATCACCCTTGCTTACATCACCAAGGCAAAGCTTGTTCACCAAGGCTTGCTATCCACCTTCCACCGGCCATTCTAGTGCTATAACAAGTGTGTGGAAGCCAAGCTAGGTGATGTGTCCAAGGGTGAACCATAGACAACACCTACCATACCTTTTCTATCTTATCTTGCATTTAATTCCTCAAAAGCAAGCATAATTGTCCCCCTAAAATCTTAGAGTGGCCGGCCATACAATGTGGTTTGTTGGCCAATTTTTCAACCTCAAATCATGCTTAAAACTTACTTTCCATAATTTCCAAAAATCCAATTAATCTAATTGGTTATCACCATATGAGGTGTCCTCAAAATTAAGGCTCCATTTGGTTTTTCTCCACCAATGCAGTTCATAATCATACTAATAAGGATTTTACAAATACTGTTTTCACTTAAAACAGTACTGTTTCACTAAATTACAGTCCAGAGTTCATCTGCGTAAAATTGGACTGCGTATGGATTTTTCTTAGAACTTGAAACTATTTAATCCATACTGCTCTAACTAATATGCTTGATTTTTCTAAAGTGGTCTTATAGCTTATTTGACTGAAATGAGGGTTTTCCGCAGTATAATTTCCATACTGTTGATTACACTGCAGTACCGTCTCAGTCAAACCAAAAGTCAACTTGGTCAACTTAAAGTCAACCTTGGTCAACCTAAAGTCAACCTTGGTCAACCTAAAGTCAACCTTGGTCAAAGTTGACCCGAAGAAAATCATAAATTCCTATTTTGTCCTTTTTTCTCAAAAGGCCCCGTGCTTAACAAAGTAACCTATTATTGAGTCTCGTAGCTAATTAAACGAGAACTCAAACATATTCTGATATTTACTCAGATCATGAGCTTTATATCGACATACATAATAAAATCTTAGATTTTCCTTATTTCTAAGGAAATCATAAGTTCATTGAAATTTCGGGTTCTTATACAGTAGACGTGGAAGAGACGTGGTTTCGCAGGTCTCTGTGATGTTTTTGCGGCTGCGAGAGAGTTCTGTGAGATAAAATGAGGGCTGCTGATTGGGATAAAAAATTAGGAATACACGACGGGTTTTCAAAACCCGTCGTGCAATCTAATGATTACACGACGGTTTTGTTGAACCGTCGTGTAAAATTCCACTTTAAACGACGGTTCGTCCAAACCGTCGTGTAAAGTGTCACTTTACACGACGGTTCTAAAGAACCGTTGTGAAAAGTTAGACTTCAACTAACTTTACATGACGGTTTGGACGAACCGTCGTGTAAAGTGTCACTTTAAACGACGGTTTTTTAGAACCGTCGTGTAAAGTTCTACTTTACACGACGGTTTTGGCCGAACCGTCGTGTAAAGTTGGGCGAAACTTTACTTTATACGATGGTTCTAAAAGAACCGTCGTGTAATCTCCGTCGTGTAATCTACCTTTTGTAGTAGTGAAAATAGTCAAAAACTATGTTTTCTTGCCTTTTCAACGTTCATTTCCATTAATTTTCTTTGTTTGCATTTGTTTCCTCCTTGTGGATACGACAGCCTGATCCGTGCTACATTAACCGTTCTGAGTGTGAATCTTTACGCTTTAATCAAGCAATCATCTCTTTTAGCTACGACATTTATCATCGGTGAATATTTGCTTAGTAAACACCGTGCCTAAAGTTTTGCAGTACTAACCGTTGCTTTTTGCAGAACCATTCAGCGACAATTGTTGTCATTGAAGAATAATATTTTTTGAATAAGAAAAGAGTTGAGAATTTTGTTTAGCATATATCCATATACCAGAAACTAATCCTCTTTGTAAATATATACAACAATTAAGAAGTTTTACAAGATTCCGATGTTAAAACTTTACAACAAGTATTACTTTTTTTTTTTTTAATCATTTATTCCTTGCTGAGAACTCAATGAGAGCCTCTTGACGGAAATATGTCCATACCGTGATATCTTACATTGAAGAAATAATACTAAATTCCATTTTGCTAAATCTCAAATGTTTGCTATTGTGTTCTCGGACTAGCATACGAAATGCTTAACCCGTACACAGGTTCAAAACCACCTTCTCCGAGCTTATTGTTTACTCAAAATTTATCGGTAGTAGTGGTGAATGTTGCTAGACTGAACAATGGCAGCTCAGTATTTTCCACTTTTGCACTGGTTTTCTGAGTTTCTTTATTATGCCACCTTGTTTTCCCTGAAAAATTATCACATACAGGAAATCTCCAACTTACGAATATCATAAAAATTCTTTTAAATTGTAATATAAGAACGTGTAACCTCGAATTTTTGAGAAACCATAAAGTATCCGGAGGTCTGGCTTCTTACACAAGTACAATTCAGTTAACATATATATATATATATATATATAGATGTAAATATACATAAACTAAAGGATAATCAAAGCATTGCTACAAATAATTAGTCTCTAAGTTTCCAACTTCCTCGTCTCTACTAAAGATTTCGGGAATCTAATATTGGTTTGTTGATTAGTTTTGATTAGCTTGTAGACCAAACAATACTCGTGTTGTTGATTGGGTGGCAACGGTTTGTGACCCAAACGATCGTTTGAACTGGGAAGTCTTGTCCCAAATTCCCACATATTAGTTCTTGGAATTTCTGGGACTAAAGAAATCAAACTAAACACTCCTATTCTACAAATTAAGGGCCCGTTGGGGGGACTACTGCATCTGATATCTAGATTTTTTCATTTTTCTTTTTTTTGTTGTCTTCATATTTAACTCAAAACTACTTTTTACTATTCACATTTTTAAATGTCTATAATAAACTGAAACTTTAGATGTCCATAATTTTGTTATTTCAAGTCCAAATAAGATGATTTTTTAAATTACATAGATTTCGATAGTAACGAAACAAGATCCATATTGATTTTTTTATGAACATATTTTAAGATTATATACTTTTTCACTCCATGCAATTTTTTCCCTCAAACACACATTTTCAGAACTACATGTATATCTAGTTTCCAAACCAAAACACATCTACATAACCTCCCCCAAACAGGCTCTAAGGTTGTTCCATATCTGATGGATTGGAATGGACCGATGCTGTGGACTGCAAAAGAAACTGCTCGGAAGAGAGAAAGGGAAAGCATTAATTTAGTGGTTACGCTCAATGTGAAAGAAATAGCCGTTTGTTTCTTATGTCTAGTTCTTTATGTTTCAGCTTTACTAGCATTGAATTGCAATGGGGAAAAACATTGCAATATGTACATACAAAAAGGGTCTTCTTTACCTCTCCCAGAGGTTACAAAACATGTCAAGTTATGTCAAAATAACGGGGAAAAGTTTTTAACAATAACCACTATAAGAGAAACAGTTGAAAAACTGCATATAAAAAAATGTCTCAAGTTGGCAACAACTCAATCAACCTCTGTAACTACGAACTGTCATCTGCATCATGAAAAATATGAGCCTAAGCTCAATTAATAAAATTCATATGCATACTTATAATTTTTAACTTGATCGACAACAAAATCTATCATTGTTCCCACTTCATTTAAATCTATACTTAAATCAAGCGCAATTGGGTACAAATATAAAACTCAGTGTGCTACTGATAGACCGTGAGTTTATGGAACTTATTCTTATTAAGTGGTTGCTCCATCTTGGTCTTTATTTACCAATAGATTCAAATGCAATCATCAAGTAACAAATGGAAATTAGAGCATGCCGGAAAAGTCATATCTCACTTACTCTAATATTAGTTATCCTCTTTCATCATTCACATAGAAAATGATAGAATCATACAGAGCATGTTCACTACATATGATTGTAGAATAAGCCTTATCGGCCCACGAATGTTGTTATGCTCATATTGTTTTTCGAAAATGACCGTGGCTTGATTGAGGCTTGATGTCTTTCTTGTGAATAGGTTTCCATGAAATAGCCTGGTGGTTTTGGCTGAAGTAGCTTGCCCTCAGTACTACTTAACATGAGAACAACAGATGAAATGTCGGGTCTATCCAGAGGGCATTGTTGCACACATAAGAGACCAACAATTATGCAACGCAACACTTCGTGAAGATTGTCGTATGAATCCTTCAAACTTACATCAATCAAATCAAATGGCTTCCCTTCTTTTAGCAAAGTCCATGCCTAAAAATATCAAGAAACAATGTGTCATTAATCAATTTTAACATGATGGCAATCTAGAAGAGTAATTCAACGTTTTTTGACTTACATGTCCAATAAGAGTAAGCCCCACATTATTCTCACGGGGAAAGCCTGTACTTCTCTTCCCACTTATAATCTCCAACACCATTATACCAAAGCTAAAAACGTCGGACTTTGTTGAGAATAGACCAGTAAAAGCATACTCTGGTGCCATGTAGCCACTATATGCATAGAATGAAAAACAAAAATGAATGGAATTGTATGGAATAGAACTAAAAACTTATTCTATAAAAAGAGCTTCCAAGAATACTCACTAAGTTCCTGCTACTTTTTTTGTCTTTCCTTCAGTTTGATCTCCTCCAAAAGTCTTAGCCATGCCAAAATCTGAAATTTTGGGATTCATCTCCTTATCAAGTAGAATATTGCTTGCTTTGAGATCTCTATGTACAATCCGCAATCTAGAATCCTGGTGGAGATATTGAAGCCCCCGAGCAATATCACATATAATTTGGAAACGCTTAGGCCATTCTAATAGTTTACTTTGCACTGGATCTAGAAAATATATTCCTCATGTTAGCCAAGTAATACGCCGAAGTTTTACAATAATGTTACAAAATAGAATAAATTGAGCTGGAGTACTTCCTACCAAAAATAACAGCGTCGAGGCTTTTGTTGGGCATATATTCATAGACCAGCAACTTCTCTTCTTCATGAATGCAGCAACCAAGAAGCTTTATTAGATTCCGATGCTGAAGTTTGGCGACAAGCATTACTTCATTTTCTAATTCTGTTATTCCTTGCTGAGAACTCAATGAGAGCCTCTTGACAGCAATCTCTTGCCCATCAGCCAACGTACCCTGATATTTCATATTGACAAAATATTTGTAAAATTCATTTTCCAAAATTTTATTTGTTTGCATTTTTCTACAATGTTCTTGAACTAGCATACGAATAGCTTACCTTGTATACAGGTCCGAAACCACCTTCTCCGAGCTTATTTTTTAATGAAAAATTATCAGTAGCAGCACTTATTGTAGCTAGGCTGAACAAAGACAGTTCAGAGTCTTGCACTTTTGCTCTGTTTTTCTGCGTTGCTTTTTTATCTCTCCTTCTATTCTCTGAAACATTGTTACAAGTTCAAGCTACTCAGAAATCATAAGAAAACTACTTTATTGTTTGAAGAAATCCAAAGTATTCAGAGTTCAGGCCACTTATACAAAGTACCATTGAGTAGTACTGTACTTGTTCCCCTTGAGACTATATATATATATATATATATACGTTTTCCGTAGAGCTATAATTCATGCCAATTGTTTGGGATTTATATATACTTTTTTTTTTCCCAGTTAGTGAATGAATATGACAATGATTTTGAACCACACCCTGATTAACGGTACAAAAATTCCAATAGATGAGATCGTTCTTAAACCTCATTAAACGGTTCCAAATCAGGAAGCATGTATGTCGCTGAAAAGTTACGTATTGAAGTACTACTTATTTAAGAGCAAAAATAGATGAACATTATAAATTCAAAAAAAAAAGGTTAAAAAAAAAAAAAAGAGTGGTACGTTCCGAGAAATGAACTGAGCAAGAGTACCAGAAATATTACCTCTCGATGTCTTCGTGCAAAAGTAACAGCCAACAAAGAGCATCCCACAAATTGATCCAAGAACTGTTATGAGTACTCTTATTCCCAGATTTGGTGAAGCTTTTGCTATTCCTTTAGTTATTTAGGGACCGAATAAGAAAAAGAAAATGTCAATTTCCAGCCAAAAGATGTGACAAATAAAGGAAAAATACTTAAACTTTGATAGAAATTATTGGGACTTACCTAGCTCTAAAGCCGGTATTCGGATATATAACTCTTGCTCACTTGCAGAAATCTGTCTAATATCCATAAGATCACCGTACCAGATACGACAACCCTTTCCTTCTCCTCGGATATCACAGTTCGAATAAGCCACGCAAGAACAGTCGTTCAGGCATTTGACCCTGCATTCCTTTAGATTCATACTTTCGTTAACCGAACTATTTCTAGTATCTGGCATTTTTACGCCGTCAAGTATGACAAAATCATCATCAGCACCAAATATTTCCTTGTCTTTATCTCCATCCTTGCAATTCAACGGGTGTTTGCGGACACATCCTTCGGACCAATCCCATAAATCCCATTTTTCTGGGGATTTAGGCTTAAATCCTTCCAAACATTGGCATACTGCAGTCTCACTTATGACACATTTCCCATTGGCTCCGCAGTGACCATAGTGGTCGCAATCGTTCCCCGGTGCTGAAACATATGGCCGCCAACGCCGCTCTCCTTCCATCCATACAAGTCGTTGACATACGTTATTTGTTTCATTCAAAACAACGATTGAAATTATAGAGCGGTTCTTGAGACTGAACCTGGAATACATGTCTATACCATTGTAAACACGGTGGTGATCAAAAAGTTGATTAGGCCCTAACTCTGGCGCACCACTGACGCCAACGCCGTTCCATGGTCCAGAGCGCCAGTATATTGTCGTGCCCTTCCGCACATGAGCTTCCGGGTAATTTTCATGTCCAACCAAGACAAAACTCGAATCTCCAGGACAAGGGTCGTCCCAATTCTTCCATCCTGATAATTTCCAATTAAGCCCCTTCCTCAAGTCCCACCCGAATTTCATCTCCGGTAAAAGTGTATCAGAAGGATGATCGAAGCTTTGCCATAAATAATTAGTCTCTAAGTTTTCAACTTCCTCGTCTCTTAGTATAAGATTCCCTGAATCTAAAAGCTGCACTATCGGTTTCTTGGCTTGTTTTGATGAGCTCGTGGACCAAACAACACTCTTGTTATGATTCAAAAGCACAAGATTTCCGGTGCCGTTCATGGTCAACAAGCCGGAGGAACCATTGATGGGGTTGCACCGGTTTGCGACCCAAACGACGGTTCGAACTGGGATTTTCCTGTACCAAATTCCCACGTAACGATTCTTGGACTTTCCGAGGCTGAAGAAACCGAGCTCGAACACTCCTCCTTCCGAAACCATGGTTGTTCCATCACGGATGGATTGGAATAGACCAATTGTGTTGACTGCAAAAGAAACTGTATGGAAGAGAAAAATAGAAAGAATTAAACTGAAAGAAATGGCCATTTGTTTCTTTTCATCACACAACATGATCGGAGAACACATCTGATAATCTTTGGTTTCTAATTTTTTTGGCCTCAACTTTATTAAAGATTAAATTAGCAACAAGTGTCAAACCCATTTGATTTTAGCTTTGAGAAATTGCATACCGTGAACCACCAGGCTATTGACATTTCCAAAACTTGACGTTTCGAAATTATGGGTCCCATTAGTTTTTGTTTGTACTTTAAGTTTGAGTGGTTGAATCCCGGTTATTAATAAAATTATGGGTCCCATTAGCTCAGTTAATTCATATTTCCTATTATTTACGTTCTTATTCGTGTTTTTCAATAATATTATAACACGTGTTTAATTTAAATTAATTTTTTAATTAGTGTAATATGATTTTGTAATTAAAAATATAATTTTAGTTGATGTATCATGATGTAATTGTAGAGACATGAAATGGACAAAAATAAGAGGATATAGGAGATAAATCCATCATTAGTTTTCACATTTGGTGTATCCATCTAATGTGAATAATAAGATTTCAATAAGATGGGTTCCTATTTTTCTTTAGTTTTTATTATAAGAAGGGTTAGAGATACCAACTCTTATATTAACTTTTGAGAACCAACTCATGTATCGATAAATTATCATTTTTTTCATTAATTGATATAATTAATTGATATAATAATACCTTAAATACTTACTAATAAAAAATGTCAGACCCTTCCTCAGAACCACTTAAACACCTACTTAAGGCCCCACTTTGTGAAGGGCCCAAAATTTTTCTCCCACTTCCTTCCTTCCCTTCCTTTGTCTAAGAAAGAAAAATTTAAAGTACATTTTCTTCATTTATTACTTTTGACATTTTGTTTTCGTTATCCTTGAGAAGGAAAAAAAAAACTGTTGAGTTTTTTGCTTTTTTGAGGAGTTATGAAATAAAACGGTTTTTGTTATAAAAAAAAAAATTACCATAATTCCCGTTCAGAATTTTGTGGGTAATTAATAAGACTACAGCATTCCAAAACAAAAAATAAATAATAATAATAATAAAACACTTTACCCTTTTTTTTTCTCGTAATACTTGAAAACTGTAATGTCTTATTTGTATTTTTTTTATTAGAAAATTATGTCTTTTATGTTTCTTTCTTCTTAATTCTTCTTCCATATATCTCTCTCTTTTTTAATTTCCTCTCAAAACAAAGGTCTCTCCTCCTTAAGGTCTTCTCAAGATTGTAAAATAAAGTAAAGGAAAAAATCATTTAAAAATAAAGGGAAATTAAATCATGTTATTGAAAGACTTTAATTCGGAAAAAATATATATTTTTGGTCATAAAATCTTCAGGTTATATCTTTTTTTTATTTGTGTTAATCTACTTGTTAATTGTTTGATTGGACTTTGATACATACCTAAATTAAAAATAAATGTATAAATAGAAAATATTAGTATATGACAAACTCAAAAGAAAAAAAAAAGAAAAAAGAAAAAAAAAAAGAAAAAAGAGGAGAGTAGAAAGTTTGATTCAATGATCTCAGAAAAGAGCTTTTGACAATTTCTCTCAAATAGTAAGAGAAATGTAATGAAATCAAGTGAAGAGACGATTGAAGAAAAAAAAAATTTAAACTTTTAGAGAATGATGACGTGATGTAGAAAAAATCAAAGAGAAGAATGATAAAACGTCTTATTATGTACAAATTGATGAAGAAGATCAAGACCAAATGAAGAATATGAAATTAAAACAAAGATTAAAGAACGACAATTTAAGTTACGTGTGAATGTAATGATATGGGAAAAATAAAAAATATTAATAACAAATTGAGAGATTTATTAGTAAAAAAAACGCCTCATTTTAAAATTTTTTCTTAAGGCCCCAAAATATATTGCACCAGCTCTGTCAATAAATAAAACGACCACTCAAAAAATTAATAATAGAATTAGATCAATCATAATTATTTTTATTCTTTAGGAGAATTTGTGGAGCCGAGTCACAAGTGGCAGGAAAGTATTTGAGATTGACCTTTGAGATATTTTTTATAACCCAAGAAAGTAAATTGACTAGTCAACCTGTCTTAAAGTCAAGAAAAGGCTGCTTCCATGCTATACTTTTAATTTTTTCTTAAAAAAAAAAAAAGAACTTTTATTTTATCGTCATTGTTTTTACTGCAAATATACAAGTTTGATGAAAGCAATATAAATTTTTCTGTTTTAAAAATAAAGTAATACAGTTTGACAAAACAATAAACAAATTTAGAAGTGTTGAAATCTAAAATCAATGTTAATTTATATTATTAATTATAGGAGCATTAGGCTGAAAATCCATTTTTATTTCTGGTATTTACTTCTTGTTCGTCACAATCTGTTTTTCTTTTTTTAAATTTGAAGTTAATAAATAGTTGATATTTGCAACAAGAATTCCAATTATATAAAAGAAAAAGATCTCACGTCCTAAATTTAGTACGTAGTTTCTTCCATAGTCACCAAAATAGAAAATTTTCTTGTCAAAAACTAATGCATTTCCATTTCTCTCTTTTTATCTGTAAGGAAGAATTTTATCAATTTTATTCACTGTTAGTAAAAAAAAAAAAGTCTAGATTGAAAGTTAGCACTAGTACAAAAAGAGGATACCACGACCGTTTTTAACCGTCGTGATATCTTTTCCACGACAGTTTTCTAACCATCGTGGTATCTAGGGTTGTGAAATCTATTTGGATTCCATGACAGTTTTTTAACTGTCGTGAAATTGACAAAACTGGCGCCAAATGAGGGGTAGATAGTAACTTTCTATGACGGTTTTTTCAGAAAAACCGTTAACCTACCACGACGGTTTGTTTAGAAAACCGTTAGGTAGGTTAACTTTCCACGACCGTTTTTTCAGAAAATGGACGTGGTAGTTGACCATTAACCAAAAAAAAAAATGCACAATTCATGCGATTTCCCATGGGTGGCAAATAACTTGTGTTATCCATTGCACAGCCCATATTAAAATAATAGTTAATCTTTAATTGATTTTGTGTCACAATGTACAACAATTATTACAAAAACATACACTACGTTATTACAAAACTTATAGATTGTCTTCTAACTATATTGGATGAACTATATTAGATGAACCGCATTACAAAATTAGCTCACTCTTGCCTTACTAAACTCATGTCAACATCAATATAAAAATCATTAGTTTGAAGTAAGGACAGTCCATCGAAAGTGAAGGTTATTTATCGCACAAAAGCTAAAACAAAATAACCGCATTCAACATAACATTCTTGTAGTGGACATTGAACAATATCAATTAATGTTTCGTAGTTGCGTCGCTTTCGTACTCCTTTTCCCATCAAAATCTTCTGGTTATTAAGTGCCCTAACAATTTAACAAAGTTCAAAACAATTAAAACAAGAATAATGTAATGTGAAATCACAATTTGAACGGGAAAATATACTTACAACTTAATTAGGTCATGGAAATCATCACCCGATTCATTTCCTAGATGATTAAAATACATGACCGAGTCATCCTATAGATCAATAACTGTCAAGATCCAATATTGGCCGCTGTTATATGGCATGAGATACAACTTTCCTTATTTAGTTTGGGACTTCGGCTTATTTAGTCCCTTAAATCCCATTTTGCTTGGGACTTCGGCTTAAATCCTTCCAAACATTGGCATATTGAAGTCTCGCTTATGACAGGATTCCCATTGGCTCCGCAGCGACCATATACACCACAACTGTCCTTCGGAGCTGAAGCATACACACTCCAACTCTGGTCTCCTTCCATCCATGTTAAGTGTTGACCTATGCTATTTGTTTGATTAAACACCATCCTTGAGATTACTGAGTTGTTCTTGAGGTAGAACCTGTAATATTGCTCGTTATCATTATAAACTAAGTGGAAATCCAAAACTGGATTAGGCCTTATATCGGGCGAACCACTGACACCAACGCCGTTCCACGGTCCAAAGCGGTAGTATGGTGTTATGCCCTTCCACAAATAAGCTTCAGGGTAATTATGAGGGTCAACATTCAGGACAAAACTCAAATCTCCCGGACAAGGGTCGTCCCAATTCCGCCATGCTAATATTTGCCGATTAAGCCCTGTCCTCGAGTCCCACCCAAGTTCCATTCCTGGTAAAATTGTATCAGAGGGATGTTCAAAGCTTTGCCATAAATAATTAGTCTCTATGTTTTCAACTTCCTCGTCCCTTAGTACAAGATTCCCCGAATCTAAAAGCTGTACTATCGGTTTCTTGGGTTGTTTTGATGAGCTCGTGAACCAAACAACACTCTTGCTCTGATTCAAAAGCACAAGATTTCCCGTTCCGTTTATGGTCAACAAGCCGGAGGAACCATTGATGGGGTTGCACCGGTTTGCGACTTAAACAACGGTTCGAACTGGGATGTTCCTGTACCAAATTCCCACGTAACGATTCCTAGAATTTCCGGGGCTGAAAAAACCAAGCTCGAACATTCCTCCTTTCGAAATCATGGTCGTTCCATCGGTGATGGATTGGAATGAACCTATAGTGTTGACAGCAAAAGAAACTGTTTGGAAGAGAGAAATAAAAAGCATCAAACTGATTGAAATGGCCATTTGTTTCTTTCGTATCGCACAACCTGGTTGGAGAACGCGCCTAATAAAATCGCTCATTGATTTCTACTACTTTATTAAACATTAAATTATTAACTAATCAAACCGTTTGATTTTAGCTTTGAGAAATTACAAACCTACCGACTATTGACCTTGTCAAAAATATATTCCAAAGCTCTGACATTTTCAAATTGCATAAACTGACCCGATTTTTTTTTGTATTTGAAGTAAGTTGTTGAATCCCAATTACTTAGAAAATGGAATGTCCTATCAGCGGTCACATCTAGTGGACCCATCTAGTGTGAATAATGAAAATTCCAGCCTCGTTCCTATATATTTTTCTTTATTTTATTAATGACACCGGATCTAATTTTAATTTTAAAATATCAATTTATATGACGATGAGTTATCATTTTTTTAATAGATTGATATGAAAATAATTTAAATACTTATCAAAAAATAAACTGATAATCTACATGTCATATAAATTGGTATTCAAAAGTTAGAATTATAGTTGAGTTTTCTAGTACTTTTCTTTTATATTCTTTAGGAGAATCAGTCGACACATGTGGCTTCTGTAAACATTAAAGATTTGATTATGCATATCATTAGCAATGATAAAAATATCGATATCTATAGAAATATATATGCAGTAGAACTTTATAGAAATTTCAGAGATATGATCGATATCGGTGGAAATAACAGAAAAAAATACGGAAGTTATAGAAATTGATATTAAAATATATTTCTAACATTTTAGGATAACACAAACATTAAATTGATACATAAATACATAATTAGTTTTTTTATGTCGTACATATCTTAATACAAAAAGGAAAACATGATTAGGATACCATCCAGATTCAAGTAATATTGATGTTATAACATATTATTTAAATGGAGTTTAATATAGTTGTGACATGCTAAATGTAGGTTTATTTATCTATTCCCAAAGTAATTTCATAAATAAGAAATTGTATAATATTTGTAGAAGTCTACGAGAATATAAATTCTATTAGCTTTTAAGTGTTTCCTTTTATTCTATTTTTTTATCACTTTCTTTATAAGATAATTATAGATCGCTAGTTGTTAGTTGTTCTCTAACAATTTATTTTCTATAACATAGAAGATAGAAATCCAATATTTATAGTATTCTTTCGATATTTTCCGATATTCAAGAAAATTTGAATGACGTTTTACCGATATCGATATATTTATCAATATTATTAATATTTTTCCACCATTTTCACATAACAGATGCTATACCTAAAAGATATTTGCGATCTTATACACGGAAATTCCCAGTAAAATTTTATAAATATCGTAGATATTTACTATCATTATCATTGGTTTCTTATGCATGAGTCCATGAGAAAGAGTAAGTTGACTAGTCAACCTCTAAGAATTTTCTAGCCAAGAAATGGCTTCTTCTATACTAGACTAGCTTAGGCTCGTGCCGGCACTTTCATACTTTCAAATTTTTTTCCTTAAAAAACATTTTCATTAATTGTCATTAATACACGATAAATATACAGGTGTGATAATAGCAATTTAACTATTTTCTGTTAAAAAAAAGTAATACAGTTTGACATAACAATAAACACTTTTAAAGATGTTGAAATCCAAGATCGATGTTTATTTCTGTTATTAGTTATAGGAGTTTAATTTCTATTATTATCATAACATATTATTTAAAAGGAGTTTAAATAGTTGTGACATGCTAAATTTAGGTTTGGTTATGTATTCTCAAAGTATTTTCAGAAATAGGAAATTGTATAATATTTGTAGAAGTCTACAAGAATAAATTATATTAGCTTTTATGTGTTACCTTTTATTCTCTTTTTTATCACTTTTTTTAAAAGATAATTACAGATCACTAGTTATTAGTTGTTCTTAAGTCATTTATTTTTTAAAAAATAGAAGATAGAAATCCAATATTTATAGTTTTTTTTTTTTTTTGATATTTTTTGATATTTTATAAAAATTAAATTGTGTTTTACCGATATTGATATATTTACCAAGATTTTTGATATTTCTCCACTATTTTTACGGAAAATATGCTACACTTAAAAGATTTTTTCGAACCCCTAAACACGAAAATTCACGGTAAAATTTTAGAAATATCGTACACATCATTGGTTTCTTCTGCATGAGTCCATTGCGTGGGAAAGTAAGTTGACTAGTCAACCTCTAAGAATTTTCTAGTCAAGAAATGGCTTCTTCTATACTAGACTAGCTTAGGCTCGTGCCGGCGCTTTCATACTTTCAAATTTTTTTCAATTAAAAAAACATTTTCTTTAATTGTCATTAATACACAGTAAACTTACAGGTTTGATAATAGCAATATAACTATTTTCTGTTAAAAAAAGTAATACAGTTTGACAAAACAATAAACAATTTTAAAGATGCTGAAATACAAGATCAATGTTCATTTCTATTATTAGTTATAGGAGTTTAATTTCTATTATTATCATAACATTTTATTTAAATGGAGTTTAATATAATTGTGACATGTTAAGTGTAGGTTTGTTTATCTATTCCCAAAGTATTTTTAGAAATAAGAAATTATATAATATTTGTAGAAGTTAACAAGAATAAATTATTTTAGTTTTTGCCTTTTATTATATTTTTTATCACTTTTTTCATAAGATAATTATAAATCGCAAGTCGTTAGTTGTTTTCTATCATTTATTTTTGAAAAAATAGAAGATATAAATCCAATATTTATAGTATTTTTTGATATTTTCTGATATTCTTTAAAAATTAAATGTTATTTTATCAATATCGATATACTTATCAATATTTTTGATATTTCTCCACTATTTTCATGGAAAATATGCTACACTTAAAACATATTTTCGAATCCCTTAAACACAGAAATTCCCGGTAAAATTTTAGAAATACCGTGTATATATACTACCATGATCATTGGTTTCGTCCATTGCGTGAGAAAGTAAGTTGACTAGTCAACCTATAAGAATTTTCAAGTCAAGAAAAGGCAGCTTATAAACTAGACTAGCTTGTGCTGGCACTTTCATACTTTCAAATTTTTTTTCCTTAAAAAATCATTTTCTTTAATTGTCATTAATACACGGTAAATGTACAGGTTTGATAAAAGCAATTTAACTATTTTCTACTAAAAAAAGTAATACGGTTTGACAAAACAATAAACAATTTGAAAGATGCTGAAATACAAGATCAATGTTAAATTCTGTTATTAGTTATAGGAGTTTAATTTCTATTATCGTCGTAACATTTTATTTAAATAGAGTTTAATATAGTTGTGACATATTAAATAAATGTTTGTTTTGTTATTCCTAAAGTATTTTCAGAAATAGGAAATTATATAATATTTGTAGAAGTCAAGAAGAATAAATTCTTTTAACTTTTACGTATTGCCTTTTATTCTATTTTTTATCACTTTTTTATAAGATAATTATAGATCTCTAGTCATTTAATATTCTCTACCATTTATTTTTAAAAAAATAAAAGATAGAAATCTAATATTTATAGTATTTTTTTTGATATTTTCCTATATTCTATAAATATTGAATGACGTTTTATCGGTATCTATATATTCATTAATATTTTTGATATTTTTCTACTATTTTCACTGACAATATGCTACACCTAAAACATATTTTCGAACCCCGTAAACACGGAAATTCCCGGTAAAACTTTAGAAATTTCATATATATTTACGAGCATGAACATTGGTTTCGTCCATTGCGTGAGAAAATAAGTTGACTAGTCAACCTCTAGGAAATTTCTAGTCAAGAAAAGGCTGCTTCTATACTAGACTAGCTTGAGGGATAGCGAAGCCAAATTAGGTTTGGGATTATGATAGAAAATCAAGCACAATATTTCGAGTAATAAGAACTAAGTGGTTTTTAGTTCTAAGAGAAATTTTTACGCAGTTCGGTTAAGTGCAAATAATTCTGGACTGCAGTTCAGTATAACAGTACTGTTATTGGTAAAAACAGTATTTGTAAAATCTGTATTAGTATAAAATGGACTGCATTTGTGGAAGAAAGCCAAATAGAACTTTAATTAAGGACACCTCACTATGTGATGATTAATTGAATTAATGGATTTTTAGAAAATATGGAAAGTAAGTTTTAAGTATGAACATGGTTAAAAATTGACCAACAAGCCACTTCAAGTGGTCGGCCACTCTAGGGACCTTAGGGGGGGCAAATATTTTTGCTTTGAGGACTTAAATGCAATTTAAACAATAAAAATAATTCTAGGAATTTAAATTAAAATTTGCCTATAAATAGGTGTGGTGGGGTTTTGCCTTGGTTCACCTTTTGACACATCACTTTCCTTAGTTCACAATCTAGCTCTTCCTTCCCCCCCAAAAATCCGAAACTTAGAGAGTCAAGAAAGAGTGGAGTGAGGTCGGTTTTTGAGGTAGATATCAAGGAGGAAGTTTGTGATTCAAGCCTAGATCTACTTCTAAGTGTTAAGGTAAATCTTCTTAAAACCCTAAGCCTTTCATTTGAGTTTTTATTCAATTATTTAGGTGTATTTTCAATGGGTTATGTAAGAGCTTAAGCTCACTTATTTTTCATGCAATAGCTTAGTAAGATTAGTATGTGCTTGATTAGTGTTTTGGTGAGCTAGATCTATGTTTTGGCTTATGTTTTTGAAGTTATGCTTTAAAATTTTATGCTTTATGTGTATGCTTAGTAATTGCTTGTTATATGTCCCCACATGTTTAGAAAGCTTTATGTTATGCTTGTATGATGATAAGATGATTGTATGTTGAACTAACATTAAAAAAATTAACTTAAAACCCTATTTGGTAAAATTTATTACATGGGTTAATAGGATGAGAAACAAGTGTATGTTAATGGAAATTTCGCGTAATACGCTGCATGTATGATGTAAGCTCACGGTTGCGACCGTTTGAGGTAGGGTGTACGTTATTTTGCGTAACAAACAATGAAAAGTGAATCTACCGGTTTTCGGACAAAACCGGGCAGCAATTTAAAAACGAAATTTTGAAGCCCTTAGAGGCAGAATTTGGAAAAAGTTTAAACTATAAAATTGTAGAAAATTAAAAATCCTAGGGGGTAGCTCAAACAGAATTTGAAAAATAAGCTCCAAAGGCTTCCATTTTGGTGAAAACCTGAGACTGGCCACCCCAGACCCTATGCACGGCCAGGACTTTTCAACGAGGAAAATGAATAGGTTAAGGGCAGAATTAGGTTTTGTGTAAAAAATGGAAGTTGTAGGAATTTATGAGATCTACAACTTTCATGGAGAAAACTTTTTCAAATTCAAAGCAGATTTTAAAATAAAACTGAATCTTAAAACTGAGCAGGAAATAGGCAATTCCTGCACAGGATTTTCAAAACAGTGCATGAGCAACAAATTCCTACCCGTGCACTGCTAACTGAAATTATTAAATTGTTTTCAATGAATGATTTTCAAAATATCACAGTTTTACTATCTTTATAAAATAAGTCAAATTCAGTTTTATAACAATGGTTTAAAAAGAATTAAATAAGGTTTTAAAGTATGCTAAGTAATATGGTAACCCTAGTAAGACACTTAGTAATCAGTTATGATACAGAAAAATTATTATTAAACTAAGATAATTGAAAGTATACTTATAGTAACCAAATAGGTTACTAATTTTATATGCTAAGTTTTGAAACCAAGGTTACTTAGGATAACCAAATGGGATACTACTATTGGGTCTTGGTAACCCAATAGGACATTAACCTAATTATGTTTGGGCTTATACCCAGGGTTACTATCAGTAACCTAAAAGGATATTATTTAAGTATAACTAACCAAAAATTATGTTAAGAAATCAAACATGATACTGTTTGATTGTTTTTAGGTTGGGTGCCCTAAGGTTACATTTAGTAACCGAATAGGATACCATGTTAGTAGGAGACATATAACTAGGGTAAATGTTGAATGTTGGTTAGGATACCAAAATTTAATAAAATGATTTATGGTAAGATAGGATGATTCTTATCTTACGCCCTTTTTGGAAACAGAAAAGTAACATGTTGTTGCAATTCGTTGGAGCAACAAACCCCAGCTCTAGTATAACCAGTAAGTACAACTCCGCCTACAGCATAGGCTAATTGTTTTATTGGTTGCATGTTTTTAAAATTCATGCACTTATGTATGTGATGCATATGATTATGTTTTATTATTGTGACATCATGAAGTATGTTCACTAATGATAATGTACATGATAAGAGTAAGATTAAGTTCAAGTAAGAAACTGTTTTCAAGAAAATGTTTCCAAGTAAGATGTTAAGCAGTTTTAAATCGTGTTGTACCGACCTGCACTAGGTCAGGGTTGGTTCATGGTTTGAGTTGGATTGGGCTGGCCGCCCCAACCATTCCATGGCTGCGCGCCACGGTACGTACACTTATAGTAAGTAAGGGCCCTAAAATATGCTAATTTAAAAAAACATAATGAAGCATAATTAGTTCATGCATTGATTAAGTTCATATTGTTTTTGCGGGTTAATAGTTGTACTTGCTGAGCGAAAGCTCACAACTTACGTTTATGCTGTAGGTAAGCTCCCTACTAGCAATACTTGATACAAGACGGTGGGGCATGGCAGGGCTAACTGTGAAACTACGGGATGGAGACTGCTACGCGTTTTGTGTCAAATATATGTTCTTATTATTGAGTTAAATAGTTGTATTTCAAATTAAGTTTAATATTTAAATACTCAAATAAATATGCATATATGGTTATAAGAAATTATATGGTCGAGTTACCTTTATAATTACAACAAAAAGAAAAAAAATATTCCATATTTTCCGCTAGTTAAGTAAGTGTCAGATTTTATGTAAGATAAGTACGGTAACGGCCTACGTAAGACGGGTCGTTACAATTCGGCAAACGGAAAAAGCTGTGAGTAGGATAAGAAAAATTAGATAAAGATTGTGTATTTCACAGAGCCGACAAAAGAGTTATGCTGATACATGACAGAGAGATCTAGAATTTGAAGTTGGTGATCTATTCTTTTTGAAGGTAACTCTTATGAAAGGTGTTATGAGATTTGGTAAACAGGGAAAGCTTAGCCCTTAAGTTTATTGGACCGTTTGAGATTTTAAGAAGGATTGGTAAACTTGCCTACGAGTTAGCATTACCACCAATGCTATCAGGAGTTCATGACGTATTCCATGTGTCGATGTTGCGTAAGTATGTTTCTGATCCGTCACATATTTTAAGCTATGAGACATTGGATTTGAGTTCGGATTTGACTTATCAACAACAACCAGTGAAAATTTTAGATCATCAAGAAAAGATTTTATGAACAAAGAGGATTTCTTTAGTCAAAGTTTTGTGGAGAAGTCAGAAAATGGAAGAAATCACATAGGAAAAAGAAGATGAAATGAGATCCAAGTATTCGACTCTCTTTGGTATGTCAAATTTCGAGGACAAAATTTTGTTAAGGGGAAGGAAATGTAACGCTGAGCTTAATCAATTTAAAATAACTAAGTTTAACAAATATGTTTAGTATCTTATTAATATAATTATTAAGTGCTCATTAGTAGTTATGTTAATCATTTTATATAAATGTTTTTTTTTTTTTTTTTAAGAATTTATGTACTACAGAAATTGTTTAACTACATATTTTTATATAACTGTGCAGAGGAGAGTTGACAACCACCGGAAGTGAAGCTGATCGATGTGCTTAGTCCATGAGATTGTTTGTATAAGAATGATAATCTAAAGTTATAGAATATACTTTAAATGAAGTTTTTCAAAATTTTCTATGGACATATTTGCAAAGAAAATATATTTTTAAGGATCTAGCATAATTTTAAATTCTTTTGGGCATTTTATGAAATTTTTTAAAAGTTTGTTTTGTTGCTGTCTTTATACACGTTTTACAGCTGTCTTGAAGTGATATTAAGCTGATATAACCAAATTCTCTTCTTCCTCACTTCTCTCATTTCCAAACGGTTCTAAGTTCATTTAAAAAAAAAAAAAACACAACAACAAAAACCAAAAACTCCAACAACTGATCTTCTTCATCATAGTATCGTGACCCCCCCCCCCCCCCCCCCTTTTGTGATAACCGAAAAAGGTCTCCACACATCAAAATGAACGAGATCAAATGGAGCAAGAGAAAAGGAAATACTTTTATAAAATGGTAAAGTAGAAAATTTTATCAGTTTTCAACCACTACAATAAAAAATATCATAAATTTTTAAATTTCCTAATGCTCTTGTAAAAGCTAAATACTGTAAATGAGACGCCGAAACATGACCAAGACGAGAATGCCATAAATAAAAATCAGAAGACGAATGACTCAAACGAAAAGACGATTGATCCACACTAGAAGCTGCAAGTTGTGGTACTTTAAGCTAATCCAAAATATAAAGTTCCCCTTGCCTACGACCTGTCCCAATCAGCTTCTGAGATTGCAGGTCCTGCACATAACAAGTGGAAGAAGAAAAAGAGACTTAGTATCCTAACTGACACAATTGACTAACAGAAATAAGATTTAAAGTAAGACTAGAAATGTGATAAACATCCGAAAGAGACAGAGAAGGTGTGACAATTGAACCAACACCTACTAATGGCATATGATTACCATCAACAGTCATAATTGACACAGAGGAATTGAGAGATAAAGAAACAAAGGATGATAGATAAGGTGATATATGATGAGAAGCTCCAGAATCTAGGACCCACAAGGAAGAAGATATATCTAAAGGACTAGAGGACGACAAACCTATATGAGAGGAGGCAGACATAGCTTGTGACTGTGTAGCAAGGAACTTCTGAAACTGCTCGAATAACACACTGATCGATTGAAGAGAATCATCTTTACGTCCACTCATGATGAGAAAGTAAATAAAACAAACCAATAATCACCAAACAAGAGAGAACAATATTGCAATGCAAAATCAAACCAAGAAACAATCAAGACGTGCAAAAGCGAGCGATTGTACGGACAATCCGAAAAAGTGTACGGACAGCGGCGGCGGATGTGTACAGACGGTGGCGGTTGTACGGACCCCAGCTCTGATACCATGTAGAAAACCAAAAAACCAATTTGGGAACAAAAGAATAAGATCATTGAATCAAAATAATATATCACAAGAGACTTATAAAGGCTAATTAGAGAATATAAAAAACCTAATCTACTATTAACTGTTGAAAAGAAAAAAACCTAATAACAATAGGAAACAAACAATAAAATAATATAAAACTATATCATCTAATGATTATCACTATATTATGCCTACAACCACTCTAGATCTTGTTATTTACTTCCTTTAGTTATGTAAAATGGTATTTACTACAATTTTTGACCATGTACAGAAATAGCCCCAAAAAATGCTCAATGTTTTGATTTTTTTTTCCTTTCCTAAATACTAGTTTGGAGTTTTTACACCCCCCTCTTATCCACTAGGGCCTTGTTTGGTACGTCAGATTGGATTGGATTATAAATTTAGGATTGGATTGGATATGATTGGATTAGATCGTGTCTAATCATGTCTTGTGTTTGGCATATTATAGGGTTGGACTAATTTTTAAGTTAATTTAATAATGTTTGATAAAAATTAAATTAATTAATGAAAGTTTTACCAAAACACATACACAAAAAAATTACTATACTACAAATTACTTAAAAATTTTCCAAAAATTTACCAAATCCAACAATTGAAAAAAAAAAAAAAAACACGAAACAGGAGTGGATAAGAAATGGCAATCTCTAGTAGCCGAGGGTGGGTATATTAGCGACTGGGTTTAGACGACGGCGGCGCCTGGGTTTCGCAACAACAGGGGCGGAGGGTATTCACGGCGCCTAGGCTTCGTGACGGCAAGGCGGATGCTAGTTTTTGCAGTGCCTGGGTTTCGCGACAACAGGGTGGAGTCTGGTTTTTGTGGCGCTTGGGTTTCGCGACGACGGGGGCGGAGGCTGGTTTTACGGCGCCTAGGTTTCGCGATGACAAGTGCGGAGGATGGTTTCAGTAACACCTGGGTTTTTGGGTTTTCGCAATGGCAGGCTTTCGTGGTCGGTGAGATGGGCAAGCTCCGATGACCGTGGAATGGGTCAGCTCCAGTGAGCGACGAGCCGATGGGGTGGAGGATTTAGCAAGCAACGACGGTGAGAACTGTCTATCTGTAGGGGAGGGGTGGCAAAATGGAGAAATACTCTAACCCCAGGCTCAATACTAATTATCCCACCATTTTTTGAGGGATTACTTATCCCATGAATTTGGGACTATTTTTTGGTCAATGTATAATTAATCCGGTCAACAATTGTCCGAATCCGGTGGACCAAACACAGCCTAAAAAGACTAAAGTAGCTTCATTACGTTAGTTAGAACAACAGCTCTCTCTCTATCCTCGCTCTATACTCGCTCTTTGTCATAGCCCCACTCTTTTCTCTCTCCACTATCCCTCCGCCCCCACTCTCTCCTCTCTCCTCTCTCCACCCTCCGTCCACCCACTGTCTTTCCTTTCTCCATCCACCTCTCACTCTCTGCGGCGACTGTCACGATCTACGATAAGCCCATCTTCGTATTCTCCTTGACAAGTTAGGCATAAAAGATATCGTCAGATACGATCTTGGTCGCAGAGCGAGATTTCGTCGGATCTCGACGTGTTGCCATGTTGTTGGCTGCCATGAGGAGCAAATTAGAGCTTGGGTTTTTTTTTTTTTTTTATTTAATTTAATTTTTTTTTTTTGGTTACTATGATTATTCTTATTTTTGTGAGGAATTCTTTTTATTATCTTTGTGATTTTTTGTTATTAAATTGGGAAAATAATAGGATAGACTAATAATTTGAACTAATAAGACAAAAAAATTTTGGTAGATAACAAAAAAGAAAATCAAAATATAAATAGGTATAAAACAAACATAATAAGATTAATTTGGTAGAATATATAAAATAATAATTGATCTAAATAATCACTGAATTTTTTAAAGGTGATAGTTTGATTTCTGTTTTTTTAATTTTGATTGAAAAAATCCTAAAATCTTTAAAAAAAAATTTCTGTTTAAATCTGTTAAATTTCTATCAAAATCACATATATATACACATATATAATACATGTGATATAATTTGATATGATATTTTAATAATCTAATTAAAAAAAAACCTCATAAAAAAATCATATTCTTCAACAATTCTTTTCTCTCTCAATCCACTCTCTCTCTCGCACTCTCTCTCTCTCTCTCTCCTCCCAAAAGCCATTTTTCTTGCTCTCCAACAATGCCCGTGAGCTTCTTTACCTCCTAACCAGTGTGCTACATCCAAAAAAACAAAAAGCAAAATCATTAGAACAACAAAATTATCTTTTGCTTTAATAAGCCAAACAATTCTATTAGCAATTTGTCCTTTCGTAAAATTTAAACAAAACATGGTCCTCAAGTAGACTACCAAAATCATGGCAGAGATAGATAGAGAAACAACCACAATCTCCAAAAGTATGAATATATAATCAGATCATAACAAAACAAAATTAAGCAGAGAACACAAGACCTGGCCACCAGATAAAAGCAAGACTGCCAGCCTTCCGTCTGAGATGGCTTTCAAGCCCATCTTCCACCATCTCTCTCTGTCTTCGAGCGTTTGCCGCTCCACCGTCTAAGATGTGTTTGTTCCTGTTCGGAGTTTTGAGCTTCTGCGCTCTAGGGTTTTGTTGGTTCTGAGATTTGAAAAAGGGAATTTTGTGCGACGACGTTTTCCTTTTTTTTTTTTTTTTTTCCTCTTTTTTATTTATTGTAAGATTCAAAGGGTTTTTTGATCTTTTAACTTAAAAAATTTTCACGTGATTGTTCACATGTGTGATTCCGTTAGAAACTTAACGGATTTAGAAGAAAAAGATAAATATTACCAACATTTAAAGAGTTTTGGATCTTTTCGACTAAAATTTAAATAAAAAAAAATTGACCAAACCGTTACCTATTAAAGAGTTTATGAACCATTTATGTCAATTTCTCTATATAAAACTCTAATAAATTACCAAAAGTAATATGGTAAAGTAATTTGGTAAAGTAATATACTAAATTGCTCTTCAGTGACTGGAACCGGAGACGACCGGTAATTTTGTATTGTAAATAAAAAGTAATATGATAGATTATCAAAAATAGTCTATCAGAATACTCCTGGATGAACAGAGACCCATTTTGATTATGGTGACATTTGATAGATTACATATACAGGTTACCTTTTTGACAAACTAGGGGTGATTTTGAAAGAAAATATTATGTTTATATTTGACTTATCTTGTGGGAGATCGACTATCCTAAAATCACTGTAGATGTGGCAACCAAGGATGACAATGAGGCGGGGGGCATGGTCAAGGAATGCTTTCATGTCCCCATCCCCGCCCCCAAACCATCCCCATCGTTGTCCTTATCTCCACCTAACTAGTAGCGGAGTCGAAGACAAGGATCTCCCGTTGGAGGGCCTTTCTTTATACCTGTCGCATTTTTCATTTAATTATAACTATCCATTTGAAAGTGGGAGATCGACTATCCTAAAATCACTGTAGATGTGGCAACCAAGGATGACAATGAGGCGGGGGGCATGGTCAAGGAATGCTTTCATGTCCCCATCCCCGCCCCCAAACCATCCCCGCCCCCAAACCATCCCCATCGTTGTCCTTATCTCCACCTAACTAGTAGCGGAGTCGAAGACAAGGATCTCCCGTTGGAGGGCCTTTCTTTATACCTGTCGCATTTTTCATTTAATTATAACTATCCATTTGAAAAAAAAAAAAAAACCGGATTAGTCCTCCTTTTAGTTGAAAAGAAAATAACTAAGCTTGATTAATACATTTAACAATTGTAAATTAAAAACCTCCTTGGATATTGGATAGAGTGTGTATTATTTATTTTTCAATAAAAAAAAATAATGTTTAAAGATTATTATTTATAATATTGGATATAAATATGTATATATATATATATATATATATCAGAATTACATACATCACACACATATAAAATATGGTTGAAGGTGGGATAGGGAGTGCTCTCACCGTCCTTGCCCCGTCAATCTTCAAGGATAAGATTTTATCCCCAATCCCGTCTCCATCCTAGATTATTGTCCTTCATTCCTATCTTATTCGGAGCGAATCCCAACGAGACTTTGTCCCCAAGAGAATATTGCCATCCCTAGTGATAATACCACAGAAGTGTGATATTTGAAAGACAATACTCCAAATCACCCATTACCGAGTAAATTTATCATTCATAGTATACATATTTTTAAATCTTATTTACTACAATTTTCAACCTCATATTTAAATAAGATTATCCAAATTCTTAGGGAAAAAAAAAAGGATAATTTCGTGAGGGAAAAACACATGAATCATACAAATTTAAGGATTATTGTATCAAAATAACATAGAAAATTAATAACATAAAAAATTAACACTAGACTAATATGATATAAAATTAAATTAAAATTAACTATAATTTATATCATATTAATTAAAAATATAAAATTTATATCACGTTGGTCAATATAAAAATATGTGGTTATTTAAGTAATTTTCTCATCTCTCGTAATGTGGGCTATAAGCAAAGCCCAATTATCCATCCTTGCAGCCTATTAAATTTGAGGCCCATACTAGCAAAGGGTAGTTTAGTAAATGCAGAAATAGATTAGGGTTTTAGAAATCATAAAGATTCCTCCTATAAGAAATCCTCGGTCGCCTCCTCTCTCTGTTCCTCCTCCATTGCTTCCGGCTCTGAATCTTCATCCCCACATCCACAATTTTCTTCGAGGTCAGAAAATTTTCTATTTTCGTATTTAATTTCAGTCAATTTTCTTCATCTTTTGCAGAATCAGAGAGAAATTAAGCGGAAAAGCTATTTAAATTGGATTTTGACTGACCAACAATGATCCCCCCCCCTCAATTTTTTATTAGGAGTTTCTGATTACAGAGTTTTGGATCCTTTTGTTTTGTTTTTTTTTTTTTTTTTTTTGTTTTTTTTTTTGGTTGACATTTTTTTTAATTTTTTTTCCTATCTTAACAGAGCTTCTGATCCGAACATCTTCGCCAAAATGTCAGGGTATGTTCTTTTTTTCCTTTAAAATCATTGAATTTCTATGAATTCTTGTTGTAGAAAGGTTGTTTGTTTCATCATATATATTTATATGTTTATACGTTAGTAGAATGTATGACGTTTTGCAAGTGTGCCAAAGTAGAATTTGGAAAATTTCAGAACTTGAAAGAATTTGATAAAATGGTGATATTTGCTAGTTTAGTATCGCTCAAGTGTTCATTGAAATTGAGGTTAAGATTGTATCAAAAAATGGGTCTTTACTACTTCTTTAGCTTGCCCCGACTAGACCCTGTTTTATTTTCGGATTTCAAATGTTGCGGAACTTTATACGCTGATTATGCATTAATGGTTTGACTAAATCCTAAGGAAGCCCAAGATTAAGGAGTTAGATGTACTATGTACCAATTTCGATAAACGCTGTTATGGGCCATGGCCGGTGCAATGACAATTTTGATAGTCACAGTACTATTGGTTGGTTATTTATTGATAGTCATAGCCCTTCTCATATTAAGATGCCCTTTGTTTTGCAAGTTCAGAGTTATTATTCCTTTGCCGTAGTTGTAACATTTTCTTTTAAGCTTCATCTTGGAGTAATTTTGTTAGCCCTTTCGTTGACGACATCACTATGACTATGATGTACACGTACCATGCCTCCTATCTTAGCTTCATCTTGAGGACATCACTAACCATGCCCTGATGTGCGCTTTTTTAAAACAATTTATTTAAGTTTTAGTTTTTTATCAAAAAAAAAAAAAAAAGGGAAACCACTAACCATGCAGTGCCATTTTTTGTGATGTCGTTAAACCCCCTTTTGCCGGTTCTTTCTTCTAGATTCACACTTTGTTGTCTTCTGGAATAAATAGTTATTTAGCATCGGTTAGTGACGACATTCACACTTTGTTGTCTTCTGGAATAAATAGTTATTTAGCATCGGTTAGTGACGACATTCTTTGTTTGGATTTTTTTTTTCTGCTGGTTGTTTAATCATGTTTTATGCCTTTTTATCTTCTGGGTTGTTTGATAAATTAGCAACCGTTCCTTCTATCCTTGTTGCTTTAGCTGCATGTGTTTACATACTTTCTTTTATATATTGCAATACAGAGAGGAAGTAGCTGTTCCAGTTGAGGCCGCCCCAGTTGCGGCCCTTGGTGAGCCCATGGACCTGATGACAGCCTTGCAGCTTGTGCTGAGGAAGTCATTGGCTCACGGCGGCCTCACACGTGGACTCCATGAAGGAGCGAAGTCCATCGAGAAGCATGCCGCCCAGCTCTGTGTGTTGGCTGAGGACTGTGACCAGCCAGATTATGTGAAGTTGGTCAAGGCACTCTGTGCTGACCATAATGTTAAATTGATTACAGTTCCTGCTGCTAAAACCCTTGGTGAATGGGCGGGGGTAAGAAGATTATTTCTTGTTATTGTTTCACATATCTTGGAAAATAGTAATAACCCTTGAGGACAACCTCGTTATAAAGTGACATCTCTCTCTCTCTCTCTCTCTCTGAAAAAGGATTTCTGAAAATTGCACACATCCTAAAAGTAGCTAGACCTTGAATTTATTCCCTTGTTTTCATGTTCTAAATGGTATTTTTGTTTCCTTATTCCGATAGCTGTGCAAGATTGATTCTGAAGGAAAAGCAAGAAAGGTGGTTGGTTGCTCTTGTGTCGTTGTGAAGGTAATGAACAAATCCTAGAGTGCATTATTTTTTAATATTTTCGAGGTCATGTCTAGGACCAAAAAACAAAATCTAGAATCAATCCATGTCTAGGACCCAAGGGGTTGGCTCAGTGGTGAATCACTTGGACTTAGTGCCTTATGAAGCATTAGGTCTAAGGTTCAATTCCCGTTGAGTGCTAACAATTCCTTGGGGCCACGCCTGCGGGCCAAAGGTCCGACATTTACCTGATCCGTGTGGAAGGGGTGCTTTGCATGGATCCCGTCGATTAGTCGGGGCAAAGTTTTGGACATCACGGTTGTCAAAAAAAAAAAAAAAAAAAAAATCCATGCATATTATTTTGTATTAAGAACAAAAACTTTACATGAATGAAAAGTTGAGTTCTCTTTTCAAATTTAGTCTTCTAAACTTATCTTTCGATTGTTTTGCAGGATTTTGGTGAAGAGACCGAGGGTCTTCATGTTGTTCAAGAGTATGTTAAGTCCCATTAAATTTAGTGAAAAGGGAGAGTGAGAGCCTTCTCTTTTAGGAATTTTGAGTTTCGTTCTTTTTTTATGTTTTCATTTAATGATACTCTACACTTAAAAACATTCCTTGATCAAGGTTTTTGAGTTGAGCATTATGATTGTCCAACTTCAGATGTATCTCTTTAGCAACTCGCCCTTTAAATTTATAAAACTTATCCGTTTCGTAGTTCATGAAATGTTTAATCTATGGCGCGGTGCTTCCAATTCACCTCTTTTTGATTGCTTATTAGAGATTATCTGTGTATTTTAAGTTGGTTTTTTGTTGAGAAAAATTACAGGTTTTGGAAAGTGGAGGCTAAAAGAACTTGTGAAATGGGTATCTATATAGTGATTCAACAGATTGGTCGAATTATGAGTGAGATTATAGTTAGTATCATTAAGATCAATTGCTCTTATAGTAGGGTGTTCCGATCGTTGAATAAATATTCTGTTAATTTGTTTGGAAGCCATAGATAACTATGTTGCAGTTACCAAACTGACCATTTTGGATTTGTTACATGTCATTTCGTAGTTTGTCCTCCGCATGAGAAGCAGACCGATTCTTCCATGTAGGATGCCTCATCTTATGTGGCACAAAACCTAGGCCCGGTTTGGGGGTGGTCTTTTGGAGGTTGGGATTTTTGGAGTTGAGTTTTGGAAAGGTTTTTTTGTATTGGTGCATCTTAAATTTATCAAAGAGTTGTAATTTACACGTTGAATTTTTAATTTTGACAATTTACATCTTAAACTTATAAATCTGTAGTAATTTGCATCCCATTAATAAAATAATGTTGATTTTTTAATGAAAATTGATACTTTACTTGCATATAGATTGTTAATTAAGAGTATGAAATTTTCTTTTAATCAATGTTAGCCCAAATTAATATTTAGAACAAAGTTAATTCAAAATTTAGAACAAAGTTATTTCAAACTTTTATATTTTGATAAAACTTAATAAAAGATCTTTACTTTGATAAATTGGGGTTAACATAGATAAAAAGGATTATTTATGTCACGAATTAACAATCTATGTACAAATTACATATCAATTTCCTTTAAAAGATTGTTATTATTGTTACTGAGGTGCAAATTGTTACATATTTGTAAGTTCATGGTGTAAATTGTCAAAATCAAAAATTCAGGATATAAATTACAACTTTATTATAAGTTTAGGGTGTATTAATGCAAAAAAAGCCTTTTGGAAATTTAAGTTTGGGGTAAAAACTTTTAGAAAAAAAAGTTGTTTTGGAGTTTTTTGTTTAGTGGAAGAATAATTGGAAAATAGATGTTTTGGGATGCGTATTTTATTGATTTTTATCTTTAAAAATTGTGGAATAGTAAATTTTCGGAAATCCAAAAGTTTCCAATAGTCCCCCCAAACACTATTGGCAAACCAAATGGTTTTTCACCCTCTCGAAAAGTGTCCCCAAACGGACCCCTAATGAATGAAACATACAAAGCAAGCACAAGCAGTGGAAAGGAAGGAGCTAGGTGCATATGAGGCGCAAGTCCATGTAATATAGTGAGATGTCGCAAGATCTGTTTAAGGGAAAGATAGAAAAGAACAAGGATAAAAATGTTATGTTAAAAGAGAAAATAAATTAAAACATGAGGTTTGAGACACTAGAATATAGAGAGAAGAAGAGGAAGGAATACGAAAAATCCAAGAGAGGAAAAGGAGAAGAGAGCTAACCATATATTGAGGCTGTGCAAAATCTTTTAGAATTATGAGACCTTCAAATACCCTGGCTTGGTGCACAAATGATGGGCACACAATCACTTAATGAGAGAAAATTGACAAAGTACAAGAAAACGCCTCTATTATTTACATAATAATAATAATAATTAATTATAATGAATGGGACCCAGATATCACACTTGTGATATGTTGGTAACTGTATGTATTAGAAAGCTCGACTTCATAATGCGATTGATAATAGCTCACACAACTATTCCTCCTAATATGGTGACAAGAATCAACTAAGGTTTAAGAACACGAGAATGTAATTGTTGATGCCGAAAATTTCCGGCACAACACCCGATGTGGTTGTTTGATCTGATCAGTCTTGCACAGTCACTCTGCGGCGGGTTACCTGCAAAAGGGGAAGCACCTTGAAGTGATGGGGACACCGGTGAGGTGTCTGTCACGGGCACTCCGATGTTTAAGTTTGTGAGGGTACTGATGAGTAAGTGGAGAGGTAGAGTTTTGGCAAGGAAAATTATCAATACCTGAATTAGTAGGTTGATCCTCTATTTATAGACGTTCCCCCGCGGGCTCGGGCGTTTGGGCGACCCGGTCGGGTTGAACCCCGAGTGCTCCAGGCGGGGGGGACATGTTTCAGATGCGCAGGCACCGTATGCCCAATAGACTGATGCCGCGTGTCCGTGGTCTAGTGTCGGGGGACACTAGAGTGAGCTAGTACTGGTACAAGTAAGTATCGTATCAGTGTGAGTGGGCCGCGGATATCGACGACAGGACAGGCGTGGTGACAGGCGGTGGATTGAGTGTTGTTACAGGACTCCGCCGTTAGCACGTGCGGGGCAGTGTGGCATGGACAGCGGGGAACTCACTAGGTGGCACTCAGGAGTTATGAGGGACGACCTGTCCGGGCCAAGGGCACCGACCCCGGCCACTAACTGCCCTGGGTATACGGTGGATATCGATGATACGGTAAACTCAGTTCGGGTAACGAAGTTCCCCAGGAAGAATCTTGCCTAGTTGGATTGAGTCAGTTTAGCGGTATTCGTCAAACGCAGAAGGATCTAGTTTTACCATCTTCACGTGGTCGGCTTACCCCCGGAAAGGGGATTTTGTGGTCGGATCAAATTGCACCATCAACATCAGCCCCCTGAGCATCTCTGGGATGATCAGACCAGGGATGTTTTATGCACCGACTAATCCAAATGATCGAGCTCTTGACCGACCTGGTCGGATGTTGCTGTGTAATGGTCGGTCTTGTTCGTGGTGTCACAGGTCTGCTCTGGTCAGGTCTGGTCTGGCTTGATTCTCAGAGCAGTTCATGAACTTTACTGACACATGTCAGTCGTCGCCATGTGTCACGTCGTGATTGGCGGGAAGTCAGATCGACACTTTGAAATTCACACCCGGATTTCCCGCCCAAATCCACCCCTATAAATAGCGGGTTGGTGCTCATATTTTCTTCATCGTTTACGAAAAAGCTACCGAGAACTTCTGATTGAGTTTCCAAAGCTGTCAAGTTCGAGAAGATCCGAGAAGATAAATTATCTCCCTTCATCTTTCAATATAAGCGACCACCTTTCTGATTCGGAGAACGACAACTTGTCCAGGGACGTCGACTTTACGGGTAGCTCGAGCTCGATCGTAAGCTTAAGTTCAGATACAACCGGAGAAGCAGTTGAACAAGGGGCTCGGACATCTGACTACTTGTCAGATATTTATGACATTCCCTCTCCAGATAGGTCCGTTATCCCGACCACTCATGCACGAGAAGGTGCTGGTCGGATGGAACAAATTTTGCAGATGGGACCGGCCACTTGACCAAACCAAGAGTTCATCGAGGAGCTAAATGGAGTTGCCCAGGTGCAGTCGGCTCTAGTGGTTGACCTCACGGCCAACGGGGTCGCCGCGTCTGAGAGGACGGTTAGCCAGGCCAACACTTCTGGCCGCGAGGGATCTGAGAGCTCAGAGAGCACGGCTCCTGCCGGGGAGCTAGTCCAGTCTCGTCAGCGTGGTCGCAGCCGACCACTGCGCATCAACGGTCTTCTCGTCTACCGGATGGCAGACACGGAAATGGTGGACCGGGCAGGTGACCACTCAGTATACACATTGGAATACTTCACTTCAGCGGTTACCTCGTAGTATCTAGAATCGCTCCGAGAAGAATTCGAGATCCCTGACGACGTAGAGTTGATGGTCTCGGGTCCGAATGACCTTTATTCCCGACCACTTCCCGGCTACATCACCTTGTTGGCGGAGTTCTTCCGAGTAGGGCTCGGTCTACCATTTCATCCTTACCTTAGGCAGGCGCTTCGGAGACTTAATGTGGCTCCTATGCAGCTCAATTCCAACGCTTATCGCATCCTGATAAGCTATTTTGTCCTCTGGACAAAGAACTATACCTCGGAACTGTCGTTCAGGGCCTTCCAAAACCTCTACAGAATGAAGACGGCTCTACCATCCATCGGATCTTACTACTTCCAGGGTTACCAGGGGACTTTCATTACCGGCTGCCCCGATTCTGACAAGAACTACAAGCATTTGTGGTTCTTTGCGGCGGGTCGGTGGTTGCATGGTCGCTTACCATATGACGAGGTCACTCCTTGGGAAAGGGTCCCAATCACGTTTAGGAGGGGTTATGTGTGGACCCAAGGGCTGTATACGGACGCGAGGAATTTGGAAAGAATTGAAAAACTCCATGAGAAGGCGGACCCAGAACGAAACCAAAACCGGTTGTTGTCGGTTCGTCATCCACATCCAATTACCCTAATGACCGACCAAGAATAGTGCTGCCAGGGGAGGTTACGGTTGCTTCATGCATTTGACCCGATTGTCCACTATCAGGCCCGGACAATTGCCGCCGCCGAAGTTTCAACCACATCTGATCGGTCCGAAGTTCCGTGAGGAGTACCGGTAGGTTTAACACATGGTCTGCAATCCGGCAGTTCCTCCCTCGGAGCTTGGGGTCTGAGGATCGCCGATGAGGACATGGATTAGCTATTTGGGCGACTCTACCCAACACGGGGCCTTGAGATCGAAGGTCGTTTTGTTCCTTTGTTTTCTTCCAATGAGATCCTGATCAAGTACTGATTAGTACTTATTTTTGTTTGCAGAACTGACTATGGCTGAGCGCGGATAATGCAGGAGCAAGCGTCCTAGCGACAAGGATAGGGTTGCCCGACTTTAGCAAAAGTTTGCCAAAGCCGGCGATGGCGGCAAAAGTCGAGCGGGAACTTCTGTGATGCCCTAGAAATTCATAAGCTTAATTCATAAATTATTATTATGATCTCTTCATTGATATGCTTCTAACAAATTGTTTTGATGAATATCAAATTTCAAGATCATGAACGACATATAAATTTATACGAAAAATTAATTATGTCGTATTAGAGGGATAACGATAAATTTTTGGGAAGGACCCCGATTTTTATTAGTAGGTCAATTTAAGGATCTTAGTATTTATTTTGATTATATCAATAGTCAAGCTTTGAGACTATGATTGGGAATTAATGTGTCACATGGATAGAAAATGAATTATTAGTATTTACTATTAGGAAATCCAAAGGTGGAAAATTGATCAAAAATTATACTTGATTTGAAATCAATGGTGTAGATTTTATGTTAAGGGATCCTAGGCAAATCAATGGTCAAACCTTGGATGATAAGTGACCAATGAGAGCTTAAGGTGAGGATAGGTGTGATGGAAGATCCAATGGATGAGAATGAAGATGACAACTTGGATCAAGGGTGGAAATTGAAAGAAAGAAAAACAAAAATGAAAATGAGAAAGCCATGGGTGGATTCGGATTTTTGGTTCAAGAAACAAGGGAAATGTGAACAAAGGAGAAAAGAAGAAAGTGTTGCATGCATGCAACCTTGTGTAAGACATGGCATGGTTTATTTAGGCAAGTTGACCTAAAGAATAGACAAGTGAAAGTGACACATTGTCTTAACTTTATTGAACCAAATTTCACCCAAAAACTCCCCCCAATGTGCCAGCCATTCAAGGGCTAATTCAGCCAAGTACTTTTCAAATTTCCTCCCCCAAAAGACAGCTATCTCAAGGCCAAAGTTGGCTAAGCACAAACCCCTTACACCCCATTTTCTTTCTCACACAAGTTAAGCTCTCAAACTCTAGTTCTCTAACCACCACCAAGCTCTAAACAAAACCAAGAACCACCAACACTATTCTCCATCTCCAACACTCCTCAAGAACCCTCCTCCATCCATTTTCAAGCTCTAAGAAACCCCGTCATCAAAACCGAAGAGGTGAGAAACGGAGTTAGAAGACGTTCTACTAAAGGTAACCTAGTGGTACTCTTCGTGTTTTTAGTCTTTTTGGAGAACTAAAGCATGATATTTAGTTATGATCTTAATGATAGACTTTTCTTACTTAGAAAAAAGTTTTGAGAAGAACTTGGGAGGTTCGAGATCTCAAAGGATCCCCGGAGCATTTCGGTAAGATTTATGAATCTTGTCGAAGTTCGTAGTTGTTGTGATGATATAGTATACATTAGAAAGTTTGGTATGAAAAATAAACTATATATTAAGATTCTACAGAGGATAAGCTTCATTTTAGGCTTTGGAATCACTTTATTTGCTTATATATGTAAAAAGTTATGTGCCTTTGAAGTTGTGACACAAAAATAATGAGAAAATGAACCTCCGAGCCACAGCATAGCCACGGGTTTAGTGTACTTCGAACCCTTTGGACTCAAAATTTTGGATTATAAGTTTTAGATCTAAAAACTAGATTCTTTAAGCTTTCCAACAAGGTATCTTACACCTTGAACGGATAAATGTACAAATTTTGACAAATTTTACAAGTTTGGGCTACGAACCGAAAATCCTTGCTGGAACCCTATATTAGCCACGGGTTTTGTAGATTTTGAGTTAGTAAACCATATCTTTTTACAAAACTGTTTTTGTCATATAAAATAGACATTATAAGCTTCTCAATGACATATCTTTTGTCTTATTTGGACTTGTAAGAAAATTGTTATGATTTTTCTAAACTTACCAATGCATCTGGACTTATTGTATAAATGTGAGACCAGCAGTGACAAAACCTAAGTTTATGATGTGAAATACTCAAGTACTAAAGGAAATAACTTTATCACTGTAAAGTAGACATCTTAAGCTTCAAATCGAGATACTATACGTTTAAAATGGATATGTATATAAATTTTAATAAATCTCTTAAGATTGTAGTATAATCTAAGAATCTAAGATTTTACCATAAGACACTTAGAAAAACGTCCACATTAATATTTGAAATACTTGAAATCTTGGAAAACAAGTTATAAAGACAGAAAATAGATATTTCAAGCTTTCCAATAAGTTATCAAGTGTCGAAAACGGAATTATACTCAAATCTAAATAAATCTTACAAGTTAAAATCCTACACCGATAAAACGATTAAACATCAAAATGTAACACAAGAGTAAGTTTTGACATATGAACGTATTTAGTTATGAAATGAATTGATTTTAATCGTATGATCAAATAACGTGAAAACCCTAACTTTATAAAATTAAATCATAAGTTTTAAATGGGCCAAGATAAAGTATACTAGAGGGTTACTATACATATACCAAGAGATTACTTTAGCCCAACTAAATGAACATAACTAAGGGGATTGGACTAGCCCAATAATCAAATAGAGGTATACCCTTAGGTGACCCATTATCACCTTGATGGATTTATTCATTAATTAATTAATTAATTAATTAATGTAATTAATAAAGTAATTAATTAATTAACTAATTAATAATTAATTAATTAATTAATTATAAGGGTTAGTATATAATAATCAAGATTATTATGTTGAATAACTATATAATTATAATATATGATTAATTAGAGATTAATTAATCATTAATTATTAATAATTGATTTAATCATCAAAATAATTATGGATAATTAACTAGAGATTAACCAAACATCAATTATTGAATAAATCAAATTTTTAATTATTAATATTAGAATTAATAATTAATAATTATTATATGAGAATGAATATTTAAGTAACATAATTAAATTATTAACAAGATAATTATTATAAGTCAATTAAAATTATAAAATTGAATTATAATTTCTTAATATAATAAAGTAATAATTAATATTACTTAATTAATTAATTAATCAATTAATTAATTAACTGATAATTAATTAATTAAATTAAATTAATTAAATAATAATTAATATCAATTTATTTTAATACTTAATAATTAATAAGAATTAATTGTTAAGGTTAATTATGATATAAGTAAATTAAGTTCTTTATAGTTTTTTAAATTAATAAATAAAGTAATATTACTATAACTCTATCTAATAATGAGATATTGTTCATCAGGACAATTTCTCAAATCTGCATAGTAGGAGATACAACTCCGGAAGTTTAAACATATAAGACAAGTAAGTACAAACGTCACCTACAGCATGAAATAAAATGTTTTTGTTGTTGGTGTTCTATGTTTTCTATGATTTACCTTGATGAAGTGATGAATATATGAGTTATATGTACTGTATTAATTAAGCATTTTACATGCATAAATTTTCATACACTGATATGATTGACATGCCTCATAAGTACGTGTGCAATAATGATAGATGCATAGTGACATATAAATCCATATATTGTCACAAATAATAAGAATGAGGCTAACGAAAGATAGGACTAAGTGTCGTACCAACCTCCAACTAGTGAGAGGATATGATAAGAACGAAAGTTATAATATATGACCTTGGAGGTTGCTGGAGGGTCGCTCCCCTAACTCCCCATTGGTTGCGCGCATATGGGTACGACATAGGGGCCCTTAAGTAGACAAGACATGTAAATAATAAAGCATAATTGAACACATATAGTTCACATGCATTTATAAGCATTCATAATGTTACATGTGATGATATGAATTTTATGAAAACGATTTGTGAGATATTGTTTGTACTTGCTGAGCGAAAGCTCATCATTGTGTGTTCATGCTGTAGGTAACGCGGGTAAGCAGCCCATTACTTAGATGTCTTATGGACTGGCGAAACTGTGCGGAGGCGATGAAGGACGGGAGTGGGATACCACCACGAAATTAATTTTCGCATTTAGACTTCGTAATTTATTTTGTAATGACTATACTTATAGTTATGTCCCAATGTTTTGGTACTACTATATTAGTATGAGTACTTTATGAGAAAAAGACTTTAGACTCTTTCCGTATAATTTTTATGAAGTTATAACTTTTTAAAATATCATCTAGTTACGATTTTAAATTGGTTAATTAGTTGCTAGAGGTTTTTAAATTCCTCAGTTAAAAATTTTTAGTGAGTCTAACTTTTGTAGTACAAATAAAAAAAAATTATGTATTTTTTTAGAATCGAACATAAATAAGTATTATGACTAAATTAGATAAGAATAAGTAAGTTAGTTAACGGTCCGAAAAGTCGGGTCGTTACAATTGGTATCAGAGCGGGTATCCTGGCATCCTACCTTACGTCGTTTCCACATCAGTTTCATGCATGTCCAAGTAAGTTAGAATTTTATTTTATTTTATTATTTGTAGTTGTTATTGACCTAAATTTTAAAACTAGGCATCACTACATTATCATCATGCCACCAATTAGAGGATCATCATCCGAAGACACACTCCTTAGTGAGCTCGGTGCCAAAATAACGGCTGCATTTCGGAGAGCCAGACCAGATCACTATAATGGAGAAACTCATCTAGGAGATTGGCTACATCACATCGAGTCCTTATGCAGCTCGTGTGGCATAACACGAAGGGCGTGGTCGAGACTAGCAGTGATCCAACTGAGGGGTGCTGCTAGGCATTGGTGGGAGTCTATTGGACAAGACCTGAACCTCATACATTGGAGAGATTTTCGTCGCAACATCACGGAGTACTTTGTAGGTCCTTTCCTTTACCGAGAGAGGAGAGCTGAATTGATATATGCACAAGGACGTCGTTTCTTCACTCGGGCGGCAGGATGGGCACCTGTTCATGGTGAGAGCATGCAGGAGTATAAACGCCGATTCGAGGAGGATCTCCTAGTTGAGTGCCCTTACGAACTGCGCCAAGAGGACGCATGTGAGTTGTTTTGGAAGGGAGTCCCCCACGAGATACGAGCACTTGTTTACTTTCCCCGACCATATCCGGATTATGATCACTTATGTTCAGAGGTCATTTATGCTGAGATGCACCTGAAAGCAGATAGAGTAAATACTCCTCCAACAAGGGAATTAGAGAACGTGGAGGACGCTAGCAGCCATGTTGAGGCGTCAGCCCCGCACCAACCAGAAGCCGTGGGAGACGATGATGCCTATATTGGCTCAGAAGAGGAGGACCCCACCGAGGTTTTCTCTGAAGGGGAAGATGACGAGACTGATGGTCCATGAGTGTTAGTAGGAGATCGAGTGTAGTAGTTACTATCAAATAGTTGTTATTTGTCGTGGATGTTTTATCTATTATCTATTTTATGTGTTTGGTAACTCCTGTGTTATTTTTATGATTTATGTATTCTCTATGACTAATTATGACCAGTATGGTTGATCGTTATGTGAACTTATGATTATGTGATGTTATGACATGATGCGTTTAAGATGTAATATGCCATGAATTATGAGTCGTACCTTAATTATTATATTTAAATAAAACTCATATCATAAGACTATGATTAAGTTAAAATATATGTGTGTGAGATATTAAACAAGCATGGTTCTTTTAGGTTGAACACTAGAGTTATACATAAAGTCATGGTACGTCCTCGAGCGGCAGCAGCAAGACAACCCCAAGAAGTGAACCTAGCTGAAATGGTGGTTAACCTACAACGCAGATTAGAGGACCAAGAGCGCGAAATGCAGAATCTCCGCGAGCAGCTTGCTCAACAGAATCAAGAAATACTCCCTCCACCAGCTGTCGCAGCTCAACCTGCAGCACCAGCTGTGCCTGCGGCACAAGCCGGCCAACCGGTGATTCGACAAGAACCGTTGTATGAGAGGTTCCCACGTATGAAACCACCAGAATTTGAGGGATCCACCAATCCTTTGGAGGCTGAGGAATAGTTAACCTCCCTTCAAATAGTCTTGAACTTTATGAACCTCACCGATCAAGAGAAAGTGTTTTGTGCTTCCTATGTCATGAAGAAGGATGCTCGTTATTGGTGGGAAACTGTACAAATGAGGAGAAATGTACTTGAGATGACATGGAATGATTTCATTCAAGAATTCAACGACAAATTCTACAATCGAATGGCTATGAAAGCACATCAGAATGAATTCAACAACATCAAGCAAGGAACTATGTCCGTAACTGAGGCTGTTCGCAAGTTCGACCAACTGGTGCGACTTTGCCCTCACCTTGTGCAAACTGAGGATGAAAGAGTTAGGCGGATGTTGGATATGTTTCGTCCTGAGATAGCAGTAGTGATCGATAGTGGCGAGAAACCACCTACGACTGTTGCCGAATGTGTCGAAAGGGCACTACGCGTTGAGTATCGTCTAGCTCAAGCTAAACAAGAGAGGGCTAAGTTCTTTGAAGAGAAGAAGAAAGAGAAGTCGCAATCAAAGCAGAACCAAGGAAATCAACTAAACAACCAGGGAAACAGATCCAATCCGATTGGCAATCACTTTAATCAGAACCACAACAAGCGAAAAGGAAATTTCAATGGAAATAAGAACCAGAAGAGCCATCCTCAGAAGAAGAATATCACTGTTTTCCCTACCTGCACCAAATGTGGGAAGAAGCATCCGGGGGAATGCAAACTTGGTTCAAATACTTGTTACTTATGTGGCAAGGAGGGTCACTATGCTAAGAATTGCTATTCCAACAAGCAGAATCAGACTGGGCAGAACCAGCTAAAGCCACAAGGGACTCAACTCCACAACATGCAAGCCAAGATTGAGGGTCCACAAATTTACCAAGGACGTTTGGAAGCCTCGCCAGGACCGAACGCTCACATTTTCGCCTACACCAAGAATGATGTCGATGCTGGAACCTCGAATGTGGTGACAGGTCAGCTTTCTGTGGCCAACCAAGATGCACATATTTTATTTGATTCAGGAGCAACTCATTCCTTTGCATCACATACATTTGCTAGGAAGCTCACTCAATTTAGGGATAGAATCAATCAGACCTTTAGGACGGCCTTGCCTTCAGGACAAACTTTGTTGTCAAGTTATTGGTTACGTCATGTTCCAATAATTATTGCTGGTAGAGAACTGTTCGTTAATCTAGTTATTTTAGAAATGTTCGACTACGACATCATTTTAGGGATGGACTTTCTAGGAAAATACAATGCGAACATCGACTGTCGGGCACGCAAGGTGACATTTAAACCTGATGGAGCAGAAGAGTTCGAATTTGTCAGCATTTTTGAGAAACAGTCGAGGGTGATGATTTCTGCCATGAGGGCGCGAAAGATGCTACATAGTGGATGCGTTGGGTACCTAGCCAATATCATAGATACGACGAAAGAAGAACGATCCAAACCGGAAGATGTGGCAGTAGTCAGGAATTTTGTCGAGATCTTCCCAGAAGACTTGCCTGGGCTACCACCTGATCGTGAGATTTCTTTTGAAATTGAATTGATACCCGGCACAGCACCGATATCCAAGGCCCCATACCGCATGGCTCCAGCTGAACTCAAGGAATTGCAGACGCAACTTCAAGAACTTCTGGACAAGGGATTCATACGTCCGAGTTACTCACCTTGGGGTGCACCTGTCTTATTCGTCAAGAAGAAGGATGGTACGTTGAGGATGTGCATCGACTACCGTGAGCTCAACAAGGCGACCATCAAGAATAAGTATCGTCTTCCAAGAATTGACGACCTCTTCGATCAGCTTAAAGGAGCATCAGTCTTCTCTAAGATCGACTTACGCTCCGGTTATCACCAACTGAAGATTAAAGAAGGCGATGTCCCAAAGTCAGCATTTCGTACACGTTACGGCCACTATGAGTTTTTAGTCATGCCTTTTGGATTGACGAATGCACCTGCAGCTTTCATGGATTTGATGAATCGTGTATTCAAGGAATATTTGGACAAGTTTATCATTGTGTTCATTGATGATATCCTGATCTACTCGAAGACCCAAAAAGAGCATGAAGAGCATTTAAGGGTCGCTCTCCAAACTCTAAGGAACCACCAGCTCTATGCAAAATTCTCTAAATGTGAATTTTGGCTCGACAAGGTTCAATTTCTTGGACACGTGATCTCCAAGGATGGAGTATCTGTTGACCCATCCAAAATCGAAGCTGTGAGCAAGTGGCCAGCACCGAAGAGTGTGACTGAAGTGCGAAGCTTTTTAGGTTTAGCCGGCTACTACAGGAGATTTGTTGAAGGATTCACGAAATTAGCCGCACCTCTTACCGCACTTACTCGGAAAGGAATGAAGTATGAATGGACAGAGAAATGCGAGGAAAATTTTCAAGAATTGAAGAAGAAACTCACTAGTGCTCCTATTCTCACGATTCCATCAGACGAAGGAGAGTTTGATATCTACAGCGATGCATCCAAGATGGGCTTAGGAGCAGTTCTGATGCAAAACGGAAAAGTCGTAGCTTATGCCTCACGGCAATTGAAGGAGCACGAGAAGAATTACCCGACCCATGATTTGGAACTAGCAGCTGTGGTGTTCGCCCTTAAGATCTGGCGACACTACCTATACGGCGTTAAATGTAAGATTTTTACAGATCATAAAAGTCTCAAGTACATCTTCACCCAGAAGGAACTCAACATTAGACAACGAAGATGGTTGGAATTAGTTAAGGATTATGATTGTGAGATTCTTTATCATCCCGGAAAGGCCAACAAAGTCACCGATGCACTGAGTCGAAAGTCGTCTGCTACTCTCATGTCAATTCAAGCACTACCACAACCGCTTCAGGGAGATATTTTCAAGCTTGGAATGGAGCTCATTACGGGAAAACTTTCCTCATTGACTCTCCAGCCTACAATTATTGGTAAAATCAATGAAGCTCAAGGGCTCGATCCTAGTTTGGTCAGGATAAGGAAAGAAGTCATGGAAGGGAAAGAAACTAATTTTGGCGTGTCAGATGAGGGCATCCTTCATTTTAAAGGTAGGTTATGTTTACCTAACAATGAAGAACTTCGGAAGCAGATTCTATCGGAGGCCCACGATACTCCATACTCTGTCCATCCTGGAGCGACTAAGATGTATAAGGACTTGATAGAGCATTTTTGGTGGAACAAGATGAAGAACGATGTGGCTGAATTCGTAAGTAAATGCCTAACTTGTCAGAAAGTTAAGGCAGAGCACAAGCGACCGGCTGGACAATTGCAACCTATTGAAGTTCCAGAGTGGAAATGGGAACAAATCACTATGGATTTTGTGGTCGGATTGCCGAAAACTATTGAAGGTTATGACGCCATCTGGGTAATTGTAGATCGTTTGACTAAATCAGCACGTTTCATAAAAATTAAAGTGACTTATTCCTTGGAGAAGTTGGCGGAATTGTATGTATCTAATGTCGTTAAGCTGCACGGCATCCCCTTATCAATCATTTCAGACCGTGACAGCCGTTTCACCTCCACTTTTTGGAAAAATGTTCAGAGAGCGTTAGGAACTGAGCTCAAGTTTAGCACTGCTTTTCACCCTCAGACGGATGGTCAATCCGAGCGAACCATTCAAACCTTAGAGGATATGCTTCGTGCTTGCGTTATGGACTTCAAAGGTGCATGGAATAAGAAGCTACCGTTGATTGAATTCTCCTACAACAATAGTTATCAGGCGACCATCGGGATGGCACCCTATGAAGCACTCTATGGTAGGAAGTGCCGATCTCCGGTACACTGGCATGAAATAGGGGAGAAGCAATTGGAAACAACAGATTTCATTATCAAGACCACTGAAGCAGTCAAGAAAATACGACAACGAATGGAAGCAGCTCAATGTCGACAGAAGAGTTATGCAGATAAGCGAAGGAGGCCCCTGGAATTCCAAAAAGGAGACTTTGTTTTCCTAAGGTAGCACCAATGAAAAGCGTGATGCGATTCGGAAAGAAGGGCAAGTTGAACCCGAGGTACATAGGACCCTTCGAGATCATAGAACGTGTCGGTAAGGTAGCTTATAGATTAGCATTACCGTCAGAGTTGTCAACAGTGCACAATGTCTTTCATGTCTCAATGCTGAAGAAATATGTCCCGGATCCGTCTCATGTAATAGAACATGAACCAATTCAAGTTCACGAGGACCTCACTTATGAGGAAAAGCCTGTACAAATTCTAGCTCATGAAGAAAAGACTCTCAGAAACAAGATCATACCTCTTGTCAAGGTGTTATGGCGAAATCACAAGATCGAGGAAGCCACTTGGGAACGTGAAGATGAAATGAGGAAATATTTTTCGTTTTTGTTCTAATTTTCGATAACGAAAATTTTTTAAGGAGGGTAGATTGTGATGCCCTAGAAATTCATAAGCTTAATTCATAAATTATTATTATGATCTCTTCATTGATATGCTTCTAATAAATTGTTTTGATGAATATCAAATTTCAAGATCATGAACGACATATAAATTTATACGAAAAATTAATTATGTCGTATTAGAGGGATAACGATAAATTTTTGGGAAGGACCCCGATTTTTATTAGTAGGTCAATTTAAGGATCTTAGTATTTATTTTGATTATATCAATAGTCAAGCTTTGAGACTATGATTGGGAATTAATGTGTCACATGGATAGAAAATGAATTATTAGTATTTACTATTAGGAAATCCAAAGGTGGAAAATTGATCAAAAATTATACTTGATTTGAAATCAATGGTGTAGATTTTATGTTAAGGGATCCTAGGCAAATCAATGGTCAAACCTTGGATGATAAGTGACCAATGAGAGCTTAAGGTGAGGATAGGTGTGATGGAAGATCCAATGGATGAGAATGAAGATGACAACTTGGATCAAGGGTGGAAATTGAAAGAAAGAAAAACAAAAATGAAAATGAGAAAGCCATGGGTGGATTCGGATTTTTGGTTCAAGAAACAAGGGAAATGTGAACAAAGGAGAAAAGAAGAAAGTGTTGCATGCATGCAACCTTGTGTAAGACATGGCATGGTTTATTTAGGCAAGTTGACCTAAAGAATAGACAAGTGAAAGTGACACATTGTCTTAACTTTATTGAACCAAATTTCACCCAAAAACTCCCCCCAATGTGCCGGCCATTCAAGGGCTAATTCAGCCAAGTACTTTTCAAATTTCCTCCCCCAAAAGACAGCTATCTCAAGGCCAAGTTGGCTAAGCACAAACCCCTTACACCCCATTTTCTTTCTCACACAAGTTAAGCTCTCAAACCCTAGTTCTCTAACCACCACCAAGCTCTAAACAAAACCAAGAACCACCAACACTATTCTCCATCTCCAACACTCCTCAAGAACCCTCCTCCATCCATTTTCAAGCTCTAAGAAACCCCGTCATCAAAACCGAAGAGGTGAGAAACGGAGTTAGAAGACGTTCTACTAAAGGTAACCTAGTGGTACTCTTCGTGTTTTTAGTCTTTTTGGAGAACTAAAGCATGATATTTAGTTATGATCTTAATGATAGACTTTTCTTACTTGGAAAAAAGTTTTGAGAAGAACTTGGGAGGTTCGAGATCTCAAAGGATCCCCGGAGCATTTCGGTAAGATTTATGAATCTTGTCGAAGTTCGTAGTTGTTGTGATGATATAGTATACATTAGAAAGTTTGGTATGAAAAATAAACTATATATTAAGATTCTACAGAGGATAAGCTTCATTTTAGGCTTTGGAATCACTTTATTTGCTTATATATGTAAAAAGTTATGTGCCTTTGAAGTTGTGACACAAAAATAATGAGAAAATGAACCTCCGAGCCACAGCATAGCCACGGGTTTAGTGTACTTCGAACCCTTTGGACTCAAAATTTTGGATTATAAGTTTTAGATCTAAAACCTAGATTCTTTAAGCTTTCCAACAAGGTATCTTACACCTTGAACGGATAAATGTACAAATTTTGACAAATTTTACAAGTTTGGGCTACGAACCGAAAATCCTTGCTGGAACCCTATATTAGCCACGGGTTTTGTAGATTTTGAGTTAGTAAACCATATCTTTTTACAAAACTGTTCTTGTCATATAAAATAGACATTATAAGCTTCTCAATGACATATCTTTTGTCTTATTTGGACTTGTAAGAAAATTGTTATGATTTTTCTAAACTTACCAATGCATCTGGACTTATTGTATAAATGTGAGACCAGCAGTGACAAAACCTAAGTTTATGATGTGAAATACTCAAGTACTAAAGGAAATAACTTTATCACTGTAAAGTAGACATCTTAAGCTTCAAATCGAGATATTATACGTTTAAAATGGATATGTATATAAATTTTAATAAATCTCTTAAGATTGTAGTATAATCTAAGAATCTAAGATTTTACCATAAGACACTTAGAAAAACGTCCACATTAATATTTGAAATACTTGAAATCTTGGAAAACAAGTTATAAAGACAGAAAATAGATATTTCAAGCTTTCCAATAAGTTATCAAGTGTCGAAAACGGAATTATACTCAAATCTAAATAAATCTTACAAGTTAAAATCCTACACCGATAAAACGATTAAACATCAAAATGTAACACAAGAGTAAGTTTTGACATATGAACGTATTTAGTTATGAAATGAATTGATTTTAATCGTATGATCAAATAACGTGAAAACCCTAACTTTATAAAATTAAATCATAAGTTTTAAATGGGCCAAGATAAAGTATACTAGAGGGTTACTATACATATACCAAGAGATTACTTTAGCCCAACTAAATGAACATAACTAAGGGGATTGGACTAGCCCAATAATCAAATAGAGGTATACCCTTAGGTGACCCATTATCACCTTGATGGATTTATTCATTAATTAATTAATTAATAAATTAATGTAATTAATAAAGTAATTAATTAATTAACTGATTAATAATTAATTAATTAATTATAAGGGTTAGTATATAATAATCAAGATTATTATGTTGAATAACTATATAATTATAATATATGATTAATTAGAGATTAATTAATCATTAATTATTAATAATTGATTTAATCATCAAAATAATTATGAATAATTAACTAGAGATTAACCAAACATCAATTATTGAATAAATCAAATTTTTAATTATTAATATTAGAATTAATAATTAATAATTATTATATGAGAATGAATATTTAAGTAACATAATTAAATTATTAACAAGATAATTATTATAAGTCAATTAAAATTATAAAATTGAATTATAATTTCTTAATATAATAAAGTAATAATTAATATTACTTAATTAATTAATTAATCAATTAATTAATTAACTGATAATTAATTAATTAAATTAAATTAATTAAATAATAATTAATATCAATTTATTTTAATACTTAATAATTAATAAGAATTAATTGTTAAGGTTAATTATGATATAAGTAAATTAAGTTCTTTATAGTTTTTTAAATTAATAAATAAAGTAATATTACTATAACTCTATCTAATAATGAGATATTGTTCATCAGGACAATTTCTCAAATCTGCATAGTAGGAGATACAACTCCGGAAGTTTAAACATATAAGACAAGTAAGTACAAACGTCACCTACAGCATGAAATAAAATGTTTTTGTTGTTGGTGTTCTATGTTTTCTATGATTTACCTTGATGAAGTGATGAATATATGAGTTATATGTACTGTATTAATTAAGCATTTTACATGCATAAATTTTCATACACTGATATGATTGACATGCCTCATAAGTACGTGTGCAATAATGATAGATGCATAGTGACATATAAATCCATATATTGTCACAAATAATAAGAATGAGGCTAACGAAAGATAGGACTAAGTGTCGTACCAACCTCCAACTAGTGAGAGGATATGATAAGAACGAAAGTTATAATATATGACCTTGGAGGTTGCTGGAGGGTCGCTCCCCTAACTCCCATTGGTTGCGTGCATATGGGTACGACATAGGGGCCCTTAAGTAGACAAGACATGTAAATAATAAAGCATAATTGAACACATATAGTTCACATGCATTTATAAGCATTCATAATGTTACATGTGATGATATGAATTTTATGAAAACGATTTGTGAGATATTGTTTGTACTTGCTGAGCGAAAGCTCATCATTGTGTGTTCATGCTGTAGGTAACGCGGGTAAGCAGCCCATTACTTAGATGTCTTATGGACTGGCGAAACTGTGCGGAGGCGATGAAGGACGGGAGTGGGATACCACCACGAAATTAATTTCCGCATTTAGACTTCGTAATTTATTTTGTAATGACTATACTTATAGTTATGTCCCAATGTTTTGGTACTACTATATTAGTATGAGTACTTTATGAGAAAAAGACTTTAGACTCTTTCCGTATAATTTTTATGAAGTTATAACTTTTTAAAATATCATCTAGTTACGATTTTAAATTGGTTAATTAGTTGCTAGAGGTTTTCAAATTCCTCAGTTAAAAATTTTTAGTGAGTCTAACTTTTGTAGTACAAATAAAAAAAAATTATGTATTTTTTTAGAACCGAACATAAATAAGTATTATGACTAAATTAGATAAGAATAAGTAAGTTAGTTAACGGTCCGAAAAGTCGGGTCGTTACAACTTCAGCCTCTGTTCCGGCTAGCGGGGCCCCTTTCGACCCTCTCGAAGCCAGGGCAAGTCACCAGCGAGAAGAACAACCGGTGTCCACCGTGCCGACCTCCCGGAGTCGACGTGAAGACTCGAGGGCTCGCGATCCCTCAACCTTTGTCTTCGAAGCCGAGCCGATCAGACGGAAGTCTTCGGCACAAAGGGCCGTCGTAACAAAGTTTGATGACCACCTAACTTTTGACGTAGTAGAATCTTCTCAGCGATTTGATCATGTTCAGGCCAGCGAGGATATGATCAAGAAGCTGGTTGAGGTTGTCCGCCTTGCCTTCTCGGGCAATGCCGCAGCACGTGGCTACTCCAACCGCATGGAGGAGAAGGTAGCTTCGCTTGACTTGGAGGTCAAGAAGGCGAAGCATGCGGAGAAGGTAGCCTTGGAGAAGGCAAAGAAGGCCGAAGAGCAGGCGGCCAAGGCAGAGGAGGCTCGCTAGAAGGTAGAGGAAGCCCGGACAAAAACGGAGGATAACTTGACTGCCACCTGGCATGAGCATTCGCGCTACTTCCAGGAGGCCCTTCCTGCTGTACTCGTTCAGAATCGGCGACAAGCGATCGCCAACTACCAGAGGTCGGTCGAATTCGAGGCCCGCCTCCTTGCGGATTATAAGGAGGGGATACGGGATATGAACGCCGATTTCACCGTGAAGAACCTAACGGTGATCAGGATAGACTGGTCTTTCGTGCCCGAGGTCTTGGGGGAGACCGCTACTGAGGAGGATGGGGCGGCAAATGGAGGAGCCGAGGAAGGGGAAGTGACTGGGGCCGAACGTGTTGCCGAGGACGTGGTCATCATCGACGAGCCGGAGGTTCGCAATGACCCATCTGGAGCCGAGCAGGCTGCCCCCGCTGACCAACAGTGACTTTTTTTTTGTTGGGCTCGGGGGTGCCCCAATTGTACCATCCTCCTCCTTTTTAAATGATTTTTTTTTAATTTCTTTTCAATATTTTCCTATTTATTTTGCTATGCATTTTATATTTTCTATTCGAGTTTAGGGTCACAAGACCCTCATTACTCGTGGTCTGCCAGAGTAGACTTGCGAACGGTCCTGCTCGGACGTCTCTTATGATTTGCTTGGGTTTTTCTTAGAATGACTCAAGCCCAACTAATACAGGCCTTGCTCCGTGGTCTGGGGACCTCTGGAGTGCGGGGTCTGCCAAAGCAGAGTTTTGATCGGTCCTGCTCAGGCGCCTCTTATGGTTGGCTTGGGTTTTCCTTAAAATGACCCAAGCCCAACTCTGGTCGGCGTCTTAAATACAAGCCTTGCTCTGTGGTCCGGGAACCACTGGAGTGCGGGGTATGCCGAAGCAGACTTTTGATCGATTCTGTTCGGGCGCCTCCTATGGTCGGCTCAAGTGTTCCTTCAAACGACCCAAGTCCGACTCTGACCAGCATCCAAATCAAGACCTTCCTTACTATTCTTGTACACAGGGTTGATTTGAATAAAATATTCATTTCATTGAATTGATTTGTACATTCATCAAGTAGACTACTAGTAGAAATGCTTGAGGTGGTCGGCATTCCACAGGTGCCCTAGAATTATGCCGTCCTGGTCGGCTAGCCGGTATGTGCCTGGTCAAACAACTTTAGTGTCTCTAAATGGCTCATCCCGAACCTGATGACAGCTGGTCCCGGCCCGTCCCAGACGGTCGAACACGGAGATTGTGCTCTCACGCATGTTCACATGTCTTTCCAGTATTGGTCCGGGTCAGGTCTTTTTGTAGTTGTCGGCGGTGCGGCTGCCCTCGAGTGAGTGGTCGTGTTGTGGCGGCACCTCGAGCATTCTCTACCCGGGCGATAGTCCTGGTCTCACTACTAATCACTCACGTTCCCCCTGTTGGTCTGGTTACTTCTTCGGTCAACCGCGGGCGACGGGTCCACGGTCTGTCTGTCGATCTGGGTTGTCTGGTCGGCGTAGATTATGCTGCTTCTTCCCGTGCTTGGGGGAGTTGGATATTTTGTGATTCTCAGAATGCTTCCAAGAACACTCAAATGGTCTCGGTCAAGCTCTGGACGTTCCCGGTGAGGATTTCCGTCTGTGTAGGTTTGCGTTGTGCTCGCACACCTTGCCGACGCTGGGGTCTCCTGGTGCTCTGTGAACCGGTCAGATCAGAGTTGTCAAGGCCCTAGATGTCCTGGCTGGCTCACTCGTCCATGGCTTTATCGCGGTCGGGAGCTCGGGGAAAGTGGGTGGTAAGGTTGCGGTAGCTAGAAAGGCGGTGGGCCCTCCTTCTAGAGTCAAAATGTTGATGCCGAAAATCTCCGGCACAACACTCGATGTGGTTATTTGATCTAATCGGTCTTGCACAGTCACTCTGCGGTGGGTCACCTGCAAAAGGGGAAGCACCTTGAAGTGATGGGGACACCGGTGGGGTATCTGCCACGGGCACTCCGATGCTTAAGTTAGTGAGGGTATTGATAAGCAAATGGAGAGGCAGAGTTTTGGCAAGGAAAATTGTTTATATCAGAATTAATGGGCTGGTCATCTATTTATAGATGTTCCCCGCGGGCTCGGGCGTTCGGGCAACCCGGTCGAGTTGAACCCCGAGTGCTCCCGGGGGGGGGGGGGGGATATGTTTCAGATGTGCAGGCATCGTATGCCCAATAGACTGATGCCGCGTGTCCGTGGTCTAGTGTCGGGGGACACTAGAGTGGGCTAGTACTGGTACAAGTGAGTACCGTATCAGTGTGAGTGGACCGTGGATATCGACGACAGGACAGGCTCGGTGACAGGCGACAGATTGAGTGTTGTGACAAGACTCCGCCGTCAGCACGTGCGGGGCATTGTTGCATGGACAACGGGGAACCCACTAGGTGGCACTCGGGAGTTATGAGGGACGACCTGTCGGGGCCAAGGGCACCAACCCCGGCCACTACCTGCCCTGGGTACACGGCAGATATCGATGATACGGTAAACTCGAGTCGGGTAACGAAGTTCCCCGAGAAGAATCTTGCTTAGTCGGATAGAATCAGGTCAGCGGTATTCGTCAAACGCAGAAGGATCTAGTTTTACCATCTTCACGCGGTCGGTTTACATCCAGAAAGGGGATTTTGTGATCGTATCAAATTGCACCATCAACAATAACTATGTATAATTGACAAAATTGTTTCATCCAAAAATGAAAAAATGTATACCTTATAACATTTTTGTCTATGCTAATTAGTCCTTCGGAATTTGTTGTATATAATAGTCTTTTAGTAAATTCTTTCAAATAGCCCGGCTCGGTGCACACATGTGGACATGCAATTTCATAACGAGAGAAATAGACAAAGTACATAATAATAATAATTGAATGGGGATTCAAAGGCCATACTCGTGATATTTTGGTGCTATATGCACCAAAAAACTCAACTTAATAATGCAATTGATAATAGTTCGTACAAACTATTCCACCTTATCATGGTGACAATAATGGTAGTTAACAACTGACCAACTATTTCATTCACTCTCTACAAATGAAAAATGTATACCTTATAATATTTTTGCCTATTCTTATTAGTCCTTTTATCTTACAGAAATTATTGAAAATAGTAGTTTTTAGTAAAATCCGTAAAATACACTGACTCGATGCGCACATGGTGGGCAAACAAGTACATAATGAGTGACTTCCAAAGTACGAGAAGAAGACTATTATTTAGAAAATAATAATAATAACATTAATATTATTGCTAATAATAAATGAAGGGCCCTCAAATATCACGGTCGTCATAATTTTGGTGATTATACGCATCAAAATGGTCAACTTAATAACATAATTGATAATAGTTCGTACAAACTATTCTTTTCTATCAGGGCGACAAAATCAACCGAAGTTTAAGAACACGAGAATATGACGATTTATACTTGGACAATCTTGTTTGTTCACTCTCCAAATGAAAAATATATACCTCATAACATTTTTACCTATGCAAATTAGTCCTTTTATCTTTTGACATTCTTGCTCAATGATGAGTCATTTTCATCGGTCTTTGTGTAACATTGAAGGCAAAGATAGCAACCCCAATTGAAGAGGAACATGACCCACAAGATGACTGATGGTCAGGACCATCAAAGTGAACAGCAAAGTGGGTGGGTCAAATGGGCTTTAACAATAATGATTTTGGCCCTTAACTTTTGTGGCTCTTAAGCACTTGTGAAAAATCAAAAGTTTACCCCACACCACAAAGTACTTTGTGAACCACAAAACCCATCATCCACCAAACCTTTTATTTTCATATTCCCATCAACAAATTGGGATTTCATCTACCACTCTCCCCATGCCTTGGACTTGTCCTTTCTGTACCTAATGGTGAACAAGCATGACATATTCGTTGTTCACCAAACTCATCATGGCCACACAAAATATGTAACAAGTTTGGCAGGACATGGAATAGCACAACTTTCAGGGGGGAAAAAAAAAAGGGGGATAAATTATTCGTTTGATTCCTAATTTTTTTATGATATTACGATTTGGTTATCAATCTTTTTGTATGATTAAAAGGTTCTTAAACTCTTGAAAATGGTGAATGATGGTCCTTAGTACTTAGAAAGAGGGTTAAAAATTAAGCTGAAATATCATGTTAATAACATATGATTTACTACTTAAGGATAATTAAGAAAATATTTTTTTACAATTCAACTTAGATGCATCATACATTTGATCTATTCTATCCAAATTTTACATTTTAGTAACAAGAACCATTATGCATAATTTTAAAGAGTTCAAAGACCTTTTAACCAAAAAAAAAGAAAAAAAAGAAGAAGATTGATGATCAAATCACAACTTCGTAAAAAAATTAGAACCAAACACACAATTTACTAAAGAAAGAAAGAGGAAGAAAAGAAAGGAAAATGGGACGATTTAGTTATAACAAATTATTAACCCCCTTTTTTTTAAGTACTTGTTACGCACACTTAATGGGACATTTGAGTCATTTTCAATTGTCTAGGCGTGGACAAAAATAAACTCGAAATTTCTTAAATTTCTATCAAAATTTTGGAAATTCCAAGGTCCTAAAATATCTTTAGGGGAATTATGCAATGGGGTAAGCTTTTTTTTTTTTTTTACCCCATTTATAGTGTAAAAATTATTGACCATTGGATCAACTTTTAATGGTCTAGATTAAAAATGTGCACCAAAACATCAGATTATATATGAAAAAGAGAAAAAAAATCGAAAAAAGCCTAAAATTCGCGACGGGGAGGGGGCGATCGACGGCTGCACGGTAGAGAGGGCTCGATGGCTTGTGCAGCGGAGTGGGCTCAATCGGGAAGGACAGATCTGAAATGCAGGCGAGCTCACAATGTCAACAACGTCGCCGGGGTCTGGGCTCAGTACCATCGAGTGGGGGGGGGGGGGGGGGTCGTTGCTGGGGGGCCAAGGGCTCGACGTCGGGGGTGGAGGGGGGGGGGGGTCTGGGAAGTTTGCTACTATAGCTGTTTGTTTGTTTTTTTTTTTTTTTTTTTAAGTACACTCAATGTTAAAATTAACATTATACCTCACTAATCTACTCCTTTTCATTTGTTGGATCTTACTTCATTGAGGGGGTAAATTTTTTTACTCCATTGTAGAATCCCTCCAATATCTTTTTGGTATTATATATTTTCAGGAAAAAATATATGATTACAAGAAAATATCATAAAAATATCAATTTTGACGAGGTTGTAGTTTTTTGTTTTTTGTTTTTGGGCTTCTACAGGTTGTGGCATGTTTTCTTTAACATGATTTCAGCAAATAACGGAAAAGCATAATAACCTTTCGAAAATTTTTTAAAAATCAACAATCAATCCCTATTTTTTTTTCATTAACATTAATTTATTAGCTAAATAATAGATTTTGTCATCTAATATATCGTCAAGTTTAAAAAAATATAAAATCATATATTATAACACTAGTATTATTTGAATCACTATAGAATACCAATAAAAAAAAATATTTGGTTACTAAATTTTTCATATTATATGCATATATATATATATATTTTTTTTGTGTGAAAATTGTTTTTTATGTTTCTATGTTTATTATATCTTAACTTATCATAACAAATATGGAGCTTTAAAATAAATAAACACAATTCTTGTAACATTGTCCTGATATTTTCATCAAGGTCCACTAAAAACTTATCCAAAATATTAGCCATACTCTGACAAATGTATAAGTTTCTATAGTCATGAATGCCATACACTTCCTCTATCCTGATTTAACTCATCCTGAGAAACTTTGAGAAAAATTCTTGCAAATTGTTCAAGGTAATCTGGCTCTTAAATCAAGGAAACAAAAGTGAAAAAAGATGAACTTCAAGCTCAGAAAGGAACTGGGGGAATGCTGATCTGGGCACAGAGTTCAAAGGGAATACAAAGAACTGGATATATATATATATATATATATATATATATCCACAACTACAAGTAATGGAAGGAGGATAAGCTGAGCTCTACTGAAGTATAGGACCAAGCTGGGAAATGAATGAGATGCCCATAAGGGAAGAATAAAGCTTTATTAATCATTTCTGGCAATACATACCTATGGTCCCCTGGTCCCTCCCCTATATATAACTTTGTGTATATATATATATAGGTTAAGTCTCTTGTCTGACAATCGTACGATTCAATACTAATAAGATCAAGATTTACAGTTATTGGATATGAGCCTTATCCTATATATGGATAGACTCATGTAACTTTTTATTTAGACACATATACTAATAGTTGATTTAAATGAAACTTTATATGTAAAATGATACAATTTGTAGTGGCTAGTACAAATAACATATATCCAATGATTTTGGAGATGTTACAGCAAATAACATGCATCAATAAAAATATTACACATTAATGATCTCGGTATTACACACTATTAATCTTATGTCTTTTTTCTGGTAAATTAATCTTATGTTATATTGCTTAACCATTATAAATATGTCGAATATGAGATCTTGTCTCTATATAATTGACTATGTCTCTCTTCTCTTCCACACACACTCTTCTTTTCTTGAACCATTTGGTTGTAAAAAGCATTTACAAGAAGTACAAAGCTAGCACCTGACCCCATTGTAGTTACTACTCCCCCCCCCCCCGCCCCAAATGATGAAGATTTTCTGGAATCCAAATCTTCTGTCTGGTTTTTGGTGTTCCAAATAATATCTAACTAATAATATTATACTACGTCATTTTAAAAAGTTTGAAATATTTTATTATTGATTTTTTTAATCTAAAAATCTAACTTCATTTAATGATTTGTCAAAATATAATGATTAGATATCATAACACTAAAATTTGACATAGGATGTGGATCCGATTTTCTGTATTGAACTAAACATTCCAACATAGATGTATGAAAAGAGCTATCCTTTGTCAAAAGTGTTAGATGTTATTTACCCCCCAAAAAAAAATTTGTTTAATATGCAAGACACTTTTCTATGCTCTCAAGACCCTTAATTCCAATAAGTAAAGGGCAATATTATTTAAATTACTTGCGTCTAAAATGAATTGTCATTTATTAAATTAATTTTTATAAGGTGGTCGCAGATTTAATATTAAATCTAACGCTATTTAAATGTGTAAAGTTCGAATATCTTATCTTTAAATTAATATATATATATATATATATATTAATACGTAAAAATTAATAAAGTGAGAACTATATTATTGTCTAATTGGTAATGTTATTTCTTTTTATCCATTCCGTATCCTGTCTAACTACTTATATGTATTGTTTAACTAATTGATATATGTAGATCGTCACTTTTTTTTTAATTTTTTACTTTTAGGAATAATGGCCAATTTTAATATTCAAATTGGCATTAAGTTGGTATCCTAGCATTAACCACATTGGCTGAACAACAGATTGCTTTTTCCAGCATAATTGTTCTTTTTGGAAAGTCGCTATTTGCGAGTTAAAAGCATCTGGGACAATATCATAATTTTAAAAAATGGAGTGATTCTTAATCATATTATTACATAAAAAAAAGTCAATTACTTGTAATTGATATGGGACAAAAATAATTTTATAAGCAAAAGATACACGTTTACGTGCTTATGAATGATTGCCTAATTACTTTGTACAAGTACACGTGTTTATTGGCACTTTAACCTCTTTGAATTTTTGTGAATTGAGAAATTATTTCCTAAACTTTTAGTTTTAACAAATTACCTTCTAAAAGTAATAAAACATTTTAGAATCCGAGGGCTATTTAAATTTGGATGTAACACCCTCAAGCACATAACGTGATGTGCTCTTATGTCATTCGAAATTCTAAAATATAACCTTGAAACGAATTTATCTAAGGAATTGTCATCCAAATTTTAACACCCGTCACTTATTTAGACACTCTGCAATATTTTATTAGATTTGAAGATAATTTATTAATTAAAAAATTTTAAAATGCAACTTGTCATGAATCACAAAAAGTTCAAAAGACAATAGGTCCAAATTCATTATTTATATAATTATGTAAGCTCCAATATAGACAAGAAATGATTCATTAAAAAAAAAGAAAAAAAAAAAAAAGAAAAGGGACAAGAAATGTATAAAACTTTTGCTTGAATATTGTTGAAAAGTACCATATGATTATGTCCTCACAAAAATTTTCATAATTGGTCTAATAATTTAAACATGCTTGGCCAACGCGTGAAGCAATTAAAATTGACATGTAAAAGATTATGGGTGCCTCTCTGTCTGTCTTCCTTGCTCACCTAGTACGGACGGCATTCATGCACTTATATAGGAGTATAAATTATAGCCAAGAATTCGCGAGGAAAAAATTCGTCACTATAAGTCTATAGCGACGATATGTTATTGCTAATGCTATTTTTTCTAGTAGTGATCGGACATATATGAAGTTCAGGAGTGACCAAAAAAATAACGTTCGTGAATTATAAGTGAAATTAATTTTTGTGAAAGGTACACAATAGTGCTTTCTAGTAAAAATTGGGACAAATTTTCAAATTTTTAGGACTCTGACAACATGTCCCGAATTTATGTTTATATCTTTTGTTCTCCTCCTACTTCACAATTGTTCCAATTTTTCGGTTTTGTGAATTTCATCATATTGATATTGTAATTGTTGACGGCATTTGATTTTCTTGTCATGAGAAAAAGAAAATTATACAACTAACTTCTCTTTCTCCATTTCAATTCCATTTTAGAGCTTCGAGCTGGGAAAAATAATCAGTTCTTGAAATCAAAGAAATCAAATATGCAAGTGCTTAAGATGTGGCAATTCCATCAATGAAAATTAACAGAATAAAATTGATACAATTTAAAAATAGGAGGTAATGTAATGTACAAATACATGTTCAGAGAATATGTTGTCACGAAATTTAGGGTTAATTTTACTTTTTACACCTGTGGGGAAAATAATATTAAAATCAGCATCACTTTTTCATCCCTTCACTTTTGACACCGTCACGTCATCAAAACCCATGATATGTGGGGCCCAGCTGCATTAAATATATGTCAAATTACAGGTTTATCCTCATCTTCCTCGCATGCCCCAGAAAACCAGCATCTACAGTATTTTAGAGAGAGAAAATGAAATCTAGAGAGAGAAATAGTTGCAATCGGCCGGAACCGCTCGAAAACCGTCCGAAACCACCACAAAAGGCATCTATAAACAGCTTAGAATAGTTTAAAAAACCGGCGCCAGAGATCGAGAGAATGGTGGCCGATGAAGGGTTGAGGGGAAATCGAAGTTAAGGAGTCAAAGAAGTCCAAAGTTAAAAAAATTGCTTTTTCGTTTCAATGTTTAAAAAGTTTTCGTTTAACGCTTTGTTTGTAAAGGGGAAAAAATTTTCATTATCAAAATGAATTTGTTTAACAGTTGGTCTTCTTACAGGATCGGTCATTTTCATAATGACCGCCTGGTAATTTTCGTTGTGACCCCCTGTAAATGTTAAATTTTCACATATAATTTTTGTCACAACGATATTGACCAGACGGTCATAACCGTTATGACCTCTGTGTTACACTATCGGTCATAACAGTTATGACCGTCCGGTCATAACCGTTATGACCTCTGTCTTAGACCAGCGGTCATAACAGTTATACCCGGTGGGTGGTCATAACTGTTATGACCACACTATTATGACTATCCAGTCATAACCGTTATGACCACCTGGTCATAACAGTTATGACCCACTGTTATGACTATTATGACCACACTGTTATGACCATCCGGTCATAACCGTTATGACCCACTGTTATGACTACCCGGTCATAACAGTTATGACCACCTAGTCATAACCATTATGACCACACTGTTATGACCACCCGGTCATAACCGTTATGACCCACTGTTATGACTACCCGGTCATAACAGTTATGACCACCTAGTTATAACACCGGGTGGTCATAACCGTTATGACCCACTGTTAGGACTATCTGGTCATAACAGTTATGACCACCTATTCATAACACCGGGTGGTCATAACTATTATGACCCACTATTATGACTACCCGGTCATAACAATTATGACCACCTAGTCATAACCATTATGACCACACTGTTATGACCACCCGGTCATAATCGTTATGACCTGTACTAAAAAATGGTCAAAAATGTTAGAATTTTAATTTATTTTTTTTTAACATAGGTCATAACTATTATGACCGGATGGTCATAACATGAATGACTTTTACTCAAAAATGACCAAAAATGTTAGATTTAAAAAAAAAACTTTCGATGGAAATTTCTCTTTCTAAATGGAAGTTTTTCTCTATTATATGAAAATTTGGGTTTCAAAATAGGTGGGGGGCTAGGCGAAAAAGTGAAAAAAAATAAGATTCCGGTGAGTGGTAACTCTTTCTCTCTCTAGATTTCAGTTCTCTCTCTAAAACACTGTAGATGTTGGTTTGAAAAAAAAATTTGGGCCATGCGAGGGAGATGGATATTTGAGCTGGTAGGAGATGAGGGTAAACCTGTAATTTGATATACATTAAATGCTACTGGACCCCACATTAAGTGCTAGTAATGAATGGAAAAAAAAGTAATACTATTTTTAATAATAAAATTTCTACAGGTGCTATTAATGAAATTAACCCCGAAATTTATCCTAAAATTAAACAAAGTTGTCCTTAGATGTACGTTTCTATGTGAATCCTATTTAATAATTGTTTCAACCCTACTATACATATATATTTGGGTAGAACAGTTAATATATATATATATATAATAGTTAGTAACAATCCATATTTTGAGTGTTAAAATTCATCAAAATTTATAAAAATTGTTTAATTTTGATATTATAAGTCAGTTAAAAATGTAAAGTGATGAAAACCTAGGACAAAATTAGTCTGGTAAAACAAGAATTACAGTTTAAGAGGTTCAAGTCAAGGAAACAGCTTCTCAATCGGAGAAAGTTGAGTATGTGAAATTAACAAAAAGTGGACCTCATGTGATGAATCCCACCAGATATTGGTCACTCTTTGTGAGAGTTTAGTTAAGGTGTTATGCAGTTTGAGAGTTTTTACAATAAGACATTTTCATATTATATAGTTGGTATATATTGAACTATTTTTAATTATTTGTTTTAAAATATATACTCATAGGTCAGACTTAAAAAATTATATGATTAATTAAAAAATAATTTTCGTTTAATTATATAAAATAAGAGGTTTTACCGTAAAAGCTTCTGTCAAGTTAAACGGGGTTATGAAATTTGAGATAATAGACATAAATTTTTTTTTGACTCTATTAAGAGCACATTTTTATGTTTTTGACCATATATGTGTCGTTATAATTGCATCTTAATCATGTCTTGAACCTTATAAAACTTCTTTTTAGTAATGAGATATGAAAGATATAAAAAAGTTGCAAATAGAAAACTTATGTATTGATGTATTTTCTTAATATTTATACTATCTTAAAATGTTAGAAATGTGTTTTAATGTAAATTACATAATTTTTGTTATTTTTTCCAAAATTTTTGTAAAATCAGTGTATCGATATTTTCAGTGATACCAATATTTTCATCCATGATGTGACGAGTCTCACTAGATGTTAGGTAACTCTTTGTGATAGTTTAGTTAGGATGTCATGAAGTTAGAAAGTTTGTATTATAAGATCTTTCATATTACATTCACTGTTGGTAAGAACAAATGTTCATAAATCATATCTTTATCCAAAAAAAAAAAAAAAAAAGTTCATAAATCATATGAACCTTATATGATTTACTACATGGTTAAAAAAATTTATTTAAGATTTGAAAAATAACTTTTACCAATAATATGAAAATGAAATAGATTAACAATAAAAGTAAAAACGTTTTGACAATTATTGTCTCGAATAAGAGCTCATTTTCATGTTTTTGCCCAAATATGTGTCGTTAAAATCGAGGCCAACTACTTTTTATGATTTTGCTCGCTACCCTGGAAAACCAAAGCAAAGCGACACTCATTGAGTGGCATTGGCGTCAATACATAACCCCAAAAAATGAGGCGAAGAAACCAACAAAAAAATAAATTAAAAAAAAAAATAGAAAAAGAAAGAAAAAGAGCACAAAGTAACAAAAAAACCACCCACTTGGCAATTTTTGAACCACCTACGCAAACCTCCTTTTACTCTGTCCCATTTAGTGGCTTACCTTCTTCCTTATATAAACCACTACTATATCAAAAACCAAAACCAGTCACACCATTCTCTCAACCCCCATTTTTTTCCTTGAATTTTTTTTTTCTTTTTCCCCTTAGTTTTTCAATTCTTGGGTTGTTTTTCTTTTCTTTACTTTTCTGGGTTTTTGAGTTTTTTTTTTAATTTTTTTAAAAAAATCAATGGCTGGGACTGGAGTATTTGCAGAGATATTGGATGGGGAAGTGTACAAGTACTATGGTGATGGAGGGTGGAAGAAATGTGCTTCTGGTAAAACTGTTTCCATTATCAACCCCACTACTAGAAAAACTCAATACAAGGTTCAAGGTTAGTTTTTATTTTATTTATTTTTTGCTTAATTTAATTAAGTAAATAAATAAATATATTTATATGCTTTGTGTTTCATACATGTCATATATAGATACATATATATATATATGGATACAAAACTAATATATTGAGGAAACAGCATGTTCACAAGAGGAGGTGAACAAGGTGATGGAAATAGCAAAAGCAGCACAGAAAACATGGGCAAAGACTCCTCTGTGGAAGAGAGCAGAGCTGCTTCACAAGGCAGCCGCTATTCTCAAGGAACACAAGGCTCCTATTGCTGAGTGCCTTGTCAAAGAAATTGCTAAACCAGCCAAAGATTCTGTCACCGAGGTCTTTCATTTATTATTGTTTGTTATATTATTGAAATTGGAGTTTTTAATTTTCTCAAAAAAAAAAAAAAAAAATAGTACCTTTTGTTCTTGGAATGGTTTTTCATTAATTAAAAAAAAAATTTCTAAAAAAAATGAAGGGAAATGACAGATATCCTAAATGATATAAAGAAATTTTGCATTAGGTGATGTAATTAGTAAATTGTCATTTCATTATCAGTGAATGTCGCTTAAAAAAAAAAAAAAAACAGAGAGAGAGAGAGAGAGATGTGTTTTACTAATTAAATATTAACAATTCATTTCTCAAGTAAGATGGAACAAAATAATTGATAACATCTTAGTATTTCCGGGAATTGAAGGTACATTATCCCTAACGGTAGCAATTGTGCTTTAACCGTTGGATTAACTTTATAACGATCTATACTGTGATTGTGAGCAATTTTGCGAGTTTATTTATTTATTTATTTTTAAAATAATGTAGAGACCAATTAAAGGTTGAATCTTTATTTTTGTGTTCACTAATTTTGAGTAATTTCATTTTTCATTTTTCAAGGTGATTGACAAGGATTTTTTTGGTATTAATGAAGGTTGTGAGGTCAGGAGATCTTGTGTCTTACTGCGCAGAAGAAGGGGTTCGGATTTTGGGAGAAGGGAAATTCTTGGTTTCTGATAGTTTTCCCGGAAATGAGAGAACCAAATACTGTCTCACTTCCAAGGTACATTTCAAAAAATTTTTTTTTTTTCTAGTACTTATCTCTGTTTCTTAATCACGATCCCAAATCGAAACACAACGCGACCATGACCAGTCAAATATGTTCGTATTATCCCATGTGAAAATTTGGATCGTTGAAATTTTTTTGTTGTTAAATTTCACCTCATAAAAATAGTTCAAATTTTAACAGGGACAAATTACATTTTTTTCCCCCTTGAATTTTAGGCCTCATCACAAAATGCCTCCGGAACTTTAATTTATAACATTCTTTCTCCTTGAACGAACTTTGAAAAGGTTTGCGAATTTTCTCCCTTAACTAATTTTTTGACCAAAAAATACATATGACACTCATTTGAAGTATGAGTTGCGGATATTAAATGTGAAACACTGATAACTAAGTTAAGAAAATAAATATTTTGAGTTAATTGTCAGTATTTCTCATATTTATCTCTTTTAGGTAACTTCATTATTTCACATTTAATAAGGGTAATGGATATCGGGAGTGCTGTCAATGTGTGTTATTTAATAATTCTATGCTTAGTACCCTAAACTAATGCTTCCAACGAGTATTATATGTATTTTTTTGTCAAAATTTTAATTGATGGAGAAAATTAGTAAACTTTTCTAAAGTTCAGAAGGAAATCTTGTTACAAATTAAAATTCGGGAGACATTTTGTGACAAAATCTAAAATTCAGGGGAAAAAGTGTAATTTATCCTTTTGTTAGTTCAGATCAATTTACTAATCGTCGACCGAAAAAAATAAAAATAAAAATAAATAAGAAACTAGTTTTACGTGGTTCTATCGCATGCTTTGCCTAAAATAGTTTGAAGAGTTTTGAGTCTATAAAGAGTAACTTTGATCTTTTTCTATTTTAACAGAGCATTAACAAAATCCGTGGACCCACCCACCAAGTAATCACATAAATGTGGGTGCACATACATACGCACATATATATACATACATATATATATATATATATATGAGCAATGCAGAATTAGTTGGATTAAATGACGCAAGCCTAAAACAGATTTATGTAAGATTTATCTTGAAGTGGGTCATATAGACAAAAATATATTTCTGTAAATCAAAGAAGAAAAGCACTCGCAGATGGTATGTATAGTAGTTTCTTCACGTCATGCTATAGTTACTTCTTAGTGGCATTACTTTTGTCTGCTACCAAAAATGACAAATATTTTAAGACAAGAAATCCTTTTCAAATCATCATTTCTAACTGAAAAAAAAAAAGAAAAAAGAAAACAAACAATAGAGTTGTAATTTTTTTTTTTTTTTTAAACTGCAGATTCCTCTTGGAGTGGTTTTGGCGATTCCGCCTTTTAACTATCCTGTAAACCTTGCTGTCTCAAAAATTGCTCCTGCCCTCATAGCCGGGAATTCGCTCGTGCTTAAACCCCCAACTCAGGTACTTAAACACACTAATGAATAATTAATTCCATGAACTACATGTCAAAATCTTCGTTAGATTCAAAATGCTAATTAAAACACGAAGAAATTAACGTTGTTTAATTAACCGTTGACATGATCAACTCTCCGAATCGCCTAACTTCCTTATTAGGGAGCAGTTTCTTGTCTCCACATGGTGCACTGCTTTCACTTAGCCGGCTTTCCCAAAGGCCTCATCAACTGTGTCACTGGGAAGGGATCCGAGATCGGTGACTTCCTCACCATGCATCCTGGGGTAAACTGCATAAGGTATGATTACTACAAGATTAGGCCCTCGCTTTTTTTTTTTGGTGTGATTACTTTATTAGCTAATTATGGTCAAATTCATTCCGTCTCAGCTTCACCGGTGGAGACACTGGCATCGCGATTTCAAAGAAGGCCAGCATGATCCCCCTCCAGATGGAGTTGGGAGGAAAAGATGCGTGCATTGTGCTCGAGGACGCTGATTTGGATTTGGTTGCGGCGAATATTATTAAAGGAGGCTTTTCTTACAGGTAAAAGGGATTCGTATCTAAATTGGAAACTGATGAAATAGTTTATTTAACACGTCATGAAATTAAATCTTAACTTTTTGGGGTTATGCAAGTAACAGAATTTTGACATCTCTGCTTTCATGATATTCGTGAAAAAACTCTTTTATGACGTTTACAAAATAAACGTATTTCACTTTTTTTCCTTGGTCCATATTTTTACATCAGTGGGCAAAGGTGCACCGCTGTTAAGGTAGTATTGGTAATGGAATCCGTCGCGGATGCCCTGGTGGAGAAAGTGAAGGCCAAGGTGGCAAAACTGACGGTCGGGCCACCGGAGGAAGACTGTGACATCACTCCAGTTGTTTCGGAGTCGTCTGCGAATTTCATCGAGGGATTGGTTAAGGATGCAAAAGAGAAAGGAGCAACATTTTGCCAGCCATACAAGAGAGAAGGCAATCTCATCTGGCCCTTGTTGTTAGATAACGTAAGGCCCGACATGAGAATCGCGTGGGAGGAGCCATTTGGACCGGTGTTACCGGTACTTAGGATTAGCTCTGTTGAAGAAGGAATCCACCATTGCAATGCCAGCAATTTTGGACTCCAGGTACAAACTCATCTTTCTAGCCCTCTGCCACAATAATAGTAACAATAATATTAATATTGACATTAATAAAATTTAAAATTATCTCTGTTTTTGTATGTTCTTTAACCACAAGCAACTAAAACTTATATGTAATTGCCATAGTATTATGCTCATTCCATGTGCGGTCCTGAGATTAACCTAGCGGTAATTTTACACGCAGCTCAATATTGCAGTCTTGGAATCAAATTTCCCGACCCGAAATTTTTTTTTTTTAAAAAAATTACTAATGATACAAGTTCATTCTTATACTTAGTGTTGATTCATGTCTCGAACAGGGTTGTGTCTTCACAAGGGACATCAACAAGGCGATTTTGATCGGCGACGCAATGGAGACTGGTACGGTGCAGATCAACTCCGCACCAGCTCGTGGACCTGATCACTTCCCATTCCAGGTAAATTAATAAAACGAGCGCGCTTACTACATCACCCACCATTTTCTTTCCAAGGCCAGTACTTTCAACGGATCTAAACAAGTGCGTTTTTCGATTGCAGGGTATAAAAGACAGCGGAATTGGGTCACAAGGAATCACCAACAGCATCAACATGATGACCAAGATCAAGAGCACTGTGATAAACTTGCCAACTCCTACTTACACCATGGGCTAGTACTTAGTAGTTGTATGTGCAAGTGAATTTAGTTAAAAAAAAAAAAAAAAAAAAAAAAAAAAAAAAAAAAGATTAAGGACTTATAATTGCTATAGTTTTCTCTCTAGTAATTTTGTGTTAGGAAAAAGTGTATAATGGGGACGGTAGTCTTTGTTCAGACAGCTGATAAAGGAATTTGGCTTCTGTTTTTGCTTGGGGTGACATTTTAGCTAAAAACATGTTTAATAGCTTAAGATGAATAATGGAATTGCAAGTTTTATGGTTCAAGAGCTTTTTCCATGGCCTTTTAATTTATGGTTTTCAGACATTAAATTGATGCCTTTTTATTTTGTACTGCCAAATGAAATTAATGTAAAGACTTTGAAAGGTTAATTTCCATTTTCCAACCAATGGATATAATGATAAAAATTCCCTAAAAAGAAACAAATTAAAAAAAAACCAAAATAAAATAAACATAAAAAATGGGCCTTTCTACAAAACAAAAAATAAACAAAATGAAATCTTTTCTTTGTTTTGGGTTTTTGTTTTTAATATCTTTTATTTTTCTTTTCTTTTTCCTTTAGTGTTTTTTTTTTTTTTTGTTTTGTTTTGTTTTTTCTGTATTAGTCAAAATTGAATACTGATCTCTAAATGATACGAGTTTGATACACAGCTCTGCTACATATGAATGGTATGCCTTTTTTCTTTTTTTTTTTTTGATAAACTTAAAAATGGATGGATATTTGTAACAATATCCCAATTAAAAATATAAAAATTATAATACATAACATTTGTACGAAACTAAATAAAGTAAATAACATGATTCTAAAATATACGAAATAAGTAGAAATAAATAACAGTAAATAATTTACTATGTAAATATATTTATTTACTAAATGACATAAATAATATGTACCTAATAAAGTTGTTATTTACTGATATATTTTTTGTTGAAATGAAAATTATCATTTAATAAAACGAAATACAAACATCAATATCTAAAATAAAACAACTTTGTAGTACAAGAAACATAACCCTCGACTAAGACCGATTTCATCAGTAAAATATGATGAAGCTTAGTGAAGAGGGTATAAGCCGAGACCCAGTGACGAGAAAATTTCTCGAACTCCTCGGCAATCCTATAATTGAGCATATACAAAGTTCTTTTTGAAAAAATATCTATAATCGATGGAATATTCCGATCAATCGAGAGACAGTCACTCGTAGCATAGAGACTGCAACAAATTTTGCCTAGCCGTAGCACTAATGGAACCAATAGACATATACTGTTAGAAAACAACTCAAGTGAAACACATATACAAAAACAAACCGGAGATGGGGGGGATTACCTCATTTATTACAAAATTAAAACTAAAACACAAAAACAAACCATTAATATAAAAAAACATTGACTACAAAATTCTCACTCTACGTGAAACAACTACCCTGCCACACGCCACAACTCAGAGGAAAATAATTGGCTCAAGGTAAGAGATCACCACACCTACCATCGAACCACCAAAGCATCGCAGGATCCCAAACCGCCGGAAGCTCGTCGGGTTAGTTCTGATCAAGAAACTTCCATCTAGAACCTTCCGACTCCATTCCTGCTAAAATCACCGAACCGATCACCCTTACCAGCCGTGGCAACGACGGTGGAAGTCCCACACAAAGGAAAACTTTAGATATGAGAAATTTGAAAGAAAAAGGGGTGGAGAGAAAGGAAAACCTTGTTCATGATATACTGATATTTAATTTAGATATTTTTTAAAATCACCTATTTATTTTAATTGTTTAGTGTAAAACTGCTATCTACCTTTATTTATTTATTTTATCTTTCTTTAAAAAACTACTCGCAACGAGTGGGTCGACATGCACACAGCCGCATCTACGCCAATATTCGTGGGTTTGAGAATGGTCTTGATTTTAAGATGTATGCTTGCTGAGTTTTTCTGAAATTAATACAAATTTTTAGGAATGTCATAAGAAGATATCAACTTTAGATTTTTTATTACCGATTTTGAAACTTAAAATTTATACCATACAATACAAATGAACTTGATCAACTAACCACGAATAAGTGACAAGAATATAAAGGCATAAAAGCTGTGCAATTTGTAACGTCGGTGTTAGATTAAAAATGAGCCAAGCAGCTGACTATGTGAATAATAACAAACTTTAGACGTAGACAACATTATCTTCTTCCATATAAAAAGGGTAAGTTAGATATATACGAGTGATATTTAGTAAAAACAAAACAAACAAAAAAATTTAATAATAGCTCAACTTCAAAATTATAGTATTTGATACAAATTTCGTAACATAAAATGTCAAAATCATTATAATAATTAAGTACTTTTGTTATTTTTAAAATATTCTAAAAACATTGCTATATATCAATTTCATAGTGTACAAATTTCTTTATATATATATATATATATAAACAAAAGACAATAATTGTATTTTTTTTAAGGCTCTTTTGGTGCTCTCTCTCATCATCTAAATTATAGCCCTACTGGCCGGATCCAATTTCAGCCCCAATTTCTTCACGCAATTGTCGGATCTTGGGTTTTGGCCCAAGGTTGATGCTTAAAATTCTAGCCCAGAAGTTATGTCCGAAATATGCAGGTTTTAAGGAATTCTTCCTATATTTTTCCACTGGATTACTTGTAGAAACTTTTTATATCATTGGAGGACAAAAATGTTAGAAGGTTGATGTAAATTAATGGGTAGATTTTGGGATCCGTAAGAATGATTGATGGAAGAAAGAGAATGGGAGATAAATTCAAAATAGTACATAATTTCTAGAACATGGTAATTTAACTGGATTATCCCTTTCTAAAGGGACTTCAAGAAATGCCACAAAATCATAAGGATTGATTTTTGCTACAAAAGGAAAACTTTTGAAAAAATAACAAAAAAAAAATATCATATAAATAATTAATTTTAGAATATCAATTATACTCTTAAGTTACCAACTAGCACCAATATTGACACAAACTAGCTATTGATAGGTAATGCCCTCCGCTAGCTGGTTACTGATTGGTAACCGGTCGGCAATTGGTTACCAATTAGTAACCAATTAGTTGTCACCTGTTAACTAGCCATGATTGATTCTCAGTCGGTAATCACTTATTACTTGATTACCAGCTGATGATCGTCGAGTCACCAATTGATAACCACCTAGTTACTGACTGAAAACTATAGACTACCGGATTTTTCAGGTTTTGTCATTGATATATTAGTGCAAACGTAAAATCTTAACAACAAATTTAACTAAATATCACCAAAATTCCAAAAAAATAAATAAATAAATAACCATAAACAATTTAGAATCTACAAAACCACAAAATTACCACAATTTTTAATTGAATTTTAGGTTTTTAATTTTTAACTAATGTATTCCATAATTCAGAACCATCAAGTTTTTTTAATTGCTTTAAACTACCACAAATTCCTAACCCCAGTTGATGCTGCATGTGCTGCCACTTCAAGTACCATCGGTGCCGAAGACGAAGAAGATGATGATGCCGAGTAGTTTAGGAGAAACAAATTGCGCAGAGGTGAAACAGAGAAACAATTGTGTGGAGTAGAAACATAGAATGAAATCACGCACGGAAGAGAGGGAGAATCGCACAGGGTAGAGACCGAGAATCGACTGATGAGGTCAGAGTTTCCAGGGACATGGAGGAGTCTCGATCGCCATCAACACGACAGCCAAGATCTGAGGAAATGGATGACAAAGTGAGGGGGTAGAGGTGGGGAGAGTTGGAATTATGAGGATGATATTACATAGAGAGGGGGCAGAAAGAGAAAAAAAGAGAAAGATGGATTGCTGAGAAAGAGAGCGAAGAGAGAGAGAGAAAAAAAACTATAGAGATATTTTAGTATTTTTAATTTAAATCTCTATACATATGATGACATCGTTTTGACATATTTTGCAAGAGTTTTTAATTCTGAAAAAAAAAAAAAGAGAACAATTCACAACCAATTTTTATGGTATCTATCCTACTTATCACCTTTCAATCTAGTTGGAACTTTTACCTAGCACTTGAAAGTAAAAATTCATATGAGCTTCTTTTTGTTACAAGGTTTCCACCATAAAGAATGTCCTACATTTATGAGTAGTATTTGGTACAATATTGTACATTAGAGATAGAGATAAATATCATTTGTCTAAAAATTTTAACCATACATAGTATATATTAGAAGTATTTTAGATGAATATTATATTTTCAGTGAATAATTCATTTACGAAGTATATTTATGATAAAATAATCTTATAAATATTCTTCTAAACTAAAGATGACAATGGAGTGTGGTGGGGGTGGGGATGCTTCCCCCAACCCCAACCCATGACCACCTCCTTTTCTACCCCCTCATACTTGTTTAACTTATTGCGGGGTGTAGGGGCGAATAATTCCTATTAGAGATGTTATACTCATATCTTATTCATTTACCCATTAGAGTTAAAAAAAAAAAAAAACAATGTTCTTCAAATTTTCATAAAATTTAGCAACGCAGTCACAATTATAACCGAAAATAAAACTAAAATCTTAAAACAAATATAAACTATAGGAATTTATAAACTAAGTTTATAAAGTAAACTAAAACATTAAAAAACAGGAATTTATAAACTAAGTTTATAAAGTAAACTAAAACATTAAAAACACTAAAACTTCAAATATATATACATATATATATTGATAACTTGCTCATTTAATCCCTAAACTTTTAAATTTGTGTAACTTTACTCCCTGATCTTTTTTCGTATTTCAAATGCCCCTAAACTATTAAAATATACCTACAATAGTCATTTCCGTTAATTTTTGGATATAATTTGTTAAGTCTGTCCAAAAATTAATAGAAATGACTACTATAACAACGTTTTTTTTTTTTTTTTAAGTTTAGGATAACTTTTTTAGTAGCTGGAATGCCTCTAAACTATTAAAATATTATTATGATAGTCCTTATACGTTAAGTATTTGACGAAATCCGTTACTAACGTGGTCAAATTAAAATTGATGCTAACTATTGGATTTTGTTTAAAAATTAATGGAAATGACATTGTAGCAACTTTTTTAATAGTTTAGTATTATTTCAGCTAAACAAAAAAAAAAAGGGACCGGAGGGGACCAAAGTTGCCTAGAGTTAAAAGTTTAGAAACCAACTTGTTAATTTACCTTGCATATATTTATAAGGGTGAATATAAGCGGGCAGGTGCGGGTATGGGAGAGCTTTCCTACCCTCGTCTCCCACGCACGTGCGTGGGGTTAATTTTAACCCCCCTATCTATGACGCCTTTGAAATTCATAGACTTGACTTCATGAATTAATTTTATAGATTTCCTTCATTAATATACTTCTAATGAATTACTTTAATGAATATCAAATTTTAATATTATGAATGATTTTATATGTATCATCAATATGATGATGTCGATGATCTAACAATGTTGAGTTTCTCTATTTAAATAAGAAATTATAGATACATAGAAAATGAGTCAAATGACATATAAATTTATACAAAAAATTTTAATACGTCGTATTAGAGGGATGAATGTTAATTTTTAGGAAAGAACCACAATTATTAGTAGTAGGTCAATTTGATGTTCTTAGTATTTATTTTGGTCAAATCAATATTTAAGTATTGAGAGTATGATTGAGAAAAATTAATGTGTCACATAAATAGGAGATGAATGGTTAGTATTTACAAGGAGTAAATCTAAAGGTGGAGGATTGATCAAGAGTTAGGATTATGTTTGAAATCAATAGTGTAGATTTTATGTGAAGGGATCCTAGGCAAATCAATGGTAAATATTTGGATTTCAAATGACCAATGAGAGCTTAGGTCAAGTATTGGTGTCATGGAGAATCCAATGGCTGAGATCAAAGATGACAACCTTTGATCAGTAGATGAAAAATTTGAAGAAAGGAAAAAAATAAAATAAAATGGGAAGCCATGAGGGATTCAGATCTTTGTAGTCAAAAGAAGAAAAAATTTGAACAAGGAGAAGAGAGGTATGTGGTGCATGTATGTAACCTCAAGTAAGAGATGATATGGTTTGTTTAGGCAATATAACACAAACCAAGTACATGTGAAAGGGACCATTTGTCTTCCACCTTGTAATACAAATTTTCACACCAACCCTCCCCTCAAAGTGGCGCCCCTCCCCTCAAAGTGGCGCCATTTCAAGCTGATCAACAAATATTTTCCACTATTACCCCTTAAAAGTTAGCCCGATTTAAGAAACATATTGGCTGAAAATAAACCATAACATCTCATTCTATTCTCACACAAGTTAAGCTAAAAAACCTAATTCTTCTAACCACCACCATGCTCAAAAAACTACCAACACTATTCTCCATCCCCAACACCCCTCTAGCATCCTCCTCCCTCTATTTTCAAGCTCCAAACAACCCCATTACTAAGTTTGAAGAAGTGTGAAGTGGAGTTAAATGATGTGTTACAAGAGATAACCTAGTGGTTCTCTTTGTGTTTTGGTCATTTATAGAGAATTAAAGCATGTTATGTATTTAGAATCTTAATATTAGACTTTTTCTTACCTAGGAAATATTTTTGAAAAGAACTTTGGAGGTTTGAGGTCTTAGAGGATCCACGGAGTATTTCAGTAAGATCTATAAACTTAATTAGAGCTTAAGATTTTTGTGATAATATGGCATAAATCAGAAAGTTTGGTATGAAAAATAAATTATATGATAAGATTCTAAAGAGGATAAGCTTCATGTTACACATTGGGATCACTTAGTTTGCTCATGTATGTCTAAAGTTATGTGTATTTGAAGTTGTGACATAGAACTAGAAAGCAAAGAAACCCCTGGGGTACAGTCTAGCCACGGTTTTTATGAAAACCGAATCCCTTAAGTTCAAAATTTTGGATTATAAGTTACATATCTAATTATTAGACTCTTTAAGCTTTCCAACAAGATATCTTACGCCTCAAATGGATAAATATACAATATTTGGTGAATTTTACAAGTTAAGACCACGAACTGAGAGGTTTTGCTAGAATCATGTACTAGCCTTAGGTTTTGTATATTTTGGGTTAGTAAACTATGATGTTTTGTAATACTATTTTTGTGCATAAATTAGACATTATAAGCTTTTTAATAACATATCGTTTGCCTTATTTTGACTTGCAAGTGAATTATTATGATTTTTCTACTTTTAGCCACAAATCTAAGCATATGGTACATACGTGAGACCAACAATAAAAAATACCTCATTATACAGCATAAAAAACTCTAAAATTTTAAGAAATAACTTTATAATTGTGAATTAGACATCTTAAGCTTTGAAATGAGCTATCATATGTTTAAAATGAATAAGTATATAATGTTTAATAAATCACACAACATTAAATTGAAATCTGGTAAACTGAAATTTTACTATGGGACACTAAGGAAAACGTCCATACTAAGATTTGAACCCCTTAATATTTTGGAAAATAAATTATAAGGGCAGAAACTAAATACTTCAAGCTTTCCAACATGTCATCAAGTATCTAAACAGAATTATACACAAATTTAAATAAATCTTACAAGTAAAGATCTCATGCTGATAAAACGATTAAACATTAAAAATGTGACCTAAGGGTAAATCGTGACATATGGACATAAAGATTGATAAAATGAATTGGTATTAGGAGTATAATCAAATAAATGTGAAAAACGCTAAGTTTATAAAGTTGAATCACAAGTTTTAGATGAGCAAAGACAAAGTAAACTAGAGGATTATTAGATGTACATCAAGAGACTACCTTAGCCCAACTTAATAACCATGGCTAATGAGATTGAGCCTTATAAATCCAATACTAAATGAAAGACAACCCACTTAGAGGTAGACACTTAGGTGACTCCTTGTCACCAAGGTGATGAAGATTAATTAATTGATTAATGAACTAATAAATATATAACAAAATATTTCATGTTAAGAAGGTTAATTAGTAATTAATTTAATTAATTAATTAACTATAAGAGCTAATAAATGATTATTAGTTATGTAAGTAAGGGTATTATGTTGAGTAACTACATAATTACAATACGTGATTTATTAGAGATTAATTAATTATTAATTGTTGATAAAATTATTAATACAATTATGAATGATTAATTAGAGATTAATTAAATATTAATTATTAGTATAATCTTATTATTAATTATTAATATAAGATATGAATAATTGATAATTATTATATGAGAAAGAATATTTAAGTTACATAATTAATTATTAAGGATATAATTATTAATTAGTCAATTAAAATTATGTAATTTATTTATAATTATTCAAAATTAAGTACTAGCTATTAATTAATTAATAATTAATAGAAATTTTTTTAACACTTAACAATTAATATAAATTAATTATTAAGGTTAATTTTGATACAAGTAAATTAAGCTTATAAAAAAATAATAAAATATATATATAGCCATGATTCACTCTAAAATTGAAGTATTATTAAATCAGGACAATTCACCAAACTTATATAGTAGGAGGTATTATTTCAGAAGTTTTAAGCACATAAGACAGGTAAGTACAAACCTCACCTACTGCATAGAACAAAATATTTTCCTTGTTGATGTTATATATTTGTTATGATTTGCCTTGATGATGTGATGAATATATACGTTATATATATTGCTTTAATTAAGCATTTGGCATGCATAATTTCTCTTACACTAATACGGTCAACATGCATCATAGACATTTATACCATAATGATAGATGCATAGTGACATGTAAATCTACAAATTGTCATAATTAATAAGAATAAGACTAACGAAAGTTAGGAATAAGTATCGTACCAACCTCCAATTAGTGAGAGGATATGATAATAACGAAAGTTATAAGTTATATCCTTGGAGGTTGTTGGAGTGTCTCCCCCATCCCCCCTTCCCCCCAACTCCCCATTGGTTGCGCGCAAATGGATATGACATAGGGGGCCTTAAGTAGACAAGATACATACATATATATATATATATATATATATAATAAAACATAATTGAACATATATAGATCACATGCATTTTGAACATTCATATTGTGACGTGTGATGATATGATCTATGAAAATATTTTGTGAGATATAGTTTATGCTTGTTGAGCGAAAGCTCATTTGTATATGTTCGTGCTGTATGTAACGCGGGTAAGCAGCTCGCCACTTAGATGTTTTTGGGACTGGCGAAGCAGTACAGAGGCGACGAAGGAAGGGAGTGAGATACCATCACAAATTTAATTTCCGTATTTAGACTTCTTAAATTATTTTGTATCGATTATATTTATAACTATGTCTTCAATATTTTGGTACTACTAAATTAGTAGGAGTACTTAACAAGAAAAAAACTTTAGAATCTTTTCTTTTAACTCACATGATGTTATAGCTTTTTAAATATTATTTAAGTATTAATTTGAATATGATATTTTTTATCTAAAAATTTTCAATTTCTTCAGTTAAATTTTTTTGTATATTTAATTATTGAAGTACAAATATGATTTGTTTTAAATTTTTTTTATGTATTTTTGGAACATAACATAAATAAGTATTAAGACGAAATGTATTAAAAATAAGTAAGTTAGTTAACGGTCCGAAAAGTCTTATCGTTACAGTATTTGCCACGTACCCATATACTATTCCACTTACCTATCCCATCAGGGACGAATACCGCATGTACTTGCATCCATGGGTTAAATACCATAAATATGCTATCTATCTCAAATATTTTAAATTATGCTATTTATTGTAAATAATTTTTAAGCATACCCTATTTGTTGCAATTTCTGTAAAATGTATATATATTTGTGTGCGTGAAATTAGCATAATAGGCCTTATGATTTACCAAATGTAATTACTTTTGAAAATTGTTATAAATCCATCCAAATTCTTTTAATACCATTCAGTCCGATTTTAATTATCTAGTGATAAAAAGAAACAATCTCATCTGATGAAAGGCAAAAAAAAAAAAAAAAAAAAAAAAAAAAAAAAAACTATTAGCTAAATTTTAATGGCTCACATTATTTCTATCATCCAATAGTTGAAAGTGGATTACAAGTTACATTCCAAGAAAGTGAGATGTACTGTAGCTTCTATCGTAATTACCATGTTACTTGCGTTTTAGTTTTGATTCCACCAGTCTATATGATATTATTTTTTTTTATATATAAATAATGTGGGTCTATATGACGTTGTAATTATAATAGGTCTGATTAGTAAATAAATTGTTAGGTTATTTATATAGATGTCTAAATTAGAGGTGTTGATTTGAAAAATGTCCATTTTTTTCTTGTATTTACAAAAATGTCTAAAATATTACTTATAAAGACAACATTACCATTCATAAAGAATTGAGAATTAATAAATAAGGGAATTGTAAAAAAAGGAAACAAAAAAAGGGAAGAAAAACGTTTGAATAAAGATGTCTGAATTTGATTTCATGAAATTGGTAAACAAAATGTTATAAAAGGAAAAAAAATGTCATAATGGTATAATAATTATCATAAAGAAAAAATCACAATGATATAGTAATTATCATACAAAAAAAAAAAATTCTTAACACATTTAAATTTTAGAAACTAACTATTAAAACAATACCAACAATAAAAAAAAATTATTATCATAATGTTATAATTATTATAAAGAACCTAAATCATACTTAAAAAAAATACTTAAGAAACATGTTTATCAAAAACCTTAATCATATTAATAAGCAATCAGTATAATAAAGAACTAGTCATTAAGATAAATATACAATAATAATGAACAAAAAAAAAAATTGAAACATGATGAGAGAAATGATTTTAAATATAGTAAAAGGAAAAAATAGGTATAACAAGTGATTTTTTAAAATAAATATTTACAATAATATTATTAAAAACTGGACATCTTTTAAAACAGAGTCCTAAAAATAGTCTTTTTATGTAATTATTTTTAAATTGTTCAATCGTGGATGAACTTCCACAAAAAGATTGTCAAAAGTCCAAAGAAAAATGAGAATTTTATGGCCGGATATGGAAAGGTATTTTATTTTTATTATGTAGTCTTAAACCATAAATAATATGATGATTTTACGGACCTTTTTTAAAATTTAAGGACTCATAACCAATAAATTTCTTTTTCATACCAAATATAAAATTCACTGAAAAAGAATCAGTTGCTTTTTTTCTTTACTTTTTGGCTTTTGCTAGGAAAAGCACAATCAACTTTTGGCCTGCCTTTGGACATTATTGAAGTAGAGAGTGATAGAATCACATTTAGACCACTACACACACACACACACACACACACACACACACAGAGATATATATATGTATATCGTTTGCTTTAGGGCCTGTTTGGCTTGTTAGTCTAAACTAACATTTTCAAACTTTTTTTTATCTTTTTCCCCAAAAGTTTTTGTCTTTTTCCCAAAGAGTTTTTTGTCTTTTCTGAAAAGTCAACAAAATTTACTATTTAAACTTATAAATCTTAACTCAAACTTACACACCAAACAGGCCCTTAATGATGATTAAAAGAGGAAGTTTATGGCTTTTATGCATTTTAGGAGTAATCCGCAAGCATCAAACTCTTTATAAATGCTCCAAAGTAGGCATCTAAGTCGGAAGCATAGCATAGGTGTGCTTTTTAAAAAGGGGGGAAAAAAAAAACAAAAACAAAAAAGGTCAACACGCTAGTGTTAAAAACCGTGTAAAACATGTTTTAATATTCCATAATTATTCAAAGCTTATCCACTTTGATCTTGTCATTAGCAGCATTAAGTTTTACTTTATTAACTTTTAAGAATCTATTTTCCTTCTAACATTGTGATTAATCTACTTCTAGAAATGTGACTACCCTTCTCTCTTTCGCACATATAAATAAATAAAGAAATATATATTGGGATATTAACGATGTTAAATACTCTAACTAATAAAGAACGGGTCGCGCTCGTAAATCAAACTCTGTGTTGTAGGATTCACTTATTAATATTTGTTGTTGATTACCATCGATGTCCTTTAGCATCATTCGTATATAAAATAGGAAAAGGGGTTTGATTGGAAAGAGATCTCTTTCACCCATATATAAAGAAAAATGCTTTGAGACATTAGTGATATTAAATATCACAACAAATAAAAATAACTCTCACTCGTAAACTAAGTCATATATTATAAGATTCACTATTTATTAACGTGTATTGTTGAACATCATTGATATCCATTATTAGCATTGTTTATGTATTAATTATGAAAGAAATCTAAAAGTTGAAGTCTAAGGCACTTTTGGGAAACCTAACTTCCGCCAAAGCCTTTGTGTCCAAGTGCACAAGCTTTAACCACAAATTAAATATTATAATTGAGACAAAACCCACTTAAGCCCACCAACCTTTGTTAAATACTTTATCATAAATTAGTCCAAATCAAAAGCTATTCTTTCTCTCGTCCACATTTCAATTCAATTAAGTGCCAAAAAACCTTCTCCAATTACCAAACCCATATTATTGGTCTAAAGCTTCTCGAATCTCAACTTGTTATCTAAAATTTATTAATTAACTGATTAATTAATTAACATGCTTGTTTATCTCACTTTTGTGACCTTCTTTTGCAGAATAGTCAGTACATGTGTAGTTGGGGATTCTTGTGTTCTTTGTGCCTAGTCTTTTTTTGTCCAAAACCCTAAAAGATGTACATTTTTTCTTTTTTATTCAATGATTCTTAACCATCTGATAAAGTGCTTAGCTTTTTCCGATAAGGTTTTTTTTTTTTTTTTTTTCCTTCATATATATAATATATAAGTACATATATATATATATTAACAGATCTCAATACTTGATTATGCAACTTTGGATCAAGACTGAGCTGATCATTGGGCCATTAACAATTTCTACAGGGTCTCACAAAAGTTTGGCACTTTATGGAATATGCCACTTTTGTACGATACAAAATATATATAAAATCCTTTTAATACATATATATATATATATATATATATACAATTCCCTTTCCCATGCCCTTAACTTTAGTCAAACCATCATAGATTCCTATTATATATAAACTTCCCAAGAGTTGACTACAACTACATTATTAATTCCAAAGTGAAAAATAATGTCCTCTCTCTCTCTCTCTCTCTCATATACTTTTGTGGAAATAGACACAATATTAGACCGTATATATCAAAAATGGATATGCAGCTTTATTAATTAGACCTTTTTGTCCTACATATATATATAAATATACCCATCTTAGTTAGAGTAGGATATTATACCTGGCTAAAACCTTCTTATATTTCAAAATGGAATATTTACATAGTTTCAAATAATCCATAGGCTTATCAATTCCTAGTTCTAAGTCTAACAGGTTGAGAGTCATAATAGGTCTTGAGACTTTGTTAACCATGCTTTTGCAAGTAATTCAAAAAAATTGAAAACCAGAAAACAAAAACAAAATTGTATTTACCTAATTTTTCTTGCCACTTATTTTTTATTTTTTTATTTAATTATAAAATAGACAATATACTTGTAACCGCATCAATTTCTATGGTTGGAAAGGATACATTCTCATTTCGTCCACATTATATCTTGTGCATATTAATTTGCTAAGCATAGTGTACGTGGCCATTTCTTTAGTTTATATTATTTTCAAACAACTAAATTTATTGTTATTATATTTGTGATTATAATTATTATTATTTTCATCATTATTTTTATTATTATTTTCTTGGTGACAAAAATAGTTTTAGTTCTTTAGTTTAGTTAGCTCTAATCATTAGACTTAATAGACATTCTTTTTATTTTTTTAATTGCAAACATGCAAGCACGTCTCTGAATTCCTAGTTCAGCGAAAATGTCATAGATTCAAGTCCAAAGGACGAAGAAAGGGAAAAGTAAAAAATAAAGAAATATAGTTTTTTTTTTTAAAAGATTAAAAAAGATAGTGTTAATAAACAAGAGAGAAATTAATATTAAACAACATTAAAAAGGAAAGAAATTTTTTTTTTTAGGCGGGGAAGGAAAGAAAGTTGATGTACAAGTATGTGTACTAATTATTGGATTTGATATCTAGATACCCAAATCTGATTCCTCATATTCTGCCAACTCAAAGTTGGCGTAGAATTATATTTAGGGTTGATTGATTGATTTAAGGGAAGGAATTAATTAATGTTTTGATATGTATTGAAAAAAAGAACTAAAGTTATGTATGCTTTATGTCCATCAAAAAGAAAGGAAAAGAAATGGTTTCAGATAAAATCTGAGAAACATTAAAATTTAGGCTGTATTTGAAACCTCCACTCTAGTTAGAGTTTTCAAAATATTTTACCTTTTTCTTCAAAAATAAATCAATTTCATTATTCACAGCTCTAAATCTCTCTTTTTTCATTTCAAAAAACTCAAACTTAAAAAATTCATAATTTTGTTATTTCAACTTCAAATAAGATTTTTTTTTTAATACATAATATGACGAGTGAAATAAAACAAGATCCATATTGTTATTTTTTTTTTCTGAAATATTACAATTTTTACACTTTTTAACTATCATAATTCATTTTCAACCAAACGTACATTTCCAAACATTAACTCATTTCAATCAAAATATTTATAATATTCTACATTCAGTTAGTGTTCTAAACGCCACCTTTAATTAGTATAGAAATGCTAGTTCTATTTTACCTTAAGAACTAGAAGTAATTTAATTTAATGTTTTCCGAGAAATTTTTTTTTTAATTTAATACGAATATTTTAAGAACAACTTGTGCATTGGTTTTTCGTTTTTCGATTAACATTCCTTTTTCTTTTCTTTTTTTTTTCGTAGAAGTTCGATATAACATTCAAGCTATCGTGAATATTCTCCTTTCTATGTAGTAGATCTATAAGTAGTCTAGCAACTAGCAAGTAATTCTCTCAAAAAAAAAAAAAAAAAAAAAAAGTTTATCAATATTTCAGGTGACTATAATATAGTTTATTTTATTTGTAAAAAAAAAAAAAGTAAAAGAGAAAAAGAAAGAAAGAAAAACTTTCAATAACATGGAAAGACCGATTAAGAGAGAAAGATAAGCTAAAGATAAAAGACATTAATATCCTTGCCATGGATTCGATTCGTAAATTTCATTCTTTCTATCACCTTTTATATTTTTAACAATACAATATCACGTTAATCAAAATAATCTTAATTTATAATATAACATTTTAATTATTGTGATATACTAACATTATCAGATAGACATAAAAAAGAGACGAAAAAAAAGTAACATGAGAGTTGGAAGCCCTTATTTTCACTATAAATCTTGTTAATTAACATGTATCATCATCTATATTGATGACTAGATCATAAACGGGTCTTCATTATTCTATGAAAAGTGTATAGATAACTACTGTCCCACCAAGAAACCCTTCTACATATGAGTACTAAACAAAGAAGATATAATCATGGTTGAAATAATATTATATATGTGTGTGACTTATATATAGTCATTGAATAAAATTGTTCATATTTGTGGCGTAGGCTAGTGGGTGGCATGAATTGGAAGATAACATAGCCTATCACCTGAGGAGAAGTGGGTATGAGCCAGTATATTAAATTAAATAGCTTAAAAACAAGGACTTATATCTAATCCCTTCTTGCTTTGTCAAGTATAAGAAATTCACAATATATATGTGTGTGTCTACTTAAATGTACACATATATACACACTAAAAAAAATGAATTTTAAGTCATAATATTTTTATTGACACTTTTAATCACAATATTTTTACGTGATTAATTACCACTTTTAATCACAAGGTTAAGAACTTGATTTTAGTCACGAATTTTGTTGTTATTAATTATTCATTAGTTATAAGGTTATGACTAAAAGTGACATTTAATCACACAAAAATTTTGTGACTAAAAGTGTAAATGTTGTGATTAAAAGTTTGTGTGTGTGTGTGTGTGTAGTGATATATATATATATATATATATTGTAATCTGAAAATACTTTCATGAAGTCCCTCCTTCATTCTGCTAGTGTACACACACAGATATATATTTAACAATAATACCTTTTCCATGTTTAACGAACTGTTTAAACGTCATACATGATTATTAATTAGCATTTGTGCGCCTACCAAAAAACAAAAACCTGAAATATAATATGTTCGTGTATCACATAAAATCGTTCGGATATAACTATAATATATAAGTTTAAAATTTAAAAAAAACACTGTTTGTTGCACACAAAAAAAAAAAAAAAAAAAGATTTAGAACATATATATTGTGTATGAGTACTCGAAGCATGTATATCAAAGATTATTAATTATAATTCATATTTTTAAAAATTTAGAAGCAGAAAAACTTGGTTTAAAAAGTGTCGAGTTTTTGTGGAATCACATAAATATGTATCGTGTGGTGGTGAGACCAAAAAGAAAAACGTTGAGAAATATATATATATATAGATATATTTATATGTATATATACATATATGTATATGTGTGTATTGGGCATGTGTTCGCCCATTGTTTCACGAACAATATTGTTGCTCTCACATGGTGCATGTATATGGCTTTATTGGCTTTCACGTTCTTATCGTTAATTCGTGGTTGTAAAATAGCTCTCTAGTAGGTCGTACGTATTTGTAATGATTTTATCTTTGAAACTACTTGTCGGCCTGTGTTATATATACCAAGTAATTTAATACTATATATATCCACGTGAAAAATGATCCCCTTTATGTTTTGGTACATAATAAAAAAAAATTGGAGGGAATAGAATAAGAAAAATATTTTTTCCCCTTTTCTTCACCAAAAAAAAAAAAAGTGGACTTTTTCCAAATTCTATAGAAGAAATTTTCAAAATTGTTTATCAAACCAAAACTACATATATTTAGGAAGCATTGAGGAAAAAAATAGTTTTCATCATCTTGATAAGTAGATGGTTTATCTTATGCAACTAAAATGTTGCAAGGACAAAAAAAATCATAAACGAGGTGGTTCCAATGTTGTTAGGGGTATTTTCCCAATCAAAGACTAGGCATGACACCTATCTGTTGAATATTAGAGGTTAGGGTTCTGGCATATGTGTCAATCGAAATGAACCTACGACGGCTCAAAGCTAAAACAGTGATACGATGAGCTCAAGATATACAAAGATCATCAAGGCCACGAGGTACGAAACTAAGAACTCTGCATGCACAATCGAGTTCGAGATCAAGTCAACATGTCTCCATCGAGTTCGAGATCCAGTCAACATGTCTCCATCGAGGCCTCCATAATCAAGACTAATTCAGTCGAGAAAAAATATGTACCTCAATAGGGCACATGCACCCGCCGTGTGTAGATGTCAGGGTTTTTGACAAATGTTAGTATAGCCAAGATTCCTTAGTCCTTTTTATAATAAGAGGAAATTCTCTTATGGACATAGAAACCCTAAAAATTGTTTAATGGTTTGTTTGGTGTCTTTGTTTAACTCAAACTAAACTATATTTTTTTTGCTAGATTTTTATCTTTTTTCTGTAAAGTCAATAAAAATTATAACTAATTTTTAAAAAGTCAATCAACTCCAACTTAAAAATTTTAACTCCAACCGACAATCTAAATGGAAGCTACATGTATCAATTAGAATATGACCTTGCGATCTTTTTAACTGATCACCTCATCTATAAATTGAGCAATACTTGACTCTATTTGAAGGATCCTTTTACTCTCTTTCAAAAATTTCTACAATTCTCTTATCTTCTTTTAAAATTGTTTTGTCTGATTTGAACGTCGGAGTGCCTTATGCAGATAAAGCACTAATGTGGCGATGCCTCCCACCATGAAAAGCAGCTGAGATCGTCAAAGGACAGCAGAGGAGGATAGAAGGACGATGATTTGGAGAGATCTACATCAATAAGTGTTACTTAATTACATGTAAATGCAAAAGTGCGAAACTTAATAGGTATATACTTTAAAATATATATATATATATATATATATATTTAGAAAGGCATTATTAGGGCATAATTTTACGATCAAATCAAGCTAGAAATCTGGTAATTAGGATCATGAAATAAGTCTACAAATCTAACATACTAAAAATCCAACATAGCATTCGCTTCAAAATATCAAAAAATCAAACATGTTCGTGTGATCTATATGTATGAACATCTTTACTTTTAAAAATTAAAAACTTTATTGGCTGATCATTATGATGATAGTAACACAATCTTCAACACCAGTGCCACGGATTATGTAATAGCTTACAAGTGTGGCCATGTGCATAGTTTTCTCGAGAACATGTACAAATTAAACTTTATTTATTTATTTATTTATTGCTATAGTATTGAAGATATCATCTAGGGCACGCGCTGAAAATATTGCATTTATTTCACTTTGACTTGAATCATAAAGCATATATATACATATATGCATACATACATATATATATATATATGGACACATATACACACACATACACGTGTATATTGCATATATCTATCGGTTTTTTCTATATATATGTGTGTGTGTGTGTGTGTGTGTGTGTGTGTGTGTGTGTATAGACACCGAAGCAAATTAAATTCTCATCAAAGACAACTTTCTTGGAAAGTTCCAAGTGAAATCATAGATGTGAGGGAGGTTATACAAGCATGTCTTTCTGCTATTGAACATAATTTCAAACACAAAATATTCAATTCATCTTACCGAGATTCCCTTACCAAATTATACAAATCAATGATTCAATGAACATGGGTTTCAAACAACTAAGATCGCATCCCAAATGGGAGAGCTTGAGAATGACAACATTATTAATGATTTGGTTGAAATATTTATTACAAATATTTTATTGTCTAATAAATTTAACACTGTGAACTAATATATAATTAATTAATCATGTACACAAACAAAAATCAAGATTACACTCTTCTGGTCCTCATTTTAGCAAGCAAGAGTTTGGCCACGAGGTCGGTCGAAATTCCAAAGAGTGAGTTCAAAATAATAATAATAATAATAATAATAATATAATAATAAAACAAATCATTGAGATATTCTGTTGAAATTATATATAACATAAATCTTGAACAAGTCATATCAGGATTTTATCTTTTTGTTGTTCTTCATGAATTATTTAGCATATTAAAATGAGATAGGAAAGAGAGATAGAGAGATCACACACTATCATAACTAATTATATGCTTTTTTTAAACAATAATATTATTAATGCTATTAAAAGCTATATAGCTGCTGACAGATATTGTCAAACTTTTATTGTGATTAATCATTCATTGGGAAAGAAAAATACTCCAAAAACTATCGTTGCTATGGAAAAATATTTATTAAAAAAAAACCATGATTATATACAAACATTTATATTGTAACATAAATGTTGATCTACAAGAAGGTTAGCGTACCGGACTGCAATGATACAAGAGTCCAGATTAGTTGTCATCATTTTTGTATCACATAATGACTGTTATCCTACTTCTTATTTAGCATATCATCTACATTTAACAACCTCCTCTCGTTAGATAGAAACTAAATGTAAAAAATACTAAAGGAATTTTTTTTACTATATAGTAATTATAAAGTAATTTATTGAGATGCTAAATTTAATTGAAACGATAACTAATAAGACAGAGAAATAGAATAGCATATCTAAACTCAACAAATCTGAACTCATGATACAATGCTTTGGAAATATGTTCACAGTGCTCTCTGTCAAGTATCATTAATTCACGCATGCTTCAATTAAATCTCCATTAATATTGATGAATTTGTTTATTTATTTTGGATGAAAATTGAAATTCTTGTACCACATGTTAAATCATGCTGCCGGAAAATTACTTGTTTTTTTTTTGTTTAGCTCCATTTTCTCTTTTTCTCTCTCTTTAATGCGTGAGGACTAGGGTTTTTCAATTGTTTTCTTCTTTTGGGGCCAGATTTCAGTGGCAGTACTTGGCTTGTCTCTAGTTTCTTGACTCTATGGATGGACGTGGAAATCCTATGGTGATGGTCTTGGCAAAGGCAAGCCCGTGGGAGGAGGGTAGGTGTTGTGGGAAAGAACATGCATGAATGAGATAGTTGGCGGTGGTGCATGGTCATCACAAGTCGGGGAGGTCTTGCAACATCTCAGCTTCAATAATCCAGTTTCTTCCTATGGCGTGGATCGATTTATTTGCAAGGACTCTTTTTGTGTGATTGGTTTTCTTTATTTTGTCGTGTGTAGGTTGTTTGTAATAATAGTGATATATTTGTCGTCTTTTTATCTGGGTGTTTTATTTCTGTTTATTATTGTTAATAATATAGGTGGTTTACCTAATTTCTACGTTAGTTGTTCATCTGCCAGATTTGAGTCTTAGCGATGTTTTGGTCTCGCTACATTTGCTTATATGTGGAGTTAGTAGTTGCCCAAGAGCTATTGAGTCTTGACCCTCGATCGATATGAAAATCCCATCTATTGTCAGGGTTTTATCAAAGAGCCTTACATGTACTTGATTTCAATGTGTCAAAGTACATATATGTTATCGGATCTCAAGCATACGCCTTTTTTTTTTTAGCATCATAAGACCTTACTTATATATACGTATCTTATTTAAGGGCACATGGGGTTTTGTTATGTTTGGTGTTTTTATATCTCCTTAGTAAGTTCAATGAAATTTCTCCTTTCAAAAAAATTTTTTTTTTTTTCCTTTGAAACAAACATTTGAGGTTCTCATTAAAAGGTAGGACAATTAACTATTTTGTCTCGTCACGATTCATAATCATAGAATTTTTTCTCTTATTATGATAATAAAGTTCTGATTAAATAGAGAAATTAATTAGTCACTTTTACCTGGGGATGGCAATAGAGTGAGTTCAGGGTAGGGCGGTCTTCTCGCCTACCCACCCCATGAATAAAAACACACCTCATACCTAGTTTTAATTGGCGGGGACAAGATGGGTTTTCCCAGTCACAGGATCGGGTTATTTACATGGTGCCCCTGTTAACCCTACTATATATTTTGATCATAAGAAAAATAAAAACTAAAAATAAAAACTTAAAAAGAAAAATGTATAAATATGAGACTTTAAGTTAAAATAAATTAAAATTATAGTATTCAACTTTTTTATATATCAAATATGTTAAAATTTAGTATTTTAAATCATATATATTATATAACATCTTATATAATGTATTATATAAAATAATGTATAACTAAAAGGGAAATAGGGTTGAGGACCTCTATACCCGTCCCTGTCCCATAATACGTGACGGGTTAAAATTTTAACCCTTTTTGTAACCCGAACCCGTTTAGATCAGAGGGTTAATTGGTTAACGTGGAAAATTACCATTCCTACTTTTACCTCTTGGAATAGATTCAAAATAATTTTGGAAGCTGGCCGCCAGAAAACCTGCTTTGATAATGACATAAGTCATTAGTGTAGAGTTAGTTTGTTTAATTAGTGATGTAACTACATTGAACTGCATTATGATTTGCTCACCTAGTGTTATACCATATAATTAAGCCATATTCCCTCTAATTAGATGTGTGTAGGCGGTGAGTTTCAACAATTACTTGATCAGGGGCTAATAACTGAGTTTAGGAGTCGTTTGACTGGGAGGTGAATTTCTACAATCTCACCGGTCGACGTGATGTGAGAAAGTAAAAGTATAAATAAATAAATAAATAACAGATCAGACATAGAATTTTATATACACATTCATCGTTAATGAGAGTTTTCCTTAATAGGGTCTTGGGATCGTCCACTATACTTGAAGAATATAGTATAATGAAGCTTGAGAGTGAGAATGTAGAGAAATAAGACGATGAAAATTTTGGAAATACAACGAATATAAAGGAAATATAGGTGTTAGTGCTGAATAAGAAGTCTGAAATGTCCTTCAATGTCCCCCAATTGTGCATGGAGGTCTTCAAAATTTGTAGTTGATGAGGTGACAAGCTTGTTTCTTGATGCCTTCACGATTTGGCCTCTGTATGATACTTTCTTTTTCGGGCTTACTTGACTTTAATTTATATATTTACTTTGACCGATCAAAATCTGTTTATTGCTCTTTACGAGTTGATCTTGTGCCTTAGTTGCGTGATGCTGCTGATTTAGTCTCCTTTTTTGGTCATGCGTTAACTTTAATTCATGGGAGTGATCCTGTTTGGGAACAACCGTTGAATATTAATTAGCAGCCTTTTACTAGTTGATCCGCTTGACTTTTTGTTCCCAATTTGGCTAATCTGATTGTACATTTTCAAATAAGAGAGATTCTGATAATATTCTTTATTAACTTCCACCAAGGTTGTAGATCACCTCGTGGAGTCGACCCCTGAGGCTGGATCTCTAGTGAGTTGATTTGATCTGTCGGGCAATCATTATAACTCAAGGGAGTCCTTCTAACTCATTTCTTTGTAGTTTAGGAATTCGAATTGAAACGTATACGATAAGATGTGGGATACGAAATCTGACCTGAACAATATGTCAATTTAGCTTTAGCTTCTTCCATCAATCAAATGCTAACACATTCCATATTTCATCTAAATGGATATATATGACAAAGTGCGGCTCCTCTAAATTGTCTATGCAGCTCTCGATAATTCTCTCATTATCCATATATTAGATTTTGATATTTTTCAAAAATAAAAGAATTTCGTATAATCGTTACGCTTTCGTTATATAAGCGTAGTAAGCTCCCCAATTATATAGAATCAAAATGTGATGAACACTCTTCTTTGTAATTTAATACCATTTCATGGATCATATATCTATTACCTACATTGTAAAAGCAAGAATGTGCTTTTCATCCTGCCTCCAATGATTGACATGTGGCAACTATATCAACGTCACATAGCTGCTTACCTGATGGCACAGTCAACACCATATATATATATATATTTTAGTTTACTTTATTTTGTTTGTCTATTCAACACGCATGAAATGTGTGTAGTACAAGTAGTTTATATATATATATATATATATATATATAAACAAGTGACATATTTTTTAATAATCGTCTAAATTTTGAAAAAGGACATGAAAGTAAAAACGAGTAGAAAAATATAGAAAACAACAATAATTTTTAAATAAAAGGACAACAAAAAAAAATGCTCAATTTGTCATTGACTACACAATCGATATTTACTTTTTCCCTGGAAAGAGAGATTTGTATATTTTCTTCCCCAAGACCCCAACTCATCTTCTTAAAATGGAGGGCGTAAAAAGGAAAATTTGCTAGAATGACAGCTTGAAAAAGTAAAATTTGCAAAATGATCTTTTTTCTATCCTTTTTTTTATTAAATAGGTTGCGTTTAATTCACTGATTAGAACTAAATTTTTTGAGTTGAAGTTATTTAACTTTTTAAAAATTAATTAAAATTTTTATTTGACTTTCTGAAGAAAAAAAAATGAGTTGAAAATTTTAATTTAAAATGGTGTTTCGAACATGCGTAAGAATAATTCTACCACATAACTTAACAAACCATATCATACAAGATTGGTATCCAATTTGATTATCATTGATAATTATAGATACAAATCTTATCATAACAGATCGGTATCCTATCCTAAAAACTGGAGTCATTTGATAAATAATAAGAATTTTTTGAAGACATTTTTGTAAATAAGATATTTAATTAAAATTTAAGAGTCATTTTACTAGAAGAATTTGTTAGGAAGACAGCTATTAAAGCCAAACTAGCTACACGACAGTTTTGTTTTAATTCTTACGATAAATGATTTTTAAACTTGGACTTTTCTTTTTCTTTTTTTCTTTTTTTTTTTTTTTAAATTCCACAATCCAAAGTTGATTCTTTGATGGATCCCAACCCAACGAGCTCGGCGAGATTGAAGCAAAAACAAAAAATCATGAAAATGAAAAACGAAACAAAAAAACAAAAAAATTCATGAAGAAAAAATAACTAAAAATTTTGGCGGGTAAAACATAAGAATTAAAATGTAGAAGAATTGGGATTGAGGAGAAACCTACTCGCGAAAGTGATGTGGAGAGCATAATACTTGCTTTTATTGCGCGACACATTTTGGATAACAGCTTGAGATTCAATATGATTTGTAGATTAAGCAGCAAATGGGTAATTATGAGCGGTTTGTCCGTTGTGAGACTAAAAGATGAAAGAAAATTTTATTATAAAAAAAAGAAAAAAAAAAAAAAAGAAAAAAAGAAAGAAGAGTTAAAAAAAAAAAAGGGTAGTGGGGGCGTGGAATTTGGAAGTTTTGAGGTGAGGGTGTTTTCGTCAACATGAAAGCGAGTCATAGTGGAACTGGCCGACCATGCGTGACGAAAAGCTCCTACAACTGCCCCCACCCCCCAAAATTCCGCTCCCACGCCCACCATCAAGCGCGTCATACTTAATTGAAATTCTCTTTAATTAGGGTTTGTTTGGAATTCAAGTTCGACTTCAATCAAACTGTAATTTTTTGATCGATTTTTTATCTTTTTCTAAAATATCAATAAAAATTATATCTAATTTTTAAAAATTCAACCAACTCTAACTTAAAAATTTCAACTCCAACCAGCGATCCAAATAAAAGGTTATACTTTTTATTTTTTGAACTAAAATCATCAAATAAAAAATTGAGTACTTAAAAAAAATGTTTGGGACGTACTCAAGAGTCCAGATCTATTTTATTTTTCTGTCTCAATAACTATTCTCTTAATAGTGTTTTGACAATTTATCAATTTGTTCAAGAATTTTCAGTATTTAGCTTTTTCTATGTGACTAAATTTTCAACTTCAGATGATATGACATAACATTATTTGGGGACAATCAATAAGACAGGAAATCCGGTACAACAGATCTTGACTTCATACTCTAAGTGTTAAACATCATTATTGATTAAAAGTACACATTTCATCTATGATCCTTTAACATTATTCATAAATAAAATGAATGGTGATAATTAAATAGTATACAAACTTGAACTGCATTAGGCAAAAAAAAAAAAAAAGTAACAATTTGATTTTTTTTTTTCCATCTTGTCATTTTATGAGATTAAAAAAAATTATCTCATTTCGACTTGAAATAACAAAGTTATAGACTTTTAAAATTTGAGTTTTATGAAAATGAAAGAGATATTTTGAGATGTGGATTTGAAATTAATTACTTTTAAAGAAAAAGACCAAAAAAAATATTTCTAAAACTCCAATTGGAGTTGGATCATCAAACACCTTCTAAATTTAACGTTTATAAATTCTTACTATTGATAAGGATATCTTCTCATACATATAACTCACTCTGAAAGTTTAGATCTTGTTTCATATTTCACCTTTTAACTTTAAAAAGTGTTAGAGTAGCACTTCACCTTTAGCTCGCATGAGAATTTTGCACTTAAGTTAATAAAACGTTTAAAATGATTGATAATGATGATGTGCCAAAATGATTAAAAGAAACATAAATGAGTTTTATCAAAAGGTCATATTCATTGTTGCTTAAAATTTTTTCCTCCATCAATTACTAAAATGCTATTTAAGAGATTTTTTTAGGAAAAAGTTTTAAAGGATGATATCACAAAAAGATATCATAATTTTCCATCATGTTAAAGTGTTCACTTCTCTCTTTACGAACTTGAGATCTAGGGTTTTTTGCGCGTGCTTGTCTTTGGACTCTCGACCCTAGGGATAGTGGGAGGGGTTTCATCGATACATTATTTAGATAACTAGAATTCTCATAACTATAAAACTAATTTTCTGGTTCACCTATAAAAGAATCATCGTTGTCAATTTCGAAAATTTGATTTTCTTAATCAAAATAAATGGAGTAATGATGCCTATTTCTATCCCTTAACTAAAAAAGTGTCATCAGATAGGAGATTCCAAATGTACATTATTCCGACTAAAAGATTAACATTATTGTAACTAAAGTTATCATTATCACTCCCACTATGAATGTCTTTCTCCATATCATTTAAAATCGGATCTTCATTTACAATGGTATTTTCAATGGGATCACCAAGACTATTTATTGATTATTCAATGGGATCACCAAGACTATATTCTTTATAGCGTTAAACAACATTGAATCGAACCTTCATTTTTCCATAGAAATTGGTGACGGATACTAGGACGACAGTGGCCTCGTGGAAAGACATTTCGGGGTTGCACACATTGAAGATTTTGCGGATCTACGACCTATGGGGTTGGGAGGCGAAAGGATGTGAGTGCAGGATGCAAATTTGAGAGTGGAGATGGCTATATGAGTCTCGACGGTTGAAGGGTTCGCGATGAGTTTCTTTGTCGACATGGGAAGCCTAAGGCGGACGAGTGATGATGATTTTAGGGTTTTTGTCCTGAAGCAGTAGCTATCTCATTGGCTATGCGCATGTCGAGATTGTCTGTCATCGTCAGCTACATGTGGCCTTCATGCACTTGTGCGGAGGCCATCCCATGCAAATCTAAGTTTTGAAGCTCATTGTTTTCCGACGTTTTTTGCTACAAGATTTGCTTTGTCACCAATTGTTTTAATTATGAGGCTGAGTTTTTAGCTTTTTAGTTAGATAGAAATAGAATCGGGGTGATTTTTTCACCCCGTAAGATTTGGATTTTTATGTGTTACAGTCATTTTGAGTCTCAAATAATGATGGTGGTTTCCTAACTTTTGGGCTGGTTTGTTATCCGTCTTAATTTTTTTTTTCTTGATAGTGTGTTTAGTTTTGTTTTGGTTCCGCTAGATTTGTTTCTATGCAGGGAACGTGGTTGCATTTGTATATAGAATTCTGGCTCTTAATTGATCGAAAGTTTCTATCAATTGTCAAGGTTTTGTCACAAAGAGCCTTAAGTATGCTCGATCTTAGTGTGTCGAGGTACAATTCCATTATCAGGCCTCAAGCATCCATTTTTTCCTTCGAGCGATCGATATCAGAATTTTCTGTTGGAACCGTTCTCAATTGAGGGTTATGTCTTTTGTATTGTGAGGTCATTCATATTGTTTTGTAGCGTTTATCGCTTTATAGTTTAAATGCATATTTTTCTCAAAGAAAAACTGTTGTCACTGATATGGACAGATTTTTAGTTTAACCAAATTTGTTGTCTTTTTATTGAGTATTTAACCATTCAATGATAGAATTAAATGCCATGCCATAAAGTTCTGAATGAGAAGTTTGTTTGTCTTCTCTCTCAAGGTGTGCTAGGGTTTCGTTTGTTTGTCTTCTCTCTTTAGACTGGAGTCTAGGGGTGTACTTCGGTCGGTTACCGTCGGTTAGGTGACAACCCGACTACATCGGTTTTCAAGAGGTGAGAAGCTGTTACCGATTGAGGCGAAGGCTTCACCGCCTGAAAAACCATCTGAAATGTTTGGTTTTCGTTTGTGCTTCACGACAAACAAAAGGATGCCGGCAATGAAGGTTTTAGGAAAAAAAAAAAAAAAAAAAAATCATCGTTGTGGCTAAGAAGAAGAAGACCAAAGAAGAAGAAGAATAAAATGTAGAGTTTTATTCATTTAAAGTATTAGTGTCCATTTGGATCATTAGTTGGAGATAAAATTTTTAAGTTGAAATTTGTTGATTTTTTAAAAACTAATTATAATTTTTGTTGACTTTTCAGAAAAAAAAAAAAAAACAATAACAAAAACAAAAATCTAGCAAAAAAAATACAGTTTAGTTAGAGTTAATCTAATGAGCCAAACAATGCCTTAGTTTTTTAAATGAAAAATATAGATAAACATTTATAGGGGTAGTGGAAGGACAACGTTTCACTTACTGCATAGTGTACTGTGTACGCACATTAGTGGAACAGTGTCGTTCCATATGTATTAAAATATAAAAATAAAAAAAATAAAAAAAGAGAAAAAGAAAGAAGATGAAAGGAAGGAAAAGCTGGAGAAACATCGCCGGAGAAGGAGAATGGCTGCTGGAGAAGAAGAAGAAGAAAGGTAAGGAAAGGTAAGAAAAAATGCTTGGTCGGTTCGGTTAACCGTCGATTACAGAGGTGAAAAACCGTTCACTCATCGGACAGGTTGGTTTCACAGACAACCGGCGTCATTGACCATCACTTTCGGTTTTTCTGGCCGGTTTCGATAGGTGCCGTTGGTTCTCGGTTAATATGTTCACCTTTATCAGAGTCCAGCACCACCCTTGACTGACCTCCAGCCGATTCCGGGCCCTAGAGGACAAGCCTTTGGCTGCTCAGTGAAGACCTAGGCAGCGGGTTGGGCTTCGTGATTCCTCAGAGGGGATGGACAGTGGCCAGAGTGTTGGCTACGTCTCAGGCTTTGGATCCGGTGTCACGGCGGTGCTCACAGGTGCACAGTTTGGGGTGGATCTAGTGGATCTGAGCCTCGAGCCTAGTTTCGTTGTGCCATTGGAGGGTGCTTGCCTCCATTGGTGTTTTGTCGATGATGAAGGGTACCTCTTCCATGATAACGTGGTGGCATATTCATGGCGGTGGCTATGATTAATTACAGTATTGCTTATCCAGGTCCCTTCAATCACGTTGGTCGGATCTGCACCAATGGTTTAACTGTGTTGTTGGGGCTGTGTCTCCTTTCAATAGTTGTTTATTTTAACAAATACGATGTTATTTCCGTCATGTATGTCTTGTTTGTTATTGGTTTGTTTTCATTTTTACTTTAAACTGATGAAAGTGGTTTTCCCACATTCTGGTTTGGTTTGTGAGTCCGAATCATTTGAGTTGTTTAGTGTCGATGTTAGAGTACCGCTAGATTTGTTTCTGTGCGGTGCAGTGGTTGGTTTTAGTATTACAGGTCACTGGTTCTCAATCGATCAGAGGATTCTATCATTTGTAGGTATTGTCAAAACTCAAAATGAGTCTCATGCATGCTCGACTATAGGTGTGCTAAGGAATTTTCCTGTTGTTGAGTCTTAGTATATGTCTTTCGCCATGAGTTTTATTAGATTTTACTATAGTTCCGATCTCAGTTGGTGGTTTTGTTTGGTAATACATAGAGTTATTCCCATTGATGTTTATATATATTATTATTTAGGTGAATACAAATTTCTTTTCAAAAATAAAAACATTTCCAGTGATTTTTTTTTTTTTTAGCTAAATAATAGGATTTAACGTTAATAGAGAAGTTCCTAGTTAATTTAAGGGGTGCAGATGAGGTGTTTATATACCAAAAAAAGAGAAGTTCTTAGTTGGCTCGAAATATGAGCCATTCATAGGAAGGACAAAGATATAATATGTTTATTTTTCTTAATTAATCATGCGATATCATCGTTAAATGGTCATTTTTAGTGATTTAGCAATAGAACTAAACGGACAACTGAAGTGAATGAGTTCAAGAACTGTTATATGATATTTTTCGAAGTTGAGGGACTACTCCGACAGAACATGCAACTTTTAGAGCTTCTGTTGATTTACATTTCTTTTTTTTTTTTTTAATATTATAATTTTAAGGGATGTAAAAGGAGAAAGAAGCCGAAATCTCTAGTAATAAATATAAGTAGCATAAAATTTTTTGGGTGATAGTAAACAGCATACTCACTGTAAATTATGGATTTATGTGTGGATGAAATTTTTTTACTTATGGGTACGAGTACCCGCCCCTAATGGAGCGAGTATGAGGATATAATACCTGCCTCTCTTTTTATACGAATGTCTTTAAGATAGTTTTTATCTAGAAGGAAGACAATGAAGCGTGACAGGTACCCACCCCACCTCACCCCATCCCGTCCCACTCCATTGTCATCCTTCTTGATAAAAAGACATTCGTGTAAATAAAATATTTGCTGTAAATATCATATTTATAATAAATAATTTATTTATAAAGTATATTTATGATAATTTATTTTTAAAAATTTTGTAAATAAATAATTTATCATAAATTTATTATTTACCACAAATATTTTTAAAATATGTCATTTGCTTTGAAGATTTTTTTTAAAATAAGTTACTGTAATTTCCCGGATTGAAATTCTTTTTTGACACTTGAATACTTTTCTTCTATTAAAAAATATCTCAATTGTTGCTAGGTTATTGGTCGGGTCGGATTTCTTTTTCTTTTTTTTTTAAGTTGAGTTGCAAAAAGTAAATAAGTTTGACAGTTTATAGAAAAACTAAATCAAAGATATAGAATTGGTATAATGGAGAGTACTGAATTTACGTTTGCTATCTCAACTTTGCATCTTGTTATAAAATATTCCCTGAACTTTAATTTGTAATATATGTTCTCCCTAAACTTTGAAGTGTTATCAAAATTTCCTCTTCCATTACTTTCGTAAACTAAAATTAAGTTTAAATTACATATTTGCCCCTTGAACTTTGAGTATTGTCACCAAACACCTCCCGAACTTTAATTTTATTTGTTCCCTTGAACTTTAAAATCTTCATAAATTTTTCCCTTCTATTAGTTTTGTTAACGGAATTGTCACTCATCACACAAAAATCAAAATTAAAAAGGATAATTTTGTAAAAACACAAATTAAAATTTACCCCTAATAATAAATCATCAATAGCAAAATTAAAGCATTATTAGAATTTATTAGTCTTATTTTATGTGTAAAAGAAAGTCTTACGGCCTATTTTGAATGCATACTAATTTTCAAAATGGAAGATTTTCTCATTTAAAATGAGAAAGTCATTTCATTTTGAAAATAAGATGGCATTTGAATGTGTAAAAATTATAAATAAAAAAAATTTCCTTCTTGAAAACAAAAAGAGTCTAAATTTTGTTTGAAAAGTAATCTCATTTTCAAAATGAGAAGAAATGATATTGAGAATAATGCATTACGAGAAGTTTCAAAAGGATCCAAAAGAGTATTGTACAACATAAATTTGAAAAGGAGATGTCCACCCTTTTTCAAAATTAAAATAATGATGGAAATAGTTGAGAAAAACACCCATTTACACATTTTTTCCGCCCATTTTGAAAATTGGCAACCAAACCAAACCAAACCAAACATCCTAATGTGGTTAACAAATTAATTTATTGGGTTAACTTGCATCTTTTTTATTAGTTTTCTTTTTTTTTTTTCTTTCTTTTTTTTTTTTCTTTTTTTTCTCTTTTTAAGATTGAAGAAGGTTTTTTTTTTTTTTTAATTTTTATTAACATGACAATTTTTTATTTGCGATAAAATTCTTATAAAATTAGTTTGTGTTTTTGCAAAATTATCCTTAAATATTTTTCTTTTTTGTGACACGTGGAAACTCTATTAACAAAACTAGTAACAGAAAAAAAAATTTACAAATATTTCAAAGTTCAGGAGAATTGATGTTACAAATTAAAGTTTAAGGGGACATTTGTGACAAAGACCAAATTTTAGAAGACAAATGTAAAAATTTGACCTCAATATCCATTTACAAAACTAATAGAATGGAAAGTTTTCTTTACGATTGAAATTTCGAGAGAAACAGATGTTTACAATTTATAGTTTGAAATATAGATTTAAAATTTAGGGGACAAACATGAAATTTATCCTAATCACTATGAGCTTTACACACCCAATAATCGTATAAAAAAATTGATAAATAGGTTAAGTGTAGAATCAATTTTAAGCTCTTTATACTTTATACGGCGAGTTGAAAATATTCCTCAAGTCATATTTGTATATGTCTAACATAAGTTACGAAAAATGGCGTGTGAAAATATAGAAGAACATCGATCTTTGTTGTTATTTTCATTTTGATTGGTTTTTTGAATTCTTCAATAAAAATAATTTAAATTTGCTATTTGAGACAGATATTGTCAGTTATAAACCATATTGTGATGAGAACATATCACATATATATATATTTTTTTTTCCCAAAGGGCAATTATATTTAACTAATGTTTACAAACACCAATGCAAATGATCCCGTGATATACAAGGTAAAACTCTCAATTGGGATTAGATCAATCAGTAAAATTTAATAAAACTTGGGGAGAATGACATACACCAAAATCTGAAAACGGGGAAGTTACTTGGCACATCAATATTCGAGCATGCATAAAACTCGTTTTGAAAAGTTCTCTACAATCAATGGAGTCTTTCGGTCGATTGAGAGTCAATGACCTGTAGCATTGAGGCCATCACCAACTCCACATAGATAAAAATCCAGTAGAACAAAACTATTGTTAGGATATAGATTTGGTGAATCATAAACTAACTCGAAAATGTGGAGAGACCACCTCTGATATTATATATTCAAATTATAAACAAAACCACAAAGTAGAAACACATCTCCATCATTTAACACAATCATCTACCACAAAGTGGAAAAAGAAACTTTAACAACATGAGAAAAACCACAAAAGGAAAGCTGAACCATGTCATCAAAGAGGTAGGGAAACACAAAGTCACGAAGACTCGGAACCATAGTAGATGAAACATCATGCCAGCGAAAATCACAACAAAACCAGCACCGACGCCAAGTACCCACCAAAGAATGCCATCTACTCCAAACTCTACCTCGACAAGGGGGTCAAACCTCAAGAGTCATAAACCATGCCCCTAGAAAGACGATGCGACAAAAGATACGATTGCAAATCCGGCATCCCCACTTCTCCACCTAGACAAAACCCAACCCCTCTGACCACAAGGCTACCTTGCCTCTGGATCCTTCACCGTGGAACTCAGAGTTCTATCTCTAGAGCCGAAAATCCAAGAGATAATAGAATACCGCAGCCAAACGCCGACTCCAAGAGACGAGCACACATAAAGAAACCCTAGCACAAAGAAGAGAGAGAAAGAGGCTCTACTAGGGCAGAAGTACAACAATCTTAATCTCGTAAATTTACTAATTTAATTATGGTAAATATGGAAAGTTAACGTAATATAGCATGGACAAAAATTAAATGGTTTTTTTTTTTTTTTTTTTTTCATGGATGTACTATGAACTTTTTAGGTTTGTTAGATTAGTCTATAATCAAAAAGTATTTTTAATCAATTTTGTTTAATTATAGACAGATACTAACACGTGATTTGTACGGTTTATGCCCCTCATTCACTGTCTAGATACCATACACAATTCAATTTACATTTAAAAAGAGTGGTTGATGAAGATATAAAAGAGACCGCTAAGGTAACATATTTTGAAGTTTTAATAGTCAATTATTAAGATTTTTAATTTATGAACAAGAATGGTCGCGCGATGGGTCACTAAGTGGGAAATTTGTTTTGCCAATCACAAAGAGTTTAGGGAGTGATGGTGAAGAAAGTTTATTTAAAGAGTTAAACTTTACATTAAAGAACAATCGTTTTACATGATTACCAATGGAACTTTCATTTGTATATTACAAATTTACATGTTAGTAAAAGAATTATCAAAACTTATCCATTAAAGTATTTTTTTTTTTTTTTTTTTTTTTTCGTTTTGTTAAAGCATTCAAGCTTTCATTAGCACATCTCCTTGAAAAAGGCCTAAATCATAAAAATAAACATAAATTAGCAAAGCCCACGCGCGTCCAAAAGAATGGATTTAGAGGCATCCTAAGTGTGACCAATACATTAGACCCACCAAGAGAGAGAAAAAGAGAGGCAAAGGCAAATGAAAACAAAACAAACAACCGAGCTCTACTTTTGCTATTTAATAATATCTCTTTATCTCTCTCTCTCTCTCTCTAGGAAGACTCTTATAAAAGACAACAAAACAAAAGGGAACTGAGATACAGCTTTTCCTTCTTCTCTTCAACACATAAATTTCTCATCCCATCCCTAAATATAACCCTCAAAAAAAAAAAAAAAAAAAAAAACCCAATGCTTTTCTCAACATTTCTTCTTCTTTCTCACCTCCCAAACATCTAAAAAGCTTCTCTCTCTAACTCTCACTCTATTTCTCTCTCTAGAATCCGAATTCGAGAAAGATGCAGCCGTGCAGCAGAGAAATGCAAGGGATGAGCTCTCATCACTTAAACGCATCGTCGTCGTCGTCGTCCCAACTCTCTCTCCAAGACCTTCACCACCACCAACAGCAACAGCAACAGCAACAGCAACAGCAACAGCAACAGTCTCAGTCGTCGTCGTCGTCTCAGATACACCAGATTCACTCCTACGACCCAACTCCTCCCTCCCACGACGACTTCCTCGAGCAAATGCTCTCCACTCTCGGCCCTCCCTCCTCCTGCTCCTGGGCCGACCTCGCCGTCGGCCCTCCGGCCAAGTCCCCCTGGGACATCTCCTCCTCCACGACCAAGCCTTCTCCTGACGACGACTCGCCGCCGCCCTCCGCCTCTTTCCCCTTCGACGACTCCGCCAACTTGGCCTCCAAGTTCCGCAACCACCAGATCAGCGGCGGCGCCGGCGCCGGCGCCGGCTCCAAGTCTGCCGCTGCTGCGGCGGCGGCTGCCATGATGCTCCAGCACCAGCTCTTGATGGCTCGCGGCGGGGGTGGCGCGGGCGGAGATGCTGATCTTGTTCCGTTGTTTGACCGGTCTCAGAACGACGTCGTTGATGGCTCTTCCTCGTTTAAAAATCCTGTGAATTTCTTCTCCTCCTTGTTTCCTTGTTCGACAAGAAAGAGGGAAAAAAAAAATTGTTGACTAATTTTTTTATCTAATTTTTTTTTAAGGGAGGTGACGGTGGGGTTCAAGCTTTGTTCAATGGATTCGGCAGCGGATCTTTGGCCGGCGCTGGTCAGGCACCGAACCAGTTTCACCATCCTCAGGCATGCTCTAGATTTTACGATGTTGATTTTATTTTTATTTTATTTTTTATTTAATTTCCAAATGTTTTAATTATTAATTTTTTTTATTTTGTGGTTTTTTTATTTGATTAGGGAAGTCCGATGGGGGCGCAGCAGAACTACGGAGCTCCGGGGGCGGCGGTGATCCAGACGCCGGCGCCGAGCGGCTCGTCGGGAGCTCAGCCGGCGCAGCCCAGACCTAGGGTTAGGGCTCGGAGAGGTCAAGCCACCGACCCGCACAGTATTGCTGAAAGAGTACGTTTAAGAGACGAGTGATTGTATATACATATATATATATGTATGTATATATCGGTATCTGTTTGGTTGCAGGGAAAGTTGGAGGAAAAGTGGGGACTGGGAAATAATATTTTTCGTTTTTACCAAATTGTGTTTGTATCTGTGTTCTTTCGTTTTCTTGGAAGCCAAACAGAAAAGTTCATAGTAATTAGGGTTTTGTGCTTCTATTCGTTTCTGAAACGGAGGATGCGTTTGTGGTGCTTTTATTTTTTATTTTTTATTTTGGTTTTTTATTTTTTAATTTTTTGGTCATTTTGTTTGCAGTTACGGAGAGAGAGAATCGCAGAGAGAATGAAAGCTCTGCAAGAACTGGTCCCCAATGGCAACAAGGTAAAACTGACTCCAATTTTTTTTTTTTAATTTCTGAAAATGAAAATAAATAGTTTTTTTTTTTTTTGCGAAAGAAATAAATAGAATTTGATTTATTATTTTTGGTAAATAAAAAACAACCTTAAATTAAGGATTTTTAATGAAAGCTTCATTGAGTTCAGAGTTGTTTCAACTAGGAGGATTTGTAACCTCCTATCCGATTGCAATTACTGATATTCCACAGGGTCATTTTCGTCATTTTAGCTTTGATGAGGTTTCTTTAGAGTTTAGGCCGTGTGTTAAATAAATAAACCAAACGAAAGAAGTAGGGGTGGTTGAGTTAGTAAAAAAGATAATCTTAGAAGTTCATTAATTAGAAGGTCGGAAATTCGAATCCTTGACTAATTTAAAGGAGTGTCTTTACGCCTTATTTATATGAACTTAAAAAAATATAAAATATGAAAGGATATTTGATATTTGATATTTGAGTTTGAATTAAGATTTGTAAGTTTTAATAATAAATTTTGATGATTTTTTAGAAAAGATGAAAAAATTTTAAGAAAAAGATAAAAAAAATTAAAAAAAAATGAAATAAAAAATACAGATTAATTTAAGTCAATATTGAATGGCAAACACTTTCTAAAAAATAATAACAGGATCACCGTCATATTTTTTAATAATTTATTTTTTAATAATAAATAAATGACGTTGTTATAGCATCATCTCACAGGACACGTGTCCCTGTTATACGAGAGGTTGTTTTTCTTAGGTCACAGTCTTATAATTATAGGTCTCCCTGCGTACTTGGAGATTAAAAAACCTGCAAAAGCAAATGATGGTCTTGAACCGTACGCTATTTGTATTGTTTAATTTAGTTTAACAATAAAAAAAAATACAAGAATTATGGTCAAAGAGACCCTAGTTTAGTCCCACTAATCACAAAAAAGAATTTAATTAGTGTAATTAAAATTGTAAAGTGTGAATTAGTAGTAGTTAAGAGTGAAGTCTGAAATGGGGTTTTGGAATTAATTTGTGGCAGACAGATAAAGCTTCAATGCTTGATGAGATCATCGACTATGTGAAGTTCCTCCAACTCCAAGTCAAGGTAAAGGCTCCCTCTTTTCACAGACACACACATATAATATATATATATATATTTATATATATATATGTGTGTATATAATATTATATATAATTCTGTCTGGTACTTAATCACTTTTCTTATGTACTTGGGGTCTAAAATACTAATAAAAGTAGTTGATGGAATCACATGGTTGACATTATCTTTAAGATATGATCATTAAGTAGGTATCTACTAGTATAATTATATATACATATAAATAAATAAATATATATATATTCATATTTGGGTATTTTCCATTTTGGTGGGTAGGACAGGTTCTGAGTATGAGCAGGTTGGGCGGTGCAGCTGCTGTTGCTCCTCTTGTTGCTGATATGTCCTCTGAGGTAAAACTAATACCATTTTGTTCTTAACAAGCTTGAGAAAATTAACTTGTTAGGACACAATTATGCATTAAGGATATTCTAGCTCTTAAATGTGGATCAATTATTATATGAATTTTTATAAGATATGGTATAATATTATAAATTATTGGAAAATGCCCGTATACACATGACTGTAATTTATTTTAGATTGTAATATTTATCATCGTCAAATACCCCAATTTGTTACAAAAATGAAACGGAAAAAAAAAGGGAAAATTGCAAAACCCCTACAGGAACACAAACCCAACTTCACCTACCGCAAATGAAAACCCAGCTTTACCAAACCTCACCTCCTAATCCAAACTAAAATATAAAATAAAAAACCCCAATTTTTCTGTCATAACAAAACGACAAAAACAAAAGCAGCACGCGTGCCGGCTTTCTCAGATTCCTCTCTCTCTCTCTCTCTCTCTCTCTGTCTCTCTCTCTCTCTCTCTCTCTCTCTTGCCCATAGCTTTTCACAGCCAAAGGCCCTTTTCCTTTTCCTTTTTTTTTTCCTCTCATTTAGCTTTTCTTAAAACGCCCCCATATCTTTTTCCTTTTCCCCTAGAGGCCAAACAAATCAATACAACATTCCAACACAACTTTTTTTCTTTTTCTTTTTCTTTTTGCCTTTTTTCTTTTTTTTTTTTTTTTTTTTTTGGTTTTTGATTTTTTTTTTTTTTTGTTTTTTTGTTTTTTTTTTGTTTTTGTCTTTGCAGGGAGGAGGTGGTGGTGACTGCATCCAGGCCAACTCCAACGGTAGGTCCCACGGCAGAACGGCCAACGGCAACACCTCCAACACAAACAATAACTCCAACAACAACAACCAAACGGCGTCGTCTAACGACACCATGACGGTGACGGAGCACCGGGTGGCGAAGCTCATGGAAGAGGACATGGGCTCCGCCATGCAGTACCTCCAAGGCAAGGGCCTCTGCCTCATGCCCATCTCCCTCGCCACCGCCATCTCCACCGCCACGTGTCACACCAGGACCCCCTTGATCAACCACCATCACCACCCTCCCGGCGGATCCAACGGCGACGGTCCCTCTTCCCCCAACATGTCCGTCCTCACCGTCCAGTCCGCCGCCGCCGCGGCCGACGCCTCCGCTAAAGACGCCGCCTCCGTCTCCAAGCCGTGATAACAAAAAGGAGAGAATAAAAGGAAAAAAAATAAATAAATAAATAAATAAAAAAGAGAGAATATTAGGGGGAAAAAAAAAAAAAAAAAAAAATTAGGGCGGATTATTATATATTTTACTAAAGTCTACGAAAATAAGGCCTCGGTGGGGCTTTAAACGACGCCGTATTTGCTTAGACTTTGGGTGAATCTAACCTCTATCGACTACTCAACCACACCACATGTACCAAGAAGAATCCTTATAAATTCCCTTTTTTTTATCTTTTTTTTTTTTTTTTTGGTTTTTTTAAATTATTGCTTTCTATTTATCTAATTGAAATTTGGGTATGTAATGTTCTAATTTGGGAGTAGCCCTTTAATATCGGGATCTTATTATGTTTATTATGTTGATTTTATAATAAGAGCAAGGAAAAGTCAACATGAAAAGAAGTGGCGAAATATTTTTTTTTTTTTGTTATTTTATTTTCTTAATGGGTTTTGTTTTTTGTTTTTTTGTTTTTTGTTTAAACATAAACGACTAACGAGCCAGCTGGGTTGGTTGTGTTTGTTTTCGTTTTTTTCAATGGAAAATGGACTTGTGATTCTAACTCGGCTTGTTTGGAAGTGTCTTTTTGTAAAAAGAATAATGTTGGATTAGGTTTGAAGTCAAAGACATGTCTCATTCTTTTGTTTGATTTTGGAAACACCCAAAAAGAAATGTGAATGAGAACTGGACCGTTGGTTTGTTTTGACAATTTTTTTATGTTATATATTTGGTTGCCAACGGAAGTTCTGGTTCTTGTATGTTTGATTTCAGGAATTTATGGCTGTCGTCCATTAGTGGAGAATTCACAATGAGGTTCCGTGACCTAGGCAAAATGAGAAGATTGGCAACTTGACTTTAATATAAATGGTACAATATATATATTAGAATTATCTCTCGTCCAACAAAACGGCAATCTGACGGTACAATCCGCACAGGAGACCGACACAATCTGGGAAAGACAGCGGTATAACCCATTAGAGAGAGATAGAGATTGATAGAGAGAGAAAATGAGAACTTTCCCGTTCAACAGTGCCGCACGGAAAAGTTTTTGTATATTTTTTTAGACACAACATTTATAATGATATATTTTTAACGTGTGAGAAAGCAGCATTCGCTTATTATTTATTTATTTTTTAACAATGAAAGAAAATATAAGAAAATCTCACGTTATCCGAACTCGTTGTATTTTTTTTTCTAATATGAAAAGATCGATTTATGTATTATACATGTGTCAAAAATAGTAATTGAACTCCAATTCTTAACAATACCATGTTTGACATTGCAAGAAACCTGAAAAATTGCCAATCAAGCATAGATTTTGAAACTGAAAGGGGAAAAAAAAAAGTTCATTTCTTGTGAAATTTTTATTTTTTGGTGAAAAAAGATATGTAGAAATATCGTCCAATAGCCCTAAGGGTTGATTAATATTGGGATCTTCAAGTGCACATAAGATAGAAATTTGACTACGAAAAAGGAAGAGAAACTTCTTAAGTTGACTTGGAAGTTGGAAGGATGAAACTACCAAATTACTCGAGCGAGTCGGTCAATTTACCTTCTTCATTGTCAATAAGAATATTGACAAAGTATTATGTTGGACAATTATACAGTAATATATGAAAATTAATATTTTGAAATATTAACTTATTTATGTATAATATTTACGTTGATATATCTTCAGATCTGTATGGTTATCGGACAAGAGACTCATCACTCATTTAAGAATATTACTGTTTGAATAAAAAGAAAAGGAGAATGATGTTATTTGTTGATTCATGTTAGTAATCTTCGCAATTTAGTTTACTTCATTAGTGTTATATCTATTTATTTATTTGAAAAGAGTTGGCCATCTCTTCATGTTCTCATTAGATGATTGTAAACCTGTTCCAAACATACTCAATTTCTTTGTCCATTTTTAGTTGATGGAATGTCTAATTAAGTCACTTAATTGTCCACTTTGGCGTGGAAGTAAACTCATATATTTTTAGTTATGGAAGTCCTAATCATCTTTCTTAATCCTAAACACAACTTTGACCACCCTTATTCACTTTCTGCCCACGTCAGGTTTTGTCAATAAATAGTTAAAAATAAGGTCATTATCAAATTCAAAATTTTGCTACAAAAGTAGGATTAGAAACTTGAAAGATTTCCATTATGGTTTACACACAATAAAATCGATTTTGGAAATCTGTGTCCAAACGTAATGAAATATTATCTTTTCAGAGTCTATCTCTCTCATGCATTAGAAGAATAATCAAATGACTGGTTAAAAGATTATTAAAAATATTTCCTTTTTTAACCCCTTGAAGATGTAGTTACTTTGTTGGAGTGTAGATAGTAACATTCTCTTGAAGAAATTTAAATTTAACGCTTTCAGACTTTTTTCTATTTTGTTTCCTCTCATAAAAAGTTAAATTTACTCTTCAAACTTACTATTCAAATCTATGATCTAAACGGATCATTAGATTGAGATATGGACACAAGTAAAACTATGGACGTTCTAAGAAAGCCCCTTGTTTCATACTTGTGTTCATGTAGTTGTTACTTTCCCTCTAATTGGTCAATTATAAAACAGGAGGTATCTTTCAGCTCATTCATAAAACTTATTTTTCTTTTATTTTTATTTTTAATTTTTTTTTTGCTTGTGAAAAAGATTTATTTGTGTCATCTTGTCCCCATTTTTATATCTGTAAAAGAAATCTCGAGACCTAGTAATAAAATAAAAAATGACCTAATGACCCAATTCTATCTGAAGGATGGATCCAAGTTCAAGCAATCCCCAATTCTATCTGAAGGATGGATCCAAGTTCATGCAATCTGCTATGGGCTCGATATTGTAAATATCAAACACTTGTTTAATAAGTCAATCGAGTTGTTGAAATAGGCTAACCATTTTACTCTCTCAAATGATACAAAGGCAATATAAGATTTATTTCATCCAAATTATGACACAAAGTGACAAGTTCAAAATTTGTGATACCAAGATATATAAGGATCGGTTCAGTGAGATTTTGAAAGTAGCCATTTAGTAAAATTTTTAAAATCAATATAAGTTAAAATTGTTATAAGGGCTATTGTTTTAGAAAGCTTATTATTATTATTATTATTATAGGTGGTGGTGGTGGCCGAAGGTTTTTGTCAAGTAAGAGACCGGAGAACAACAAGAACAATTTTGTGTTTAGCCCATTTGGTTCTGTTTGGTTTTGGGAATTTGTAAGCCCGAATCTCAGCTTTTGCGCGTGTAGAAGACAGTCCAATAAAAATTATAAAAAATAAACAAACAAAAAAAATAAAGAGGGGGCCGCAATTTAGCCTATGTGTGTTCTAAAATTCAAATCGAATAATCAATTGATCCAAAAAATGAGAACAAAAATAAAAAACAATACGAAATGATAATTTATTTTTGGATTATTGATTGATTCTGATCGATTTTTCATAGTTATTGTAGTGGCCAATTTGATAAACAATTTTAAGGTCTAGATCTAAAATCGATTAAATCAATCAATAATCCATCTATAATTATTTTTATACAATCTCTATAATTTCCAAAATATTTTAAATCATATTGTTTGATATTATTAATTGATTTCATGAGTGACCTTTAACTTTGGTTGTTGGTTTATCTTAAAACCTTGGACGGCACATTTTAGGCATGTTATACTTTGACCTAAATTGTGAACTATGAATGTGATCTTCATTATTATGGATGGAAAACTTTAAAAGGTTTATTACTTTGCATGTTGTTTTCATTTTTACAGAGGTCAACTTATAGTGACTGTGAAAAGTAAAAAATTCTTTAATAGTTTTTTTTTTTTTGGGGTACTTAAAATTCTTCAATTGTTAACTCTAAAATTACTGCTTATTTTGATTTAATTTGCCTTTTTTTTCCCCCCTCTAAATATCAAACGGCTTAAAAACACAAACAATTTGTATCAGTGGGGTTTTTTTATTATTATTTTTTTAACTTTTAATTAAAAAACTGACCAAGCCGACCCCAATCATCCATTAGTTGAAGTGTAAGCCCAACATCAGACATTTACTTGGCACATTGTGATTGCTTACGCCATAATGAAGTCATCTAGACATCTGTCTACGTGCGAAACATGAAGTAGATATAATTCTTAGCAATTTAATCAATATAGATTTTGAATTTTATTTTTTTATACATATGAAAAATGGATTTATAAAAGTAAACCATCCCAGGGGTCCTTTCGGAAAGGTTTTGGAGATGGAATTGAGATAAGTTTTAGAAATATATGTTTGGTTAAAAAAAAATTATTTAGGATAAAAAAATAATAACTTTAAATTTGTTCAGGAAAAAATATTAATATGAATCTTATTTTATTTTAATCGAAATTATATATAATTTGAAAAAAAAATCATATTATTTAGACTTGAAATAATAAAGTTATGAACTTTTAAAATTTGAGCTTACTGTAGATATTTGTAAATATAAATAGTGAAAATTAATTTTGAATTGAATGAAAAAATAAAAAATAAATAAATAAACATTGGAATAATGTTTGGAGAAGACTACCAAACGGGACCGCATCCTCTGTCAAATTTTAGTAACCAAATGGCAATTATATTTTGACATTTTATTAAATTAAGTTAGATTTTAAGATACAAAAAAAAAAAAAATCAGTTTAAAGTATTTCAAACTTTTCAAAATTCTGTGATATGATATTATTGATTAGACATAATTTGTGATCAAATATTGGAAGATTTGAATCTACCAAACAGGCCCTAAGAGTTACCCTAATTTACATAAACAACTAATGTACATCCTAGAAAAACAAAAAACAAAAGAAAGATTGTGGACAGCAACGCTACCACTGTTGTCAGAGCTTTTGATGGTGGCCAGGAGCTCTGCCCGTGGGAGACTGAACCCCTTTGGCGTGATTGCTGTGTGTTTTGCTATTTTTGAGTGGTCTGTTATTCCCAAGGATAAAAACTTTGTTGCCCGAAATCGCTAAGTGGGCATTGTTGAATGAAGTACTGTCATTTTCTATGTTCCAGTAGTGGTTTTCGAGGAAGGAAGTGTTGGGAAAACACCCATGTACGCAAAACGCATCAGTAAAATAAACTCAAATAAAAATAAAAAGAAGACAAAGATTCACTAATGGTTTCAGAATTATACACTCATCAAACTCTCTCTCAATCTCTCTCTACCCGAAGCCTCTTAAACAATTTGCTTATCTCTCTCTCACTTTTTTTTCTCAAAATAAGACATATTCTTTCTATTTTTCTAACCACACATAACTTTAAACACAATAGACCTATTTGTAGACTCTCAATAGAACATAATATTTGCACTTTCCCAAATTCACAAAAAAATAAAAAATAAAAAAAAAACTTACCAAAGACTAATTTGAGTCATAAAGTCTCCACCTTGACTTAATTTCTCTCAATTTACACTCACCCTTGACAAGAATAAACATTTGTTGTCATCATACTTGACACGATAACCCGATTTCTTCTTCTTTAATTATTTGTCTTCATTGGCATAAACCTTCATCATCTTGCCTTTATCATTTTCAGTTATCACAATTGTCTTGTTGTACTCTTTCACAACGAATAAAGACCTTTTCTGACGTGGCTCCACCTTCATAGCTCCACCAATAACTATCTTCCCAATCAACTTGTACAAATTCTTCACTTTTAACCCTTTATAGCTATCAAAGCACCTCTCCTAACTTCCATAAAACTACCTTTTGCAGAATAATCACAACCCAAAATTAATGTCCAAAGTCTCAAAGAAATTAAACTTCTCATTAGTTTAGAAACATGCCTAATATTCATCAATGTCCTCACAATTCCATCAAACATCTTCACATTCACAGTGCCCTTATTCTAATAGCTTCAGCACTCGAATCATTGACCATCATAAGGGTACCAACATCACAGGGCTTATAAGAATCAAACTAATCCTTATGTGGACACATATGAAACGAAAATCTAAAATTCAAAATACAAGAGTCAAGAGTCAGAAATATTTTCATCAGTAGTAACAAAATAAACATTACCTTTACCGTCAAACTTGTGACCAACAACATTTGCATATTCTATCTCTTGAGTCTTTTGCTTATTTTTCTCTTCAAGGTGCTTTGTCAATTCTTCATAATTTCATCTAATATGTTCTTTCTCATGACAATAAAAGCACTGAATTTCCTTCCATGAACGCGACTATGAACGGTCATCTCTCTTGTCATAATATCTCACTCGTGTCTTACTCCAACCCCTAATTGAATCCGACTTCACTACAAAAACTTGTTCTATCTGAGACGAACTACTAGGGTGTTTCATGTTTGCAGTATCCAATAATGCTGTTAACAACTCATCCACGGTCAATATAGTACTTTTTCCAACCAATAGAGTAGTTACCAAAGTCATATACGATTGTAACGACCCCTCACGGACCGTTACAGTTGACTTCTTATTTAATCATTCATCTCTTATAAAATTGCGGAAAAGATTAAGCTTAAAATTAAAATCTTTATATAACGAAAAACTTTACTTAGATAATTTTAGAAAACTCTAGATTTTTTTTTTTTAAACTATATCAAAATTATACTTCATAATTAATATAAGTATATATATATATTTTTAAAACCCAACTCATGAAATAAAATTTAAGTCCTTATGAAACATCCAATCAAATAATAATAAATTAAAATCTCAAAACTTCATTTGAAATCAAAAATGTCCATCTTATGATCGTTCCTCCCGTTTTCCTATCACATATCGTCCCGCTTCCGCTCCAAGCTCCTCCAACACTATATCTTACCCTTTCCTTTATCTGCAACATGAATTAACTTATATAAGCAAGGGCTTAGTAAGACACTTAAATCTCACAAATGTAAATAAAAAATTTTTCTTTTATCATCATAAATATAAACATCATTTAAAAACTTTTTACTTTTAAAACCGTCATATATTGGGCCCGGCGTTGTACCATCATAGCACGCTAGTCACGGAAGGGTTGGGGTAACAAATCCCAAACCAACGGTGACGAAAGTTCGCTTACCGGACAACATCATCATCATCATCATCAAGGGTGTACAACGCCATTTTAAAACATAAAAATACATATACATACCATATATATACTTTTCATCAAAACGTTTTATCAAAACGTCTTCATAGGAGAAGTATTATTTAAGAACATCATAACATCATCATCAACATCAAATATATATACTTCTCAAATATTTAATTCATGTTGCAGGTGAGAGTGTACTTACCTAAACGCCTTACTTAACCATTTCAAATTTTTCAATGGTGACGCGCGATTGAGGTCTCGGGTGCTCGCTTTTAGAACCGTTCATGCCATAAATAATAAATGTAATAAAATCAACAAAAGCTCATAATAATACATCAAACACATCCATCATATCATAGCAGCGCCTAAAAGGCCTATTTCATCATTTAATTACATCAAAACATAAAAATTGAACAATTTCATGAAATTTCAAATCTTGATAGAATCTGCCAGTCAGACCTTTGTCTCTTCAAAAATTCATAAAAATTCATACAGAGCTCCAATTGATCTGAAACTAATTTTAAATGAAAGTAGACATCCATATCTTTCTAATGGTACCTAATTTGTCAAAAAATGAAGACCGTTTGGACTCTCAAAAATAGTTTTGAATTTGATTTCTAAAATTTTACCGAAACTGGCAGCCGGACCTCTGCTTATTTGAAAAATCACAAAAATTCAAATATATCTCCAAATGACCTAAAACTGATTCTAAATCAAAATATACATCCATAGTTTTCTATCAATATCAAATTTATTAAAAACAAAGACTGTTTGGGTCCTTAAAAACAGTTTTGAATATGCACCACTAAAATTATATAAAATCTGGCAGCCGGACCTCTGGCTCTTTGAAAAATCATAAAAATTCACATATATCTCCAAACGGTATGAAACTAATTGCAAATGAAAATAGACATCCAGAGCTTTCCAACAATACTAAATTTGTGTAAAATGGAGACTTTTTGGATCCTTAAAAGCAGTTTCGAAACTTATTATAAAAATCTGGAAATCCCAGTAACAGTGGTCAAATCCGAAAATCATTAAAAGTATAAAAATTTTCACCACAATATACATGATTCATACACACACACACATACACAAAACAGCCCTAAGACATCTTTCTAATACTTAAAATTATTCAATCTCCAAAGAATCCCAAACTAAAACCAACAACAAACTCATCATCATCATAAAACTATACCGAAACATACCTTGAAATCTTTTGATTTTTGGCTCGAAAGAACTTGGAGGTTTGACAGAATATATATATATATATATATATATTTTTTTTTTTTTGTGCGTGTGAGGAATAGAGAGGGCGAAAGAGAGGGTTTGTTTCTGTTTGGGCGTGCGAAGAATAGAGAGAGCGAAAGAGAGGGAGAGATATGCAAAGAGTGAGGTTTGAGAAACCAATGACTGATTGTGTGGAATTAAATTGGGAATGAATTGAAAATAAGTTTTCTGATATTTGATTACGAGCTGTCATTTTGGACAAATAAGGTGGTCATGCAATTAGGAGATTAATGGAATGCAAAAATCTCTCCTTTCCTTTTTTTTTTTTTTTAACACATCCCTTCACCCCTTGATTTCCTCCTTCAGATTTCCCAATATACACATATATATACATATAAAATTATATATATACATTTGACTAATCAAATAACTTAATATATATATATACACGTTATATATTTAAAGGCAAATATATACGGTATATAAAATAAAATATACTTATAACATATAGTATATACATATAAACATATAATATAACCGAATAACAAAATATGGTATATATATATGTTTTATATAGCTTACAAAAATAAATGCAACAATTTCTTTATTATATATGTATTTAAGCCATCACATAAAATTATCAAATCATCATAAAAAAAATTCACCAATTTGGCATGAACTTTGTTTTAGCACATCGAGTCCTCATTGCGTCACCTGTGAAAAATAGCTCAACATAACATTAGAATTAAGAAATTGCTATCTCATCACATATTTATGTTAATTCTAATGTTAATTTTCTAACGTTAAAGTTAGATAGCATTTGGGGCGTTACAACGATATAGGTAGGGAGGCCAACAAAATTATCACTTATTGTAATTTTTTGTATTATCCAACATTAGTTTCCTTATCCATCTTCAGCTCATACAACTCTTTATTCATATATAAATTATTTGTTAAGAATTTCTATAATCCCATAACTTAGATGGAGATTTTTCATTCACAATGCTATACTGCAATTTAGGAGCCAAACTTGAACATATAATGCTGACCACTTGCTTCTAACTTTTCACAATTACTTCATGTTTCATCTTTTTCCAGCTTCTTCCTTTGCAGTGCTTTTAGAAGTCCATGTTGTATTAGATCATCCTTCACCGTACTTTGCTACATACTGAAATTATTTTTTTCCATTAAAACACTCAATTTGATCAAACTTTACTCCAAACATCATTTTTATTTATTTATTTATTTTCAAATCTTTAACTTGGCTCCTATACCCTTTGTTGGGGAAAATTTCCCTATACCCAAAGCACATAAAAAAAAAAACCTCATTCGTCCAAAAAAAAAAAAAAAAAAAAAAAAAAAAAAAACCTCAAATAGAGACAAAAAGACGACAAAGATTTATGTAGTTCGGTAAAATTACCTACGGCTACGGGAAAAGAAAAAATAAATTAGCAGCTTCAGAATAAATACACTCATCAAACTCTCTGTCAACCTCTCTCTGCTCAAAGCCCCTTACACCTTTTATCTATCTTTCTCTCTCACCTTTTTTCGAAAGGAGACATACTTTCTCTACAATTCTAAACACAATAGACCTATTTATAAAGTATCAATAAAACACAATATTAACTCGAAAACTAACTCGAGTCATAGAACCCAACAGGAAGTGAGTAGTTACCTTACTGATCTCTACTCCTGTTTTGTGCTTTCCCTCCTAATTGTTTGTTGTTTGTTTGTTGTCGCTTGTTTTGGGCTTCTCAATGAAAGTTTCTATGCAGCAACTAAAAAAAATGTAGTTGTTTTTCTTTTCTTCTGTATTTTTATTTTATTTTATTTTTAATATTTCAGGTGAGACTAATTCAGGTGGGAGATTTGAAACTTCATAGTGCATATCTCAAATTTGAAAATAGATTTGAATTTATTTTGAAGTTAATTTTGTAGGTCACTTTTATTTTTTAGTGAATTACTCACAAAATTAGTTAACGGCTGCATAATGAATATATCAATTGTCCTAAAAGAAAACAAATCAATAAAAAATTGTGGATTTTTTTATTTTCATTTTTTAAAGCAACGTTCAATCATAAGGCCATTTTCACTAGACATAAATTAAAGCCATTTTCTTTTTTGGTAGATGACATACAGCCATTTTCACTAGACAAATTGACTTCCTTTATATTTAATTATTTTAATACGAGATACAATGGGTTCAAAAATTATAAGCTGACTTAAGACATTTATTCTGATTTTCTATTTCTTCTTCTTTATTCTCATTCGTTTGGCGTTTGAGTTCATCTCAAACTAAACTGTATTTTTTCATCTCAATTTTTGTCTTTTTTGAAAAGTCAACAAAATTTATAACTAGTTTTTAAAAAGTCAACCAACTCCAACTTAAAAATTTCATCTCTAACTAACTTACCAAACGGAGGCTTAATCTCAATTCGGATCTCTCTCTTGCATGAATTTTTTTTTTTTTGGGTCTATTATAGCTTTAATCTTTATGTTCGAATAAAAGTATTTACAATCCACTTCAATTAATCTATAGCGATCATGATTTTGGTCTATGCACATCTCGATCTAGGTTTCATAGTTCGATTTATCATATTATGTGTTCGTGTGTAGTTTTGTTAAATATGTAACTCTTGATCCAATTCCAGTCTAGAAGCTTTTAGGGGAGATTAAAATCGAGATTAACAAAAAGATTTGTTATTAGGGGAAAGAAGTAAATAGCACTTGTAAACCTATATTATAGGAGGATTGCATTATAAAGGGTCAGCAATTAATTTCGTATTTAACTCTCTTTCATCTTCCTTGTAGGATTTATCTGCACACTGTTTTTACCCTTTAAATGCATAAAAATTAATCCTTTCTTTAGCTGAACCAATGGTTTTGCTAGATCTAAATCGCCTCCTCCCAACCCTAGCTCGCCGTCATGCCCGGTCCCTAACTCATGCAACGTCGATTTCTCCGCCTCCTTTCCCCGCGTGTGACACCATCTCTTCCGCCCACCCTCACCCGTGCAATGCTACGCAACCTTCCTTGCGAGATCCTTCATGCTCACAGAGTTTGGCACCTTACAAAGGAGATAGACAGAGCAAGAAACAGAAAGTAGAGAGAGAGAGAAAAAAAATTTAACAAATAATAAATCGTTTCTTTTACTTTATTAAACAAATAAAACATTTTTTGATTGGTTTAATAGGATTGATTAATTTGTTTAATATTTTAATTTTGCTATTTAATCTATTTTACATAATTTCTTGAACTTGTTCGCGTGGCAATTTCGTTAACGAAACTAATTACAAAATGAAAAAGTTTGTCAAATTTTCATAATTATAATTCAGGAGGAACATATATTACAAAATAAAATTCGGAAGGCATTTTATTATATAATCAAAAGTTGAGGAAGAAAATGTGATTTCTGTCCTAAAATTTTAAATGTGAGGAAGAGCAATGAATAATATTGTTGAAACAGCTAGAGAATTCATTCTTACAAATATTTAGATTATTTGTTAGTTGAATAATTCATCTTGGTATCTGTGTGTGTGTGTGTGTGTGAGTATATATATATATATATATATATATATATATTTTACATATACGAATCTGGTTATCTTAATGATATCAAAACAATATCTAAACAACAATATCTTTAGAGAGAGAAAGAGATAAAGAGAGATGACATTGATGAGCATTAGGTGTGAAGTATGACTTGACCAGATCCGATGAAAATCAAATGTGATTTACAAATTCAATTTTGAAGCACATGGGAGTACTAAGCGACATGTAGTCCACTACTTAAAGTCAGTTCATTGTTGTCTCATTTTTCAGCCTTATATTAATTAATGTTTTTTTTTTTTTTTTTAGCTTAATAAGAATGCTTTTTTACGTAGGAGGTGCACATACTTTTCGTTAAGGCAATCTAAGTGAGCATTTAGATCTCCTAACCCATTTTTCTGTTTCAATTATTATTCATTTAATAGTGTTTTGATAATTTAATAATTTGTTTAAAATTTTTTAAGATTTAGTATTTTTTATGTGGTAAAATTTTTACGTTCGTAATATGACATAATATTATTAGGGAGACAATCAATGAGATAAGAAATTAGTGAGAGCAGATTTTATCTCAATCAAAGTGGTTGCTATACCCCTTTTTTTTTTTTTTTGGTAAGGCAATAAAAGTGAATAAACTTTTCCCGCTATAATAATTATTCTGTAAGCTCTCTCATTCAAAATTGAGAAAATATTACTGCATGATTCATTGCTGCATATATAAAATGAGAAGACAAGATCTTATAGGTATTTAATAACATCAAAGTTTTTGTGGCTGGGCATTATTATTATTATTATTGACATGATAAAAATTTGAGGTTGACTAAAAGAAAGGACATATTTTAGTATTTAAGAAAATTACACCATCAATATAAATTTTTTTATTTTCCTTGATTAGTTTAATCTTTGATAATTAACAATATGATAATAAGTAAACAAAAAAAAAAAAAAATTTGTAAGCACAATTATAAAAGTTATACAAGTAGATTTACAACCATTTATTCTGATTCTGTGTTTAAGTAAACGTATGAGTGGGGCTTATAATGATTTTAATTCCAAAACTTATAGTCAAGTTAACAACTTATTCGTATTCTGAATTCTCATTTTGACTCTTGTCCACATTGAATCTTTTCAATTCATATCCACTCTTGTTACACTTAAGTAAATATACTATGGACATGTTTGGTACACCATATTAGAACTCCGTATTGTATTATTTAAAATAAAATGATGTTTGACAACATCAAAGTATTGTATAATCTAATATGAAATCAAAAAATAATATAATACAAAATATGTTGTCTAATATGATGAACTACCTCTGTATTAGGCCACATTGCATAATTGAATATAAATAATTATATTAAAAATATTAGTGGTTTTATGACGAGACTGAGGTCGGATTTCAGGATGTGAGTCTGGATCAGATTTCGGGATCGGGGTCAGGTCGGGTTTCAAGACTGGTGTCAGGGTTGAGTTTTGGGAATAGATTCGAAGTTGGGTTTCGGTTTCAATATGGGGGTCAAGATCAGGGTCGGGTTTCTATACAAGGGTTGGGGTAGAGGTCGGGTTTCAGGACGACAGTTGGGACTGGGTTTCAAAAAGAGGTTGGGATCGGATTTCAAAATGGGTGTCGAGGTTTGGCTTCCGGATTGGGGTTAAGGTCGCATTTCGAAACTGAACAGGGTCAAGTTTTGGGACAAGAGTTGGGGGTCGTGGTCGGATTTCGTGACAGAGATTGGGATCGCATTTCAAGACCGGGGTGCGATTTTAGGACCAAGAGTCGGGGTTGTTTGAAAGGAGGTTGGGTTTCGAGATGGGAGTCAGAGTCCAGTTTTGGGACTAAGGGTTTGGGTCAAGGTTGGGTTTCGGGATTGGGGGTCAGAGTCGAGTTTTGAGATGGGGTCAACGCTTGAGTTTTGAGGTCAGTGACGATTTCAGAACGAGAGTTAGGATCGGGTTTTGAGACTAAGGTCAAGGTCAAGTTTCGAGATGAGAGTTAGGATCGGTTTTGATCCCGATCCCATCCCAAAACCTAATCCAACCACGACCTCGAAACTTGACCATGAAACCCGACTCGACCTTGTACCAAAACCTAACTCCAACCTCCGTCTCGAAACCAAACCTCTATCCCAACCCTAAAACCCCACCCCTACCCCCGTTTGGAAGCCTGACCTAGACCCTAGTCTTAAAATGACCCCGACCCCATTTCAAAATCCAATCTCGACCCCCCATCTTGAAACTAGACCATGACCCTGTCTCGAAACCTGACCCTAATCATGGTAACTCCCCTCCAAAAACTCAATCCTGACCCCATCCTGAAACTTAACCCAACTTGACCAAAATCCCGAAACCCGACCCAAACTCCGACCCCAACCCAGGTCACAGAACCCGACTTTGGTCCCTATATTGAAACCCAACTTCTGTCTTCGGATCATGACCTAAATTTTAATTTTTAAAACTTAATTCTTAATATAATATAATATGATAACAAACAAATAATGTATAATATGATAAAATATTATACAATAATGTAAAAACAAACATTGTATACAATTTATAACAAAAATACAGTATGACAAACTCCAATATATGTTACATAGTATAATATAGTACAATATGACATACCAAACATAACCTCTATAAATAACAAAATAATGACATATAACCATGCAGAATCATGACAAAACTAGCAATGGGTCTCTCTCTATTTCTTTGCTCTTGAGGGAAAAAAAAAAAAAATCTCTCTGTATATCTTAGAAGTACAAAGAAGGCCGCAATAGACAAAAATGGAGATTTCATTAGGATATTTTTTTTTTTTGGGTTCTGGCCCCTGTAATCACGCTGCTGTTCAACGTCTCGTGTGTGACGCTGTTTCAAAAGCAAAACGTCTGTCAGTCCAGCGGGTGATGACCTTTGGCATTTTTATTTTTTTTATTTTTTTATTTTTTTAAAGATTTGGCATTTTAATTTTGGTTCTCTGAAAAACTTGCTAAAAGCCTAGCCTTCAAAACGATTCCAGTCCTAGGGGCCGTGTCCACCAGGAAAATGACACGAAGGGTGCGATTGCTTGCACTGGTGGAATTAGTCATGGTAATAGGAATAGTAATAGTAATGGTAATGGAATAAAACGGAGATGAATGTCGACTCATGTGTTTGGTTAGAACTTTAATCATGTTATGAATGCAGCAACATAATTTTTATTTTGATCAAAATGCCCTCGCTTTTAAAATATATGACCAAAAAAGATCATTATTAATTAATTTATTTTTCATGTTTTAAATAGAGATGAAATTTAAAGTAAAATTGATAGATTTTAAAAAGTAATTATAAGTTTAAAAAATATATAAAAAATTAAGATAAAAAAATACATTGAACTTAAAAGGTCAAATAAATTTTGTTTTTTTTTTTATAAATTAATTTTTAGTCTATATGTGATGAATGAGTTAATTCAAATTCAATTCAAATTTGTATCTCAATTTTATTTTTTTTAAAAATTAATAAATTTATAATTATTTTTTAAAAAATCAACTTAATTAAAATAAAATTTCATATCATCTCAAACTCAATTCAAAACACCAAACGATTTTTTGACTTTTCTTTTTAAAGAAATAATTTTTAGAGAAAAAAATATAAAAGGTAAGTAAAAAGATTATGTCCACCATGGACGACAAGCTCTGAAGCTTTAAAATCCAAAAGCCACCCATTATCGTCAATGGCAATACGATGATTCATGCTATGGGCATTCTCTTTGTCCATTTCTTTTGTAGTTTCTATTTTTCTTTTCCAGATCTGGATTTTTTTTTTTTTTTTCCAGATTTGCAGTGAACCATTGGATTAGTGGGCACTGGGCAGCGACGAGGCAAGACATAAGCGAGTAAGCGACGGCGAAAGGTTTGTCAGGTTTGGCGAGGATCGCGCGGAGGGTGACAAGCTGGGCGGATCTGGCGACGAAAGCGAGACTCGGTGAGAGAAGCGGCTCCGGCGGCAAACTCGCCGGAGTGGCTCGTCGGAGGAGCAGAGTTGGGCAGAGAAGGGGGGATGATAGAGGAGATAATGGCTTTCTTCAAAATTAAAAATGAAAATAAGAGAGAGAGAGAGAGAGAGAGAGAAGAAGAAGAAGAAGAAGAAGAAGGGCAGTCGTGGAAAAAATATAAAAAGGGTTCAGAATGGAAGGAATGATAATTCACCCAAATCGGTGGAAAAGTCGTTCCATTTGAATGGCTATTCCTTTTTCTTAAACCAACCAAACAAAGGATTTGCATTCCTTTCCTTTCCATTCCATTCCATACAATTCCATTACCTCCAACCAAACATGGCCTAATGCTCTTTTGAGATTCATAGGCCTATGACATCCAAAACAGTTGCACGGTAAAGCAAAATTGATTCAAATAGAGAAAAAGAAACGACAAAAGGGGCATTTTTGGTATTAGAAAGTTTTTTTTTTTTTTTTTTTTTTTTGGAAAGGTTATGAGTGGGTTTCGACGTCGTATTATATTTAGTATTGTATTCGAATATCATGGATAGATAAATTTCAATTTACATTTGGATGACCCTTTTAATCATTATTTTTAAATATAATATGTATTTAGATTATTTATATTTGAATGATTATTCTTATGTGTATTGGTGAAAAAAAGGAAGTGTATAATATGATTAGTAAAAGTAAATATAAAAAAAAAAAAATGAAAATGAAAATAATTATTTGCACCATAAAACAAAAACCTTCGTTACTTAGAGAGAAAAAAAAAACAAAAACAAAAACGAGACCTCTACATTCAACTTTTATCACATCACGTATCTTAACTTTTTTTAATTAAAAAAATTCATTGAAGTCATTTCATCCCCCTCCATACTCATCGTCTATGGATTGTGTCTCAAACCTTGTAATAGAACAGAAAGGTCGATCCAATTTTGCTTAAAAATGAATCCTAACACCACACAACCTACTAACTACGGGTGACAATATGAGTCGCGACACAACAACACGATTCAAAAACGACACGAATTTTTCAGGTTTGGATTGGGAAAAATAGGGGTCGGGTCACCCGAAATTGACACGAGAAAAAACGGGTCGTGTTCAGGTTGGACCCGTATAACCCGAACACGACCTGTTTTTTTTCGTGTCAATTTCGGATCAAATGTCGTGTCAATTTCGTGTTAATTTCGGGTTTAAATTTCGTTGTCGCGAGTCAATTTCGTATTGCGGGTCAATTTCGATTTGTGTCATGTTCGTGTTGCGGTTTGAAGTCATTTTCGTGTCACGGGTCGTGTTCGAATTGGGGAAGAAAAAAATCGACACAACTCTAACACGACATGAACCCGATACGTGACACGAATTACCACCCCTACTACTAACAACACCGCTTCTTCATTAACTTGAACATATATTTGCAACCAAAATAAAAAGATAATATAAATACAAAAGCAGCCAAAACATAAGCAAATAAAAAAGAAAAACATGCAAAATATATGAAACGGATACGTGGATAAAAGCAGAGTTTGCAAAATACCCTCGGAAACCTGCTGTATATTCTTTAATAATTTAAAAGTAACCTCTAAAAGCAATGCGAAACGGGCCTCATATGAAGAGAGAGTGAAACAAGGAGGAGATAGATGGGTACGTGGGAAGTTAAAACGTAGATCTAAACTAAAAAGGGTAAAATTAAAATAAGTTAATTTACTTTTCCAAAAACATTTACATACACTAAAATTTCCATGATTTAAAGAACATGCTATTTACCAAAAAAAAAAAAAAAAAAAAATCTTCGATTCATGTCCACTAATCCTGTTACACGTAAGTAAACACGCTAAAAATCTATAGGATAGATAAACATGCATAATAATGATAAACGAAACTAGCCAAGGGTCTCAAGGCTCTCTATTTCTTTTCTCCTAAGAATAAAATCTCTCTGCATATCTTAGAAGTAAAATCGGAGGCCCCAATAGACAAAAATGCAGATTCAACTGGAAGACTTTATTTATTTATTTAATTTTTTTTTTTTGGGCCCTAAAATCATGTAGCTGATGAACGTCTCGACTGTGACACTATTTCAAAAGCAAAACGTCAAGTCATTTATTTGGTTATCTGAAAAATTTGCTAAAAAGCCTTAACCATTAAAAGATTCCAGTCCTGTGACCTCCAAAACAGTTGCACGGCAGAGCGCAATTGATTCAAGAAAAGAAAAAGAAACGACGGAAAAGGCCATTTTTGGTATAAGAAAGATTTTCTATTTCTTTTGACTGGTTAAGGTTTTAAAACTCTGTTCCCTTTAAAAAAATAATAATAATAAATAAAATAAAATCTCTATTATGCAACTCTTATCTCGTCGTCCTGAATTCTCATCGTCTATATAGGTTGTGTCGCGAAAATTTAAACGAAAATGCAGGATCCAATTTTACTTGAAAATAATGAATCTAACATTACACGACCTATCTAGACAAGACCTTTAATTTGACCTACCAAGTATCGAACATGAAAACATCATGAGAAAAGGATAAGGAAAATGATAAATAACTTCATCGTGTGTGTGTGTGTGTATATATATATATATATATATATATATACTTAGTTATTATTGATAAGTAATTGAATTATATTATGACTGTAGTGTGATTTAGTAATTCAAAACACGTAACGTTGATTCCTTACCACAAATACTTGTGCAAATTATAACAGTCAAATTAGGACAAACTCATCATTCATCTTCAATAGCTGACTTTTGACAACATTCCTAACGTGATGTGATTAAAACCTTCCAAAACTTTCACCAATTGCACTATTTTTCTTTTCTAAGAACAATGATGTCTTCATAACTCGACTATTGACAATATTACTCAAGGAAAAATTTGATCACTTGGCTACCATGAAAACTACCAACAGAAATTTGCAACCAACATATAAATATAAATACAAAAGCAGCCCAAACATAAGCATATAAATTATTATAAAAATATATATATATATATATATATATAGAGAAAATCATAACACAGATTGTCACAACCATCTGAAACCAAGAGAAAAAAACCTCATAACAACGTCCACAGCTAAATATGATTAGAATAGTAACATGATACTTTAACTTTTGCAATTACAAGTTAAGTTTATAAGAAGTCTCTTCATTTTTTATTTTATTATTCATAAATTTATTATTATTATTATTATTTTGGATTTATTATAAGAAGAATGCTGAGAAATTGAAAAATTACCATGCAAATATAGACATCTTGTTAGGTACAACTGCACTACGTTTTTTAATTCATTTCATGGAATCAAACTGAAAGAAGATACATAACTTATTTTAGCAAAAAAATAAAGGATAAAAGAAGGAAAGAAAAGAAACAAAGAAAATTATCATCTGATCTCATTTATTTTGTATAAGAATGAATAATTGAATCAATACAGAATAGAATGCAATTAATCAATAAATAATAAATAAAAAAGCAACAAAATATCTATTAACAACGACGAATAGCGCAAACAACGGGCCAAAATTTAAAAAAAAAATCGAAGGACTAAAAAGCAAATACAAAACATTTTCATCCATAACGAACAGTAAAGCACAGTAAAGCACATTTGAACGAAATATTTTGTACAATAAAGCACTGTAATACGAAACATTTTGAACAAAAATGCTTTGCACAGTGTGCTTTCTATATATAGTTATAGATTATAAAAATAACTTCACAATTTCACATTTAATACCCAAAACCTATGCTCTCGACGGATATCACATCCACTTTTCTGTCAAAAATTTAACTGAGGGTGAATTCGCAAAATATTCAAAGTTTTGGAGTAGAAGTTTTACAAATTAAAGTTCGTGGACATTTTGTGAATGAATGTAAAATTTCGTGGACATTTTGTGAATGAATGTAAAATCTGTCATAAATTTTTTCTAACGAGGACAAAATGACAAAACGAAAAATTAATGAATTAAGATTTTTTTTTCATATTTCAATATTAAATGCAGGCAAAATTATTATTATTATTATTATTATTATTTGTAACATAGAAGACACAACAACATATTTAAATTTTTTAGATAAAGACAAAAGCATAATTTTCTTGTAAAATAAGGCAGAACTAATTTTTTTTAACTTTAATAAACAAAAATAAAAATCTAAATTTTTGTTGGGCTGTGAGCATGTGAATCCACTCACAACATTATTGTGACTTCGCCACTACAATCATATAGTAGAAGAATAATTACCTTTTCTATGTTGTTGGAAACAAACTAATAGAAAATGGATCTATTGAGAGCTCCCAAAAATGAAACTCATTAATTTATTATTTTATTATTCATAAATTTATTATTATTATTATTATTATTTTGGATTTATTATAAGAAGCATGCTGAGAAGTTGAAAAATTACTCATGCAAATATAGACATCTTGTTAGGTACAACTGCACTACATTTTGTGTGTCAAATGTAGAGCTTTACACAACAACAGATGAAATGAACACCAAAGGTATAGACAGCTTACAAACTGCAGAAATGCTGCAACATCCCTTGAGATCATTCTAGAAGCTCTTTCTCCGACATGACTAGGATATTAAACATCACATTAAACCGCTTTCTACTCGCGACGATCTGCTTCCGCCTCCCTCAGGGGCCAAGTGAAGCCTCATAACCCTGTCAAAATGAATAAACCCGACCTAATGAGCCACATAATTCAAACGCTCCAAGAGCACGGGTTTTGTTTACTCCTGATGCTTCACTCCTATAATTTAAAACAAAGGCACCTCCTACTTGGCATTTATAGTATACTACTAACAATTACTTTAAGAAAGAGATAATTCAATGGAAATCTTTAGCTACAATAGAGTACCTACTGCCGAATGATAGAATCAGCCATGAAACTAAGAATTAGAGAGACCAGAACTGTCTTTTCCTTTACATATCTCGTGTGCGACCGTGCATATATATGCATATATGTTCAGGTTTTCTATGTTTTACAGTCATATAGTCATCAATGTAAAACTTCAAGTTCTTTGAAAGAAGTTCAAAAATAACGAGTCAAGTAATAATCACTTAATAAGTGTTTGCTCCAAACACTAGACTTCTATAGTTAATAAGATAGGTGCCCATATTTTTAGCTGGCAACTGCAAAACCCGGTAAAAAAAAGAAAAAAAAAAAGAGGCAAGATACCGCGGCAATAAGTATATTCATAGTAGCAACCATATACGATCTATCTATGTTTTCATCGCATTTCTAAGATTTAGAACAACAATTACTATATGTTAATGGTATGGTCATAAGTACGAATTCAAGTTCATCAAAAGAACTTCGAAAGGAATGGGACAAGTGATAATCACTTTATATGCACCAAGAACAAGTGTTTCATTTCGCTCGCTACGATCGACTCTATAAGAAAAGTGGCTATATTTTAGCTAGATACTGCAAACATTGGTAAACAAATAAGTCAATCCAACGAAAATCTTGCTAGGTACTGCAGGAATTAGTGTATTTAGTATAAGCAAAGCAGCCATGAAAGCAACAATTAGGAGGGGAAAAAAGGGCCTTTACTTTTTATGGTGTACATAATTACGTTTTGTCAAGAATTTGTTATGTGTAAAACAACAATTACTATGTGGTAAGGTCATAATGTACAACTTGAATTTGTAGAACTTCGAAAGTAATGAGGCAACTAACATTCACTTCAACTGCTACGAGAACAAGTATTTGCTCCTGAACTTGACTCCTACTATCAATATATAAATAGAAAAGTGCATATGTTTTAGCTAGATACAGCAAACGCTAATAAAAAATAAGTCAACTGAACAAAAAACCTAGCTAGATTATGCAGGAATCGGTGTATTACAATATTTATATAAGTAAAGCAACCGTGAAATCAATAAGTAGCAGTTACTGTATCGTATGGTAACAATGTACAATTTCAAGTTCATTAAAATTCAAAGCAACTTCAAATGTAACAAGACAGGTAACATTTCACTTGAAATATTCAAGGAGGAAGTGTTTGCTCCAACTGCTTAACTTAAACTACTCATAAGAAAAGTGCCTGTATTGTAGCTAGATTCAAACATTGGTAAAAAATATATATATATAACTAAAATCAACAAAAAAACGTACCTAGATACTGCAGGAATCAGTGTGAACAATTACCAACAAAAATTCCCATTTTATTACCGTGCGTATATAATTATGTTTTGTCAAAGCATTTTGTGTGATTCAGAAACAACTAACACTATATGGTAAGTCATCAATGTACAAGTTCAAGCTCATCAAAAGAACATCAAATTCCAATCTGACCCGGAAATCCAACAAAAGTAGATCAAGTATTGGTGGTGGGCTTGAAGGTATAAGGCTGTGGAAGAACCAACGGACCTCTTCTTGTGTCTCTATCATCCAAAAGCCTCTGAACCGTTCTGTTCCTACAGTACTGTCTATCGAAATGGTGCACCTACCAATCAAAACCCAAAACAAAGAAGAACCCATTAACCCAAAACCACAAACATTTCAGACCAAAAGAATTGAATCCTAAATTATCAATTCTAGAATACCTAACAATCACATTATATATCTACATACATACCTATATATATATATATATATATATATCAAGATAAATCAACAAACCAAACCCATATACATTTCAGACCAAAAGAATTGAAACCCAAATTATCAATTCCAGAATACCTAACAATCACAATACATGTCTACACACACACACACACAGAGATATATCAATAAGCCAAAACCATATACATTTCAGACCAAAAGAATTGAAACCATTCTAGAATACCTAACAATCACAATACATGTCTCCATATATATAAAGAAGAATCTTCTAAAGAACTTAGGGCCTTCAAGCATCCGAAATACGCCGGGGTTGTAAATGACATAGCGTTCCTGATAGAAAATGACGACTCCTTCAGAAAAACGAAGTTATTCAAGTTCTTTTTGCCAAAGAAGTCCCGCTCCGACGGCCCGACGAGTCATCTACTTAAAAGGACCCTCCCTGCAGTGCGCCCCTCCTTGAATTATTTGGTCATGCAATACTTATTGAATACAAAGAACCAAATTAATTTCGACCTCATCGGAGTTCTCAATCATTTCGTGGCACCGGGCGTGGCTGAACCATCTACGATGGGGGGAGCGAATGCACAGGGAAGAAGCTTAGATAAGAGAATACGTTCTCGCATCGCTTTTTTTGTAGAAAGCTTGACCAGTGAGAAAAAGTGTTTGGCCGAAGCCAAAAAGAGGTTGACCAACTTCATTCGCTTGGCGAATGATAAGGGCGCTTGTGAGTAGTGGGGCTGTGTGACGAATACCCTACATTTGAAAAAAAAAAAAAACCTTGTGGGACCTAAAGAAAATCGCCGGCCTTCCTATTTATGGCCAAGTTTACGACGTTCTTTTTTCCTTGGAACGAAGAGTTGTACGGCTTCGACGAGATTTCGAAAGAGAAGTACCTTCGGAGTGTGCCCGGGAACTCTTCGCGAAGTACCAACGCTTGGTGCTTTGTAATCAATATACAAAAGTGGACCATCACGTATGGGTGAACCATTTCTTCAAGGGTGAAATTGAGAGACAGGCAGGCCCCACAGCCTAATAGAGCCAAGAAGAAAGGTATGTAAGAGACGGCCTACTTCCATTCTACCACAAGTCCAGCGGCATAATATGCTGGAGAAGAAGAAGTCTTTGCTGCTGGTTACCGAAGCCCGACTCCGGATGAGACGACTTAGCCTCATTCTTGGCTCTCTGGTTGAGCCGCTTTGTCCTTCCGAACAACCGCAGCAACGTCATTCGCCCGGAAACATTCGTCATGGCCGGGTTCTTGGTGCAGGGAAAGAGAGTAGCCATAGCTCCGGCCGTCCTTGCCAGCATTTATTACGGTTTGGGCGCTGTTGCCCAAGAGAAACTGGGTCCAGGCCAGTGCAATGCGGAATTCCCGGTCCACTACTTCTATGCATGGCTGGACCAGTATTTTCCTAAGCTGTATATGACATTGCCGCTATATAGACACACACACAGACAGATATATCAATAAGCCAAAACCATATACATTTCAGACCAAAAGAATTGACACCCAAATTGTCAATTTTAGAATACCTAACAATCACAATACATGTCTACATATATACACACACACATACACACACAGATATATCAATAAGCCAAAACCATATACACTTCAGACCAAAAGAATTGAAACCCAAATTATCAATTCTAGAATACCTAACGATCACACTGCATATATCAATAATACCTACCAATCACACTGTATATATAACCATAAACATTGCAGAGCCAAAGAATTGAAACCCAGATCATGAATTCAAGAATGGGATTTTATTTTGTATTACCCAAGAGGAACGGCACATTTTAAGATACTCAGCCCTGGAAGCCTTGCATTCCGGCGGGTATAAGAGCCCCACCGACGCAATTTCTGTGGGTTTCTTGTCAGATTCCTTCTCCAAACATGCGTAGAAAGCGTCTCGAGCCTTTGAGATTTAAAAAAAAAAAATCGAAAAATCGAATCGAAAATCCGTAAAAAGAAAAAAAACTTAATTCAACGAACAGAGAGGGAAAAGACCTTATGGCAAGCTCGTCTGGCTTCGGAGAGAACGTCGGTGTGGATCTCAGTGGGCTGTCGTGGGGCGTAAGTTTCCGCAGACATGGCTTTTTCTCAGCTGCCAAACAAAGAGAAGAAAATGGTAAGGGAAATTTACTGTGATTTTGGGTTTTGCCGCTTCTAGCTTGAAGAAGAAGTGGTTCTTTTTTAATTATTTATTTTTTACATATATTTTTTTTTATCTGAACACTCTGAACTTATAAATTTGTTACAATTTATATCTCATTCATTGATAATACTATTAATTATTTGAAAAAAATTAATATATGATACTTATAAATTTGTTACAATTTATATCTCATTCATTAATATATGATTTATACATATAAATCGTTAATTGATAATATGCATAATTATTTTTGTATATTTCAACACATTTATTTAGATTAAGACCTTATTTGAAACGACAAATAAAATATTATCTGGATTTTAAAATTTTAACTTTATATTATATTTTTTCGTTCTTACATTTTCAAAAAATTTAAATTTTAAAAATTCATAACTTTCTCATTTTAAATTGAAATAAAATGTTTTTTATGTTAAAATGCTCGTAACGACGAGATAAGTAAGATAAGATCCATTTTGTATTTTTTTTCGAACACATATCAATTTTTTTGCATTATTTTTTATATCACCAAACTTTTCAAAAAGTTTTTTTTTCCAAATACATATTTGCAACCTAATTTTCAAAATATCATCTTCAGATGTCCCCCAAAATAGGCCATAAGATTATGAGTCAAGTATTATCGAAATAAAAAACTTTCAATTAACTTTGTTTTTTCAATTAACTTTGTTTTAAGTATTAAATTAGGAGAAAACTTTCAATTAACTTTGTTTTAAGAATAAAGTTAGGCTAATATTGATTAATAATGAACTTTTATATTCTTAATTAATAACCTATATATAAGTTAAGTATCAATTTTCATTTAAAAAAATTAAAATAATCAACTTTGTAATCAATAAAGGTTAAATTGTTACAAATCTATAAAATGTAAATTACAATTGTGTTGTAAGTTTATGGTGTCCGATATGACAAAAAAAAAAAAAAAAAAAAAAAAAAAAAAAGGGTTAAATAAAATAAAGGTGGAAAGGAACAAGGCAAGGAATGGGGTTCTCTTCATATGAAGAAGCCCACTGGCCCAAGGAATAATGTGGCCCGGATCCTTTCTGATAGGAAAAGTAGAGAGAAGGAAATGACAGTTTAAAAAAAAAAATTACAATAAATAACAGAATTTTAAAATATTTTTAGTAAATAATAAATTTACAAAATAAATAAATAATTTATGTACTTTTGTAAATATGGTATTAACCTTAGTAAATTTTTTATTTACCTAAGAATTTTTTTAATTATTCTATAAATTTATTATTTAATTTTAAATATTTTAAAACTTTAATTAATTTCATAAAAATAATATATTACAATTTATAGTTTATTTACGTAAATATATTTATAATTTTTATTATTAAAAATTAATATTTAATTATTAGGTGGTTTTTTTTTTTTTTAAGTACGAAGAAAGTAAACATTGGGGACGAGTCATTCTTCTTAGGGGAGGTCTGTCTATTCTTCATATTTTTAAAAATGCTACTACTTATTTACCAATAATAAAATTACTTATAAGGACAAAAGTACTTTAAAAGATTCTTTACACACATCCTACCCTAATATTTAAATAATATATATATATATGACTTTTTAAAACAGTTTGCTTACATAAATAAACTTTTATCCTTTTGTTTTTTTTTTTTTTAAATACAAAGATATCTTACGCATGGTTGCAAATATCGATAATATTTTTGAAATTTTCAAACAAAATTTATGTGTTTGAGGGGTACCAAATATCTTTTAGGTGTAATATTTTTTCTGTCAAAATATTGATAAAATATTGATAAAACGTAGTGCAAATATTATAAAATATGGGGAAATATCAACGAAAAATCAAAAATTTAGGTGGAAATTCAGTTTGGAACTTTTTGAAAATTTGGATTTCTTATCTTTTTGAGCATGTTTAAATTTCATAGGACATTTTTTTTTTTTTTGAATTAAGACATATAAAAGGTAATATGTTTCTTGTATAAACTTGTGTCTTTATACATCACTTTAATGTTTGCGTCATAAAATGTTAGAAATATATTTTACACTTCCGTAAAATTTTTTATGATATTTTCACCGATATCGATAATACTTCGAAATTTTCATAAAATTAAATTACGAATATTTCCATCGATATCGATATTTTCATCATTAATCCTATGTTCTTTGTGGATAGAAAAAATTGGGCAAAATAATAAAAATAACCTTAAATAGTTTATAAATATTATTTGTTCATTTAAAAACAAGAAAATCCTAAAACATGTTAAACAAACAATTTTCAATAACAGATCTCGAATTTTATGTTTTGTTGAAAGTTTAATGTACTTTATTGAGTTTTTTCCTAATAAAAGATTTTCAAAAGTTATATTAGTCTAATTCAGGGTATGTTCCTTTTAGTCTAATTCAGGGTATGTTCTTTTTCCCTTATTTTTTGTCCACAAAGTGTGCAAGGGGTGAAACCCAAAATATATTTTTTTAATTAAAAGCATATCTTTGTAATTTCTAAAACATAGGAAATAAGTTAAGAAATAATTAAAATTAGGAGGCATAATTATGTAATTGATCCGAAGAAATATTCCAGATTTTAGTCCGAAGAAATATTGATGAATACACTAGAGAAAAATAAAAAATAAAATCCCTACCTTTGGATAATGTTCCAAATATTGGAGCTTCGAATTTCTTCCCTCGAAATAGAGAGGCAAAAGAGAAGAAGAAGAAAAGGAAAAAAAAAAAAAAAAAAAGGTTTAATTGAATTTGTCTCGACGATCAACAAGGTAATTTATCAATTCATCAATTATAATCTAACCATATATCGCTGAAACCAACAACTACTGGCAGCCAAAACTAACAAATTGTTGAGTATGTGTGAACACAAAGTCCCACATTTATTAGACATGGAATTGGTAATGGGCTTAAAAGGACTTGGACTACTCCTCCTAATAGGTTAACATTTAGTATGGAACCCTTAAGGATCCCAACAAGTGGTATCAGAGTCAAATTCCAGATGTAGCCATGTGTACACCGAAGATAAACTGTGACTCGTAGAGAGAGTGTGATGGCCAAAAAATTCGTGGTGTGAACTCACAAGATGAAAATTCCATGTAATGCGGGGCCCTGATGTGGTGTAGAGCTTGCGGGAGTTGAGATCTTCTTGGTTTGGGGAAAATGGATGGATGTATCATCGTTTGAGGGGGGGCTGGGTTGTGTTGATAATGAGTTTTTCATTCAGGGGGGGGGATTGTTGAGTATTTGCGAATAAAAAATCCTACATTTGCTAGACATGGGATTGGTAATGGGCTTAAAAAGACTTGGGCTACTCTTTCTAATAGGCTAACCTTTTAGGATAGAACACAATGACCCAACACTAATAGATTATCTTTAGAACTAGTTTTTGGTTGAATTATGAAGGTTGAATTCAAATGACTAATTTATACTAGAAACTCATAAACATTCACTTGCTAGAGATTGATTATTAAAAAATTTGTTAATAGTTGTAATTAATTATCATATTTATTTGATTCTGTTTTGTTTTATTTGACACTGAGGACATCATTAGTACGTTTAGTGGTGAGAATAAAGAGTATTATAATCGATAATAACAATATTATAACTGATAAAGAGCATTATTATATCATTTATTTTTTCTTTTTATCATTACTTTATAGAAGAATTATTGTATATCTCGTCTCGTACAAGATATTCACATTCCAGATTACCTCGGAATAAGATTGACCATATGATCTAATTAATATATATATTATAGCAAAATAAAGCTTTTGTAGTTGATCTCTATCAAAAATATTAAAATGTTTGAAGAATGACAAAATGATAATTTACAATAACACACCTTAATTATGTTAAATATTCTTTTAAAATTTTAATTTGTTATGGAATTTACTACAATAACTAATAATGATATCAATTAATCAAGATAGTTATTCTCAAAATCTCTCCATATGATCTTCAGTTGTAAGTGTATATATATATATATATATATATATATAACAATCCACTAAATCAAATTACATCAAACTTATGACATATATTTATATATTTGCTTCCTTCAAAAATTTCTCTTAAGTATGTTGTTAAAAGATCATGAAATTCTTAATTTTTAATGACATTAATGATATTTTGAGATTTCTCATATCGCTGCATGTACTTTAAGATCTTGTAAGTATAATTTATGTTAATAATCATTACTATATTATTCATTGCTATGATTTCATGTTGTCGTAAGAACATCACTGTCATTGTCACTACAATCATGTCATTGCAATTTCAGATATTATTACTTTTTGATAAATAATTACAGATATTATTTTTGTAGTTTAATTAACTTATTACCATTATTATATTTGATTAGAAACTCCAGACAGGCCTTCGGCAGATTATGTAAAATGATTCATTTTTGTAACCACCACGGCAATTGCACTAAAAAAGCTCTTCTTGTCATAAAAATTCTTTCCATAGTGAAAATATTTGATTAGCAGCTCCTTATAGGCCTCGAACAGAACATGCAAAATAACTCCTCCTCACAACCTTCATGGCAATTGCACTAAAATAGCTCGTATATTAATTACATTATATTATATTGACTTCATGTCATTGTTTTTTTTTTTTTTTTTTTTTTTTTTTAATATTATATTTATGTGTAGATAATAAACAATATTTTATAATACTTTTATTCTTATTTGAGATCATTATTATTGTGTTAATGTCATTTTTGTCATTTTTTCTTTAGGTGTAATCATCACAATCACATGTTGGGGTTGTACTATTTTAGTAATTAAAGGTCATTATACAAAGACAAAAAGAGTTATAAAAACGGAAGATTTTTAAAAATATCAATAAAAACAAACTAAATTCGTAAACTTAAACAAATAAAACATGAGAACTGTAATCTTCCAAAATTAAAGGGTAAAATTGACCCTATTTATAAAGAGAGCAGATTTTTAACAAATTTACTGCTTTTAATATATTTTAAATATTTTGTTACAATTCAACTCCACTCTAGCATACTTCCATTTTTCTAAAGAGAAAAATAAAAAGCCTTTGGATTTATCAATTAAAACTTTATATTTAGATAGTTTTGCTCATTTTACAGGTAATTCGTTACGAATGTATACAGGCAAAACCATGCTTGTTGTCTATTAATTAAAATGCTCGTGAACTTCCTTTCCAAGAAGGATTAACAAACATTGTTATTCTTATTCGAGACAGATATTATGATAAATAGGAAACCAAAACAATATTTTATTTTAATTAATCTTTGGTTGCAGTAAATTGTTTATACTATATGGTACATATAAGTAGATGCTAACCGTAAGAAAATATATTATTAAAACGTGATTTAGTATTCTATATTATCTATCTTATTTTATTGAACACAAATTTTTTGCCAAACATAATACTAAATTTATTTATTTATTTAGTTAATTCTAAGCTTTGAAACTTTTGTAAATAACTTTATATAATGAAGATTATAATAGGATATACATTAACCAACAGGATACGAATGTAAAATTTGATGTATGTTATGTTTGGTGTTAAATTTACCACAAATACGTAATGTGTATATTATATGTCAAATTTGAAGGTAACATATTATATACTAATACTAAAGGAAAGGGGTGTTTCCCTGTTCCTTCTACAGCGTTCTGACGGATTTACCCCTCTCTCTCTATTCTTTTTCTTCACGCTCTCTCTCTTCTTTTTCTCTCTCTCTGCAGCTCTCTCTCTCTCACTCTTCTTTTTCTTCACGCTCTCTCTCTTCTTTTTCTCTCTGTCTCTGCAGCTTTTCTTCACGATCTCTCTCTCTCTCACAAGCTCAAAAATTATGTTGTGTCTCTCTCTCTCTCTACCCTTTTCACTCTCTGTCTCTGCAGCTCTCTCTCTCTCTCTTCTTTTTCTTCACGCTCTCTCTCTCTCTCTCACAAGCTCAATAATTATGTTGTGCCTCTCTCTTTCTCTACCCTTTTCACTCTCTGTCTCTGCAGCTCTCTCTCTCTCTCTTCTTTTTCTTCACGCTCTCTCTCTCTCTCACAAGGTCAAAAATTATGTCTCTGCAGCTCTCTCTCTTTCTCTTCTTTTTCTTCAAGTTCTTGCCTTTTTCCCCTCAAATGCCGCTCCCTCTCTCTCTCCTTTTTCTTCAAGCTCAAAAATAATGTTGTGCCTCTCTCTCTCTCTCTACCCTTTTCACTCTCTGTCTCTGCCGCTCTCTCTCTCTCTTCTTTTTCTTCAAGTTCCTGCCTTTTTCCCCTCAAATGCCGCTCCCTCTCCTTCTCTGTTGCTACTGCCGCCCATTGTGTGGTGTTTGTTTCTCTCTCTATTATTGATGTTCTGGCTTTCTCTTTCTCTCTACCGTTCTCTCTCTCTCTTCTTATTCTTCAAATTTTTGGCTTTTAAACCCTAATTTTTTCTACTCCTTTTTGCTTCTGCCGCCTATATTTGTGCTCCATTGTGTATGTTTATTGTTGATGTTTTACCTGTTTCTCTCTTTGCCGGTTTTTCTCTCTTTCTTCATATGTTTCCGACTTTTGCTGTTCAATCTCTAGAAATTTTTTTCTTTTTTTGATATTGTTGGATTTTCGTGCTCAATGTTGTTTATTGTTGATTTTTTTTAACTCTCTCTCTCTCTCTCTTTATCGGTTTCTCTCTCTTTCTTCATATTTTTCCTGACTTTTGGTGTTCAACCTCTAGGAATTTTTTTCCCTTCATATTGTTGGATTTTTGTGTTTACTAAACCGGATTTTCATATTTTTCCTGACTTTTGGTGTTCAACCTCTAGGAATTTTTTTCCCTTCATATTGTTGGATTTTTGTGTTTACTGTCGGATTTTCAAATCCGGTTTAGTCTCAACTGTAATTTTTTTCCCCCGATCCAGTTTTTTGTTCTCATGTTGATCTCTATTGTTGATTAGTTGGCTTTTTCCTTCTGTTTTTGCCTGTTTGTTTTTCTCTCTCTCTTTCCTTAATTTTCGGTCTCTTGGTCTTCAAACCCTAGATTTTTCCCCCTTTTTTGATGTTGTTAGGTTTTTGTTTGTTGCTTCTGCCGCCCATTGTGTGGTTTTTTTTTCCCCCTCTCTCTCTCTACTATTGATGTTCTAACTCTTTCTCTCTCTCAACCGTTCTCTCTCTCTCTCTCTCTTCTTATTGTTTAAATTTTTTCCTTTCAAAACTTATTTTTCTCTGCTTCATTTTGCTTCTGGCGATCATATTTTCCTTCTATTGCGTATGTTTATTGTTGATGTTTTAACTCTCTCTCTCTGTTTGCCGGTTTCTCTCTCTTCTTCATATTTTTTCTTTTCAGTTTTCTCCGATCTTCTTTCTCCGAACTCCTCCCCCCCCCCCCCCCCCCCCCCAAATCAATTTTTGGCGCTTTTTTGAAAACAGTAGCAAACTTAAATTAAATAAAGGTATGTATTTTCTTTCCTCTAAGCTTTTTTTGGTCCTTTTTTTTTATTGCATTTGATTTCTATTCATTTATTTTTTCAGATTGTAGTAAGGATGGTGGCACAATGGATGAATGCACGTATTTAGTGGAGAATTAAGCCGTTTGGTTTTTTTATATTTCTTTATATCTTTGTAAGTTTCTTTTTTTTTTTCCTCCGGGTAATATATTACAGAAATTTATTTGATGGATTTCGTTTTTTTTCTTCTCTTTTTTTTTTTTTTTTTGTTTGTGGTTTGATTTTGTTATAAATAGGATTGTTTTTAATGGTTGATTTTAATTAGGTTAGTGTTTGTGTTGTTTTTAACTATCCGTTAGTGACATATATCTGTTTACTAACTGTATTATATCATTTAGTTGAGTTTGGATGGATTGTTAGACTTTTTTACTATTTAGTTTTGTTGTCGTAACATATTAGGTGATTTGACCTTTACATTTAATGTTTCTGAATTTTTCTTCTCTGTGTTGTAATTGTATTAGTTGGTATAAAAACGTGGTTTAGTCTCTCATGATTGTTTTGATTCAGATTTTTTTTAAATGCAGCTTTATCATTAATAAATCTGATTTTTTAAAAGTTTCTTATCTATTATGTGTTGTGTCTGTAAAAAAATTTATTACTTCTTATTGCACCGATTTTTTTTTTTTTTTTTTTTTTTTTTTTTTTGGCTTCGGCTGTTTGCCGACTTTCTTTTATACATAAACTCCCTTCATTTATTGCTTTATCACCACCCTTTACCATTAATGCTTCTGTAATATTCTCTTACCTCTCCTGGTTTAAACCTTCATTCATTTCTCTTGAAACCTCTTCAGCCGTGCTTTTTTTCCCAGGTACTATTGTTATTTAAAGCTGTTAATTAATATTGATTGTTGTTTTTATTTTGTTCTATCTTAATGGTATTTGGTATGCTTTTATACTATTTGAACATGTTTATTATTATGACAATACTATTGTAAACAGATTCAAAAGTGTTTTATTATTTTTCTCTCCATTTTTCTGTCTCTTTTTTCCCCCATCTCTCTGTGCTGTCGTAGATGATTTTGAGAAAAATTCCTGCCTTTGAACTTTCCCATGCTATGATGATCTCTATTCAAATATGTAATAATACATATACCAGATTTTTTGTTTAATTTGGTGTATGTTGCTGACTATCATATTATCGGTGGTATCTGTTAAATAGCTGTTATATACTATTTGACCATCTTAGATGTTGCCGTTGATGTTTGGAATGTGTTTGTTTTTTTTTTTTCTCCACAACATATTTATAGTGATTATGTTATTATTTTTATATTGGTGTAATATTTCTTACCCTGCCCCCTTCCACCGTCCCCCCCCCCCCCCTCCCTCTTTTTGTTTTTTTATAACCCTTTTTTTCGTTTTTCACTGCTGATCTTCCCTCTCTGTTTTGCTTAAAATACTTATATCTTTTTTTCAACATATTCATGGTAATTATGTTATTGTTTTTTTATTAATATAATTTTTCTTCTCCTGCCCCCTTCCACCGTCCGCCCCCTCCCCCTTTCCCCCTCCCTCCTTTTTTTTTTTTTTTGTTACCCTTTTTTTCCCTCTTATTTTCTGTTGTTTTTCCCTCTCTGTTTTGCTTAAAAATATTTATAACGTTTTTTTCTCTTCCCTTTTTGCGGAAACACATTCCAGACATTACACTTGGTAGCTGTAAGAGATGATGTTGAATTGTATTTTACTTATTGTTTAACAGATATTCTTAGGTATATAAGAGATCTGAGCACAAAATATTTAATAAAAATTTATGTAATATTTTTTATAGTATATATGTATATATTTTGTTATTTATCTAGATTAGTGTATATGGTTAAAGATTGAAGGTTCTGATTTGTATATATTGTGTTATTGTTATATTTTTTTTTTGTTTTTGTCTATAAGTTTTTTCTCTTTTTTAGTTGTATATTACCCGGGGGAAATTTTGTTTTTTTTTTTGTTGTTCATTACATTGTTGTAATATTTAAGTAGTTTATTGAAATAATTATTGTATTTAAATGTTTTTATAAGTGTAAATGATTGTAATCATATATGTATAATTTAAATTCTTTTTATCATGTAATTCTGCAGTTATAATAACAGATTTATATGTTTTTATAAATTTTTATTTTGTTTGGATCTAAATTGAAAAAATTTATTGCTAATGATAAATAAAGATAATTTATGTATTTATTATTTTATTGGATATAATTCAACGTTTTTTTTTAGGCAACAAAACTTAATGTAAGAGAATAAAGATGGTAAATACATGTTCATAAATTAGATATGTTTATTCTTGTATCTGAAATTTATTATATGGATGATAGATATTTATGTTGTAAAATCTCATAACTGAGCATACTGAATACGAATAATTTATTTCTAATTTTATTTTACAAAATGTAAATCGTTATAAAAAATATATATATTGCTATATAATATTTTAATCAATTATGTAGTAAAAATACATAAAATTCCAAATGGTAAATAACATGTTCATAAATTAGATATGTTTATTATTGTATCTAAAATTTATTATATGGTATAGATTTTTATTTTGTTAAAAATGCATAACTGAGCATAATGAATACGAATAATTTATATATTATTTATTTTACAAAATGTAAATCGTCATAAAAAAATATATATTGCTATATAACATTTTAATCAATTATGTAGTAAAAATACATAAAATTTAGGTACTAACAATTGAATTTGGCACTGTCCGTACGGACAGTGCTGAAAGAGTGAGGAATACAGTGAGAAAAAAAAATTTGGGTTATAATTATTAACAAAGTCAAATATTGTTAATTAACTTAATAAATATAATTTTTTTTAAAAAAAATACTAGAACATAAATCTTTAAATATTTCGTTTAAATAAATTTAATTATAAAATGAAAAGTAAGTATTTGTTGATTTATTTGAAATATGTAAAATAAAACAACATAAATAATAAAATATACAAAATTGACAAAATGTTGAAATAAATAAAATTTTAAAAATTTGGCACTGTCCGTACGGACAGTGCTCAAAGAATAATGCACACATTGAAAAAAAAATTTAATGGTTACAATTATTAACAATGTCAAATATTGTTAATTAAATTGATAAACATAATTTAAAAAAAAATAATACAACATAAGCTTTTAAAAATAACACTTAAATAACTTTAATTATAAAAGGAAAGGTAATAATTTGTTCATTTATTTTGAAATATGTAAAATAAAACAATATAAATAATAAAACATACAAGACTGAGAAAATGTTGAATTAAATAAATTTCGAAGTGAGAAAAATTAAACAGATTAACATATTTAAAAATATTGTTTAATTGATAAATATAATTTTTACTAAAATGATATAACATATATTTAAATAAAATTTAAACAAACTCAATCATAAAAGTAATACCAATATTTTTTTCAGTTAGTTTTAATTATGATTAGATCATTTTATAGTTTAGAGTAATATTCAATATTATCTGATTATTACTATTTTAGTTGCATTTTTTTTAATACAAAAATCATGATCTTTTTTTTACTCTTTTTTTTTCCTCTGTCATTTTCTTTATCTATGATATTTACCTTTTAACAATATTTTATATTGTTGCTTTTATATATTATATTAAAAATACAAAATTAAAAAGTATGAAGAGAAAAATCTATAAAGATCCCAATAATTCAAAATATTCAAAACTTAAAAAAAAACGAAATTACACAAATCATAATGAAGCATCTACATCAACAAATGTAAATTTTCAAAACAATCAGTTTAACAAATCAAATACAGAAATTATTACTGGTCTTCGAGCTAGATCTATTCAATTATTTTCAAGTTACAACACTGGCAAAGAAACATCGAATTCATTTTCAGACAATTATAGTTTACCGTCAATTCAAGAAAGTAATTTCTTCATCCTTTTTTTTTTTTTTACGATTATAAATTTGAAGAAAACATCTTACTGACTTTTTTTTTTTTTTTACTCAGATTTAAATAATGAATATATTGATATTGGAGATTGTAATTGTGTATGTCAATATTGTGGAGCATTATTTTGGAAAATATGAGTAGCGGTACTCAATTATAGTAGAAAAAACTATATGTTTGAGAACTTTATGTATATATAAATATAAATATAAATCCATACTAATATATATAGACTTTTGATATTGTAATATATATTTGCATGTATTAAAAAACAAACTAAATCCTTAAACTTATTGTAATTATATTATATTTCCTAATTATTTACTCTTAATGTAAATTATTTATTTTTATAGTTTATTTTTTAACTTTTTTCCCCACACCGTGCAACGCACGGGTATTAGACTCGTAAAAATACTAAAAAGAAAGAACTTGTTACTAGATGCATGTGAATTTAAAAGTGATTAGATAGAATATGTAAACTAGATAATTAGTAAAAACAAATAGTCAATTAGCATCAAATTAGTCGATTTTTGGGCATCTCATTAGGTATTTTTCATATAATTAGATAATTAGTAAAAACGATTAGTCAATGATCAAACCAGTGAAATGATTGACTTTGACAATGAATAAAAATCCGGACAGATGGGGCAACAGGCAATAATTTCTGCTGATGATCATTGGTAGATTTAGGGTTCTCAACCATTGGATGTTGAAGGTACGGAAGCAGACGGAAGAAAGTCAAATCTTTTAGGGCTTGTTTCGTAATAAGTCCATTTAAAATTAAAATGTATTTTTTTATCTCAATTTTTATCTTTTTCTGAAAATATTTTTGTCTTTTCTTAAAATTCAATAAAAATTTTCAACTCAAACTTAAAATTTTCAAACCTAACTCATTCACCAAACGAACCCTTAAATTGTTTTTTAGATTTAAAACGGTCTATTAATTTTGATCTTTCTATTTCGCTTAGGTATTTTTTCCTTAAAACTAGTGTATTGACTTGATTTACAACTTGAAATACAATCCTTTTATATGTTTCATTATTAATCTCAGTCATTATCTTTTTTTTTTTTTTTTTAATGCTTTCTAATGATGAAATCTGTCGGATCTTGTAAAAATAATTTGAATTGCCATATTTAGATTTGCTGACTGAGAGGTTGTCTAAGTTTGACCTAAAAATTGTTTGTTGTAAAGACTTTGTGATAGGTAAATTAAAATCTTGTTTTAACTAATCAAATTAAAACCTTCATTTAATTATGTCGATATTGAATATAGAAGTGAGCAAGGATTGTTCCCGCAAAGGATTGGGTCTAATTATTTTATTATTGACTCTAAACCTAAAGGACTCTAATTAAAACTCTAAACAAACTAATTAACAATAATGAAAAGGGAATTTGATTGATTAAGGTAAATAATTTTTTTTAAAGGAAATTAAAATATCGCAAAACACAATTTAAATGCTGTAGAAAACAATGATAAAAAAGGGATCATTCTCCACCACTAGATAATGATTTATCATTAATATTGATATTATTCCCAATTTTCTATTGAAACTATCAACCATAGATAACAATAAGCTCTACTACTCTAATATTTTCTTAGTTTGTCGTTAAATAAAAAAAAAAAACACATAATTTAATCCTATCCAACAAACAACCTAGAGTAAGCTATCTAGATTAAATCTAACGGAAACATTAAGATGAAAAAGATATATAGGTTGATCTAAAAAATAAATATACAAAGCTCGGTTCATTTATCCTATGTTATATTTCACATGCAATTAATTGAAAAATTGACCATAATCAATTACCACAATTCGCTACTAATGCTAAGGAAATCAAGACAATTATAGATCAAGACTCCTACTCTAGCGATAGAAAATCCCCAAGTCCTATTTAGTTGTGCATGTAACTAAAAAAAAAAATAATCACAAACAATAATTATGGAAGAACATTAACAATTTCAATTGAAAAATTGGAGAATAATATCTAATAATCAATTACACAATCATATGTTTAGGGCCTTGAAATCCCCTTCAACCAAAAGAAAATCTAGCTTAACTTAATTGAAAATAACAAATAAACAAAAATTGACGACATTAGGAGTTCAAGAGAAAAAAAAGAGAAGAAGAATTGGAATGGTCTTCAAGAATCTATATGCAGATGATCCTCTCCAAAGCCACACTTGAATCTCTATCTCTTTCTAATCTTTTAGCTCTCCTAAAACTGATAAAAAGATCTCCAATTCAGCCCTAAAATGACCTCTTTATAGGCAATCAAGATTTGGATCAAAAGGAAAGTTTGCAGTCCAAATTTAAGATTGCGTTTGATTTATCGGTTGGAAATGAAATTTTTAAGTTGGAGTTTGTTGACTTTTCAAAATTAGTTATAAATTTTGTTGATTTTTTTAGAAAAAGACAAAAACTAAGATGAAATATTATAGTTTAGTTGAAATTAAACTTAAATGCCAAACGAAATATAAATTATATATTTCATTTCTTCTCTCTCTCTTTTGCTTATGTCCCTTTGTGATTGTCCACCTATAGAGAACAGAGAGAGAGTAAAAAGATATATACATATATATATATGTGTGTGTGTGTGTGTGTGTGTGTGTGTGTGTGTGTGTATTTATATTGGTAATATAAACCGACACACAGAGAAAGAGAAGAGAGGAAAATGTTAATCGGTGAGATTCGAGAAGGCTAAAGCTATTTTCTTGTCTCAATTAAATATATATATATATATATATATATAATCTATCTATATGCCGGCACGTCGGATCACATCCTAATCCAATCAACCTTCCTCAAGTTTTTATTTATATTTTTAGTTATTTTACGGTCCTCTTAACTACTATATAATTTTTTTTCCTCATAATACTTCATAATTAATTTTTTACCTAATAAAACTTTTTCAAATGTATCCTACCCAATTCTATTTTTTTGGTGGCTCTCTCAATTATATATTTTTTTAATACTGTATCCAATTTTAGTTTATTTTTATTTTTATGTTTAATTTGTCATGTTCTTTTATCAAATACGTGACTACTAAATATTTAACAAACTGGATATGTACATATAAGGTATGTGTTTTCAACTAGTATATATATAAAAGTAAGACTCCCCAAAAACCTAATATACAATATCTATCACATATTGTGATTGCAGACATTGCTTAATGATAATACCACATTTGACTCCATCTAAAGGTGCAGATTTCAAATCCCCCTATACCAAATCCCCAAAAAAAAAAAAAAAAAAACCAAGATTCTATCACAAACTATAAACTATCTGTTAATCTACAAACCCTGAATATGTATCATGCATGTATGGCTAGATGTTAATTAACTATTGCATCTTAAATGGAATATATATCTCGTTGATGTGTATATAAGAATGTAGTGTAGAAAAATGAATTCATGTGATATGAAAAGAATTTGTAACATGCATAATCTGCAAAAACACAGAGACTGCGACAAAATATATGGGAAAAATTCTGTTTAAACTTTTGGTGTAATCCTAATATATCTTAGATGATAAGAAAGGTACAAGACAAAATGCATACAAACACAACAAAACCTCTTCAATCCCAAATATAAGAAAGTATAATATTACATCAAGACATTGAACAATTTTATTCTCATTTCTTGTCAGATATATAAGAAGACTAGTTATCGATTAATAATGAAAAGAACTAATGTGAAAAAAAAAAAAAAAAATCCCTGACGAGATAAATGAACCTATTGATGTGGATATGGATTCTTATCAAATAATTGTGCGAGTCCGCCAAGAAATCTGTATCGTGGTCTGTGGACAAATAGATAAACATGACACATATATATGTCATGTTTATTGTATTTTTCAATGGTTATTGTATTTTTATAACCATAGATGATTATAAGATAAAATTATAAAAAGTAGAGCATACATTAATTACATTTGATGATACAATATTTATAGCAAGTTAAACAATCAACTTAAGGTATTTAAAGATAATTATTATTGGAGTTGGATAAATAAAAATTTGGAATCCAAAATCCGGAAATGAAATATAATTTGTTTTCTTTTTTAATTTTAATTTCCTTTTTTATTTTGTTATAACTTTTTTAAATAAATTTCTTTCAAAATTTTTATATGGCCACTGCATATATGTTTGATTGACGCATACGCTGGAAGTTCATTTAATTTTTTATACAATACATATCTTATTATGGAAGAAAAAGAAAAGAAAAAAAAAAAGCTTAGGAGCCTTTTTTTTTTTTTTTAAATTACACAAAGATCAATATAACGCTTTTTTTTTTTTTTTTTTTTTTTGTTGCTAAGTTTTTTTTTTTTTTTTCCCCCAGAAACTATATCTAACATGGTCGTTGTAGTATCTAATATATTTCTCCATAATTCAGTTCATACACCGAATTTTTTTTTAAACAATTGTGGAATATAAAGCAACAAAAGAAGTAGTAGATTGAAAAAGAAAAAAAAAAGAAAAATTTGAAATGGAAACAAACTACCATGATTCAATAATTAAGGAATAAATCTATAATTTAGATTCTATTTAATTAAAAGAATTAAGGAATAAATCTATAATTTAGATTCTATTTAATTAAAAGAATCTAAAAAATCCATATTAACAAGTTAAGAACAAGTTGTCTATCCAAACTTATATTTAATGATCTTTATAAGTTCGATACTCATTAATTGTCGTAAATTTTTTTGACCAATTATCCAATTCATTACAACCGTCGGATTTATATCCAAGGACTAAAATAATGATAACTACCAATGGGAAAATGTTAGAGTAACCATTGAAATCACACCCCCATACACTCACACAAACACACACACACACACACACACACACACACACACACACACACATATATATATATACGAGTGTGATTTCAATGATTACTCTAATATTTACTCATCAATAGATATCGTTTTTTAACCGTGTGATATGTATCAAACGGATCTAACAAATTGCTTAGTTGGCAATAAAATTAATGACAATTAATGAATATTGAACTTAGAGATATCATTAAATCATTTTTGGATAGACAATTTGTTCTTAACCTGCTGACTTGGATTTTATAATTTTTTTTATAAATTTAAATAGAATCTAAACTAAAATTCAATTCCTTATTCATATATATATATATATATATTGTAATTATAATTCAACGATTTTTTTTTTTTTTTTTTTCTGTTTTCTGAAGATTTGTTTGATTTCCTAATTTCATGATAATTAACTGATAAGATAATTAGTCAATCATTTGGGCTTTAATTTTGGAGGCTTTTTTGGTCCTTACAAAGAATCATAATTAGATTACCGACCTCTAAATATTTATATTTCTTTTTCTCATAAAATGATATAATAAACGTAGCCTACTTTCTATTTTATCATATAAGGGAGAGAGACATGACAAAGTAAATAGAAGTGATATAAATATGCAATTTGCAGTAGTGGCCAGTGATTTGACCTGAGAACTTAAATCTTATTCCATGTTTGTTAGAAGAGGGATGAAAAAAAAGGGAGAATTAAAATATTAAGATAAAGAAAATAAATGAAAGGGATTTTCTCCTTCATATTTTTTTATTAAAGAGAAAGAAAAATGACAAGAAAAATGTGTTTAATAACTTATATATAAATAAGAAGATGTGCGATTAAGTTTAAATTAAATATTTTGATTTACTTTTGTTTTTCAAAGTTTTCCTAATCTTTTTTTTTTCTTTCAAAGTTGGAAGGATTAAAAAATGGGTGTTACTTTCCCAATTTCCTCAATTTTCTATCCACCCAAACAACCTAGGATTCCCTTTTCTCTATGAATACCTTCTCTAACTTCCCAGCTTCCTTTCCTTTTTCACTCTACCAAACTTATTATCCACATTTTAAGGGTCCCAACAACTAATAACTTGTTTGTCACTATGTTTTAGTTATTTGTCACTATGTTTGGAGACTGTTTTTTAGTATTATTTAAAAGTTCTCTATAATATTTTATCTCACAAAAATTTGAATTTAATTTTCAAACCTATTATCCAAACGCAAGCCAAGACTTTTATGGTAAGTTGGAGAAGGGAAAATAAAAAACCTATTGATAGAGTTCTGAGTTATCAGATGAGACCAAAGTCATCCGAAACAAAGAAAAATATGACAAAATTATAATCGAGCTTGATAAAGGTTTGATGATACCGAATTGTGTGCTATTGATGCATTATTATTTTTTGAACAATAATATTAAAAGATATTAGTAAAAAATGAGTCTTATAATATAAGATCTACATATAAAATCCGCTCTTTATTAATCATAATATTAACACTAATGATGCAAAAAAAACATTTTCGATTTTCATTCTCCCTCTCTTTAGTACTCTATCATAGATTCTTCCTCCATAATATGGCCTATTTGAGCTGGTCTAACTTTCCATCACTAGACTTCTCTAACTATGATATTGTCTCACAATTTCCTTGCTCCATTGCAACTTGTTCATGAATGCTCACAAGAACACACAACACACTAGCTACGGCGGTAGGACCTATGCTATAAATCCAAGAAACAAAAGGTGCAATGGAGTGCCAAAAAATTCACTCCCCAAAAAAAAAATTTTTGATGGAGTACCAAAAAGTTTGAAGACAGTCATATTTCACTAGATTTTATTTTGAATATGATTAAAATGTCAAATATGTATATATATAAAACCCATCAAATCTAACAGCGGATTATCTGACAGTTAGAATTTTTATTTATAATCATATAGATGATTTATTGTTGAAAAATATTACATTTGAATTAATTGGTTGTTACATTTTTATTTATAAAAAATTTATAAATGCTGTTTTTTAAAAGTGTCGTATATATTCAAAATATGTATATATATAAGATAACTCTCTTGTCCAGTGACCGTTCGTGTCCTACAAGAGAGAGAGATGGCATAATCTGAAATGTTCTATCTCTATATATATTTTCTCTCATCATCACTGTTTATTTTGCATCCAATCGTCCCTAGCATCCAGCTGTATATGTCCGGTAAAAAGGGGTTGCCTTACATGAGAGTTTTTGTTTTTTGAATTAATACTGGATATCTGAGCCGGACACGAGAGCTGACGTGTATATATATATATATATATATTATTTATTTTGAGTTTGATATTTAGAAATGTTCAATGGATTCGCAAGCAAGAATTCTCAAAATTTTGTCGCGTTTCTAAGGATCTTTTTTAACTGGAGACAGTCCAAGTACTTTCCATTATTGGAGGGGGCTACTCGTACTAAATTTACTGGACTTGTTGTCCTATTGGTCCTAATCAATTACCCTTTTCTTATACTGGACTTGTTGTCCTATTGGTCCTAATCAATTACCCTTTTCTTCTTCGTTCAGAACTGTTCACAGAAAACACATCTTTTATGTCATGACAACCTATTCTATACAATTACTTATAATTGGGTTTGGTGGTGGCTGTTTTTTTTTTTTTTTAAATAACTAAAATAAACAAATTAATCCTATCCTTTTCACCGCTTAGTTATTGGTCTCTCCAAAAGTTGGGTAAAGGCCACCTAGATTGTTTTTTGAAATAAGAAAAATGTTATTAAAAACAAAATAATAATAAAAGATCTTACAATTTTTTTTTTAAAATCTATTAAACTAAGCTACAAAAAGAAAAAAAAAATCAAGTAAAACAAGAAAAAGTACTAATTCAAGAGAAATCTTTAATTTTTTTTTTAATTTTTTTAAAAACTCATCTCCTTATGAATCATAAACTCCTTATGAATCATAAACTTAAAAGAGATGATTTTCTTTCCAAACTCCTTGTTCATTTTCTTTCTCCAAGTATCCATTTCTGATATTTCTTTTAAAACTTAAAATGACAATTTCCATCTCTTTCTAAACACTCGTACGCTCATTGAGTTTAATGTCTCCTTCAACACTTCGGTCGGTTTCAGGCCACCGGAATTTGAGTACGTATTATGTGCCAACTTTCTTGGTAACTAGTTAATGGATAAGAACATTACTACACCATTTTCTTTTTCTTTTTCTTTTTCTTTTTTTAATGTAATATATTAGTAAGAAAATAATGATAATCAAATATAAAATTATTGTTGAATATGCATATATATATACACACACATATAAAGAATGCTATTTTTTAATGTTATCAATACAAATATATCAAAATTTAACATTTAATTTCCCTTAAAAAGAATTTTGACATGTAAATAAAAAAGAATAATTTTCCAATATAATGACACTATTCTAGTATCATGTTTTGTTCTAATTGTAACATATATCATATTTGGATATTTTTTCAAAGGGTATTTGTATTTTAAATAACACTAATATTACTGACTTAAATGACCTCATAACACAAGTAAACTTCACCCTAATAACTAATCCATTCCATCAGTAAATTCAAATAAAACATAAACATGCGTCGGATTCTAACAACGAGAAATCAAATAGGCACACTAATTATTTAGCACATATATGACTCTTTTAGAAACATCATAACAATCGATGAAAACTCCGACTAAGTGAGACGAAGAGACCTATAATAAAAAGATCACAATCCAATACTACATATATAGAAATAACTCTAGCAGAATTAATATACTAACAATACGAAAGCATGGGGAGACCACCTCCGCTATTACAAAATAGAAATAAACATATCACAATAACAAGCAATGCTTACATGATGGAAATAACATCATCTTTATTTTAGACAAACAACTATCCAAAACAAGAGAAAATATCTTGACTACATGGATAATACTTTCACTGATAAGCCAACTAACCCGAACTAAATAGGTTTAAATGTGTCCCCTTTGATCACGAAGTTTTTTTCACCACTAAAGCCATTACTGTGCAATCCAAAGCATTTTCTCTAGAATCAGGAGCCTGGTGATAACCAAGAGAGGCTATGTCGAACTCTTACCCCAAAGAAGAAATGCCGACGGTGCAAACCTAGCAAGAGAGAGGGAGAGGGAGAGAAAGAAGGTATGTGACCTAAAGCCTGGCATATAAATTTTTTTTTTTTTTTGATACCTTGAATATTTTTGGGTATGTGACCGGTAGCCTGGCATTTAAAAAAATTGATACCTTGAATATTTATCAGTTAATTTCTTGACTTTTATTGCTTACTAATAATATAAAGATAAAATTTTAATTTAAAAAAAGACTACAAACTTGTCTCCATAAATTCTAAAGCTATAAATTTATGAAATAATAAATATAATACTTAAATTTCGTTGCAAATTAGAGAACTATATAAAAAGTATGAAATACGCTACTTATATACATTTATAGTCTCAAACGTAGTTATATTTATATAATTTGCCATGGATAATCTTCTACTACTCCTAGCGTGGAGATTTGAGAAGTAAGTTTGGAGGTAGAGTTTAAATATTACACAAGTTTAATTAATAAATTAACCTAAAATATACTAATGGAAAACACATAGCGAAGCCAAAAAAAAAAAAAAAAAGAACAGGTGCCTTTTTCTGACTAAGGTGGAAAAGAAATGTATGTGATACATTATCATAGTCCCCAAGTGGGGGAAAGAATTATAAGGAAAAAAGAAGGTCGGGGAGAGAAAAATAATGAGAATTTCAAATATCCGGTTAATTGCATATATGATGTTTCTAGATATTGGACCATCATCCTGCTTCTCAAAGAAAAGAGAGAACCCTTTTTTTTTTTTTTTTCTTATATGCCATATAATATATATACATATAATATTAAAAGACATAAGACTAATTAGAATGTGCTAGTTTCTCTTTTAGTTAGTTAAGCCGATCCATTAAAAAAAAAAAAAAAGGAAAAAGACATAAGACTAAATTACTGAAGATATCATATGATATTTGTCAATTATCGGGAAAAAAAAGGTACAAATTATCAAGAAAAGATATTGGCACATGAATACAGAACTAAAAAAAAAGGCACATATAAAAACATATTATAGTAGAGCTTAAAAGATTTATGTTCTAGTATCGAAAGTCTTTAACTAGAGATATACCAATTAAAATCAGTTAATGGAACAACTATGGAGTTTAGTTTACCGTTGAAATATTATCAATAACATTTCTAAGCTACTTCAAGTTTTTACACCAAAAAAAAAAAAAAAAAAAGGAAGTAGTTTTTAGCCTTTATGATGAGCTTATCAAGTTGCCCTGCCTTGCCCTTGTCTTTTGTTTTGTTTGCTTGCTCTTTTTCCTTTTTCTTCATTAATATATAGTCTGTTTGTCTCTTTCCGCAGGTGTAGTAGTCTTTCTTTCTTAAACATCCTGATCTATAGCAGATCCCGAACCCTTTAAACAAACAAACAAACAAACAACTATCACAATTCACAAACAAGAAATAAAAACTGATTACATAGATAATATCATTGATGACAAGCCAATTAACTCGATTAAAAAGGTCAAAACGTGCTCCCTCTGATCGTGAAACCATCATTGCTATCAAAGTCATTACTGTACAGCCCAAAGTATTTTCTCTAAAACTGGGAGTTCGGTGCCCAAAAGGAGAAATGCAAATATCACAAACCCTATAGAGAATAAAAAATATTGATAAGTTATGATGTGGATTCTATCTATATCTATATAAATATGGATATAGAAAGGAAAGGATAGAAGTATAAAGAAAGAATAAACAAAATCTGGTAATTAAAGAGCACAAAAAAAAAAAAAAAAAAAGATTAAAAAAAAAAGTTGATTAACAAAAAAAAAAAAAAAAGGAGATTAAACTCTAGTTCTTTCGGAAATGGAAAAATCTTTGGCGCAAGAAAAAAGAGTTGATCCATATCATCTTGACTTGAATTTGATTTCTCTATTTTTTTTTTTAAGAATACCAAGTCAATGGCCAGGACAAAGAGTTCTAGTGGGCTCGTAAAACTCACTCAGATATACAATATAATTCAACCAGACAAAACAACAAGCAATAAACCCAAAAGCGGATTAAAGCCTTCCTGCAACTTTGGCGGAATTGCCACAAATAAATTGAACTACAGCTCTAGATATTCAAAGAGATGAAGTCTCATAAACATATTATGCATATTATGGATGATATCCTGGCATACACAAGAAAAAATTGATATCTTGGTTAGGTAATGTCTTGTCTTTTATGTTTATTATATGATTATTTTTTTTTCTAAAAAAAATTAACAAATTTGCATCTTAAAAAGAAAAATCTGAAGATATAAATTTATGAAATAAATAAATATAGTACTCAAAATTTCAATGCAAATTAGAGCACAATGTAATACGTGTGAAATTCGCTACTTAATATAGATATACTGTCTCAAATGTAGTTAAATTTACATTAATTGACATGGATAATCTTCTATTACTCCCAGCGTGGAGATTTGAGCAGTAAGTTTGGGGGTAGCAAATCGATTTAGATATGAAACTATTTTAATTAATAAATTAACCTTAATATTAAATAATAAAAGTGGAAAACACATAGAGAAGTCAAAGAAAAAAAAAATAGGCGCTTTTTTTTTTTTTGGATTAAGATGAAAAAATGGTATGTGATACATTATCATTCGTCTCCAAGAAGGGGAGAAAAAAAAAATAAATTTTTTTTTTATAAAATTTTTATGTTAAAAAAACACAAGACGAAGAATGGACTAAGGCTCTCTTTATGCTAGTTAATCTTCCATTATTTATGTACAGAAAAACAAAACAAATAAAAAGGCACAAAAAAAAAAAACAAAAAAAAAAAAAAAAAAGAAGAAGAAGAAGAAGAAGAAAATAAAAGAAAAGAAAAGAGAGTGAGAGAGACGAAAAAAAGTGTTCTCAACCGGAGGTTCAGCGCATATCTAGGCCTCTAACCATCAAATTTTATCTACAAATCTGTCATTATATACTAAGATTAATAGTAGAGTTCGTGCCATTTGTGGAGGGAGCGGAATGGAGTTGAGTTTTTGTTGAGACGTGACGTTTTCTAACACGTTGGTTATATTGTCTTAGCCTGTCATTTGGAGGTCTTAGAATACGAGTGTAACAACCCATGCCTCTCTTTAGTATGATATTCTTCACTTTGAACCTCGTGTCCGTACGGTTTTACTATTATGCTCACCCCAAAAGGCCGTATACCAATAAAATGTGATCTCTTTATTTATGAATGATCACATATATTCATCTCCAAGCGATATGAGACTATACACCTTATCAATTCCTTATATGGACTGATGACTATCACAATCACCCCTCTTTTTAGGGGTCCAATGTTCTTGTTAGCCACACTTCCGGTTGGGTATGGACTCTGATACCATTTGTAATGACTCATGCCTCCCTTTAGTATGATATTGTCTGCTTTAAGTCACGTGCCTGCACGGTTTTACTCTTGGACTCACCCCAAAAAACCTCATACCAATAAGAAGTGATCTCTTTACTTATGAACCATCACATATATCCTTCTCCATGCGATGTGAGACTGTACAGCTTATATTTTCTTTGTAGGGACTGATGACTATTACAGCGAATCAATGCAAGTCATATAGTGATGCATGTATTGATCTTTGTCACCGTTGGATATGTGGGTTTGCTAATTGCTTGCCTTTTCTACTATTTTCTTCCATTGATGTTAAGGGATCTCGTTCTCTTTGATGTTTTAATGCTCTGACTTGTGGTTTTCATTTTCGTTTTTTTTTTTCCGTTTATAATAACAGTGGTTCTTAACTCAATTATTTTAGGTATTAATCTTGTATTTTTAGAATTTGATTTTGTTTTTTGTTCGCCGGATCCATTACTTTGTGAATGTTTGTGTAACCTCTGTTCTATAGATTTCTTGTCACTGATTTCTTGTCACTGATTGATCGGTTATTTCCATCAACTGTAAATAATTTGTTAAAGAGTCATATATATACTCGATATTTATGTACCTTTTTGAATATATTTTATTTATAGATTGATACACATTTTCCTTGTGCGCTATTTGAATATATTCATGGTACCGACTGTCTATTCACATTGAATTATTTGTTATAGAATTTATTCATGAACCGATTGTCTATTCGCGTTAAATTATCTGGTGTAGTCGGCTTTATGTGTGAAATGTATTGGTTTTTTTTTTTATATTTATAATAAAATTTCTTGTTAAAAATAAGACACAACTAAATTACTCAAAATAGCATATAATATTTGTCAATTATCAGGGAAAAAAAGAAGAAGATAAAACTATTAAGAAAAGATATTAGCACATGATGAATGCAGGATTAAAAGATTTAGGTGCCAGTATTGAAAGTCTTCAACTAGTGATATATCAGTTAAAATCAGTTAATGAAGCACCTATGGAGTTTAGTTAACCGTTAAAATGTCATTAACATATCTAAGCTACTTCAAGTTTTTACACCCAAAAAAAATAAATAAAAATAAAAAGGGGAAAAAAAGAAAGAATAAACAAAGGAGTAGTTTTTAGCTTTTAATGTTGAGCTTGTCAAGTTGCCTTACCCTCTCTTTTGTTTGTTTGTTTACCCTTTTTTTTTTTTTTTTTTTTTTTTTTTTCATATATGTCCGTCTCTTTCCGCAGGTGTAGTAGTCTTTCTTCTTTCCTCTTCTGTAGCAGATCCCCGAACCCTTCTCTCTCTCAAAATGAACATACATGAAAAAGAAAAAAAGAATAAAATGTGGTTTTTTGCACTATATAAATCCCAGCTAGCTAGCCATGTTAGAAAGATTGCATGTGGGTGGTGCAGCCACTGAAGATGGGGAAAAAGGGGGAAAAAAAAAAGTAAGAGAGAGAAAGAGAGAGAGAGAGAGAGAGAAGGGCTGGGTTAGTGAGAGAAAGGAGAGGAACAGAAAAAAAATGAAGATAAGGGTTTTTGTGGGGTTAGGTTATCTGAAACCAAAAAGAAAAAGAGAAGAAGAACCCTAAATTTTGGTTCTTAGAAGATGTTTTAACCAAAAATGGCCATTTGGTTGGGCTGAGTGGGTTGAGTTTTGCAGATCTGACTCCAGAAATGACTTCTGGTTCTGGGGTTGTCGCTAAAAAGAAAAAAAAATGATGTGATTTAGTGAAGAAGAAGTTTGAGGTGTTGAAATATTTTGGGGCAAAAACGAAAAATTAAGAAAAAAAAAAAGGGAAGAGCCATTGGTGAAAGCTGACAGAAGAGAGTGGGCACACGCTGTCAATTGTATGGAAAGCATACCTTCGTGCGGTGCGTGCTCACTTCTCTTCTGTCAGCTTCTGCTTCGCCTGTGTGTTCCTCCGTTTTGGTAATTTGGTTTTTGCCCTCTCTCTATTTCTCTCTTTAAGTCTCTCTCTCTCTCTCTCTCTCTCTATTTCTCTCTCTATCTCCCTCTCTGATCTCTCTTCTCGCCCCATTTCTTTGACCGCTTTTTCTTCTCTCTCTGATCTCTTTTGCAACAGCTTTTTTCCTCAAGTTGGTTGCTTTTTTTTGCTTCTGTTTTTGATGGAAGAAAGTTTTTGTTTTTTTGTTTTTTTTTGTGTTTATCTCTTTGCCATGGTGGTAGTCCAGGCCAGATGTCGAGATATATATGCGTGTGTGTTTATATATATATTTGTGCCCGGTAGTCTTTCTTGTGTCGGTCCTGGTTCTTGGTTTATAGTTTAATTCGATCTGATGAGGCCAGAAAAGTTCAGAAAACAAATTATACTTTGTGGCTAAAATGCGGTTGATCTTTTCGATAATAATAATAATAATAATAATAAAATAATAAACAGAAAAATAATAGCTACATTAATGACAGACTGAGCTGAGCAACGTTTGACACCTATCCATCTCTCATGCTTATCCATATTTGATTTCTCTCTCTCTCCAGATATGCTTGCACATAGATCTATGATAACAAAGTGCTTTTATGATCTTTTCTTTTCTCTCTCTCTTTTTTCTTTCCCTTATTATTATTATTATTATTATTATTATTATTATTTTTTGAGTAACTTTCCCTTATGTTTATGTGTTTGATTCAATGTTTTTTTTTTAAATAATTGTTGTTATATAATTTTTGCTTGTGAAAATATTTCATGTGATTAGTTGTAGGACATGAATTTTTAGAAGAATTCCTCTTTCTTCATCTTTCTCTCTGTTATAATTGATTAAATTAGAGTAAATAATGAATTTAGAGTTTTCAACCTTGTTATATTATGAGAAATTGTTTGAGATAATTTTTTTTCTTTTTATGAAAAATTTTTAGGGTTTTTTTTAGTATGAAATTATTTAAGGGCTAAAAAGGATAACATGAATGCATATGTACTACATGAAATCCTAATTTGACAAACTTTAATGACAAAAAAATTTGTATTGATTAGTTTAGAAATCATATATATAAAAATAAAATGGCATCTTATAAATAGCCTACATGGAAAATTTTTTTAATATTATTTTGTGTAAAATTAGTTTGGAAGATTGTTATTATAGCTAGCTATAATACAACTTTTTTGTTGCTGAATGCTATAGTATACACAACATTCTTCGGTTAATTACAGTTAATTCCCATTAAATTTTTGATTTTTTACTAAGTAAATTTTTTTTTTTTGAAATACAAATGAAAGATTTTAATTTTTCGTTTTTTAACTAAAGATTTTAATTTTTCTTTTGGATATGTGAAGGTTCAATTCCTTTTTGATAGAAATAGTTTCCCTTGTAATTTGTACATAAATTTTTTTTTTTGCGCCATTAAATTCTGTCCTTTAATTGTCATTAATTATTGGGAAATTATAACTATATTATGACTACATATATAATTTATTGGGATGAAGCTCGAAAGTTGTACTTATCATGTCTCGTCCTTTGCTCTTCATTTTTTCCATAAATCGAAACCGAGTACATTCAAAGGTACGCCCGTTTTACTGTTCCTACTTAACGGAAAATAAAACAAGAAAAAGCCCCCTCAATTGGGGTCTTCAACCAGTTTCCAAAAAACCCATTTTGAAAAACCTTTTTTATTTTTATTTTTATTTTGATTTTTTCCCTCCTCCTTTTTCCCAACTCAGGCCATCCAAGGTTAAGGCGTGTTTTCATCTGGGTTTTTTTTTTTTTTTTTTTTTTTTAAACCTTAAAATCTGCTTCTGATATTTACTTTCCATAGATGGAACCAAACAGAAATTTCTTGTATTTTTATTTATTTATTTTTTATTTTGTTCATTCTAATAATATTCTGGTTTCTTATTATGTGACGATTTTGATTTTGGTGCCTTTTTTAAATAGTGGGTCAACGCTTAAGCGGGTGTTATATATAGAAACAATTTCTTGTTTCCTCTTCTGGTTATTTTCCGATTCATTACAGCCATGCCTAGAGTCAGAAAAAGGAAATTTTCCCTAATGCAGGTATTGTTTTTAGTACTTTGAATTTTTTTTTTTTGGGCAAATTTTATTCAATTCTTGATTTAATTTCCCTTTTTGGGTGTTGATGAAATCCTTTCAACAACCTAAGCAATTGAAATAAAAAGGGATTATATATATTGGTTTTTTTACAGCAGTGCCTGTTATTGTTTGGCGTTGGGAGGCAGCCACAACATATTTCTGCTTCTATTTGCAGCAGATTGAATATCCAGGTATATATAACGTTCATGTATATATATAATATATATTTTTTTGTTTTATGGCTCATAAAAAAATATTTGATCTCTTCTGATTTTATGTGCTACTTTTGATGGTGTCCTTCAAGTTCAGATGGTAAAGTGTTTTTAATTCTTAAAGTAACGAGTATGTATGAAATTGATTTGTTTATATTAATTATATATGACCCTTTTATCTCCAGAACTTTGTTCTTGGATTTGATTCACATATTAGCCATTCTAAGGAGAAACCTTTAGAATAATTTCCGAGATCAAAAAATTACTTTTTTTTTTTTAATTACTTGAGTGAGATTTTCATCTTGTGATGAAGAATTCAATTTACCCTTTTAATTCCTTAGCCACTAAATTATCCCAAACCGTTGTAATCAATCTCTATTATTTGCAATGGATTCCGAAATTGAACATAGGTAGAATATAGGGGGTTTACCAGGTGTGTAATTTCTGTTTGTTAATAGTGTAATTAGTGTTATTGAAACTGTTAATTAGTGAGTCGTTGTGTGGTCTTCAAAAGATATCTATTGGTTTTCTTGGAAAATTATACAAACTTTTTGCCAGTTCTTTTTTCATATCAGTGTCTGCCAATTACTTTTTATTGTCTTTTTTCCCCCTTTTGCTAAAGGTATTGCTATGATGTGTGCTTGAGGCGTTTTGTAAATGAACCACACTATTTTTAATTTGTTGGTTGAACTGTACTTTTTTCATACTATCTTTATCAATAATACAGTTTTTGATCATCATTTATAGTTAGTCAATGTGCTCTTATTCAATTTGTTAGATCGATTCCATTAGTATGCTTTTTATGATTATGTTTAATATCGATATGCCTGATTTGAATTGGTTGATAACTGTTGGTTGTTTATATACATACATGAATGTTGGAAATAGGACTTGTGCTCTTTCATGGAAATTAATTGTGCCGCCTTTCAAATTATCCATAGTTCATTTAAAGTTATGATAGATCTCTTTACCTTTAGACCCGGACAGTAAATATCATTTAGAGGTCAAACTTTTTCTCGACTTTGTCAAGAATTTTTCGGTGTTTTTATCTTATGATGGTATTTGATTGGTGGTAAAACCATGTTAACTATTATTTGATAGTTTCTGTTTTAAGACACAAATAAATACTTTGTTCAGCATTTGGGATCTTTTGACTTTAACATACTTTCTTCAAAGTTATATGTATATGTTATTTATTCTCTCATCATGTAAATTTTTTGAACTAATTGATTTGGTGCATCGCCTTCCCGGAAATTTTAGTTAAATTTGCATATATAGTAGAGTCTGACTTTGAAGACCAAATTTATTACCTCCTATAGAAGGATTTTACAATACATAAAAAAAACCGTCTTCCCGATCAGTTCTTTCTTCTCCCATTATGTAAAGTTTTGGAACAAATAGATTAGGTGCATTGCCTTCTTGGACATATTAGTTAGATGCAAATATATTGGAGTCTAAGCATGGAGACTGTTAGCACGAAGACCGAATTTGTTACCTATTAAGAAGATTTAATAATTGTCCCTTTTTTTCCATATTTCAAAATTTTCGTCATTAGTGATGGATTTTTAACTTTCCATATACATCAAAGGGAGCATAGACTAGAAGCAACCCCTTTAGTCAGTCACATGGTTGGGATGTAATTTTTTAGGTATGGATCGAATATTTAATCAAATAGAGCCATCTTCAGGTTTCCTATGAAATGAGGCATGGAATGGAGCTATGACACAGAATTTTTCGGAGTTCTTGAAACTTGAAGATTACAAATACATCTCTTATCTTAGAGCTTTTGGTAGGAGGGAGAAGTGGAAGGACGGGGTGGGGTGGGGGTTAATGGAAGAATTGTAGGACATGGTAGAAGGATTAAAAGAGAGAATGGATTGGCGAGCGATTAAAAATCCTCGTAGGAAACCCAATTTTGATACCTCCTAATTTGGAGGGATTTCTGCATGGAACTTATCCACTTAATCGGGCTTAGTGTGAAACTACTTTATTACTCCTCATTATTAAAGAAACCAAACAAAGGATGTAACGGTACTTCTAAATGAAATATTTTCTTCCCCAGTGAGTTTTACCTTCGTTTTTTACTATTATTTCAAATACCATTAGAAAAGGAACATCGCCTTCCTCCCCATTTTTTGCACCGAGGTCCACAATCTGCCGCTTTTGTAATTTCTCTCCCTCCCAAACCAAACAACGCCTTATTGACACCAAAGGGGGATGTCAATTAATGGAGCTCAAATATGGATTGGTAGAAGGAAATAAATCGACTTTGATGTTTAGGCATGGAATAGAGTTGCAAGGGGTCTACTTTGTTTTCAACCTTAGAGCGCATATTGGTCATAGGTAGAAAAAAATCGGAATTTAATTTTACAAGATCATTGTTGTTTGGCTCCTTACTAGGTTCGTACTAAATTCTAATGTGTTCATTGTCTAAACTAGACAGTCATGGCTTCAAATCCTAGGTTAAAGTGGTATGCAGTTATTGTTTTTAGGCTGGTGCTTGATAGATTCCTCCACGGAATGGAAGAAAAAGTAATCATTTGAGTTGTCACATTTTTAGATGCTAATTGCAGGGTCTAAAGAATATTACAAGCATTTGAGTTAATTATTTGGGATTACTGTGTTTTGTATGAGAAATTGCTTTTTCTTTTTTATTGTATTTGGGATTTTTTGTTGTATTTGGTTTGGTCATGTGGTAAAGAGTATTCTTTAATCCAACTTAATTACTAATGTGCAATTGCATTACATTTAGGACTTGTGTCTCATTATTCTATTGTGGTCTATTTACAGCTTCTTCATCTATTCCTAGTTGCATAAATTGTTCCGTGTTGACTTGCTAGTAATAGGACTCCAGTCCTATCAATTTGGTTCCTTTTGGTGATGACCTGGATCATTTTACTTCTTTATTTTTGTGATTTAATTGATTAATATCATGAAATTAAACACCAAAATGTGGTCAACATGCGGTTGCGGCTCGTCTAGGACACATCTTGAGCTGTTTGGTCATTGTCAAACAATTATCTAGAAATCTCGAACGAGTATCTTCCTTTTGATAACAAATTTATTAGATTTAAATCCTGTGTATATATATGAAGTTTCTGATTTCTTACCACTTCAATGTTATGATTTAATTTTGGTTAATGTAGGAATTGAACAGATTTTAGCCCTTAATGGTTAAATATATTGGTTTTGGTTTTAAGTTATTGGATCATGCTGGTAAATTAATTATTCTCAAACGACTAGTCTTTATTTTTTTCTTGATTAATTATTTCGTTTGATCCAATATTCTTAGTCTTTATCATGGACATTTTCTTGCATGCCCTTGTTTAATGTTTAGCCTTTAGACCAAGTATCTATAGTTTTCAATATGAACGGTGCTAATGCCAGGGTCACTTGCGTTCTATTAATGTTAGAAAAACATGTTTTTCCTACTTATAATAAAATAAAAAGTAAGATATAGTTCTACTGTTTGTAACTTATGGGATATGTGTTATATATCATATGTTTTGAACTAAACAAAGTTTAGTTTCTGAAATCCGCTATTTTACTCTAGTATCTTGTTTCAAGTTCATAACATGTATTCGCAATTTGTACAAGTTTGATAAACCTTTTTCGATGTTTATGATCTTGTTTCGCTTGCCTCTCATGAAAATCGAGATATGCAATGAGAACTGATATGTAGAGGATTCCACTATTTTTACTTCGTGACATTTTGTTCAAGAGTGTAGAGTGTTACTATTGATTTATTTTGTGTCCGTAGTTGTTATTTTTCCTTATCCCTAATGATGATAAAAAATCACCTTTTGTTAAAAAAATTTGACCATTTGTTACTTTCCTCAGAGACACCATGGAAGAGGACATGTTAAGCATTGTTTCAAATGGAGGCGGCAATGCAGCCGTGGAAGCTGTGGACTCCAACAGCAGCTCACTCCCTGTGAGCAAGCGTGCGAAACACGGGGGCTGCAAGGTTTCCCCGTCGAAATTCAAAGGGCTTGTGCCGCAGCAGAATGGGCACTGGGGTGCGCAAATCTATGCCAACCACCAGCGGGTTTGGCTTGGGACATTCAAGACAGAGAACGAAGCAGCCATGGCGTATGACAGTGCGGCAATCAGGCTTCGGAGTGGAGACTCCCACCGGAACTTCCCTTGGAGTAGTGTCACCCTCGAAGAGCCAAGGTTCCAAGACGCCTACACCACGGGGGCTCTGCTTAGCATGATCAAGGACGGTTCCTACCCGTCTAAATTCGATGGGTATCTCAGGTCTCGCTTCGAGATCGTGGAAGCTGACAATGGTCATCTGGACTTGACTATGGTCCAGACAGAAGGGCTGGTGTACAAGCAACTCTTCCAAAAGGAGCTCACGCCGAGCGACGTAGGCAAGCTGAACAGGCTCGTGATTCCGAAGAAATACGCTGTCAAGTATTTCCCTCGCATCGAGGAAGCAGTGGACAACGATGTGGAGCTGGCGTTTTTTGACCCTACAATGAGGTCCTGGAAGTTCCGTTACTGCTACTGGAAGAGCAGCCAGAGCTTCGTCTTCACCCGAGGCTGGAACCGGTTCGTGAAGGAGAAACGGCTGAGGGAGAACGACACCATCACGTTCTACTTGGGCGAGTGTAGGGAAGGCGAGATTGTTGTTCGGACGTTCATCGCCATCGACGTGGCCAGGGTTGAACACGTCCATGGCAGGTTGGTTGAGGAAGGAGAAAACAGTAGCAATATCAACAAAAAAAATTATGGGATGCACCTGGACCATGAGGATGAGAACGAGGTTGGAGAGATCGAAAAAGTGATGAACGCGACGCCTATCACTGAGGCTGGGAATTCGGGTTTCCGGCTTTTTGGTGTGCAAATCGTCTGATGGAAGATTTTTAGAGAGAATATTATCTGCCTTTTTTATTTAATATATATATATATATATATATATATTTCTCATGGGAATGTTAAGGCTATAGCCAAGTTTAGTTAGACCCCTTTAAGAAGTTCATAGTTAGTTTGAGCCTTTGGTTGGAGGGGATTTTAATTAGCTTCTATAGTGAGTAGTTGAGAATCCTTGAGGTTAATGAGTTGATCCATATAGTAATGACATATTTGTCATCATTTTCATTACAAAACTTTTTTAGTTGGTAATAATTAACATGTCAATATAACATAAACTAGATAAAATGTTAAGTTGATTTTTAAGAAATTAAAAAATTAGTGGACTTTTTATCTTTCATTATTTAGCGTCTTAAATTTTCTGGGTTTGATTTTGTTATTTGTTGTTTTGATGTTCATTGGTCTGCTGCATAAACTAGTCATGAGAGTGTTTGGACTAGTGTTTAAAATGGGTTTATTTTTGACGTGAAATATCTAAAAATGGGGGAAGATCTTGGTGAAAAATGTTCGTAGAAAGAATCTACGGGGGAAAAAAAAAAAAAAAAAAAACAAAAGAAGCAATAGAGAGGCCGTTTGACACATCGATCCAAGCCCATGTAGTCTAGTTTGAATTTACAATTCAAATAAGGTTCTTTTGTTTTTATGTTTATTTTTTATTTTTAATTTTTTAAGAACTTGAACTTGAAGGTTCACTTTTTTCCAATATCCAAATTACACTCCTTTTTGTTTCCTCTTTATTGAGTTCACAGTTAAATAAAACATAGTCAGGTTTCGTCAAAAAAATTAAGTATATATTATTTTACGAAAAAGAATTAACTAAATAAATAAATTTAAAGCAAACCGTAGGCCGAAATTCTAGAGACAACAAATTTGAAACAAATATATAAAGTGCATTAGAAGAAAACTATAAGATAGAATAAAGTCAATTTAAAAGTGGGAAAGAGAAAATAATATTTTTAAAGAGAATAATATAAATTATAACATAAAATTTTTAAAGCGAATGGTCAAAATAGCATAATCTAATGTATGGTTTTAAAATTATAGCATAATTTAAAATATTGTTACTTAATAGCATAATTAGAATAAATAATAAGTTAAAATTTCAAAAATATTCTTGATCTATCTTTCTCCCACTACTACAAAATGTGGATTTAATGACCTTTTTAAAAAACCGTCATGAAAGCTTCAGATTCCATGACCGTTTTCATATACGATCATGTAAGCTTCAGTTTCCACGATCATTTTTAAAAACCGTCGTGGAAACAAGAATTTTCAAATTTAAAATTATTATTATTATTTTTTTACAAATTTTAACCGCAGATTTTAGAGCAAAAAAAAAAAAAAAAACCCTTCCCTCCCGAAATCCATTCTCTCTCACGCCTCTTTCACTCTCGCCTCCAATCTCTCCCTCGAAACCCATCTCCTCCTCCGTGACTCCTCCCTCCACTATCTCTCGCGTCTCTCCCTCTCTACCTCGCTTCCAATCTCTGCCACCCTCCCTCCATTCTCTCTCGCCCCTCACCTTCTATCTCTCGCCTCCAATCTCCACCTGCCACGACTCCACCATTTATTCTCTCTCGCGCCTTTCCCTTTCTCTCTCGCCTCCAATCTCCTCCGCGACTCCTCCCTCCAATCTCTTCCTCGAAACCCATCCTCTGCTGCCTACCCAGCTATCGCACCGCCAGCACCCACGCCCGTGGAATTGGTAAGTCTCTCTCTCTCTCTTGCTTTCTCTTGCGCCTCACATATTATGATTTTGAAGACCATTTGGTTGATTTTGTTTGTGATTTTGGGTGATTGTTAATTGTGTTTGTGATTTTGGGTGATTGTTTTTCGGGAAAAAAAAAAAGTTTTGATAACTTGATTATATTTTTGCATATTACGTGTTCGACAAAATGCCTGATTGTATGATATTTAAGTGTTTGTGTGAAGATTAGTTTTAGATTGATTTAAAATGTTTAGGTGAGGATTTGGTTTAGATTGTTTTCTAGAAAAAAAATGTTGATTTTGTGGTTTATTCTTTTGCATATTACATGTTCGACAAAATGCCCGATTGTATGATATTTACGTGTTTGGGTGATGATTAGTTTTAGATTGATTTAAAATATTTGGGTGAGAATTTCGTTTAGATTGTTTTCCGGAAAAAAAAAAGTGTTAATTTTGTGATTTATGCTTTTGCATATTACATGTTCGACCTAATTAAGTTGTAAGTATGTTTTTATGTTCCAAATTGTGTAAGTATGTTTTTATGTTCCAAATTGTGATTTGACATTACATTATTCTTATTTTAATTATTTTGAACTTTGTTAAATTGTTAGGACACTTAATGATTAGAAGATTTTGGTGGACAAAGGAGTAAGAAAACAATGTAACTATGAAACATTGATTGATATTGTTCGATGTCCTCTATAAGAAGGTTATGTTAATGTGAATATTTTATTTTAGCCTTTATGCGAGAAATAATCTTGACTCTCGATGGATTATCCTTACTTCAAACTAAGGATTTTTATACCGACGTTAAGATGAGTTTAGTAAGGCAAGAATGGGCTAATTTTGTAATGCGGTTCATCCAATATAGTTAGAAGACAATCTATAAATTTTGTAACGTAGTGTATGTTTTTGTAATAATCGTTGTACATTGTGACAAAAAATTAATTGAAGATTAATTAATATTTTAATATGGGTTGTGCAATGGATAACACATAGGATTTGCTACCTATGAGAAATTGCATGAATTGTGAATTTTTTTTTCATTATAATCTTTCTACGACCTTTTTTAGCAAAAAACGGTCATGAAATCTTCCTGGTGAAGAACTTTCCATGACCTTTTTTGCTAAAAAAAAAAGGTCATGGTATATGGCTATTCCATGATGGTTTTTACTGAAAACCTTCGTGGAATAGCCCTCTCTATCTAGTATTTGACATTAGTTTTGCCTATTCCACGACGGTTTAAAAACTATCATGGAATTCAAATAGATTCCATGACCCTAGATACCACGACGATTAAAAAACCATCGTTGAATGATACCATGACGGTTAAAAAACCTCTCGTGTTGACGAGATCGAGATCGCGACTGGAGAAACTGGGATCGTCGGCCTCTACGAGATCTCAAACACGACTAGACGACGAGGAAAGCTCTCCCATGACACAATCTCTTTTCTCACCGCAGTGAAACATCGCGAGCTTGGCACTGCGAATCTTAGCTCATCGCTGCAAAAAATCTCGAGCTCGGCATCGTGAATTTTCTCTCACCATCGCGAAAATCACTATCCAGCTCGGATAACTCCACCGTCAACGCCACGACAACTAGCGCCCCCCACCACCCCAAGTGATCTCCAACGACATCAGTCGCCAACTCAGCCCTTTCCTTGTCGACCGGAGGTCCCAATAGCAATGGTGACGACGACGGCGACGGGATTGGACGACAACACAAATCGGAATCGTGTTGACGTCATGATCTTTAGCATCGCGTTGACGAGATCGAGATCACGATTGAAGAAATTGGGATCGCCGGCCACTACGAGATCGATAACACGACTGGATGGCGAGGAGAGCTCCACCGCGACACAATCTCTTCTATCACCGCCGTGAAACATCACGGGCTTGGCATCGAGAATCTTTCCTCACCGCCGCAAAAATAACGAGCTTAGCTCTGTGAATCTTAGCTCACTGCTGTGAAAAATCGCGAGCTCGGCATCGCGAATTTTGTCTCACCGTCGCAAAAATCAACTCCGCCATTAGTGCCATGACGACCAGACCCCCCCACCCCCTCGAGTGATCTCCAGCCACATTGGTCGCTGGCTCCGCCTTTTCACTGTTGACCAGAGCTCCCAATAGTAACGGCGATGGCGACGGGATCAGACGGCAACACAAATCGAAATCGCACCAACATTGCGATCTTTAGTATCACGTTGATGAGATCAAGATTGCGATCGGAGAAACTGGGAACGCCGGTCGCTACGAGATCGCGAACACGACTGGATGGCGAGGAGAGCTCCACCGCGACACAATCTCTTCTCTCACCACCGTGAAACATCGCAAGCTTGGCATCGAGAATCTTCCCTCACCGTCACAAAAATCGCGAGCTTAGCACTGTGAATCTTAGCTCACCACCGTGAAAAATCGCGAGCTCGGCATCGCGAATTTTCTTTTATCGTTGCGAAAATCACTACCCAACTTAAATAACTCCGCCGTTAGCACCACGACGACGAGCCCCCCCCCCCCCCCCCCCCCTCCCTCCCGAGTGATGTCCAGCCACGTCGGTTGCCGGCGCCGCCCTCTTTGACGATGACGACACTGACTTAAGGGTGGGATTTTTAAGTTTAGGTTTGTTCATAATTTGGGGTAGATTTGAGATTTTCAATTAGTTGGGGCTTATTAAAAATTTAATCTAGATTTGTGGTTTGAAAATGAAAAAATAATTTAAAATGAAAAAAATATGTAAATAATAATATTTACCTGATTTTTTTCAGTGTAACTGATTTTTACTTGATAAATATTATATTTACTTGTTAAGTAGAAAGCGATTAATAATGATATTCACATGATTTATATGAGTAAATCCGATATTTACTTGATAATTACAATATTTACCCGTTAATTAAAAACAATAAATAATGATATTTACAGTAACAATGGCGATGCCTAAAAAAATGATATTTACTTGATTTATCTGTTAATAAATATGATATTTACTGAAAAATAACGATATTTACAAGCAATTAAATTATTTACTTGTAAATACAGTATTTACACGAAAAATCTTCTAAACAAAATCTGTAGATTTTTCGCACATTTATTAAGTAAATTGCGTGTTTTTTAGTAAATACTTGATTCAGCAGAATTTTTAAGAATCTTAGTTTTTCTAAGAAACATATTATTTACATGAAAATATAAATATTTATTGAGGTAAATCCCATATTTCCAATAAAAAATAAAATATGAATATTTGTCATTAAATATGAATATTTACCGGGTATACTAGAAAGATATTACAAGATCACATACTAATATATATATATATATATATATTTATTTACCTATTGACAATATTAGATTAACATATAATATTAAGTAAATCCATGTAGTTACTAAATTAGTTGTAGTAATATTTGTGTAAACATATTATTTCCAACTAAAAACTTTTGTAAATCTCTTTTTATTTCTAAGTAAATATATTTATTTACAATTTAATAATACAATAGTTTACCGGTAAATCCATTATTTATCTTTTTCATAATTTAAGATATTTACTAAAAAATTCAGCATTCACTAAATAATGGTAAATACATGAAAATTACAAAAATTGTCTATAATTTTATTAATTTATAATAAATCCCTTATAACTAAATAATTTCAAAATCAGCCTCAAAATATACCAAAAATCAAACCTAACCCTAAGTCACCATTACACTGCCGTCGGAGAAGACGATGGCACCGGTGTCGAACATGACGGAGATCGCAAGTCTAAGGAGGACCTGTTCTTTATGACCGAAGATCCTATAAGAGCTTTCGGCCACAATCGGAAGTCAACTTGCAAATGAATTCAAAAACCCAGAAAGCAAAGAGAGGGAGGGCGACGGGATCTCGGTGGAGATCTAAGACTACTGAATCGCCACAGAGATCGTGACGGTGTCGACGGTTTCCATCTCCATCACAATTGAATCTCCTACCGGAGCTGTCGGCCACAATCGGAAGTCAACCTGCAAAAAAAATAAAAAAATAAAATCACAAACCTAGAAAAACAAATAGAGGGAGGCACGATGAGATCATTGATCTTCTTTTCCATTAGAGAGATCCCGAAAACTGTCATCGTCACAAGTAGGTCGTGACAGTGCCGATGGTTTCCATCTCGGGGCAACAAAGAGAGAGAAAGAGATAGAGAAGAGAGAGAGAGACAGAGGAGAGCCAAAGCTAGAGAAAGAGGAGGAGCATAAACATTAGGGGTAAAAAAGGAATTAAACATTTTCAAAAACGTGATTATGCTATAATTTAATAATAATAATAAAATATGTTATATATTTAAAATAGATATAAAGGAGATTCTATTTAGTATCATTACTGAAAATTTTAAACCTAGTAATAAATAAAATAATCATATTTATGATCATATAGAATATTTTAAAAAAATTCCTCCTCCTCCCTCCTCTCTCCCCTCCTCTCTCTAGCATAAAACTTGTGTACATAAATATCTTATTAAATATTAACTATAAATCCATTATTTACTAAAAAATTTATGAATTTATCCGTAAATACATATTATAGTCTATCATCTTTAAAAAACCTAAACTTCGAAAATACCTATAAGATATAATATTTGCTATAATTTTACTATTAAAAAAAGACTAGCATTTGATAAATTGAATTGTTCCATAAAAAAATTTTGGTTGTAAAATGTTTGAGGAGGGGGGAAATCAATTTTTTATAGTGGCTTATGATTAAAAATACCGACCTGAGCCAATGATTAAGGCTCAATCCAAAAGTATCGTTGCTTGGTCGTCTGAGGACCATGATGCCACAAGATGAGATTAAGCGATGATGTTGTATAGAAATACCATCCCATATAACGCTCCGTTTGTGGGAAGGAAAGAAAATATGATAGAAAGAATTTATAAAATATAGAAAATTAGAATGATATAAAAGAAATTAGTCTTTTTTTAGATTGTTTGGTAGATAGAAAGAAAATAAAATAATGAATTTGTAAAATTATTACATTTTTATTTATTCATTTTATTTTATTTTAGAAACAAGGATAAAAAAAATTAATTTTGATCAAAAAATATTTTTTTTTATAGATTTTTGTTTTTCACCGACTTTTGCAACAATTACAAATTGTTGGGCTCCACTACAATTTTTTTCCCTCCCATTCTCCCTTCCTTCTTACCAAACCATCAACTCTATCATTTTCCATCCACTTTTTTCTCTGTCTCATTTTCCTCCATCCTCTTTTCCACCATATCAAACATATTGTAAATGTGTCTTTACTAATTAAATATATAATTTTAAAATTAAATTGGATTGCTCTATAAATTTAAGTGAATATTTAATTAACTTAAGTAATATCATGACTAACGATCGAAGCTATTAATATCGTTAATTTTTATATAATTGCTAATACAAAATAAATAGCCAACCATTATATTTAAGCCTATGTTTGGTAAGATGGAGAGTAAAGATGAGTGATGGAAAAAATGGAACTGAAAGAAAATAATAAGGGAGATTAAATATTTTATTTATTCTTTATTTTGTTTTTTGGTATCATGAGAGTAGAGAAAATAAAAAAGTTGTGTGATTACTATTTTATTTATCTATATATAAATTTACTTTAAAAGCAAGGGTAAAAAAGTAATTTAGTTGTTACTTGATGGATTTTATTTTTCCTTTTCACTTTTGGAGGGACTAAAAAAATGCAACCTCACTATAATCGTTTTTCCTCCTATTTTCCTTTTCATTCCCTTTTCCTTCTTGTTAAACAACTCCATTAATTTCCTTTACTTTTCCCTCGTTCCACTTCCTTCATATTTTTCCACCCTACCAGACATAGCATAAGTGATTGCAGACATAATCTAATTGTAATTGCACATCATGCTCTATCATAAGGTTGGGGGTAGAATTCGAATCCCCCGTTCCAAGTTCAAAAAAGAAAAAAAAAAAAAAAAAGGGCCATTGTATTGAAAAAACTATGTAAAAAATAGGTACAATGTAGAAAAGTAAGAGTAATTTAACTATTTAGTACCTGAATTATAAATGCTTTGTCACTTTGATAACTGAGCTTTTAATTTTGATATATTAGTTTCTGAATTTTTTTGGTAGTTTTGGTCCCTAATACTAAAACTGACGGACGATTCTTGAAATTTAATATCGATAATTGTATCCCTATTGTATAATAACTAAAATTTTAAACTCCTAAAAAAAATTAAAATTTTAAAGAAATTATTACGCTAAGTGTAAAATATTTTGGTTTTTAATAAAGGTAAGAACGAAATTTTTATATTTAATGTAATTATTTTTGTAAAAAGTTCATATTAACATGGAATTGAAACATGATTCTATATATTAAATTAGAAAAATATTTTATTAATTTTAATATTGGAGATCAAAATTATAAAGCAAATTACCCGAATACAGATATTAAACGAACAAATTACCCGAAAAGTAAATTACACTGGCTGGGAAAAGAAAGCTACTAATATATCCTGAGTAATATTAGCGTCATCATTGTCGTTATTGTCGCCCTCAGTAGGCGTAGTTAGAGGCGTCTCCCAATTGGCCACTCGGCATAGGCATATATAGCTATTGTATTCCGTCATCGCACAGTCAAGAAAATGCAGAGATTTTTTTTTTTTTTGGGGGTTCTGTGACAGTTTTCTCCTCCTCTGTATTCAAAATTTGTACTAGCAAGAGTCTTAGGATTTATTTAGTGGAGTAGTTTGAGTTGAGATTTTTAAGTTTTAATAGTAAATATTTTTGAATTTTCAGAAAAGATAAAAAACTTTTTGAAAAAAAATAAAAATTTTTTAAGAAAAAGATAAAAAAAAAAAAATTGAGTTGAATGGTTTGAATTGGTGAAACAAACAAGACCCTTAATATTAATTATTACAAACATTGACTTTTACTGTAACTCAATGTATCAACTTTTAATTTCAATGCCTCATTTGAATCGTAATATATTATCTCCGAATATATTATATTAATGACTAAACGATATATCTCCGAATAGATAAATTTAAAGTATACTAGAATTTTTAAACTTACAAAATCTTGTGGTAAAATCAGTTTTCCTTTCAATTCATATTTTGTAATAACCGCAATATATTTTACCCTTTAATTCATAAACCATCTTTTTATTTTTATTTTTTTATTTTTTTGCTCTTCATCAACTATACCATAATTATATAGAATAATGCAAACCAATAAAACATTGTTCAAAGTATCTGGGTTTCAAACCAATAGACGAATTATTTTTTCTTTCAGTTCACGTACCTAAGTACTTAATTATATTCACTAAATTGAATGTTTTCTTATTTTAAAAAAAATTATATTCACTAAATGACAATTTTTTTTTATACTACAATTATTTTGGAACGCCACATTAATTCAAATCTCATGAATTAAACAACACTTTGTTTTCATATCTCAGCAAATAATCACAACAAAATTGAATACTCTCCCTTTTGCAGAATTTATCACTTATAGTTGTTATGTCATGACTCCTCTCCCAATTTTTATTCTCTTTCGCCCTATGTAAAATTTATTACCTACAGTGAGTATGTTCCTAATTTTTATTCTTTTAGTATTCATTATTTAATTATTGAACATACTAATTTACATCTTTATCCAAAAGTTTCAGCTTTTTTCTACCCTATCCAACAACTTTATTGTGTGAGTTTACCTCTATGTCCCTTCCTTCATCATTTTGTTCTCAAATTTTTCTCTCATCCGGTGCCACAACCTTCCATTGCCGGTCAACTTTTCTCCACTGCCAAGCCTGTTACACAGCCACCTCATGACTGGGCCGAACCCCCAATTTATTGTGCTGGGCTATAGAAGCTGTCCTACAAAAATAGTCGTTTTGATGTACTCATTTTAAAAGATGAACACAATTTAAATTATTTGTAAATTTGTATGAAATTTGAAATTTTGTATTTTTTTCGTTCCAGATTTCCACTTTCACGATTTAAGTTTGCATTTTTGTTTTAGTGGTGTTTAAAAAAAAAAAATCATGTCTTCACGTTTGTTTTCTCGTTAACTACCTTTGATTTGATGGATTTTTTTTTTCTTTTTTTAAGGAATAAAACCAACTTCCTTATTTTATGGAGTTTTATTTCAATAAATTCATATTATCATAATGGCAATTACCATGTAGATAAATATTATAACGACCATGTCCGTATATAGCAATCCATATTACAATGTGATTGTGATATGATTTACATTTTACAATTTTATTATCTCATTTGATAAAATCAGGTATGGACCAAGTTTCGGGAATTTTTTTTTTTTTTCAATATATCATAGGTGACAAATCCCTGACTTATATTTAAAAAAAAAGAAAAAGAAAAAAGAAAAAAACCAAAAAATAAAAATGGCCAAATCCTTATTTTTAACAAATCTGTTATGGACTCAAACAAAATATCAATAAATCATAATGACTAACTCCATATTCGAATAGATAACATAATGACCAAATTCATATTTGAACTAATTTGGCACTTTTGATAAATGCCACAAAATCATGTCTTAAATTGATTTTTGTCACACAAATAAAAAATTGTAATAAATATAATTGATGACATCATAAATAAATATTTATTTAGTTATTTAAAATATCAATTATAATTATTATTTAGTATCCATGATGTAACCACCTGGGTTACCAAATGGTTACCCGTCGGTGGATTTCTAAAAAATAACCACCATTGTTGATGAATTACCAGTTGGCTATCAACCGTCGGTGGTTACCGGTTGACTACCAAATGGTAACCAATTTGGGGTGGGTTTCCGATCAGTAACCACCTTTGTCTGCAGGTTACCAGTTGGCTACCAAACAGTAATCAGTTGGTTACCAGCTTGAAATTTCTGATTTCGCCATATTATCCAGGTTCCATCGCCAGAATATTAAAAAAAAAAAACACCAAATTCAACAAAAAAAAAAAAAAAAAAAAAAAAAACCAGAATATCACAAAAATCATTAAAAAAAAAAAAAAAAAAAATTCAGAATTTACAAAACACAATAATTTTTCAACCAAAATACATCATAACACTTAAATTAAAAAAGAAATAATCTGAAGTTTAAAACAAATATCCAATGGAGAGAAGAAATCGTGATCGACTGAACCCGATCTCTGAAAAATCCAAGATCGAAACTCCTCTGTCGACCATGAAAAATCAGATGTTGAACACCGTCGTCCACCATTAGTTAACAACGAGACAATCCACATAACACAACAAATATCCAAAAATTTCTAACAATATTCAAATTTGTAACATATCCCTAATTATCCCGAACTAATTAAACTATTACGGACTGAAACAAAATAAATAAATAAATAAATCAACTTATCATAATGATCAAGTCCACATTTAAATAAAAAGTTTAAAAAAAGAGTCTCCCTCTAGGGGAGTTTAGGTTTTGCCCATCGGCGTGCAAGTTTTGGTGCCTGTATCTCTATGGCGTTAGAGGATATATTCGGTCGTTGGAAGTCTCTGTCGATCACGGAAGAGGAGAGTGAGGTTGTGGGAGTTGATGATGCTATTCTCGATTAGGGAGAATCAGAGTTGCAGTATGGCCTCATAGGCAAAGTTTTATCGAAGAAACCCTTTCGTAAAACGTCGTTCAAATCGGCTATTGATAGGATGTGGAAGGTTGCAGGAGGTTTTACGATCAGGGAGATGGAGAATGATGTGTTTGTCTTCTTCTTGGGGATGAGAAGGAGAGGAGGAGAATTCTTGAGATGGAACCATGGATATTTGATAAATATCTGGTGGTGTTGAAGGAGGTTAATGGCGATGATGGTGCTTAACTCCGTTTTGGGTCCAAGCTCATAATCTTCCAATCAAAGGGGTAGCAGAGAAGATTAGGATGATGATTGGCGGTACGTGTCTGGAAAGATAAAAAATGGTCGTTGCAGTGGGAGTTTCCTTCATGTGAGGGTTTTGATTGATGTCTCTAAGCCGATTCGAAAGGTGGTTCCGGTTCTGGTTAGTACGAATGGAACAACTCATCGGGCAGAACTGAAGTTTGAGAGAATTCCAGATTTCTGCTATGTGTGTGGCCGGATCGGGCATATTACGACTAAATGTTTGGAGCCGGTTGCCGACGAGATGATTGAATTGGGTAATTTCCAATACGGTGATTGGCTTAAGGCGGCTAGTTTTTCTGGAAATAGCTATGGCGATGTTGGGAATGTGAAAAGAGGGGGAGGCCATCCTAGATTGGTATCGGATGCTAATCGGAATCTGCGTGGTAGGTATCATAGAGATGAGGACTATGGTGGTGCTCCTAGATCGGATTCTAGTGGAGCTAAGGGGATTTTCCAGCCAAAACCGCCGGAGAGGAATCAACGGCATTCTGAAACGGTAAGCATTGATGTGGAAAGTGATTTGCCGGGTTATGTCAGAGCAATTGAAGGAGTTTCCGTTCCAAGAGCAGATTTTTTGGGGGAAACAATCGAAATTAAATGTGATTCCAAATTTAAATCACTCTGATGTACTTGGCTATGTTGTAGATGGGTCAAAACAAGCTAGGAAGAAGGTGATAGTTGTGGCGAAGGTGTCTAATAGGACAGACAACAACATTGATGCCGGAACTGTGAAACTGAAAAATCAGGTATCCCTTTTCTCTGATGAGGGTGAAGCTGATAAAATAATTTGTTTGGCTCTGGGTGAGTGCACAAATATTGAGAGATCGGCGGAGGTTGCTCGGAACCCCGCCGGGAATTATGAATCTCGTTTGTTGGAACGTATGGGGATTGGGGAACACCAGTGCGTTCGACAAACTACGGATGCTTATTCGTAGAACTTCCCCCCTCCATTGTCTTCTTGATGGAAACTAGGCTATTTGGTGTGGCGGCGGAGTCCGTGCGGAGTCAACTCGGGTTCGAAAATGGCTTTCACGTGAATTGTGAAGGTAGAAGTGGTGGTCTAATTCTCCTTTGGAACTCTGAGGTTGATGTCCAAATTCAGAGTTATTCCAGGGGTCATGTTGATTCTTTAGTTTAGGGGGTGGATAGTGTGCTTTGGCGTTCTACGGGTTTTTATGGTAATCTCGTTCGTAGTGAGCGACACCATTCATGGAGTTTAATTCGGAGACTGCATGAACTTTTCTCTATGCCATTGGTTAATAGGAGGAGATTTTAATGAGATGTTCTACTTTTCCAAGAAAAGTGGTGGTAGTAATCGTCCTTATGCGAGTATGGATGATTTTCAGGAAGTCATGGAGGAGTGTGGCCTTTTTTATCTTGATTTTGAGGGTCCAGCCTTTACATGGGATAAAGGAATGGTTGAAGATTGGAATGTCCAGGAACGGCTTGATCGTTATGTGGGTTCAGATGATTGGCGAAATAGAATCTGAGAAAAGTGGTGGTAGTTGTAGGCAAAAGGGGTAATTTACGCAATGAAATTTTAAAATATTTCTCTTAAAATCGTACTAACTTGTGTTGTCATATATAATAAATTATTCTACAGTCTATGTACCATGAGAGAAGACAACAGTAATGCCAAAATATATGATCAAAGAGAGCTTCAACCAACTATCTTTCTTTACCATTCTCTAATTCCCAGATGGTAAAGTGTGTGGGCACTTGGTCTCTCAATCGGTATTCATACGCGGATTTCTCCTTCCAACCACTTAAAACTCTTGTAGCTTATTATTACTATAATGGGAGAATAATAATAAGCTCGTTTATCTTAAAGTCTGTGATCTAAATAGTGAATGGACTGGGTAGAATTTGAATTCGAATAGGACAATTGAAGAAGAATTTTCTCTCTCCGAGTTCCCTAATCTGTGTTTTTCTCTTGCCCGGGAGATAGAAAAATTGCCCACAATAGGTCTAAGAGATTCAAAATTTGATTCGAATTTTTATCTCCAATTATTATATGATTTTATCTCCATGGATAATGTTCCATAAATCCAATTTAAATTCAAAATAAAATCATGGCAACTTTATTTGAATTAAATAATTATGTAATAATTATCCAAATAAAATCATTAAGGAGAAAATATTTTCCTTCCCTTATCCTCATAAAAAAACGCCTACACAAGATAGACTAGGATGAGATTTTGTTTCAATTTTAAATCAAAATGGGATAATTACCATATTTAATTTAAAATATTAATTTAAATAAGATTATCTAGATATTTAAATTAATCATCCAAATAATTAATTTATCCATATATCTTAATTTGAATTATATAATCTCATATTTATCACAAAAGATAAATATAATTAATTCAAATTTCAAATCTTATCTTCAAATAAATATTTATCCAATTAATTAAATGAAACAAAATTATCATTCTACCCTTAGCAGAAAAATTGCCTACACCTTATGGGAGGTATTCTGGATTTTCTCTTCACTAAGTCCAAGAATTAAAGCAATAATTAATATCTCAAATGATTACTATCCCTTAAAGAATTATATTGAGCTAGTAAAGAGACCAATTTGACATATATAATATGGGCTCCAATAATGGATGTAATTTATACTATACCAAACAAATTAATCACACAATTATTAGTTTCATAGTCACACCACTATAAACCTGAAACTACATTCTCAATTATATACCGTATTATGTAAGCCAGTGTGTAGCCGCAGTCCGATGACCTTGTCATATATGCAACACCCTCATATGATATCCATGATCAACTTAAAAAAGTCAAAGTCCATTCAACCTTTTGATTATGCTATCTTAAAGATCCATTATACATCCAATGAGAAAATGATTATTCACCCAAAGTGAATAATTACTCATTTTCCTAGCATATGACCCAAGGTCTCGTCCATTTTCACATCATGCATAATGCCGTTAAGAGGATAACAATTACTCTTTATGTGAGCTATGATTCTATATCTATAAGCAAAGCACTATTGAACATAAGTCATGTACCAAACCAACCGGTTTAATAGCTTAGTACTCCAAGACCCTTTAGCCTTTGGAACATTAAAGTACAAAAATTATAAAAATGAAGTCATATACTTACTTAGGATTAAGGTTATTGTATAATGAACGTCAAAAGTGAATTAATCTAATTAAGTGGACTTATAGATTAATTAAACTTTGGTTCAATCCAATATATCACCACCACTAGAAAATATATCTATGTCTCTACTTGGGAGTTGGCTCGCTCTAAATGATCAGGACAAACTATCTCCCCAATTGGCTTTAGACAATATAATGGTCTGCTTATGAGTTAGATGCTCACTCTAACCCCTTAGACTACGGACTATAGATTTAGACTACTTATTTTAGAACGTTGTCTTCTCACATACAAAAATCCATTGCATGCAATATTCTAACAGTTTAAACACCAAGTAGTCAATGAGTCATATTTGCTTACATTTACTTTAACATGTAAATCTAAATAAGGACAGTATAGCAAAGATATAATGAAAAAACCTCAAATATATTATTAATTAGTTCAAAATAAATTAAATACAACTAAAATGTCTTTAACTCTTAGGGCATTCCCAACAGTAGTGATTGTTCTTATACGACCATGGATGATTTTTGGGAAGTCATGGAGGAGTGTGACCTTTTTTATTGTGGTTTTGGGGGGTTTGGCCTTTACATGGGATAAAGGAATGGATGAAGATCAGACTGTCTAGGAGCGGCTTGATCATTATGTTGGTTCAGATGGTTGGCGAAATAGATTCCCAAGTCATAGGGCATTTAGACTTCTTTGGGTTGGATCATTGGGCCATTCTTCTAAAACTTGTGGACTCGGTTCGGGCTAGTCAGGGTCCAAAGAAACATTGGAGGTTTATCTTTGAACCTATGTGGATGACGGATGGTAGTTTCAATGAGATGTTGGGGCAATATTGGTGGCATGAAAGTGTGGAGGGCCATGGTCAGAGGTGGTTGAGAAAATTGAAAAATTGTTCCAAGTACTTCAAATTGTGGGGATCCAAAATGTTTGGGAACATATTAGAAAGATTAAAGATGCCTAGAAGGACTTAGAGGACTTAAACAAATGCCCGTGGCTAGGTGAGGTGAGATCTAGTAATAGGTGGGTGGAGAATGAGCTTAATCGGCTTCTGGTGCCAGATGAGTATTATTGACGTCAAAGAGCCCGTGTGGAATGGCTTAGGAGTGGTGATTGCAATACATAATTTTTTCATTCAAAAGCATCAGAACATTTCAAGAAGAATAAAATTCACAGGCTAGAAGATCCTAGTAGGAGTTGGATTATGAAAGATAAGGACATCACTAAGGAATTTCAACGTTATTTTAATGATGTGTTCCAAACCATCGCCCCTTCTGCAGAGAACTTATCTAGAGTTATACATCGTATTGGATCTAGTGTGTCGGAGGAGATGAGGCAACAGTTGGATAGTCCTTTTACAAGAGAGGAGGTTAAAAAAGCTCTTTTCGGTATGGGTCCTAAAAAAGCTCCAGGTCCAGATGGATTTCATGCACTCTTTTTTCAAAAGAATTGGGAGTTGGTGGGTAACGACTTGACAACAGTTTGCTTGGTGTCTTGAATGGTGGGCAATCGGTTCGAGTGCTAAATGCAATACATGTGGTTCTTATTCCAAAAATTAAGAATCCTAAGAGAGTGGCTAACATTTGACTGATTATATTATGCAACGTTACATATAAAATTATCACTAAGGTGTTGGCTAATAGGCTCAAATTATTTCTTCCAGAGATTATTTATCAAGACCAGAGTGCTTTTATTCCGGAGTGATTAATAACGGATAATGTGATAGTAGCTTTTGAGCTTCTGCACTCTATTAGGAGGAAGGTGGGTGGGAAACAAGGATTGACGGGCATAAAACTCAACACGAGTAAAGCTTATGATTGAGTTGAATGGACTTTCCTTGAGGGAGTAATGCGGAAGATGGAATTCAGTGATCGAGGGGTTGACTTGATTATGGATTTTGTATCTATAACCAAACTTTCTTTCATTTTTAATGGGAGTGTGGAAGGGTGTGTCATTCCTAAGAGAGGGCTTCGTCAGGGTTGTCTATACTCGCCATACCTATTTCTACTTTGTGTTGAGGGTTTATCGGCTATGATCAAGGCTGTGGAAGTTGATGGCAGACTTCATGGGATTGCTGTGGCTAAGAGAGCAACCACAGTGAGTCGTTTGTTTTTTGCTGATGATTCCATTATTTTTGGAAAGGCCAATTTGGGAGATTGTTAAACAATTGTGAGGATTTTGAATAGTTTTGCTTTGGCTTTAGGTCAAAATCCTTGATCACCTTTAGTCCCAACATTGTGGAGGAGGTTCAGGGGAAGATTTGTAGTGAGCTTGGTTTGGTGGATAGTAGCCAAATCCATGATAGGTATTTAGGCCCACCATCTTTTGTGGGTTGCAACAATAGTAGGGTCTTTAATGTTGTTAAGGAGCAAGTTGTGAAGCATCTACAAATATGGAAGAGTAAAATTTTCTCCATTGGGGGGACGTGAAATTCTCATTAAGGCAGTTGTCCAAGCCACGGCCACATATACTATGAGTGTGTTCTGAGTTCCTGCTTCACTTTGCCAAGAAATTTAGTCATTGGTTGCTTGATTTTGGCGAGGTGGCTCTGATGAGGATAGGAAGATTCATTGGCCTGGATGGGAGAGACTATGTCAACCAAAAAATCAAAGAGGTATGGCTTTTTGTGATATTAGTAATTTTAATAAGGCTTTATTGACCATACAGGGTTGGCGCTGTAACGCCCCAAATGCTACCTAACAATAACGTTAAAAAATTAACATTAGAATTAACATATATATTGTGATGAGATAGCAATTTCTTATTCCTAATGTTATGTTGAGTTATTTTTCACAGGTGACGCGACGATGACTCGGTGTTAGAACAAAGTTCATGCCAAAATTGATGAATTTTTTTAAATGATTTGATTAATATGTGTCGATGGTTTGATAATATTAGAATAGTATATATATATATGTTATGTTTTGTGACTTTATATATATATATATATATTATGTTTTGTGACTTTATATATATATATATTATGTTTTGTCAATATAAATATATTATATTTATATATTGCTAGCTTTACGTATATATATAATTGGTTTTATATATATATGAAGGTTATATATATATATATATATATACGGTATATGGTAATTGTGGTGAAGTCAATGTTTGATTTATGAAAAATGGGCAATGAGAGGAAGATATTTAGCAGCAAATAAATAAATTTAGAGGAGAAAAGGAAAGTTGGTAAATCCGAATGGAGGAAACGACAAAAAAAAAAAAAAAAAAAAATTATGTTCTTAATTTCCATTCAATTCCCCCTTTTTATTTGATAATTTTCCTTCCCAAAATAAGCAATTGACAGCCTTCGGTCTTATTATTCGAGCCAATTAGCATTCAATTGATTTCCAATTGAAATCCACAAAGTCTACAATTATTTTTCTTCAACGCTCGCTCTTCGCATCCCTAGTCTCCCTTTCCCTTTCATTTTCATTCTCTCTGTCTGCTCTCTCTGCCCCTCTCTCACGCACAAACAGAAACAGAAAAAAATAGAAAAAATAATAATAATAATCCGCCAAACCTCCAAATTCTTTCAAGCCAATTCAAATCAAAAGATTTCAAGGTATGTTTCGGTATTGTTTGATAATGATGATGATTTTGTTATTTGTTTTAGTTTGGGATTCTTTGAGGGGTTGGATGATTTTCTTGATGAGTGTCTTCACATGAGTTTGAGGAGATGATAAGAAATATTCATCGAATACTGATCGAAAGAATGACGATATGGTTGATTTTGTGAACAAGACGAAATTAGGGTTTTTGATTTCTTGAGTTATGATTTCATTGGTATGGTGATTGAATAATTTTATGTGTTAGAAACATGTCTTAGGGCTGTATCGTGTGTGTGTGTATGAATTTTATATATATTGTGGTGATAATTTTTTTATATTTTAATGATTTTCGGATTTGACCACTGCTACTGGAATTTCCAGATTTTTATATAAGAATTCCAAATAGTTTTTAAGGGTGAAAATGGACTCAATTTTTAAAATATTTGATATTGTTGGAAAGCTCTAGATGTCTATTTTCTTTTAAAATCAGTTTCATATCATTTGGAGTTATGTGTGAATTTTTATGATTTTTCAAAGAGGAAGAGATCCGGCTGCCAGACTCTATACAATTTTAGCGGTCTGTTTTCAAAACTGTTTTTGAGGATCCAAACGGTTTCCGTTTTTAACAAATTTGATATTGTTAGAAAAATTTAGATGTCTATTTTCATTTGAAATCAGTTTTATATGATTTGGAGACATCTGTAAATTTTTGTGATTTTTCAAACAGGCAGAGGTCCGGCTGCCAGTTTCGGTAAAATTTTAGAAATCAAATTCAAAACTATTTTGAGGGTCCAAACGGTCTTCATTTTTTATGAATTGGGTACCATTAGAAAGATCTGGATGTCTACTTTCATTTAAAATTGGTTTCAGATCATTTGAAGTCCTGTATGGATTTTTATAAATTTTTGAAGGGACAAATGTCTAACTAGCAGTTCTGTAAAGATTTGTAATTTCTTGAAAGTGTTCAATTTTTGTGTTTTGATGTTATTGAATGATGAAATAAGCCTTGTAGATGCTGCTAAGAGATGATGGATGTGTTTGATGAATTATTATGAGTTTTTATTGATTTTATTATATTTATTATTCATGGCATGAACGGTCCTAAAGGCGAGCACCCGAGACCTCAATCGCGCGTCACCATCGAAAAATCTGAAAAGGTTAAGTAAGGTGTTTAGGTAAGTACACTCTCACCTGCAACATGAATTAAAGATTTGAGAAGTATATGTTTCGATGTCGATGATGATGTTATGATGTTCTTAAATAATACTTCTCTTATGATGATGTTTTGATGAAAAGTATATATATGGTATGTATATGTATTTTATGTTTTAAAATGGTGTTGTACACCCTTGATGATGATGATGTTGTTGTCCGGTGAGCGGAATTTTATCACCGTTGGTTTGGGATTTGCTACCACAACCCTTCCGTGACTAGCGCGCTATGATGGTACAACGCCGGGCCCAATATATGACGGTTTTAAAAGTTAAAAGTTTTTAAATGATGTTTATATTTATGATGATAAAAGAAAATTGTTTATTTACATTTGTCAGATTTAAGTGTCTTACTAAGCCCTTGCTTATCTAAGTTAAGTCATGTTGCAGATAAAGGAAATGGTAAGATATAGTGTTGGAGGAGCTTGGAGCAGAAACGGAACGATATGTGATAGGAAAACGGGAGGAACGATCATGAGATGGACATTTTTAATTTCAAATAAAGTTTTGAGACTTTAGTTTATTATTATTTGATTGGATGTTTCATATGAACTTAAATTTTATTTCATGAATTGGGTTTTAAAATATATATATATATATATTAATTATGAAGTTTAATTTTGATATAGTTTTAAAAAAATAATTTCTAGAGTTTTTTTCTAAAATTATCTAAGTAAAGTTTTCTATTATGTAAAGATTTTTATTTCAAGCTTAATATTTTTCGCAATTTTATAAGAGATGAATGATTTAATAAGAAGTCAACAGTAACGGTCCGTGAGGGTCGTTACAAGCGTATTCTTATGGCCCCAGATTCCCTTATGGGAAAAGTATTGAAAGCTAAGTATTTCCATAATTGCTCTTTTCTGGATGCTAGAATTGGTGCGAATGCATCCTATACTTGGCGATCAATTATGTGCGGGAGGGACTTATTGGCCTCAAGTGTTAGGTGGAGAATTGGCAATGGAAGCGAATTGGCAATGGAAGCAATGTTGGAGTTTTTTTAGATCCGTGGCTTCCCCGACCTCATAGTTTTAAACTACAAGCATTCCTAAGGGTGCATCAAATTGGAAGCTGGCAAACCTTATCCAAAATAGGCAATGGGATCGTGAATTTATTTCTTAGTCTTTCTTGTCAATGGATAGCGGGGTGATTTTGAGCATTCCTTTGGGGAGATCCAATTGTTTTGATAACTTGATTTGGCACTATGACTCGCATGGTCTATACATAGTGCGTTCAGGATATTGGGTGGCTATGGAGGCTAAAGGATTGGAGGGCTCGTCCAATGCAGCTGTCAATAAGGCTTGGTGGGGAAAACTTTGGAGTTTGAAATTACCAAGCAAAGTAAAAATCTTCTTATGGCGGGCTTTTCATGGGGTCCTCCCCCTTTTTGACGTTCTCAATAGATGGGGTGTGAAATGTTTGAATGGATGTATGTGGTGTTGCAAAGGGGTTGAGTCAATTTGGCATAGTTTGTGGGAGTGTCCAAGTGCTAGGGGTTTGGGATTTTTCTGTCCTCTGGTCCAAGTTGTGATGTTCCTTGGCTATATCATTTGCTCAGCTTTGTTTAGAGTTCTCTGAAAAGGGTCCTGACAATAGCTATAATTTTTACTAGTATGGCTTGGCTATTTGGAGGGCGAGGAATATGTGGGTTCATTCCAATCATGTAATTGATGCCCGAAGTGTGATGGAGATGGCGGGTAGAATGTTAGGCGATTTCTGGTAATGTTTCAGACTTGAAGTTTCAGTAGTCAGTTCGCCCATTGTTGATAATCAAATAAAGTGGAAAAAAACCAACAAGTGGCTCTTTGAAACTAAATGTAGATGCCTCAGTACGCATTGGAAAGGAGGAGGCTGGCATTGGGGCTATAATTAGAGATTCTGAGGGTATGGTAGTTGCTAGCTTTGCGAGACGTGTCACTTGATTCTTCTTGCTCTAGATTACCGAATATCTAACTCTTCACGAAAGACTCTCTTTTGCTCATGATTTGGGTTTGCAGATCAAGATAACTGAAATGGATGCAGTGCATTTGGCTTATGAGGTACAAAATCCGTCCTTAATTAGTAAAGACAGTGTGTGAATTGCATATATTGTTGAGTTGTCTAGATGTGGTGTTTTTAATTACTGTTTTTATGTTCCTAAAGGAGCAAAATGAGTAGCTCAAACCCTTGCTACCTCAGCACTTAGTCTTTCTTTGGATTGCAGTTTTGTGGACTATTGTCCTTTGTTTATTGCCTCATCGATTTTGGTTGATTTAGCCTAGATAATGCAATCCAAAATTCCCCTAAAAAAATATCCACATTTAAATAGAAAAACCCATTATATAATGAAACTCAAATACTATAGTGAAAAACCAAGTCCGTAATTTAAAAATAATCAATATATACTATAATGACAAAATCCTTATTCGAACAATATCTGCTACGGACTAAAACAAAATGGCCAGTACAAGATAATAATCAAAATCAATATCTGAATTTTGGATATTTTGAATTGGTGGGGAGAGAATAGTGATTGAGATTGCATTTTTCCAGGTATTTTGATTTTAGTTCCTGATATTAGTGCCCAATGTTATAAAAGAGTGAGAAATATAACGACTTGTTACAAATAATCATTTTAAAAATAAATATGTCATTTTAGTCATATAGAAATGTATAGTGTTTATTTTTGTTCATAGATGCAAATAGGTTTAGAGAAATCATACCATATAGCATATTTGATAACTACTATTTAAATAAATAGCAGTTATAATAAAACATAATAAATTATAATATATTTTAATTTTTCAATTAAAACAGATTTAGTTGTTTATAATTTTACCCTTTTTCTCTTTCCTTACTCCTTCCCTTTTCTCTTCACACTCTCTCTCTCTCTCTCACTCATTAATTAACCACCGTAGGTGCTCACCAGCGACTGACGGTGACAACGAAGAACAACAGCGAAGGATCCCGATGGCTACAAAGAACAACTCCTCAGATCTCCCTGGCACGGCGATGAAGTTCGCAGCCAACAAGGACCCGAGGATCTGAGCTTTGATCTTTGCAGATCGTTGGAGCCAAGAGGCAGACCAGATCCACTAGGTCATGAGGTCGGGTTGAAGTATTTGTTTTATATGTTTAAGTGGTCGTGGTTTTATCTCGATAGCTGTGGTGGCGGCGATTGTGATAGCGACAACAATGGCGGTGGCTACTGTGGCGGTAGCGATTATGGCAGCAACGTGGAGGAATTGGGTTTAGGGTTTGTAGTTGGGGTAGATTTGTTGGATTTAGGGAATTTTTGCGGCTGTTTTTATATTTTTTAAAAATTTGTGTTATTTTATTAATTTAATGAAATACATAAAGGTAAATATCATATAAAATGACAAAACTGAAAAAAAAATATGACTAATTTATAAATAAGTAAATATTAAGATTTCCGAGTAAATACTAAGATTACAAGTACTTGATAAATAGGTTTTTTTTATAACAACCTAAATACTTTATCAATAATTATAAAGATTTATTATGTCAAATCAAGTAAATATCATTCTTCACTATAAATATCATTATTTTCTTACCTTTTTCATAATTACATATTCAGAGTAAATACTAAGATTTATAAACTAGTAAATATTAAGATTTCTAAGTAAATAATAGGATTTACAAGTAAATATTTTTATTTACTTGATAAATAGGTAATTTTTATAACCACGTAAATATTATATTTTCTCATAAATACTAGGACTAATTTATAAACTAGTAAATATTAATATTTCCGAGTAAATACTTTGATTTACTTGATAAAAACATAAATACTATATTTATCAATAAATATTAAGATTTATTATGTCAAATCAGGTAAATATCACTCTTTACAAATAAATATCATTATTTTCTTATCTTTTTCATAATTATATATACAACCCCTAATTATTAAAAAATCCTAAAAAAAGCCCTAAATCCAAATCCCTAACCCACCAAAGCCACCGCACAGGTGGCCGTCGCCAAAGAAGACGGCATGCTCGGTGCGTGGAAAATAGGAGACTGGATAAGACGGCTTGCTCGGCGTGGAGAAGACGGCTAAAGATCTCACACGCCGACAACGAGATCTTGTCGGGATCTCACTCACAATTTCACTGTTGCTAGGCGGAGATCGCGATTTTCCGTGAGCCATGAGTGTGACTTTCCCAGCGACTGTCTTCCCACCCGTGAGCCGAAGTTTCAATCCCTTCAGTGACAAGGAGGAAATCGTGTTTTTTCGGAGACTTTCGTCGCGATTTTCCGGCGACTTTCCTTGCCAGTTTTTTAGGCTCTTTTCTAGATGATTTGAGATGGATGTTGCCGCGATTCTCGCCATCACGATTCTTCCGTTCCTTGCTGTCACGATTTTCCTATGGGTTCACGATGGCTACAGTGACAGGAGATAAAATAGAGGGAGAGAGAAGAGATAGAAGAGAGAAAGACTTAGAGAGGGAATTGGAAGGGGAGGATGAAGATGAGAGAGAAAGAAGAGAGTAAAAAGAATGTGATTTGGAGATTTTTGGAAAAAAGGATAATTTTTTGGTATTTTAGTGTGTGATTTATTTTAAATATGTTATTTGGTTATATTAGTTTCAATTATGCCATAATTTTAAAACCTTAGACTCAAGTATGCTATATCACTTATTCTCTCATAAGTTTATATTTGGACAAATTTCAAACTCATAGTGTCAAGTTGGTCATGTACGTAACTAGTTTTTTTGTTTTTGAACTTAGGGTATATTTGGTTGGGGGGGAGAGATGGAGGGAGGGAGAGGGTGCAGGGAGAAGGATGGAGGGAGAGCACCAATCCATTATTCGGTTAGTAAGGAAGATAGGAGAGATGGAGGGAAACTCTCTCCCTCCGGGCCCACCACATTGCATCTTTCCATCAATGGAACGATGCAATCTCTCCTTTCCACTTTATTTGAAAAGACCATTTTGACCCCCAAAAAAACTATTAACAAATTTTAAAAAAATGGACAATTTAGTAATTAGACAAATAATTATTATTAATCTTTTCAACTCTCATTCCCTCTTACCAAACAACATAAAGGATTTATACAATCATCTACATCTCTCATGTTCTCCATCCCTTCAACTCTCTCCATCCTTCTTCCTCTCCATCCCTCCTATCAAACATAGCCTTAGGGATGAGAGATTCGAACTCTGCATCTTTAAATAGAATTAGATGTGGTTTTATTGCTAGGTCATGCCAGCAACCACTACATAAACAATTTAATGTTACAATATTTGTAAAGTTGTGTTGCCAATCAAAAGTTATAGTGATAAAAAGTAGCTAGGTGTTTGATGAATTTTTCTCAAACCTGTTATGAATACCAAAATAATAAAGTTTATAAATTTAATAAAATATATATAACCAGACTCTTTTATTTAGATGTCAGATTTGTAACTTTTCTTGTACATTATTATAACAACTATTTGATTATTTTGTAATTTTTTTTCATGATAGTTATGTTTTACAGCAACAATTACTAAATAGTATCATGTTACACATAATGTTACATAAATTTATTAGAAAATCAACTATTGTAATGTAATTTATTAGACCTTACCAAGGTTGGACATGTTTGGTTACTGAATAGGAAACGATTCTTATATATACATATGTGGAGATGTAGAATGACTAACATACATACTCTATTTTCATTCAATAAAATATTTCGTTACAAATTAAAGTTTTAGTTTTTTCCCTGTTACTAAGGTCAACTTTCTGAACTTTTTACCTCAAAACGTCTATGAAAATATGAATAATATTAGTTATATTATTAAGCGCATAAAATAAAAAATAAAAAGATTTATTCATTTGTCTCCCCAAACTATAAGATTAATTTAAGTTTACCCTTTAAACTTTAAAAACTCCCATTTTACCCTTTAAATTTTATATTAGTTCTACTTAATCTATTTTATTAGAATTTTCGTTAAAAAATATGGAAAAAAGAACAGAATTTGTTTCAATTAACCTATTATGTTAAAAAATTTATTACAAACAAACAGAAAAAAGACTAGAAGGTCATACTTAATCCCATATTTTTCTGTGTGTTTTTAATAAAAAATTATAACAGAAAAGTAAAGTGAGACTAATTCAAAATTCATGAGGGATGTGGGCAGGATGGGAGTTTTTAAAGTTCAAAGTTGAAAAGTAGGAACAACTCTAAAATTAAGGGTACAGATGATAATATTATAAAAAAATTTCTTTCACAATTTTTGAATTTTGTTTATTAATACAAATATTTGAACAAAATTTAAAAAATTATTATTATTATTATTATTTTTGTGGAGATTAAAAAAAAAAAAAAAAACATAGATGGATTATATTTTATTATAAGAATACTTTAGTAAATTTGAACAATACCAGGAAAAGCAGTTGTGCAAGCCCTCAGACCAACTTGTCAAATTCTACTGGTAGCAATTTAAGAATCTATTGATAAGAAACAAGGCTTACCACACACCATGATCAGAATCTAAAAACAACTCCAAAAGTAATGTCAAATGTGCCCTAAGCCAAAAATTTAAAACACTTAATTAATAGTTCATTATAAAACTTATCTTATTTTTTTTCTTTTATAAATAAATTGAAAATTGTAAAAAAAAAATTGCATCCACTAAATCTGTAGTGACTTGCTTTTTTTTTTTTTTTTTTCCCTGTCTCTCTCTCTCTCTCTATGGCATTCTTCTGTTTGCAACTTGTCTGTCTGTATTTCTCTCTTATTTTTATTGTTTTATTGTCACTTGCTTTCTAATCTTACCCTTCGTCCATCTATTTTTTCTAAATAAAAAACTTTTATATTTTAGTTTTTTTTAATACAAATATCTTTTTTCTAGTTATATGTATTCCTCAGTTAGTTTTCTATTTGATTTTGATCAATTTTTCTTAAATATATTTGGATTATATATGAATATAAGAGATTGGATCAATATATGTGTTTTTATTATAAAATGTGTATTTTATTCTATCTGCTCTTTTTGTGAAAAAGAATGTTCTAACGTAAGTTTGATACATTTGTGTGTTTGTTTTCTTTTTTAATGGCTATTTGGAGTCTCTTAGACTATTATTGTTGGATACTAATGTTGAACTAATAGGACTAGATATGTGGATATATATTTTTGTGTACTATTCGATATAACTTCAACTATGATCGTTAACAATATCCTAATACCTTTTTTTTTTTTTTAACTAAAAAGTAAACAAATATTGTTATAATATATCAATTTGATTGTGTTTACTGCATGATAATAACTCATTAAGAACTCTATTATTCTACATAAAAACTAAATCATGATGATCCAAAATTTAAGACGTGGATTGAACCTATAAAATTACACCACTAGTCCTAACAATACTAAAAGAGCCAATTAGAAGCATATGGGTAATCTAAAACGATATCTAAAAGTTGTCATTTTTAATTTACTCTCTCCTGAATTGTCCATGAGCCCATGACTCGGTGGTCTCAAGTGTTTAACTTAGGCCCTTCTTGTTGTAAAAAGGATGTGGTTGTGTGGGTTCAAAACCCACCTCTTATGCTTGTTTATTTCTTTCTTTCTTTTTTTTTTTTCTTTTTTTTTTTTCGGTTTATGTTTTTCTTTTTCCATTCGTTTTTCATTTTTTAAAAGAAAAATTATTTAATTCTTTTACTTCTTTTTGTATTGTTTTGTTTTTTTTTTTTTTTTTTTTGTTCTTAATTCTTATTTTTACTTTTCTTTTTCTACATAAATTCATCAGTTTTTTTTCCTCAATATGTTCCTTCCTAAACGTGTTTCCCATAGTAAAAGAATAGGTTGTGAGACGTATTACTCATTATTAGTTATCCGAAACAGTGCCATAAGTTTAATTAAATGCTTTGTTATATGTATCGTATCATGTTTTATTATTACAACTTCTTACTAAAATGAGTCTATTTTATGAAAGGTTTTAATCATTAATAATTTATTCATCTTTCGGTTACAACTATTCAAAGTAACTTTATTTTATGAAAGGTTTTAATCATTTACAATCTATCTATCTTTCAGTTGTAACTTTTCCAGGAAAATTAAATGCTCTAATATATGTATCGTATCATGTTTTATTATTGCAACTTCTCACTAAAAAGGAGTCTATTTTATGAAATGTTTTAATCATTCACAATCTATTCATCCTTTGGTTACAACTATTCAAGACAACTCTATTTTATGAAAGGTTTTAATCATTCACAATCTATTCATCTTTCGGTTGCAATTGTTCAAGGCAACTATAATTTACAAAAGGTTTTTAATCATGCACAATCTATTTATCTTTCTGTTGAACTGTTCAAGGCAACTTTTTAATACTTATATTAAATAACACTTATAAGTGTGTTCGTGTGTGTTGTTCAGTTTTCAATTGTTCAAAACAAATGTAGGAGAATCATATTTTTCCTTGTGAAATTTGTATGTTTATAAGTAATTAGACTTATCCGCGCCAGCCCTCGCTCAAATAATTAGTATACATCAATCTCTCACTCTCTCTATATGTATATAAATATTTGTTTCTTTCTCCAAGGCAAAAATACACCGGCACAAACAACTTTGTGGATATAATTCTCTCACGCGCACAAGCACGGAAAAGAGCTTAAAACATGTGTGTCTGGAGAATTAGAGGAAATTGATATGTTATAACTAAAAAAAATATAAGTTGTTAATTTTCTTACCTTTTGATCCGTACACATATGCTAAATTAAAAATATTTGGTAATTTTTATCAATCTTTTTTAATTATAAAATCTACAATTAATTACTATAATATGTAAATAACACGTGTAACGCAAGTATTCAAACTAGTATTATATATAAAAAAGAGTTTCCTCTGATTCACTGTTCAAAAACTTCGTCAACTTATTTTTTTGTCGACTTCTTTCTTTCACTACTACAGAATGTGGATTCCACGATGGTTTTTAAGCGTCGTGGTAACACTTCCACGACGGTTTTTTAACCGTGTGGAATCCAGGATCGTTGAATCTTTTCAAATTTCACGATGGTTTTTTAACCGTCGTGTAATGGGCAAAAATAGGGTCTAACTGTGAAAATTTAAAAGCATACCACGACGGTTTTACATAAAAAACCGTTGTAGTAAGGGGACCTACCACGACGGTTTCCCTGGGAAACCGTCGTGGTAAGTAACAACGAAAAAAAAAATTTACAAATTCATTTCATTTCCATCGAGTGGCAAATCCCGTGTGTTATCCATTATTACACATCCAATAATAAAATGATAAATAATCTGTAATTACCTCGATCACAATGTACAACAATTAATATAACGAGAGTACAAATTTTATATATTGTTTTTAGTCAATATTGTATAAACCGCATGACAAATGTAGCCCATTCTTGCCTAACCAAACTCATGTCAGCATCAGTATAAAAATCCTTGGTTTGAAGCAAGGCTAGTCCATCAACAGTGAATGTTATTTCTCGCATGAAAGCTAACACAAAATAACCGCATTCTACAGAACCTTCCTGTAGTGGACATGGAACAGTATCAATCAACGGCTGACAATTGCGTCGCTGTCTTATTCCTCTTCCCACAGACAATTTCCAATCATTAAGTGCCCTAACAATTTGATAAATTTCAAAACAATTACAACAACAATTATTTTATGTCAAATCAGAGATATGAACATCAAAGAATACTTACATCGTAATTAGGTCTTTAAAATCATCACCTGGTTCGTTTCCTAGAGGATTAAAATACAGGACCGAGTCTTCCCACGGATCAATAACTGCCAAAATCCAATGTTGGCCGCTGTTATATGGCATGAGAAACAACTTTCCCTTTGGTGTGTTTCCTAAGATTCGTAGAATATTTTCGGCCCTCTCTCGAACGTAGGCGGCACGATCTACATTCTGTTGAACTGGTGAGACAAGGACTGGAGAAATAAACTCGAACCGTTGATCCATACCTGCTCTTGCACAACAATCCGCTAAGTATTAGTAAAATAATTAAGCACACTTATTACGCAAAAACAACATATATAAGATTAAGAATGATAAATAATTAAATTTTTTAAGGATAAATGTATTACCTGATGTAAACTAGTATGTTATTTGCACTAATTTCTTTAAATATTATGAAATGGTATACATCTTCAAACCCAATATATATGAGCATGTCATCGCCAATGACGAACTATTGTAGTGGGCACGCTATTTGGGTACCGTCATGCATGGAACTTTGTGCATAATATGCCAAAGGTCTCAATTCGTAGGGAATTTTACTAAAGTCCAACGAAGGTAGTTCTTGTTGCAACGGTTGTTGTTGTACCTCCGGTTGTGACAGTATTTTCTTCCTCCTTGTTCTCTTTTTGGTTTGTTTGCTTCCCTCAGCTTCTTGGTCAGGAGCATGATTGGGACCTTGACTTGCCTGGCTCAAACTTGTCTGAACGACGACTACTTTTTTCGGCCAAGCAACAAACCCACCGACAGCTTCTTCAATATATGTGGCTTCGTTCGTCGGAATAGGTAGGAGTGCACGTTTTAGTTTTGGGACTGGAATTGTCACTCGTACATTCTCCTCACCTAAAGGAATCCCATGGACTGTGTCGGTTGGAACACAATCCATGTATGCCCTGCCAATTGCAACAAGCACATCTTCTCCGTTAATTAAATCAGTAAGAAAGAGCTGGCATTCATTACTTGCTTCGGCATGGGCTGCGGATTCGATGGCCCAGCTTCTTTTTCATTCAGGGTGCAACTAGCCTTGAAGCTGTTGTGTTGATCAACAGTCGGTGCGGTTGTCTCCTCGACCATAGTCTCTCGGTTGATACCATGTTTCGCACAAAGTTCCTATACGGTTCTTTCCAATGCGGCAAGCTGCCGTTTCATATCCGAGACTTCAGCATTTTCCTTTGAACTTTGCACAAGGCTGAAGTATTGTGACTGCTTGACAAACTTAGATTGACCCCGGATTCGACCCGAATGCTCAGCATTGCCTAATGCCTTGGTCAATATGTCATCTGTCCCCACATATTCGAAACTTCCTTGTGTCTCTTGTTCACTGAAGTCATCATGTAACAATTAAAGAATATGTTATGAACTCGTAAACATAAAGGTGTGTACGGGATGAATATATTAGACCATGGATTCGAAAACTTACTATTGTATCAGCAATAATTTTAAATGCTTCATTCTTGAACTCTCCATCGGGTTTGACGCGCATGTCCAGCCACCTAGTATGCTGCTCTGCCCATTTTCCCGTCTTCTCGAACAGCAGTTTAATAATTAACGTTAGTAAACATAAAGGAAAAAATTGGAAGAACAATATACCATTTACACTTTTTGTCCAAGTAATTCACGTACATGAATTTGGTCACGTATCCTATATCCATCTTGGCCCCCGGTTGATCCGTATTTGCTCTTCTTTCTTATCTCAATTCCTTGTTCGGATAGTCTTTTGAATTCCGGGGTACGTCAATTACGTAATGAATTTTTCCCAATCATCCTGGCTGATGGTTGGGTAATTGTGAACCACTTTTGGCGGTCGTTGCCACACGGTTTCTTCATCAATATGATCCCTGACAAAAGCTTGGTAAAGATCATATCTAAAATTTTTCGACTCTGCACATGACTTTAATAGCTTGTTTTTTAAACGATGGTTCCACAGTGAAAGAAGTTAAGACTTCCACCCACACTCTTTATTTTCTAGGGGCTAAATCAGCACTTCTAAAGTCAGATATCCAAATGGGAATGTGCTCTCGAGCAAGCACTCCAATCTAACTCTGTAATTCATCTCCTTCCTTGCCTAATGGTTGCCCTTTCGTGTCGAACGAAACTTTGATTTGTTCTCCCTTCGACCTAACAATGTGGACACTTCTTAGAAGAGTTGTTTTTCGTTTACCATCTTCGTCGGGATTGAATCTTGGTGAGTTGGTTTTTCGTGGTTTTCCAAATTGAGTTTGAGTTGACAAATCCTCATCGTTATGTTGTGACATTTTAAATTAATCTAAAACAAGGAAGCACCGAAACACTTTAAAAACCAAAAGAGGCATTGTATTGAACATGTAAAATGCAAACATTTAAGTCACAAAATCAACACCTTTTCCCGAAAAATTCTCAAATCCGTGTCTTACCAACCAATTTAATTCAATCTAAAACTAATTCTCACTCAAATAGGCATTTTAATGAACATGTAATATGCAAACATTTAAGTCACATAATCAACACTTTTTTCTGAAAAATTCCCAATTCCGTGCCTTACCCAACCAATTTAATTCAATCTAAAACTAATTCTCACTCAAAGAGGCATTTTAACGAACATGTAATATGCAAACATTTAACTAACAAAATCAACATTTTTTTCCGGAAAATTCCCAAATCCGTGCCTTACCCAACCAATTTAATTCAAAACTAATTGAACCATAAGCAACAGATTCGAAAATGTAGGGGATGGATTTTGGCCTTTTGGGACAGAATATTCGCAACTTAACAATCTACAAAATCAACATTTTGGACGGAACATATTGAATTTTGGACGGGAAATTCACAATCAACAACCGTGTCGAACAAAATCAACATTTTGGACGAAAAATTATTAAATCCGTACCTTATCCAAGCAACTTACCGGCTTGTCAAGCGTGGGTACGGGCGGAAGGTGGAATGCGGGCGGCGTGGGCGCGGAAGGCGGAGTGGGGATGTGGGCGGATTGCGGGCGTGGGCCGAGTGGGGGTGTGGGCGTGGGCGGGGAGTGGGCGCTTGGGGACTTGGGCGAGGAGTGGGGGCTTGGGGGCGGGGTGGGGGCATGGGGGCGGAGTGGGCGGCGAGAAAGAGAGGGAAAAATGGAGGAAGCGCGGTGTGGGCGTGGGTGGCGAGAGAGAGAGGGCAAAATGGAGGGCGTGGGCGTGGAGGGAGAAAGCGGAGAGAGAGAAATTGGGCTGAAGGAGTTTTGAGGGAGAAATTGGCCGGAGGAAGCGTGGAGGGAGTTTTTGTAGATTTTGAGTAGGGAGGGAGCGGAGAGAGAGAAATGGAGCGAGGAAATTGGGCGGCTTTGGTTATGGGTAGGTTTTTGGGTTTTAATATGCGCACCAAAAAGTTGAATTTTATTCAAAAAATTTCAAAATTCCCGCCTTTTAACATACCAGGACGGCTGTTTGGGGAAACCATCGTGGTATGTTCACATACCACGACGGTTTTTATGAAAAACTGTCGTGGTATGTTAAAATAAAAAAAAAATTTTGATCCTACGGAAAAACCGTCGTGGTAGGATAAAAGTTTTTTTTTTTCAAAAAACCTACCATGACGTTTTTCATTTTTGGGAAAACCGTCGTGGTATGTACGGTTTTTCCTAAAAACCGTCGTGGTATGTACGGTTTTTCCTAAAAACCGTCGTGGTAAGGTCCAAAAAGAAAAAAAAATTAAAAAAAATTTCCAAATTTTTGTCGTGGTAAGGTCCAAAAAGAAAAAAAAATTAAAAAAAATTTCCAAATTTTTTTTTTTTTGTAAGACAACCCTACCACGATGGTTTTTTGGGATAACCGTCGTGGTAGGTTAAAATTTTCAAAAAAAAATTTTGTTGACGTTGTAAATATAATCCCACAGGCGGCCAAACCTGTGTGTTATGCATGCAGCAGCCCATCATTCACTCCTGCCATTAGTTTCATTCACACAGATTTGCATGTATAAATAATTTCCATATATTTCAAATATAATATGCGTAATTAAAAAAACATATAGAAATTTTTACACCGAAAAAAATTAAAATCAAGTTTCAGATTTTTGTGTTTTCATTTTTTTGGGCTTCTCAACACGTGTCCACTCGACATCCAAACAAAGCAAGTGTGAAACATCATCGTCAAAATCATCAATCTCCTCCACCGGTGGCAAACCCTTTGTGAATGATGGAATATCGGTGTAATATTCCATATCTTCTTGGCTATCCCGGATTATTCTTGGTTTCATTGGCATAATTAAAGATAACTCTAAATTGTTAGGATCCGTTGTATAGAATACTTGTACCGCTTGTGACGCGATAATGAAAGGATCATTTTTATATCCCAATCGCCTAAAGTCCATTACAATCACGCCGTCACTATCAATCTTAACATAATTATTATCAGCCCACTTGCATTTAAAGAGTGCTATTCGTAAGCCGTAATAATTAAGTTCCTAAATATCTTCAATGAACCCATAGTAGGTCATGGAACTATATACTGGATTCTTGTCTTTTGCGGATGAAATATGCATAGACTCGGCACGGAGGGTCACACCACTATTCTGTACGGGATGCTTCTCATCTCTTTCGCGAGTGTAGAAGGAGTTCCTAATGACAAAATACGATGTATATCTTGTGACTATTGATGACGGATCTCTGGATAGCTTCATTAAGTCTTGAGAAACGTCAGCCTTCATATGTAAATCTTTTTTTATCCACTCCCGGAATGTCCGATTGTGCTCATCTTGAATCCACTTCTCACTTCTTCCTTTTCTTGGATTCGCAGCTCTTAATTCCGCCATATGAACCTCAAAGAAAGGCTCCACTTCCTTAGCATTGTGCAAAACATAGAGATAAGGTTTTTCCATTCATCTTGATTTAGTGGTGAAGGAACGCCCACTGATAGTCCTTTCGACGTCAATAGCACACTCTTTGGCAACCCTATCGGTTTCGCGTTGGACAAATACTCCGAACAAAATTCAACCGATTCCTCTGCTATGTAGTTTTCCACTATACATCCCTCCGGCCTATTTCGGTTCTTCACATAACCCTTCAAAACCTTCATGTACCTTTCAAAAGGATACATCCACCTCAAATGCACCGGTCCACATAACTTAACTTCCCGAACTAAGTGCACCGTTAGATGGATCATTATATCAAAAAAGGCTGGTTGGAAATACTTCTCAAGCATGCACAATGTCATCACCAATTCCGATTGTAGCAAATCTAGCATCAGTGGATCAAATACCTTGGAGCATATTGAATAGAAAAATGAGCATAACTTCGTAATTGAATATCTAACATCTTTCATTAAAACTCCCGCAATGCAAGAGGTAATAATTGTTGCATCAAGATATGACAATCATGTGTTTTCATTCCAACGAGTCTCAAATTTTTCATCGACACCAAACTTTTAAAGTTGGAAGAGTATCCACCTGCCACTTTCACGGAAGCAAGCCATTGACAAAGCTTTCTTTTTTCTTGTCTTGATAATGTGTGCTTGGCTGGAGGTAAGTAAGGTTCGTTCGATCTTTTCTCGGGGAGCAAATTTGTTCTAATATTCATTTCTTTAAGATCTAACCGTGCCTTTTCACCATCTTTAGTCTTATTCGGAATGTCAAGCAACGTGCCCACTATCAACTCACAGATATTTTTCTCAATATGCATAACATCTAAGCAATGACGAACGTTTTCTCTTTCAATATGGAAGTTCATAGAAGATTGATTTCTTCTTCCAAGGTCCACCGACAACTGGATTCTTACGTTTTCTCTTTCCCAAAAATAACTTCACAATTTTAATCATCTCAAATACATCTTCACCAGTCAAAATCCGAGGAGCGGGTCTTTCTTCGGTATTTCCATCAAAAGCCTTCTTCTGTTTGCGATATTGATGATTTTTGGGCAAGAATCTCCTGTGACCAAGGTAAACTGTTTTCCTACCATTTTTCAATCGGATGGAAGATGTTTCCTTCATACAAACGGGACAACCTATATAACTCTTCACAGGATAACCAAATAGGTTGCCAAGTGCAGGAAAGTCATTAATTGACCAAATCAACATTGCACGAAGATTGAACATATTTTGACGATAAGAATCTCTAACTTGTAAACCATATTCCCACAATCTTTTTAGGTCATCGATTAATGGTGCCAAGTATATGTCAATGTCATTCCCCGGTTGTTGAGGGCCTGAGATCAATAATGTCAACATCAAGAACTTCCGCTTTACGCACAATTCTGGAGGGAGATTATAGTTGACAAATATGACTGGCCAGGTACTATGCCGACTACTAATGTTACTATGTGGGTTCATTTCGTTCGTCGACAAACCAAGTCGTAAATTCCTTGGTTCTGCACTAAAATCTGGATGATTGTCATCAAAGGTCTTCCATTATGGTGCGTCGGTCGGATGCCTAAATTTGCCATCATCAACACGTTTATCATGGTACCATGTCAAATTCTTAGTATGCTCGGCATTACAGAATAAACGACGCAAACGTGGAGCTGGTGGAATGTACCATAACACCTTCACCAACACTCTTTTTCTACCATTCGATGGTATCTTGCCCTTCTTCCATCTTGACTTGTTACAAACCGGACATTCATCTAAATCTTCATATTCTTTCCGGTAAAGGACGCAATCATTTGGACAAGCATGTATCTTTTCATATTTCATTCCCAAAGTGCTCAACGTCTTCTTCGCCTCGTACATATTAGGTGGCACTTTGTTATCCTCCGGTAGAACATCTTTTAGAAATTCTAAAAGAGTCGTGAAACTAGAATTCGTCCACCCTCCCGACGCTTTCATATTCCATAATTTAACCAAAACCCCTAATTTCGTATATTTTGCACACCCGACATACAAGGGCGTTTCGGCATCATTAATCATTGCCTCAAATAACTCCGGATGGTGCACAAAGTTTTCTTCCAAATCATTTATCATATTGAACATATTATCACCAATGTCTTCCTCAACAATAGGCTCTTTACCTTTAGTACTCGTCGATGTATATTTAATATTGAAAATGTAATAACTAATTTTTACGACATTACGATTTCTTTATTTTAAGAAATTTAAGCTGTATCATAAAGGTATTTTTGAAAAGCCTGAGTAGGATTTTTATCAGATTTTGTGAGTTCTTATGGTTTTATAAAACTCAGTAATGAATTGCTTAGTCAAGCATATAGCCTTTTGAGCAAAAAGGTATAATGAAAAGTTATGATTTTATGTTGGTCAAAGTTTGACCAGAAAAGTCAATAGTTGACCAGAAAAGTCAAAGGTATGACGGTACTGTATTATGATTAGCAGTATGGAAATATACTGCGAAAAACTGTCATTACGGACAAGATAGTGAGAATAAGATTCAAAACCACTATAAAAAAATCACGCACATTATTTAGGACATTAAGGGCTAAATGGCTTAAAGTTATAAGAAAAATTTTTACGCAGTCCATTTTTACACAGATGAATTCTGGACTGTAATCCAGTATAATAATACTATTATTAGTTGATAGCAGTATTAGAAATATCTGTATTAGTATGAATATGGACTGCATTTTAAGATAAAAAGCCAAACAAGGCCTAGAGGGAAGACACCTCACCATAGGATAATTATATAATTTTTGGAATTATTGAAATTATGGAAAAAATTAGCAACTTGCTCTCCAAGCAAGCTTCATGGCCGGCCACATGTAGGGGGCAATGGACAATTATTTTTGCTCTAAGGGTTTATAAGCAAATATTGGATTAAAAATAAATCCAAAAAGAAAATCATTTATCACCTATATAGGTGGGGGGGGGGGGGGGGGGGGGAGCTCATTTGGTTCACAAAATGAGAAAATACCTCAAAACTATGCCCAAATATTTCCTCACCTTCTCCCCCTAAAATCCGAACTCAAAGAAAAAAAAAAAAGAAAAAAAAAAAAAAAGTGAAGAGAGAAATTGCTAGGGTGGTGACCGGATTTTGGTGAAGCACCAAGAAGGAGGCCGAAAATTTTGGAACCCCATCTAGCCTAGGGAGGCCGGTTGTGGTGGAGAGCCAAGGGGGAGCAAGTGGCTTGGTTTTTGGAGAAGAAAAGCAAGAAGAAAATTGTTGGATCCAAGCCAAATTTTAGAGGTAAACCCTTTGGACCCTAAGCTTTTCAATTCAAGTTTCAATTTAGAAATTTAAGTGTATTTTAAGCATTGGATGTAAGAGCATAAGCTCATTTAATTTCCATTGCCCTAATTTAGAAATTTTAGGTTTGATGCTTGATTAGGTAATTATGTGGTTTTGATTTAATATGTTATGCTTGATTTTGTGATTAGGGTTGCATGAATCTAGGGTTTGCTTGTATGCTTTATAATATGGTTGTATGTCCCCAATATGTTTAAGAATGTTGTAGAATATGTATGTTAGGTTGCTAGATGTGTTGAATGGATTATGCAAACCCAAAACTTATACAAACCCTAGTTGGTGTAAAATCACCAATGGTTTGCATGACCATGATTGATTACGTGATTAATGGAACTTTACGTAAGAAAAATGTTGCATGATTGATCTTAGGCTCCCGGTGCAACCGGTTGAGGTAGAGTGCGCGTATTAGGGCGTAAAATGGACTTAAGCAAGAAAACTGCCAGTTCGGGTAAAATTGACCAGTTTTCTGGAAAGTCGAATTTGAGGCCTTTAGAGGCCGAATTTGGAAAAACTTGAAACATGAAAGTTATAGAGAAGGGATTTTCCTAGGGGTCTTCATGAACAGTTTTTGAAAATAAGGCTCGAATGGCCTTGGTTTTTATAAAAATCCGAACCTGGTTATGCCCAGACTTCATGCACGGTTAGGAAGGTTCAACAGGGGAAATGAGTAGGTTTGAGACCGAATTGAGGCTTGTGTAAAACACGAAAGTTGTAGGGATTTTTGAGTTTTAAAATTTTCATGAAGATAACTTTTTCGGATTCAACACAGATTTTTAAATATAATTGGATTTCAAAAACTGTGCAGGAAACAGGAAATTCCTGCACAAGATTTTCTAAAACAGCGTAGGAAAATGACATTCTTGCACATACACTGATAAATTGACTGTGGGAAACTGTTCCAAAGGCAGTTTCCAACACTTAGAAATTTTTATAAACCCTACTCAAAGAATTACAATTTTTCTTAAGTTGAACAAGGATTTTTGTATAAAATGGACATAAAGTGCTAAGTTTTTTCCAAAGTAAAGAAAAATAAGTTTTGGACCACAAGTTGTCTTAAATACTTGGTAATAAGATAATGACTAACGGTAACCGAAAAAAGATACCCGAGTTACTGGACTGGGCCCAAAGCCCAAGATTACCCTATGTAACCTAATAAGTTATGATCCAAGTATGTTAGGTCTTGAACTCTAGGGTTACTTGTTGTAACCAAGTAAGTTATTATGAGTATGTGTGGGGGGACATATAACTAAGGTTATATATGAATGTTGGTTATGTCACCAACATTTTATAGTTATGATTATGAATCCTTATCCTATGTCCTTTGGAATAACATGAGATAGCCTGTTGTTGCACCCTGATTTGGAGCAGCACAGTATAGGACATAGCAGACGAGGTAAGTACAACTCCGCCTACAACATAAACTTTTTGTTGTGTTACTTGCCTGATGTGTTTTATGCCATGATATGATATGATAAATGATATGTTAAAGTTCATGTGATGCTATGATATGATGTATGATGTGTTAAGTTTATGAAATGTCATGATATGACTTATGATTTATGTATGTGTGACATCATGAAGCATGTTCACCAAATCATATGATAAGAATAAGCTCAAAGAATGAGATGATGAAAATTAAGTATGATGGCAAGCAAGCTTGCCTGTGTCGTACCGACCCGCGTTAGGTCAGGTTTGGTCTATGGTTTGAGTTGAAAATGGACTGGCCGCCCCAACCACTCCATAGCTGCGCGCCACGGTACGGACACTTATGTTAAGGGGCCCATAGTATGTTAAGTTAAGAAAGAATAAGAAAGCATAATGAAGCATAAACGGTTCATGCATGGTTATGATATGTTATGTTATGTTTTGTTTTGTGTCGCGGATGTAAAAGTTGTACTTGCTGAGTGAAAGCTCACGTTTTACGTCTATGTTATAGGTAAACAACCTAACAGCAATCTGTGATGTAATATGGTGGAGTATGGCACTGCAAGCTGTGAAATGTGGGATGGTGGCCGCTACGCGTTTTGTTATTTTATGTGTTTTATTTATGTTCGAACGTTTTATTCAGTGAACGTTTATACGTACGTACGCTTTCGTGTGAGTTCGCACCGTATAAAAAAAATTTTCCGCTAAAATCGTTAAGTAAGTAAGTAAATAAGTAAATCACGATATGTATGTACAGTAACGGCCTGCGTTAGGCGGGTCGTTACAGAAAAAATCTTCGCCATGTAAATACCATGTTAGGTAAGAATAAATAATCCCATAAGCGCAAATGCCCTCTAACATCATCAATAGAATGAGATCTATGATTACCACAAATTTGACACGGACACGGAATCTTATTATCTTGTATGTGAGCTTTGGCAAATGACAAAAATTCTTCAACACCATCTTCATATGCTTTAGACAATCTATCAAACCACATCCATTTCCTATCCATGATTTGCAAATCCTAAATCGAGAAATCAAAGTTTTCGAAGTCAAGATGTGCATAATTTTAAATTGCATGCATATCATTTTCATTTAGTTATAATTAAACACTGCTACCGGCGCATTAATTAATTGAACAATTAACAAAAAAAAATCGAATAAACATAACAAAATTAATAATACAAATAACCGGGCTGGGACACCGGTCCATTGCAGTCTTTAACGTATCAAAAGCGATCCCAAAACATAAAAAATTATTCTAAAATCATAAATAAAAAATACAGAGGGAAACAACATAAAGCTAAGTTTGTGTGATCATGACTTACAAGAGAGATTGATGATCGATGGTAAATGGTGGTGGAGGCGTCACACAGTGGTGTACCGACTGTTTTCGGAGTGATCTGATCTGATTTTAGTTAACTGCAGCTGCTGTATTGATGTGAAAATATCAAGGCAATACTCGATTATGGGAGAATATAACACGAATTTTCCACGACAGTTTCTAAAAAACGATCGTGGAAGCCTATGCTTCCACGACGGTTAGTTAGAAACCGTCGTGGAAGATGAGGCTTCCACGACAGTCTAAAAAGACAGTCGTGGAAGGACCGTGCTTCCACGATGGTCTTTGGAGACTGTCGTGGAAGGACCATGCTTCCACGCGCGACTGTCTTTTTAGACTGTCGTGGAAGCCTCGTCTTCCACGACCGTTTTTAAAAACCGTCGTGGAAGCACGGTCCTTCCACGACGATTTTTCGAGACCGTCGTGGAAGACGAGGCTTCCATAACGGTTTTCGAAAATCGTGTTCCGCCTCGTATTTTTGCCTAACTTTTCACGACCGTTTTTTAAAAACGGTCGTGGAATCCGAATTCTGTACTAGTGTTTCTTTTACTCTTGCCCTTCACTTTTCCTAGCTTTGTCATATTTTTTGCTTTCCTTATACTTTTCCTTTTCCTTTTTCAATTTTTCTTGTTTTTTCATTTTTTGCCTTGTTCCCCTAATAAAATCAAATTCTTAAATATACGTAGTATCAAAGTACTTTTTTATTCTAATTTGTCTCTTTTTATTATTATTATTTTTTTTTCTAATTGTGGCCCTATTAAATGTTTTTCTTGTGGTCAACCCTCTAAATTTTTATTCTATCAAAATAACATTCACAAATATTATTTTTACTAGTGGTCCAAATAAAGTTATATTTTCAAACAAGTTCCTCCTTTAAAAAGCTTATTCCTTATCATATGTATAACTATTAAATTTTCTAATTTTGTAGAAAATAATTTAGTTTTCTATTTGACTTGATTTGGTTGACCAAAATCTTTTTTTCCCCCTTTAAATATGCTATACTTATTTTCTCTTTTTTGCCCTACTTAATATCTTTTTTCTTCTTACAAGTATCCCCTAAGTTGCTTTGCGAGCACGTAACTAAAAATGGACAGTTCGATCTCTTTCCTTGACATTTCAACTATTCATAAAAAAATATAGTTCGACATTTCGAACCATTTGAATTCAACAATTTGACTCTAGCATTGATAAGGGACGTTTTTTTTTCCATCCCGTCTTTTCAATATATGCCCAAAAACCGCGGCATCTGATAACTACAAAGAAATTTCGATCTCTTGAGTTTCTATGAAACCTCCTGGACAAAAGTTCTTCATTAAAATACAAAATAAATAAATAAATGTTATAACCAAGTATGTCACAGTAATGCTGCATATATAAGTTCTATTATTAATATGTCGTTTGTAGTTTGAAATTGAACTCATCTAGTGGCAACCATGTTTTCCAAACCAAGTGTTACGACTTTGCTTCTACTAGCACTAGCAACCGTTGCATTAGCCGGCAATGATCTGGGTTTTACCTACACCGGATTCAAGTCGGCCAATTTGAGCCTCGACGGCGCAGCTGAAACTACATCCAATGGCCTCTTGAGGCTCACAAACGACAATAAACAACAGAAAGGCCACGCCTTCTACACCAACCCGGTGACCTTCAAAAACAAGCTGAACAGCACCAACGTCTCCTCCTTTTCTACCAACTTCGTCTTCGCAATCAGATCGAAGTACAAGACTCTGAGTGGCCACGGGTTCGCTTTCGTCATTGCTCCAACGAGGGGTCTTCCTGGTGCTCTCCCGTGCCAATACCTAGGCCTTTTCAACTCCACTAGTAATGGGAATACAACAAATCAGGTCATTGCCATCGAGTTCGACAGGATAAAGAGTAGCGAGTTCGGGGACATGGATGATAACCACGTTGGTATTGACATCAACGGATTAGAGTCAGTGGGATCTGCCACAGCAGGATATTATGCTGCAAATACCGAGTTTCTAAACTTGCTCCTCATAAGTGGCGAAAGCATGCAAGTCTGGATCGAATACGATGGCGTAAACAAGCAAATAAACGTTACAATGGCTCCAATCAATATGTCATCTAAACCCCATGTTCCACTTCTGTCTATGAATCTTGATCTTTCCCAAATTCTTAATCCCACCATGTATGTTGGCTTCTCTTCCTCCACTGGCTCTGTTTGAACTTCTCATTACATTTTAGGCTGGAGCTTCCAGATTAATGGTCCAGCACAAGATCTTATTCGCTCTCCGCTTCCAGTACTGCCTCGTCTAGGACCAAAAAAAATATCAAAACTTTTGACAATTGGGGTTCCTCTAATTTCTGTTTCTTCGGTCACTCTAGCGATCGTCGTCATCATTTCTATCATAAGAAGGAAGAGAAAATTTGCGCGGAGCTATTTGAAGATTGGGAACTCGACTATGGTCCTCAGAGGTACAGATACAAAGACCTTTACATTGCCACAAAAGCGTTCGGAGACAGAGAGCTTTTAGGCGCCGGTGGATTCGGTACCGTCTATAGAGGAGTATTATCCGCCACTAAAGTTGAGATTGCCGTCAAGAAAATTTCCCACAATTCAAGACAGGGTGTGAGGGAGTTCGTTGCAGAAATTGTTAGCATGGGTCGGCTTCGTCACAGAAATTTAGCCCCCGTGTTGGGATATTGTCGTCGGAAAGGAGAACTTCTGTTAGTGTATGATTACATGCCTAATGGAAGCCTAGACAAGTACCTCTACGACGAACCCGAAACAACACTCAATTGGAACCAGAGATTCCGAGTCATAAAAGGCGTCGCTTCGGGCCTTTTCTACCTCCACGAAGAATGGGATCAAGTGGTGGTCCACCGGGATGTGAAAGCAAGTAATGTCCTTCTTGATGGTGAATTCAATGGGAGATTGGGAGATTTTGGCTTAGCCAGACTATATGACCATGGAACCGACCCTCAAACCACCCACATCGTTGGAACCCTCGGCTATCTGGCACCAGAACACACCAGAACCGGAAAGGCCACGACAAGCACCGATGTCTTCGCTTTTGGAGCTTTTCTTCTCGAAGTTGCTTGCGGAAGGAGACCTATAGATAATCGAGCGTCATCGGAAAATGTGATCTTGGTCGACCGAGTGTTTACGTGTTGGAACAAAGGGCGAATTCTTGAGGCGAGGGACCAAAAATTGGGCGTAGATTTTGTGGCCGAGGAAGTGGAGCTGGTGCTTAAGCTAGGCTTGTTGTGTTCACATTCCGAACCCTCAGTTCGACCGAGTATGAGGCAAGTGGTGGAATACTTAGAAAGGCATGTCCCTTTGCCGGATTTAACGGGGCTCAACTTATGTTCTAGTGGCTTAATGTTTGCATCCGGTGACGGGTTGGCCAATTTTCCGTTGTTTAGTCAATCTTCTGCGGTAAACTACTTGTGCTCGCATCAATCTTCTGTCGTGGAGTCGCTTCTCTCCGGTGGCCGGTGATTCTACAAAACATTTTGTATGATTCTCTATTGAGTGTTCTTTCAATATTTGTGATCATTCTACTGATATCTTACATGAATTGTATTCTTCGTTCGTATTATAGGAGTTTTCATGATTTTTTTTTTTTTTTTTTTTTAAACAATCAGCAAATTTGAATGACGAATGGGGAGAAACAATTTGTATCAGACTCCACAAATGAAAGATACTAAAAAAGAAATACAAAATATCGAGCACACATATTATGACTCTTAACAAATCCTCTACAATCGACGGATATATCTGATCATATTCTGTGAGCCTCATCAACATTTGAAACAACAGTATCATTTGCTATTGATATCATAGGTTTCCACAGTCTGCCCAAGGAACTAGTATTTTGAAAATTGGTGGGTATGAAAAGCCTTTCCATCCTAGTACATAAAAGCTTTTAAAAGATGAACTCCATTTAACCCAGTTTAGTATCATAGCCTTTCAGTTTATAAAAATGGATTTTTTTTAATGGAAGAAGGAGATCCAATGGTTGAGGTTTGCAAGGGTCATCAGGGGCAAAATAGGGTAGAGGAAACTTGGAACTTAAAAGTTCCGGTTCAGCCCGAGAAAACGGATAAAAATAAAAATAAAAAATAAAAAATAAAAAAAGAGGCGAAGTTCTCCTCCATCCAAGTTCGAAGTTCCAACATTTGAAGATTTCATCTTCCCCCCGCCGGCCGCCGCAGTTCCTTCCCAAGCAGGTGATGTTTTTTTATTTTACTTTTCCGTTTTAAATTCGTCTTTCATTTGGCTTTCTCTTAATACGGCAAAAAAACTTGGAACTGAAACATCGGATTTGAGCTTGCAAAAGCCGTGGTGGGTTTTCAACGGAAAATAAATAAATAAATATAGAGAGAGAGGCCGGGGGGGGGGGTGGGGTGTTGGGGAAGTTGGAAGGGTTACGTCAGAGTTTCTCTTCTCTCCAAGTTCGAAGTTCCAGTGTTTTTTTTTTTTTTGGTTCTGCGACAGTTCTCTTCTCCTCTGGATTCAAAGTTTGCACCAGTCAGAGTCTTAATATTAATTATTACAAATGTTGACTTTTTACTATATTTTTATTTTATCAATTTTAATGTCTCATATGAATCATATGACTAAACAATATATATATCCGAATAGATAAATTAGTATATTAAAATTTTTAAACTTACAAAATCGTGTGGTAAAATCAGTTTTCCTCTCAATTCGTGTTTTGTAATAACCACCAATATATTTTACGTTTTAATTCATTAACCATCTTTTTTTTTTTTTTTCCCCTATTCGTCAACAATACCATAATTATATAAAATAATGCAAACCAATAAAACATTGTTCAAAGTATCTGATTTTCAAACCAATAGACGAATTATTTTTTCTTTCAATTTCACTTATCTAAATACCTAATTATATTCACTAAATTGAATACTTTCTTATCAAAGAAATTTATATTCACTAAATAACAATTTCTTTTTATACTCCAATCATTTTGAAACGCCGCATTAATTTAAATCTTATGAATTAAACAACACTTTGTTTCCATATCTCAGCAAATAATCACAAAAAATTGAATGCTCTCTCTTTGCAGAATTTACTACCTATAGTTATTATGTTATGACTCCTCTCCCAATTTTCATTCTCTTCCTCCCTATGTAAAATTTATTACTTATATTTATTATGTTATAATGACTCATCTCCTAATTTTTATTCTTTTAGTATTCATTATTTAATTATTGAACATACTAATTTACATCTTTATCCAAAAGTTTCAGCTTTTTTCTACCCTATCCAACAACTTTATTGTGTGAGTTTACCTCTATGTCCCTTAATTCATCATTTTGTTCTCAAATTTTACTCTCATCCGGTGCCACAACCTTCCATTGCCGGTCAACTTTTCTCCACTGCCAAGCCTATTACACAGCCACCTCATGACCGGGCCGAACCCCCATTTTATTGTGCTGGGCTATAGAAGCTGTCCTCCAAAAATGGTCTATTTGAAGTACTCATTTTAAAAGATGAACACCATTTAAATTATTTGTAAATTTGCATGAAATTTGAAATTTTGTATTTTTTTCGTTCCAGATTTCCCCTTTCACGATTTAAGTTTGCATTTTTGGTTTAGTGGTGTTTTTTTAAAATTTTTTATTTGTTTAAATCATGTCTCCACGTTTGGTTTCTCGTTAACTACCTTTGATTTGATGGATTTTTTTTCTTTTTTTAAGGAATAAAACCAACTTCCTTATTTTATGGAGTTTCATTTTAATAAATTGATAATATCATAACTGACAATTACCATGTAGATTAATATCATAACGACCATGTCCATATATAGAAATTCCCAAATCCATATTACAACGTGATTGTGATAAGATTTACATTTTACAATTTTATTATCTCATTTGATAAAATCAGGCATGGACCAAGTTTATGAATATATATATATATATATATATATCATAGGTGACAAAATCCCTGACTTATTTTCCAAAAAAAAAAAAAAAAAAAAAACCAATATATCAAAATGGCCAAATCCATATTTTTAACAAATCTGTTTTGGACTGAAACAAAATATCAATAAATCATAATGACTAACTCCATATTCGAATATATAACATAATGACCAAATTCATATTTGAACTAATTTGGCACTTCTGATAAATGTCATAAAATCATGTCTTGGATTGATTTTTGTCATACAAAAAAAAAATTGTAATAAATATCATTGATGACATTATAAATATTTATTTTTTTAGCTATTTAAAATACCAATTATAATTAGTAATAAATGTCCCTGATGTAACCACCTAGGTTACCAAATGGTAGTTACCTGGTTATCAACCGTTGGTGAATTTCCGAACTGTGACCACCATTGCCGACGAGTTACCAATTACTACCGAATGATATCCAATTGGTTACTAATCTCGGGTGGGTTTCAGATCAGTAACTACTTTCGTCTACAGGTTACCATCTGGAAACTTCTGATTTTGCCAGATTATGCGGGTTCCATCACCGGAATATTAAAAAAAAAAAAAAAAAAAACCAAATTCAACCAAAAAAAATGATCAGAATATCACAAAAATCATAAAAAAATTTCAGAATTTACAAAACACAATAATTTTTCAACCAAAATACATCATAACACTTAAAATAATTTAATAATAATAATAATCTGAAGTTTAAAACAAATATCCAATGGTGAGAAGAAATCGTGACTGACGGAACCCGATCTCTAAAAAATCCAAGATCGAAACTCCTCTGTCAACCACAAAAAACCGGATCTCGAACACCGTCGTCCATAGTCAGTTAACAACAGGACAATCCACATAACACAACAAATATCCAAAAATTTCAAACAATATTCAATTTTGTAACATATCCCTAATTATCCCGAACTAATTAAACTATTACGGACTGAAACATGATAAATAAATAAATAAATCAACTTATCATAATGATCAAGTCCACATTTAAATAGAAAAAACCATTATATAATGAAACTCAAACACTATAGTGAAAAACCAAGTCCACAATTTAAAAATAATCAATATATACTATAAAGACTAAATCCTTATTCGAACAATATCTGCTACGGACTAAAACAAAACAAAACGGCCAGTACAAGATAATAATCAAAATCAATATTTGAATTTTGGATATTTTGAATTGGTGGGGAGAGAATAGTGATTGAGATTGCATTTTTCCAGGGATTTTGATTTTAGTTTCTGATAATAGGACCCAATATTATAAAAGAGGGAGAAATATAAGGAATTGTTACAAATAATCATTTAAAAAATAAATATGTCATTTTAGTCATACAGAAATGTATAGTGTCTGTTTTTGTTCATAGATGCAAATAGGTTTATATTTGGACAAATTTCAAACTCATAGTGTCATATTGGTCATTTACGAAACTAGTTTTTTTGTTTTTTTGTTTTTGAACTTATGGTATGTTTGGTTGGAGGGAATGATGGAGTGAGGGAGAGAGGCGGGGGAAGAGGGATAGAGGGAGTGCCCCAATCCATTGTTTGGTTAGTAAGGAAGAGAGGAGGGAGAGGAGAGGTGGAGGGAGACTCCATCAATAGAAGGATGTAAGTTCTCATTCTCACTTTATTTACAAAGACTATTTTGACCCCCAAAAAACCTATTAACAAATTTTAAAAAATAGACAATTTGGTAATTAGACAAATAATTATTGTCAATCATTTCAACTCTCTTTCTCTCTTACCAAACAACATAAAGGATTTATACAATCCTCTCCATCCTTCATGTTCTCCATCCCTCCAACTCTCTTCATCATTCTCCCTCTCCATCCCTTCTACCAAACATAGCCTTAAAGATGAGGGATTCGAACTCTGCGCATTTAGATGAAATTAGATGTGGTTTTATCATTAGGTCATACTTGCAACCACTACATAAACAATTTAATGTTTCCATGTTTCTAAAGTTGTGCTGCCAATCAAAAGTTATATTGATAAAAAGCAGCTAGGTGTTTGATTAATTTTTCTCAAACATGTTATGAAAATCAAAAGTAGAAATTTAATAAATTTAATAAAATAAATATAAGCAAACTCTTTTATCCATCTGTAACTTTTCTTGTATATTATTGTAACAACTAGTTGATTATTTTATAATGTTTTTCCATGATAGTTGTGTTTTAAAGCAACAGTTACTAAATAGTATCATGTTACACATAATATTACATAAATTTGTTAAAAAAAAAAAAAAAAATCAACTACCGTGATGTAATTTATTAGAACTTACAACTGTTGGACATATTTGGTTACTGAATAGGAAACAATTCTTATATATACATATGTGGAGACGTAGAATGACTAGTATACATACTCTGTTTTCATTCAATAAAATTTTTCTTTACAAATTAAAGTTTTAGTTTTTTTCCTTTTACTAAGGTCAACTTTCATAACTTTTTACCCCAAAACGCCTATAAAAATATGAAAAATATTAGGTATATTATCAAGCACATAAAAAAATAAAAATATTTATTCATTTGTCTCCCCAAACTATAAGATTAATTTAAGTTTACCCCTTAAATTTTAAAAATTCCACTTTACCTTCTGAATTTTAAATTAGTTCTACTTAATCCATTCTATTAGAATTTTCGTTAAAAAAATATAGAAAAAAAAACAGAATTTGTTTTAATTAACCTATTATGTTAGAATTTTAATTACAAACAAATAGAAAAAAGAGTAGGGGGTGATACTTAATCCCATTTTTTTCTGTGTGTATAATAGAGAAGTAAAGTGAGACTAATTCAAAATTCATAAGGAATGGGGGCAAGATGAGAGTTTTTAAAGTTCAAGTGGAAAGCTGGGAACAACTCTAAAATTAAGGGGTACAGATGATAATATTATTAAAAAATCACTTTCAGAATTTTTGAATTTTTTTTTCTTAATACAAATATTTGAACAAAATTTAGAATATTAATTTTTTTTATTTGTTATAGAGATTTTTTATAAAAAAAACCATAGATGGATTATATTTTATTATAAGAAAACTTTAGTAAATTTGAACAATACCAGGAAAAGGAGTAGTTACCCTTAGACCTACTTGTCAAATTCTATTGGTAGCAATTTTATTAAAACCATTTACTGATAAGACCAAGGATCCGGTTATAGTTCATGTTGGTCGAGTTACAAGAGCACGGTCAAAGAGGTTCAAGGAGGCTTTAAATACTTTAGCGCAACACATTGTGAAAGAGGATGGCAAGTCTACATGCGTGGAATCAACAAATATAGCTCAAATAGTCAATTTAATTCAAATTCAGTCATGTAATTAAAGCAGCCACGTCAACCATGCAATCCATGCAAATGTGCATGCTTTTTGGAGGATTTGATTAGTTTGAACCAAGCTGTTTGATTCCCTACTTAGTTGTCCACGTTTTTGGGTTAATTGGTCAAGAATTAGTTAGTTTCCTTTTCCTTATAATGGGTGTAAATGACTGGAAAATAAAGCCGGACAATTAAGTTAGTTTCCTTTTTTATTTTTAGGCTAAAATTATTAGGTTAGTTTCCTTTTCTTTAGCTTAGCATATTCCAGGAATATTATTGTAATTCTCAGCCTATAAATAGGCTTTATTTTCAAATCAATAAAAACTTTTGGCAATTCTATTCACTCTTGTGATTTATCTCTCAGTTCTTGTTGAACTAATCGAACTTATCAAGACTTTGTCTTGTAGCGTTCAGATTCGACTTATCAAATGGTTCTCCACCACCGTTTGTGGCGTCTACGACAATACCAAGGTTCTTGTTTGCGGGTTGACATTGGGTTGCGGTCATTTATACCAAGGTTTGTGTCACGATTCAAGCAACGGGTCGTGGTTTCCATCCAATCGAACCTGTGCATAGAGACGATCTTGGAGACTTCTTAGATTACGGGTTTCGTCACAAGTTGGCGTGGTTCACATCATTTGGTATCAGAGCTTCGGTTCTAGTCTCAGGTTTGCCTATCCTTTAAATTTTCTTTTTGTTTGAATTCTAGTTTATTTCAATTCCTGATAGTTTAAAAAAAAAATTTGAATTAAAAAAAAAGTCAAACAAAAAAAAGAAAAGAAAAGAAAAGAAAACAGAAATGAGTTTATTTAAAAAAAAATGTGCTTCCGAATTTGTTTCTAATTAGTAATTTCTGGTTCTAGTTGTAATTCCTCTTAGTAGCATAAAAAAAAAAAAAAAGAAAAGAAAAAAAAAAGAAAAAAAGAAAAAAAACATTTTGTTTGTTTTCATCAGTTTAGGTCCCAATAAGCCAAAATCACCTTATTCCAAATGCCAACAAAATTTTTGTAGAAATTTTTGAAAACCATTGATAAGTTTGGATTGACTGTCATTCGTGAATCTTGATTGATGTTTGTATTAGTTTGATAAGAACTCAAGAGGATTTCTTGTGAGGACTTGAGTGACATCTTATAGTGTGCAAATACGAGTGTGTGTGAAACCATTATTCGAGTGAAACACGTGAGGGAGTAAATTGGTGAGGTCCTTTATTACTAACTTTGTTTTGCAGCAATCATGTCTCACAATAGCATTACTGATGGTGCCACGGATCCGAAGTTGTTTATGGAGGCCATGATGGGTGAGATGAGGCGTGTGATGAGGTTGGAATTAGAGCAGATTCACGAGCGGATAGATCGGATGGAGAATACACGTGTGGAGCAGCCACAACCCGCTCCTAATGTGCGAAGAAGGGAAAGAGTTCAACCAGGACATGAAGCGGAGGACTATGAGGAGTTCAATGAGGGCGGTTTTGAGGAGGAGGATGAAAGACGCTCGGTGGGCAGCGTTAGGAGGTTTGGACGGGTTCGAGGAGATAGGAATAGGGAGGATAATGATTTGGGTAGTATTAAGATGAAAATTCCATCATTTCAAAGAAGGAATGAACCCGAGGCGTATTTGAAGTGGGAGAAGAAGGTGGAGTTGGTATTTGAGTGCCACAATTACTCCGAAATGAAAAAGGTAAAACTTGCCGCCATTGAGTTTTCTGACTATGCTATTGTTTGGTGGGATCAATTGATGCTCAACAGGAGGCAAAATGGCGAGAGACCGGTGGGCACTTGGGAAGAGATGAAGGCCATCATGCGGAAACGATTTGTGCCAAGCCACTACTATCGGGACTTGTACCGAAAGTTGCAAAGATTGGTGCAAGGTAATAAAAGCGTGGAAGACTACTACCAAGAGATGGAGGTAGCCATCATTAGAGCCAATGTGGAGGAGGACCGAGAGGCTACCATGTCACGCTTTTTTGGCTGGTTTAAACCCCGAAATTGCAGACCAAGTGGAGTTGTGTGAGTATATAGAGTTGGATAAGATGGTACATATGGCCATCAAAATTGAGCACCAACTAAAGAGGAGGGGTAGCAGCTCACGTGGAGTACAAGGTGGGGGATCCTCTTGGAGGCCAAAGTTTGCTAGAAGGGATGAAGAGCAACCAGCCCCGATCAAACCAAAAATGGATCCAAAACAAGAGGTAGTCGGCCGCCAAACTCAAGGTAGAACCGAACAAACTACTACTCGCAATCGTGAAATTAAATGTTTTAGGTGCCAAGGAAGAGGACATATCGCAAATCAATGTCCAAACAAGCGAGTAATGGTCATGCGGGAGAATGAAGAAATTGAAACCGAAAGTGAAGATGATATCGAGTCCATACTGCCATTGGAGGATGCTGACGATGAGGAGTACGCAGCCCAAGGTGAATTGTTAGTGGCTAGAATAGCGTTAAGTGTGCAGGTCAAGGAGGACGAAGATGTACAACGAGAAAACATCTTTCACACTAGGTGCCACGTGAATAAAAAGGTATGTAGTATTATTATTGATGGTGGGAGTTGTACTAATGTTGCTAGCACTACTATGGTAGAGAAATTGGGACTGCCTACACGAAAACATCCTAGGCCTTATAAGTTGCAATGGTTGAACAATAGTGGTGAATTTAAAGTGAGTAATCAGGTGTTGATTGCGTTCCGCATTGGAAAATATGAAGATGAGGTGTTGTGCGATGTGGTTCCAATGCAAGCAAGCCATTTGTTACTTGGTAGGCCATGGCAATTTGATAGGCATGTGAAACATGATGGATTCGCAAACAAATACACATTTGAATTCAAGCAAAGAAATGTAACTTTTGTACCTATGACTCCGAGACAAGTTTATGAAGATCAAGTGAGGTTACAACAAGAAAGTGAAAAAGAGATCGAAAATGAGAGGAAAAAAAGAGAGAATGAAAAAGAAAAGACAGAAAAAAACAAGAATGAGTGAAAAGGAAAAGCAAAACGAAAAAGAAAGTGAAAACTTGAGTGAAGCGAGAAAAGAAGAGGGGAGAAAGAGCTTGATTGCGAGGGCAAGTGAGGTGAAGAGGGCTTTGTTTTCAAAACAACCAATGATTGTACTATTGTACAAAGAGGCTTTAAACATCAACACACTTGACACTTCTTTGCCTAGTGCTGTTGTCTCTCTTTCGCAGGATTATGAGGATGTCTTTCCCGAGGATGTACCACAAGGATTACCACCTATTCGAGGGATTGAGCATCAAATTGATTTTGTGCTCGAAACATCCATACCTAACCGACCAGCTTACCACACCAACCCCGAGGAGACAAAAGAATTAGAAAGGCAGGTTAGTGAATTGATGGAAAAAGGGTATGTGAGAGAAAGCATGAGTCCATGTGCCGTTCCGGTAATTTTAGTTCCTAAGAAGGATGAGACATGGAGGATGTGCGTTGATTGCCGAGCTATCAACAATATAACGGTGAAGTATCGACATCCTATTCCTCGCTTAGATGATATGCTTGATGAGTTGCATGGTTCATGTGTGTTTTCCAAGATTGATTTGAAAAATGGTTATCATCAGATTAGAATGAAAGGAGGTGATGAGTGGAAAACTGCTTTTAATACTAAACATGGTTTATATGAGTGGTTAGTCATGCCTTTTGGTTTAACTAATGCACCTAGTACATTTATGCGCTTAATGAATCATGTTTTGAGACCTTTTATTGGCAGATTTGTTGTAGTCTATTTCGATGATATTCTTATTTATAGCAAAAGCTTGGAAGAACATGTTATGCATTTACAATCAGTTTTGGATGTGCTTCAAAAAGAAAAATTGTATGCTAACATGAAGAAGTGCACCTTTTGCACCGATAAGCTTGTGTTTCTTGGTTTTGTTGTGAGTGCACAAGGGATTCAAGTTGATGAAGAGAAGATAAAGGCAATTCAAGAGTGGCCAACACCCACAAATGTAGGGCATGTGTGAAGTTTTCATGGGCTTGCTAGCTTTTATAGGAGGTTTGTGAAAGACTTTAGCAGCATTGCCGCACCATTGACTGAAGTCATGAAGAAGAGCATCGGATTCAAATGGGGTGAGGAACAAGAAAAGGCCTTTCAATTACTTAAAGATAAATTGACTAATGCACCTTTACTTGCTTTGCCCGATTTCACTAAGACATTTGAAATTGAATGTGATGCTTCAGGTTTTGGGATAGGAGCAGTCTTGATGCAATGAGGAAGACCAATTGCATACTTCAGCGAAAAACTAAATGGGGCAACACTAAATTACCCAACTTATGACAAGGAGATGTATGCATTGGTTCGAGCCTTAGAGACATGGCAGCACTGTCTTTGGCCTAAAGAGTTTGTAATTCACAATGATCATGAGTCCTTGAAGCACTTGAAAGGACAACACAAGTTGAGCAAGAATCATGCACGATGGGTGGAGTTCCTTGAGACATTTCCATATGTCATCCGATACAAACAAGGTAAGGTAAACATCGTTGCCGATGCACTCTCTCGAAGGTATGTATTAATTTCTACTCTTGATGCGAAATTACTTGGTTGAGCAGACTAAGGAGTTTTATAATTCAGAAATGTGAGAGAATTTTCTCTTCGGTTCTTTGACGAACCATTCGAACTTATCAGAATTTTCCATGACGTTCACTATCGACTTATCAAACGGATTTCCACCACCGTTCGTGGCGTCTTTCTTATACCAAGGTTCTTGTTTCGCATTTAAACAATGGGTTGAGGTCAAATATACCAAGGTTCTTGTTTTTGTTGAAGCAACGAGTCGAGGTCTCTCATCCAAACCTGACCGTAGAACGTTCTTGGGTTCCTTCTTAGATGACGGGTTTCGTCACAAATTGGCGGGGTTTATATTCTTTAGACCGTGACTTTGGAGAAGTGTATAGAATGTGTGAGATAAATGCTATTGGAAAATTTTTTAGACATGACGGGTTTCTTTTCAGGGAAAATAAGTTGTGTGTGCCTAATTGTTCATTGAGAGATTTGTTAGTTAGGAAATCCCATGGTGGAGGGTTAATGGGACATTTTGGAGTCGCCAAGACATTGGCTATTTTGCAGGAACATTTTTATTGGCCACACATGAAAAGGGATGTAGAGAGAATTTGTGACAGATGCGTCACTTGTAGGCAGGCAAAATCTCAAGTGCAACCCCATGGATAATACACCCCACTCCCTATATCTAGTGAGCCTTGGATTGATATTTCTATGGATTTTGTTTTAGGTTTACCTAGGTCTAAGCGTGGACGTGATTCTATCTTTGTGGTTGTAGATAGATTCTCTAAGATGGCACATTTTATCCTATGTCATAGAACTGATGATGCTTTACATGTTGCAGATTTATTCTTTAAGGAAATTGTGAGGTTACATGGTATGCCTAAGACCATTGTTTCAGATAGGGATGTGAAGTTCTTAAGTTATTTTTGGAAGACCTTGTGGCGTAAGTTAGGTACTAAGCTTTTGTTTTCTACTACTTGTCATCCACAAACTGATGGTCAAACCGAAGTAGTAAATAGGACTTTGTCAACTTTGTTGAGGGCTATCATTAAGAAGAACATTAAGACTTGGGAGGAATGTTTACCACATGTTGAGCTTATAATCGTACTGTTCATTCTGCTATTAAGTTTTCATCTTTTGAAATTATTTATGGTTTTAACCCTTTGACTCCATTGGATTTATCTCCATTACCTTTATCTGAGCGTGTTAACTTAGATGGACAAAAGAAAGCTGAATTTGTTAAGCAGATACATGAGAAAGCAAGGCTCAACGTCGAGCGGAGAACGGAGCAATATGTTAATCAAGCCACCAAAAGGCATCGTAAGCTTATTTTTGAGCCCGGTGATTGGGTTTGGTTGCATATGCGCAAGGAAAGGTTTCCGAATCAGAGGCGCTCAAAGTTGCTTCCACGAGGAGACGGACCGTTTCAAGTTCTTGAGCGTATCAATGACAACGCTTACAAATTGGACTTACCAGGTCAGTATAATGTTAGTGCAACTTTTAATGTTTCTGATTTAAGTCATTTTGATACAGGTGAAGATTTGAGGGCAAATCCTCTTCAAGAGGAGGGGAATGATAAAGCCAAGGATCCGGTTATAGTTTCAGTTGGTCCAGTTACAAGAGCGCGGGCAAAGAGGTTCAAGGAGGATTTAAATACTTTAGCGCAACACATTGTGATAGAGGATGGCAAGTCTACATGCGTGGAATTAACAAATATAGCTCAAATAGTCAATTTAATTCAAGTTCAGCCATGTAATTGAAGCAGCCACGTCAACCATGCAATCCATGCAAATGGGCATGCTTTTTGGAGGATGTGATTAGTTTGATTTAATTGTCCACGTTTTGGGTTAATTGGTCAAGAATTAGTTAGTTTCCTTTTCCTTATAATGGATGTAAATGGCTGGAAAATAAAGCCAGACAATTAAGTTAGTTTCCTTTTTTATTTTTAGGCTAAAATTATTAGGTTTGTTTCCTTTTCTTTAGCTTAGCATATTCCAGAAATATTATTGTAATTCTCAACTTATAAATAGGCCTTATTTTCAGATCAATAAAAACTTTTGGCAATTCTAGTCACTCTTGTGATTTATCTCTCAGTTCTTGTTGAACTAATCGAACTTATCAAGACTTTGTCTTGTGGCGTTCAGATTCGACTTATCAAATGGTTCTCCACCACCGTTTGTGGCATCTACGACAATACCAAGGTTCTTGTTTGTGGGTTGACATTGGGTTGCGGTCATTTATACCAAGGTTTGTATCACGATTCAAGCAACGGGTCACGGTTTCCATCCAATCGAACCTGTGCATAGAGACGATCTTGGAGACTTCTTAGATTACGGGTTTCGTCACAAGTTGGCGTGGTTCGTATCATTTACTATATTAATTTTATAATTAAATAACTACTTATTCCACCCTTTAATTTATCCAAAAACCCTTATAAATTAATTATTTACTTTTTTCTTTCTCCTCCCATTACAGCCTAAATCCCCATACATTTTTTTCCTTACTTTTTTTTTTTTTAAATGTTCTATTTTTGTTATTATTTTTTAATTTATTTCCACGAGAATTTTTTTAAGAGAAGATTCTTTTATTTTGTTCGTTTTATTCCTATATTTCAATAGTTTTGTAATCCCATGTTATTCTAACTAGTTTTTTGTTTTCTAAGAAATAACAAGTAAATAGAAAACATGTATGCATGATGTGGATATATAATCAAATATGTTGATTTGATTGTTAGGAATTCATGCAAACTTTGAATTGTGAGCTTTTTTTAATTATCTAATAAAATTCATAACATTTTCAACCATGCTTGTGGAATACTCAGTTTCTTTAGTATATTATCCTCAAGTTCTTATCGTCTCAAGAAGATGTATGCCAAAGAATAAGTTCATAGATTTTTATCTCAACATATAAACTGATAAAGAATTTTTATTTGACATCTAAAAAGAAAAAAAGAAATCTTCTGAGAAAAAAAATTTAAAAATAAAAATAAAACAAAACATATTTTTTTTAAAAAGTTGGTAATGGTTTAGATTTGGTATGTGGAGAAAATAAAGACAGAAAGAAGAAAGATAAATAATTTAGTCATAAGGGCTTTTTGATAAAATTAAGGGTAGAACAATTAATTTTATAATTTTTAAATTTATTTGTTGATGATTTTGGAAAGTATGTGAGAAAAGCAAAACATGGGGTGTCAATAAACCTTCCTTTGAAATCTTGTCAATTTTTCAATTCTCACTAAAAAAATGTTATTTACCTCTTTATCCTTTGTTTAAAATCGTATACTTGTTCATTAGATGTTACTTATTAAAAGAAGGAAGTCTAATTAGCAATATCTATTAATGTTTCAATTTAGGTTTTTTTTCCTAGACCTTTAGTGAAGTTTGTTCATCTTTTAGATCTCAGAATAATAACTGTAAGGGAAAACACCCAAAACTACTCCCTGTTTTTAGTCTGAATAACACTTTTGCAGTTTTGCTCATCTTATAATCCAAATGACTAAAACATTTCATGTGTTTATAAAATCAGTTACAAAATATGCTACGAAGTGATTGAAGTTTTAAATATCAAGATTACCGGTTATTCCTTTATAACAGATATGAAATATTGTTTTAGACATAATTTAACCTAATAAATAAATAGATTTTAAAATGATCAAACAAGCAATTCAATTATTTTGAGATTTTTTTTCTTTTGTTTTAAGATTTGTTTTGTTGTAAAATTCTACAATAATTAATACTTTAGATTCACTCTATGTGAAGAGTTCAAATCTCCCATATCCAAATAAAAAATAAATAAATGCTTTATGTTGCATCAATATAGGTTGGAAAGGGTAATCTTGCATTCAATACAGGGGTGTTTTTGGACAATTAAGTAATAAGAGACGCAAATCAAAATGGTATTTAGGCTTCAGCTATGTGATATTTTGGGGTATTTTCTATAATTATTTCATATGGAGAATAATAAATCTTCTAAATACTCTATTTCTATTACTATTATATAAAGTCCAGTTTCCTTTTTTCACTGTTTCTATTTTGTCGTTTGGTGAGCTTTTCTTTTATTTTTTTTTTTTTTTTTTTTTTTTTTTTGGGTTGAAATCGTTTGATGTCACTTTACTCTTTAGTGCCATAAGTCTTTACTGTTATTATTTCTCTTTTAGCTAAAAAGTTGTTACTTGTTTTATTTTAATTTTTACATTATTTTATATTTTATATTTTTTTGCATATTTTGCTCTTAACTTTTTGAAAAATACTTTTATTTACTCCTTTCATTTAAGAATTTAATATCCATATTCTTTCTAAATAAAATAAACCTTAGAATTTACTATATATGTATATATAACAAATTAAGCCTCTGTTTGATTTTACATCTCCAACTCAAATATTTTATTTCAGTTTTTATCTTTTTCTAAAGAAGAATAAATATAGTAAGTCGCATGTTTGAGCTACCACGGCACAATCAAATCTCAACGTCATGGGAGTTCAAATCTAAGCGTGATTTCGGAGTTACTCTAGGAATTAATCTATTAGATTGTTGTTGTTCATCTCTCATAATCTAATAGATTGTTGTAAGTAATCAAGTAAAATTTAAAAAATAAATCAGTAGAATATTTCTGATAGATTACTGTAAATAATTTGATAAATACAAAAAAAAAAAAAAAAATCCAGTAGAATATTAAAAAAAAACAAGTTATTATATTACACTCTTGCGACCAAAGCCGAAGACAGTCAACCTTCTTTGTCAAAAAGGAAAAATAATCGAGAAGATTATTAGAAGTAGTCTACCAGATTACCAAGTTGAATCCGTCAATATCTACTAGATTACCACTACTAATCTACTAGATTATCACTAGATTACAAATTACATATCAATTTTCTTCAAAAGATTAATATTATTATCAATAGGGTGCAAATTGTTACATATTTGTAATTCAAAGTGCAAATTATCAAAATTAAAAGTTCAAGATGAAAATTGCAACTCTACGATAATTTAGGGTGTGCCAATGTAAAAAAAAGCCTATTATTACATAGTAAGTACAAGATAGTATGGACAAAGTATTTAATGTTATACATTTAAAATAAAATATATGATAGTTTAAGGAAAAGATTATAGGGGAAAAATGTTAGAAGATAAACAAATTAAAATAAAATATATAAAAGTTTAAGGAAAAGATTTAAAATGGTAAAATTGTAAGAAGATAAACATAATACAAAAGAAGAGGAAAAGAAGAAAAAAAAAAAAAAAAGGGAAAAGGACAAAAGTGAGAGAAAGGCAAAAATATATAATAATAATAATAAATGTAGAAGAAAGGAACCACATTAGTGTACATATGTAAGCCATATAAGGAGTGAATATTCACTCTTTTATGTATGTTGTTAAGATTAAAATTAAGATAAGATCCATATATATAAAGAAAGAGTATTATTGGATACAAAAAATGTTGGATTTTTTAATTTCTTGAGTTTCTAAAAAAAAAAATTTGAAACGGTGGAAAAACGTTGGATTTCTCACGTTTGATTAATTTGTTGGATTTCTAAAGTCTGAAAAAATAAAAAAAAACGTTAGAAAACTGGATTTCTCACAAATGAAGAAGAAAAAGAAGAAGAAGAAAGATTGTTTAGAAAATTAGGAAAAGACTTTTAAAAAATAAAAAAGGGGGGTTATTTATGGAATGGTGGGTGAAATAAGGATTGAAATTATAATTTAGCTGGAGGGACTTTTTTGAAAAAATAGAAGGGTGTCCTAAGTAGTAATTGAAGTTTAAAATTTAATTGGGGGTGGTTTAAGAAAGGGTGTGGAAAAAGTAAAGTAATAATATTATATTTCAGAGGTCTATTGACACCTCTGAATTTTTGAGAAAAACTCTCAATAAGGGAAAAACTCTCTCTATATTTTGATATCTCTGTATTGACACCCTTCTATTTTTTCTCTGAAATATAATATTATTACTTTAGTTCAGAGGTGTAAGTTAGAGGGAATTTTTTGTATTCTGTATAAAACAGTTGTAGAGAAATAATTAAAAGAAGTTCATTTGAAGTTTTTCTTGAGTTTCGTATTACTTTAGTTCATAAATTTTTCTTTGATCGTGCTTGAAATAAATCCTTAAGTTATCACTGATCACGTGTTACATTCTAAACAGTAGAAACAAATACTCATGGCAAGTAATTCCACAAAATTCTTGCAAAAATAAAATAATAATAATAAAAACTGATTTTTGTCCTTTTAAGAAAACATGCCTTGGCACGTTCCCACAAACTTGTAAAAATAATAGTTACTATTGAATACTTGCAAGGGGTGGTCATAAGATTTATTCAATCTAATAAAACCAATCCAATCTAATATACTCCTAACACATGAAAATAGTTAACTAAAACTAATATACAATAGTATGTCTTTTTTTATTTTTTCAACATTTTCCCTATGAATTTTTTTATTTGGCATTTTTTAGATGTAAAACATAAATTTTTTCCTCTCAGAATTCAAAATCCTTTAATCTAATGTCATTTTATTTTCTCATAAAATTTTTTAGTCCTTAAGTATCACTTTTTCTACGCCGTTGAAGACCTATGTGCTAATGTACATTGTTGAGCTCCAATTCTACACCATCTTCACTTCTCTTTTGTGTCTTCTCATCGTTAAGCCCAGTACCACATTGTTGAATCCCTACATCACCTATGTCCTAATAGTGTGGATTTGGGAGATTTATTTTTCTCTACTGATATGTTGGGGTGTTTATGATTTATGTTATACAGAACGAATGGATGATTGATTGACTAAATTGGTGTCATGAAAATGAGACTTGTCATTTTGAGTAAGTTTCATGAAATTTCGTAGTTTTAATAAGTTATTAAAAAAGTTTTAGTATGATCCAATGATCCGACCTAATGGATTATGAACTGGATTGGTTAGATTTGAAAAGATTTTTTTCCTAATTCGATTGGATAATGGATAAAAAAAAAAAAAAGTTGGTTTCGATGTATTTCTCACGTTTAGGTGGTTCTGTTAGTATTCACCTCTTAACTCTTCACACCTTTCTCTGAAATAAATTTCCTTTTTAATTTTAAAATGATTAAATTTACTTATTGCACATATAAATTCTAAAACTATCCATCAACAAAAATAATGTTCCACCATTTCAAGTATATTTTTTCATCCTATTTTTTTTTTCTTTGACATTCATCTTTTTATATATTTCTCTCACTCTTTTTTTTTATTTGAATATTTACACATGTATTTTTTTATAGTATTCTTTTATAGATAAAAAATTATACATAAAAATACGTGTCTATTTAGTTTTAGAAATAAATACATTTATTATTAAATTTACCAACTTAAAAATTTGAAATTATAAGTTTGAAAGAAATGGGCAAGCAACGAATTTTCGTTACTATTTTCAGAAATTTACAATGCTTTATGAGATGGAATCCTTTGTAACTGACATGCAAGATCATGCTTTCTAAATCTACTTTTTATTTATAAATGAAAATAGTACTAAATGATAACTGCAGGCATCGTCTAGCGAAAATACCACATCTGACTCAACTTAAAAGTGCAGAGTTCGAATTTCCAACCGAAAGTTAAAAAAATAGTAAATGTAATAGTAAATGCACTTATTACAAATATTAATCAATAAACATACTCATTTTTATTTAAACAATTTACATTACCTATAAAAAAGGTTCCAGGCCTAAAGCTTCAAATTAAAATAATTATTTATTAACAAATTAAAAGAATAAAAAAAGTGAGAGAGACAAATATATAGAAATGTGAATATCAAAGAAAAAAATTAAATAGAGTGTGAAAATTTATTTGAAATGGTGGAACAACATTTATTTTAGGAAAAATGTCACAAATCCTTCATGAATTTTGTCATTAGTGTCAATACGTCTCCTGAGCTATGAAATGTACTTATTGTACCCCATGAACTTTAACATGTGTATTAAATTGTCACTCTTAGTTTTCATTAGTTTTTCTGTCATTTTAATGTCACCACCCCGTGAACCTTGTATCTATGTCAAAATGTGCCCCCCCCACCCAAAAAAAAAAAAAAAAAAAAAAAAATTTGCATTTGTGTGAAAAATACCCCTTGATCTTTAATATATTTGTGTCAAACTACCCCATAATCTTTAATATTTGTGTCAAACTGTTCCATTTGTCTTATTTTAATCATCTAAAATTGTATAATTACCTAATAATTATTAGGTAAAAAAATTATTTTTTATTCTACTAAAGTGATATGTATATTTTTAATACACCTTTTGTTATACTTATTTTAATTCAAGTTTATTTGGATTATGAGTTTACTTATGCGCAATCATAGTTTGTGGAAATCAGAGGGAGGATTTGGATTTCAAATACGGCTGTTAACTTGGGCTACATAATTCAAAATCATAATCATAACGAATTTTGTTCATGTGTTTACTTAAATCTTTATTAAGAATAAGTATTTTAAATTTACTCTTATATATAAGTTAAAAGATGATTGGTTTGCATATTTTGGTACATTATTGTCAATCATAATTAAACTAAAAATTGTAATACTAAGACAATTAACAATATATATAAGTTATTTTTGTTTAAGAAAATCAAGATGAATGTAAACTTGAATTAAAATAAGTAAAATAAAAGATAGTGAGTAAAAAAAAGATACATTTTTTTTTATTAGAATAAAAATAATTTTTTACCAATTCAAAAAAATTAATAACTATTAGATAATTATACAACATTAGATAAATAAATTAAGAAAAATGTTGCAATTTGACAAAAATATTTAGGAGGTAGTTTGACACAAACTATTAAAGATTAAGAGGGCAGTTTGACACAATTATTAAAGATTAAGGACAGTGGTAGTTTGATACAAATATTAAAAATTATGGGTCATTTTGACACAAATACAAAAATTATAGGGCATTATGACACAAAATCAAAGATCATGGGGCATTTTGCTATTAAAAATGACGTAAAACTAATGAAAACTAACATATGAGGTAATTTGACGCACATGTTACAGTTTAGGTGGTATAATAGGTATATTTCATAATTCAGGGGGTATATTGACATTAGAAACAAAGTTCAGAGGAAATTTATGAATTTATTTCTTGGGGGATCTATTGCCACCTCTTTGTTCGCTTTTTCCACACCCAATTTAATTAATTATGTTATTATTTAATTATTCACAATTAAATTACTTTTAAGGACAAAAATTGATTAAATATTTACTTTTTGCACACCTCATTAAAAAAATTAAAATTTAAAATTTAAAATTATAATTATAATTATAATATCCTTTCTAAAATATAATACAAAATGTTCAACCCTAATCAACAACAAATAGAAGAAGAATGGTCTTTCTTAATAGGAAACAAAAAGTTTTTTTTTTTTTTTAACTTTCATCTAACTTTTTTTTTGGGTACTATAGTGTTGATGATAATTTGCATTTTTGGACGAGAAGCAACAAAAGTTTATATCATTATATTGACAGTTTTTTTATAATTTTTTTTCCGTTTCTTACTATCTACTGCAATTTTTATTTATTTTTTTTTCTTTTTGTCAAAAAAACACAAAAGACAAAAGGAACAAAACGGGAATGGATTAAAGACTCCCATTCCACAAACAATATCACAGGAGGGAAAATACAATCCATGAGTTGTTGTATATATTTTTTGACGCTCGCAGATTATTGCTTTTGTTAATGAAAAACAAAAACTACATTCCATCTCTTTTAGTAACGATGAAACTTTTTTTTTTTTTTTAATATGTGCTTGGTTTATCATGTGTGTTTCAGGAAAAAGAAATTCTAATACTATTTGAAAATCTAAATCCTTTGAAAACTACATATATATATATATATATAACGAATCCAAAAAAAAAAAAAAAGTAAAGAAATATGGGAGAAATAAGAGCAGTTAAGAAAGAGAGAGAGAGTTTGGTTTGTGAGTGGGTGAGAGAAGGAGAAAAATATATAATTTAATTTAAGGGTCATTATAAGAAACGTGTAATAAGTTATAGGTAAATTTTTTAATTTTAATTGGGATAGTGATTTAAATAAGTGTGTGGAAAAAATATAAAAGTGGTGTCAATAGACCCAATTTTGAGATAAGTACATCTAATTATTTTACATTAAAAATGGATATGTATAGAGATGAGGATAGTTATGAGGTGGGAGCCAAGCGAACATAATCATCTAAAAAGAAACACAAAAGAAAGATAAAACTAGAAAAGTCTAGTAATCCCCATAAAATATTATAAGCGCCGCTCCCAATAGTTTTTCTTATTTATTTAATAGTATTAAAGGCTTTATTTATAATAAAGATTGTGATCAGCTCGATAACTTCGATTGTATCTTTTTTTTTTTTTTTTTTCAGATTTAAATGCGTCACAATTGAAAAGAGTCTAGAAACAAAAAATCATACTTAATTCTTCAATTAATATATGAAGCTCAATTAATTAGCAACCATGTCAATTGAATTATATTAAGCTGATAAAGTTTTTCTTGAGTTTCTTATTACTTTAGTTCATAAATTTTTCTTGATTGAGCTTGAAATAAATCCTGAAGTTATTACTCATCACGTATTACATTCTTAACAGTAGTAAAAATATATTCATGGCAAGTGATTCCACAAAATTCTTGCAAAAAAAATAAAAACTTTTTTCTTTTTTTTTTTAAAGGAAACATACCTTAGCACGTTCCCACAAACTTGTAAAAATAATATTTACTATTAAATACTTGCAAGGTGAATATGATATTTACCATTTATCTATTAGGATATTCTAAGGCGCTATATCTCTCACTTCAACATTTTTGATGGTTTGCTTTTTTTTTTTTTTTGGGTAGATGATCCATTGTCTAGTTGAAGACACGTGGAAGAGTTATTTTGTTTTTTTGTATCCGAGTATTTAGCCCGATCATTTGACAAGTATATATTGCTCACTTAAATTCATTTTTTTTTTTTTGGGCACATGTCATTGCAAATTCTACAAGTAACTCGAAACCTTAAGTAGTAATAATGATCTAGAAATTACTATTATTATTATTATTCCTATGACAATAAATTAATCTTGTTTAAGCGCATATCATTGTAATCTAAAATTTTTGAACACGTAGTGGTTGCAGATTAAGAGAGAGAGAGAGAGAGAGAGAGAGAGAATGTTTGGAAACCAACATATGAGAGTCGTTTGTGTCTAAAGCAAGGTTTTTTATTTTTTATTTTTGGGTGAGAAACGTGATAGAGAAATTAAAAAGTTTAAAAATATATATTTGTTAATATATAATTATTTTTTACTACGTGCCCAAAACACATCTATTTCCTATTATTTGCAACACTAATACGTGGCAACAATGTGGACAATGGGTAGAGAAAAAGAAATAGAGCAAGCAATGATAAGTATTTGTAGAAGAATAGAATAGGGTGGAGGATAACAAATGGTAAATTATAATATTATTGGTTAATATAAAGAATATTAACTAAGAATAACATAAAGAATAAAAAGTATTTTAAAATATTTGAAATATTTCAACTTCATTACTCAGTTCATGTTTGGTTCACCATAAAATATAAATTAAAAAAACTCAAAAACTAAACTCAATTTTGTCATTTTTTAAAAAAATTCAATTATAATTTAAAAAAAAAGATACATTTTCTTTTATTAGAATAAAAATAATTTTTTACCAATTCTAAAAAAATTAATAATTAATAAGTAATTATACAACATTAGATAAATAAATTAAGAAAAATGTTGCAGTTTGACATATATTTAGGAGGTAGTCTGAAACAAATATTAAAGATTAAGCGGCAATTTGACACAAATATTAAAGATCAAATGACATTTTGACACAAATGCAAAGATCTTGAGACATTATGACATAAAAACAAAGATCGGGGGGCATTTTGATATTAAAAATGATATAAAAACTAACGAAAACTAATAGAGGGGGCAACTTTAGGTGGTATAATATGTACATTTCATAATTTCATAATTCAGATGGCATATTGACATTAGTAAAAAAGTTCAAAGGGAATTTATGGGATCTATTGCCACCTCTTTGTTCGCTTTTTTCACACCCCAATTTAATTAATTATATTAATAGGAAACAAAAGGTTTTTTTTTTTTTTTTTAAACTTTCATTTAACTACTTTTTTTTTTTTTTTTTTGTACTATAGTGTTGATGATAATTTGCATTTTTGGACGAGAAGCAACAAAAGTTTATATCGTTATATTGATAGTTTTTTATAAATTTTTTTCCGTTTCTTAATATCTACTGCAATTTTTTTTTTTAATTTTTGTTGAAAAAACACAAAAGACAAAAGGAACAAAACGGGAATGGATTAAAGGCTCCCATTCCACAAACAATATCACAGATTATTGCTTTGTTAATGAAAAACAAAAACTAGCATTCCATCTCTTTTAGTAATAATAGAACTTTTTTTTTTTTTTTTTTAATATGTGCTTGGTTTGTCATGTTGTGTTTCAGGAAAAAGAAAATTCTAATACTATTTGAAAATCTAAATCCTTTGAAAACTACATATATATATATATATATATATATAACGAATCAAAAAAAAAGTAAATAAATATGGGAGAAATAAAAGCAGTTAAGAAAGAGAGAGAGTTTGGTTTGTGGGTGGGTGAAAGAAGGAGAAAAATGTTTAATGTAACTATAAGGGTAATTATAAAAGACGTGTAATAAGTAATAGGTAAATTTTTTAATTTTAAGTGGGAAGGACCGAAGTTGATTTAAGTAATTGTGTAGAAAAAATATAAAAGGGGGTGTCAATAGACCAAATTTTGAAATAAGTACATCTAATCATTTTACAATAAAAAAAGGATATGTATAGAGATATGGATAGTTATGAGGTGGGAGCCAAGCCAACATCATCTAAAAAGAAACAAAAATGGAAAGAAAAAACTAGAAAAGTCCAATCATCCCCATAAAATACTAAGCGCCGCCCCCAATATTTTTTATTATTTAATAGTATTAAAGGCTTTCTTTATAGTTAAGATTGTGAAGCTCGATAACTTCGATTGTATCTTTTTTTTTTTTTTTTTTTTTTTTTCAAGATTTAAATTCGTCACAATTGAAAAAATTCTAGAAAAAATAAAATAAAAGAATTAATTCCTCAATTAAAATATGAAGCTGAATTAATTAGCAACCATATCAATTGAATTACTCTCCGTTTGCTACACTTTTTTTTTTTTTTTGTCTTTTCATATTCTCTCTCAAAAACAAATTAATTACAACATATAGGAGCACTAATGTAATAAGGTATTTTCCACTTGACTTTTAACACATCCCTTGTAATCCAAATATTTATTACAATAAAATCATCACATAAATTACAAAAAAGAACAACTATAATCAATTTGAATTACATAATCATATTTATAGAAAAGAATTCGGCAATCATATATATTTTTTTAAAGCCACACTCCCAAGCCTGCAAAACAAATCTTCTAATCTCTTTCATTTTCCAAAACTTTATTCACAATAACTATTCTAGAAAATCATACATTCAATGAAATTATGTTCCGATAATCCTTTTTTTTTTTTTAATAATTAGAAATGTGGTTATATAGAGGCAATATGGTAATATTTCATAGTATAATATAACATAGGGTGTCATATATATACTATGTTTATAGTTTGAATCAAATTAATTCCTTTAGAATTAAATGAGGAGTGCGTTTAGAAGAGGGTGTGACGAATTCAGGGGTTGCCCATTAATAAAATTATTAGCAAGTATTTGACTATTAATTTGTTTTTTGTTTTCGTTTTTTTTTTTTTTTTTTTTTTTTTTTTTTTTTTTTTTTAAGGCTGGATAGGATCAATAAATGGGGAAAATATGAATGTGTATATATATGTGTGTGTGTGTGTGTGTGTGTGTGTGTCGGTATACCTAGGAAATTAAAGGGCAATATATCAAAATAGATCATAATTAATTGACTTCTTGTGGTGCATTGTTTAAACATTATAATTTTTGACTTATATATAAAAAGAAAAAAAATTAGGAAGTCATATCAAAATTAGGAAAGTAAAGGAAATGGGTTGAATTCTAAAAATATCAGAGAGAGATGAAAGGGATGCGATAGAGTTTCACAAAGTTTCCACACGCGAAGGAGAGTAATTTTGGTAGGCTTTTCCGTTCTCCTTCTTTCTTTGAAGACGCAGTCAAGTCCATCTTCCTTTCCAATTGCATGTATGTACAATTTAATTACTACTTTTATGGATATATTATATTAAATTATATTATATTACATTACATTTTATAAGTGAAAAATAACGAGACATGCATTAATAATTATATATAATCAACATTTTAATATTAATATTATTATATTAAGCTGATAGCAGGTGTTTACATATATACACAGTATTTCTATAGGTGGTCGAGGACATTGGAGATGGCTGAAGGTCTATGCAAACTTCAATATGAGATCGCTATTAATAATATTGGTGGTCATAATAATAATAATAATAATAATAGTGATAGTAGTAGTAGAGGACACAAGAGGAAAAGAGGAGCAAAAAGTAGTAGTGGTAGTAATCCTAAACCTATTGGTGGTAAAGAAGCAAATAAGGAAATTGTTGATGATGACAAAAATTTATTAGTTTAAAAAAAAAATTAGGCAACTTTCCAAGCGCAAGAGAAACATAATATATATATATATATACATATGTGTGTGTGTGTGTGTGTGTGTGTATATATATTATTTTTTTCTCTAATATGTATAGTTATATTGAATTTAATTATTTGTTGGCTGCTCGTGCATGCGTGCCGGTACATATGGAAAGAAAAAATGTGACTCGAAAACAACAGAAAAAGAGGTTGGACCAATTTATGACAAGTATGCGCCAATATTCCAATGCTTGGCATATTGGTGCCTACTTAATCCTCGACTAGTTTCTTCATCATCATTAATACATATATATACACAATTTTATGATTTTTATAACATTTTGTATTTCCATGTAATTGAAATTGAATTAATCTTTATTTACTGGATGGAAATGATAGGATAGTACGAGAATAATTTTGGGAAGCTGAGTGAACTGTCTGCATCTTCTTATGAAAAGATTAGTTGTAGCAGGCTTTGAACACTCCAGAGGTGAGGGACGGCCATGATCTGAAAAATCATATCTATTGACATCTCTACATCCTTATTAATATTGATGTTTCCGAAAAGTTACAACTTAATTTGTTGTCTTTACTATGGCCTGATTATTTTATAAGTTTTGTTTTTTTACTAGTTGAAACACGTACCGCGTATGTGTGAAATTCAGTATAAGAGTATAATATAGTATTGTTAAAATATATATTTTTTAACAGTCTTGATGTAGACTTATAAAAAGAAAATGATGTTAAATAGGGACACATTAAATAAATTCAATAGGCTAAGTATTTATATATGTTGTATTTGATGAATAAAGAGATAATAATAAGAGAATATTCAAGGAAGAAAGATAGAGTATGAGTGTTAAATACCTGAAATCTGATTCCGACTCCGACTTCGACCCAATCCCGACCCTAGTCTCAAAACACAACCCCATAAATCAACTTTTAACTTGATCATTTTGAAACAATACAATACACACCAAAATAATATCTTATTAAATAATACAATATAAATCATATTAATTTACAATCGATATTATCTTATACTAATATTAATAATATTTGTATATTGAATTAGTATAAAATAATAAAAACCAAACATGTCTTAAAGTACACTTGAGTTTAAAAATTCAAGTTGGATGTTATCTTTTGAAAGTAGACCGTTTAGAAGCAAATTTTTTAATAGTACACACACACTAGAATAAGCTGGCACGAGCCAAAGGCAGGTGTACTTTGTGTATAGTTACAATTTTTTTCTATAGTTGTTATAAATTTTTGTAAAAACAAAATTTGATATATTTTAGAGTTTGACTTTTATGAGGAAGAGGGTAATTATATTTCTTGACATGATAATCCTTTATGACTACATTAATCTATAGTTATAATTTTAATGTTTTGTAAAGATATCAATGTTTTAGTTGAACAGTTGTATAAATAATTTGAACACGTTTCATTATCTAGTATACAATTTTAGAGTGTAAATATCACACATCCAAAATGTGAGTTTTAATAAAAAACTGTAGGAAATAAATATTTCAACTTAAACCATTCAAAATAGTAAATTTAATTAAGAAAATAAAATAGGAAGTTAAAAAGATAACAAGCAAACATTCAATTAAATTAACCAAACAAGTGCAACTCTAGAGCGCGCCAAAAAAAAAAAAAAAAAAAAAAAAAAAGCAAGCTGTTCTAGAGGGGAAAAAAGGTGCACATGAGAATGTTGAGAAAAAATATTAAAAACATATTAATGAAAACAAATCTTTTAATAAGCCCTCAAAAAAAAAAAAAAACCTTTAATTAAAAATGTGAAAAATAGAAAAATTAAGCGGAAAAAAATAAAGCAAGCAAGTATTCAATTGAAGTAAGCAAATATTGTGTTGAAGAAGGCAAAATAAAAAAAAAATAAAAAAAAATGGCCATATATGGCAGAATTTTGAAGATCTATGACATTAACTTTTTGACAAATTGACAACAATTTAGCGAGTGGTTTATCAATTGCTTATCAGCAACCTCTCAATGAAAGATGGTTGTTGCAAACTTGCGTTTAGCAATTCTGAATGAAGGGCATCCACTTGAATCTAAAGCTAGTACGTTGGCTTTCATAAGAATTCCAACTAATTTTATGAGAAAACAAATAAATTATTGATCTTAATTGTATTTAAATTCTTGATTTTTTTTTTTTTTGTTTTTGGAATTTTTGGATTCTGTATAAAACAGTTGTAGAGAAATATTTACAAGAAGTTAATTTAAAGTTTTTCTTGAGTTTCTTATTACTTTAGTTCATAAAATTTTTCTTGATTGTGCCTGAAATAAATCCTGAAGTTATCACTCATCCCGTGTTACATTCTAAACAGTAGAAAAAATATATTCATGGCAAGTGATTTCACAAAATTCTTGCAAAAAAAAAAAAAATTTTAAAACACTTTTTTTTTTTTTTTTTGGAAACATATACCTTAGCACGTTCCCACAAATTTGTAAAAAAAATATTTGATATTAAATTCTTGCAAGGTGAATATGATATTTACCATATATCTATTAGTATATTCTAAGGCGCTTTGTCTCTGACTTCAACATCTTTGATAGCTTGTTTTTTTTTTTTTTTTTTTTTTTTTGGGTAGATGATCCATTGTCCAGTTGAAGACACATGTCATTGCAAATTCTGCAAGTAACTCGAAACTTTGAGTAGTAATAATGATCTAAAAATTATTATTTTTATTATTATTCCTATGACAAATTAATCTTGTTTAAGCGCATATCATTGTTATCCTAAACTTTTGAACACGTAGTGGTCGCAGATTAAAAAAAAAAAAAAAAAAAAGATAAAAGGTTTTGGAATAAACCAACATATGAGAGTCGTTTGTGTGTCTAGAGCGGGTTTTTTTTTTTTTTTTTTTTTTTTTTTTTTTTTGTGGTGAGAGACGTGATAGAGGAAATTAAAAATTTTTAAAATATATATTTGTTAATATATAATTATTTTTTACTACATGCCCAAAACACATCTATTTCCTAATTATTTGCAACACTAATACGTGGCAACAATGTGGATTGTAGAGAAAAAGAAAAAAAACAAGCAATGATAAGTATTTAGAGAAGAATAGAATAGGGTGGAGGATAACAAATGGTAAATTATAATATTATTGGTTAATATAAAGAATATTAACTAAAGGATAAACATAAAGAATAAAAAATATTTTAAAATATTTGAAATCATTCAACTTCATTACTATGTTTGGTTCACCATAAAATAAAAATAAAAAAACTCAAAAAACTAAACTCAATTTTGTCATTTTTAGAAAAACTTTCAATTATAATTTAAAAAATCCATAACTATTTATATATAAGTTCAAATGAGATTAATTTTTTAAAAAAATATATAGAATTTCGAGACAAATAAAACAATATGGATATTTTTTTTTCCAAACACATTTGAAGATTTTTACAGCTTTAAACTCCAATCAACCAAAAGCATAACTCAACTCCAACTTAAATAAAAAATAGACAACTCCAACCTACTAACTAAATGTATGCTCATTATTGTCATTTAGTATAATTTTATTAGTTATGAATATCTAAAGTCTATAACTTTTTAAAGACCCGCTTGAATCACGATTCAAATTCATAATTCAAATAATAAAACTTAAATTTTTTATAAAAGAAAATGTTGTAAAAAAATCTTCAAAAAAGAGTTTTAAAACATAGTCTCTATTAAGAACTATCACTATATGAGAACAAACATTCTTATACATTAACCAATAATCATATTAGTGTTTTTGCGTCTTATTTTACAAAATAATATAATATAATAAAATCCAGCCTGCTAATAATATTTTGTTTCATTATTAATTATCGTGAAACATATATGTACAAAACATATATATATATATATATATATATATTAATAACATTCTGTTAGGGTGCGTGCCTTTGGCACGTGCTCAAACTAGTATCATCTATTTTGTCAGATAAATACTTTGTTTTTCTTTTAAATATTTGCTGTAAATATGTTGGAACTTTTTTCTTTTTTTGGTAAAATAAATATGTTGGTACTTATTTACACAGAAAAATCCCCCCAAATTCAGCCACAATTTTATCATTACCCAAAACCCAACCTTCACGCCAAAAAACAAAAAATAAAACAAAACAAAACAAAAAAACCCATCCCAATTCCCAAATCCTTCCCAAAAACCGCAAATCTTCCATAGATTCCGGCGATCACCCTCGTGAACTCGGCGACCTTAACCGGCGAATTGACAACGCCGCCGGTACCACAGTCAGCAATTAAGAAGCTCATCCTCCATTGTTCTGCGGCGGAAGCTCAAAGCAGAGGGGCATATTGGGCATTAAAAAAGTAAGATATATATATAGAAAACATAATATGCTATTTTTGAATTTTCTTCCACCATTTTAAAAATCCTGCTTCGAACTTCAAATTAGTTACTAAATATCTCCTAGTTTTTACCATTTCCCGCCCAAGAAAGAATTAGGGTCGTTTGGTCTTTCAAAATATTGTCCAAATTAAAATCTTTTAATTTAATAATAATGATTTAAAGAGGGAAAAGAAAACGGAAATTCGGAATTGTAATATTATTGGAAAGGACTACCGACTCTTCCTTTGGTGTCCACTCCTCTAACTAACCATTATTATACTAGTAACGTTATTATTATGCATATATATACTATATACTAACATGTAAATTTAATGCAATTTACATTGGAGAAGAAATACAGAGTAAGGTTTGTTTGATAATCAAGTTTAACTCTAATTTAAATTATACTTTTTCATCTTAATTTTTATCTTTTTATGAACCAACAAAATTTATAACTAGTTTTTGAAAAATTTACCAACTTCAACTTAAAATTTCATCTCCTACCAGCGAACCAAACACAAGTTAAGAATATTTCATTAGTCGAGAAAATTTTATGGAAACTAGACAGTGGACGGAAACAAATCAAATGTAAAATCGTAAATTATAATTTGTATATATTGACTTCTGAACATTCCTTATATGCTAAAAATATAGGAAGTTCAGAAAGATAACAAGCAACCATTCAATTGAATTAGGCAAACAAGTGCTACTTTAGCGCGCGCGCACCAAAAAAAAAAAAAAAATAATAATAATAATAATAATTAACGTGATTTAAGTCCGGTAATATAGAAAAATAAACTATAAAAGGATAGATGTTTTTATTACAAATTAATTAATATGAATTAATCGGGACACTTATATATTTGATGATGTATATATATACATTTGTATAGTTGACTTAATGTGATTCTTCCTTGACTTTGGGAACATTCGTACATCTTGATATTGTTCCTCTTTTAAATGTACATTAAGAAATCCGAATTAATTAGCGACATTTATACATGTTTGATGATGATAATTTTCATTTTTTGTACAATTGACTAAACGTGACTCTTCCTTGACTTTAGGAACATTTCCACATCTTGATATATATATATATATATATATTTATATTTATATATACCTTAAGAAATACAAATTAATTAGGGCATTTGTATATAAGATGTGGATGATGATTTTATTTTTTATAATTAATTTAACGTGATTTAAAAAAGAAAAAATCCAAAAGCTGAGAAGAAAGGAAACGGTTTTTTTTTTTTTTTTTTTTGAAATTATTGGTAAATTTGATGTGGATGATGATTGTTTTTAATTAATTTCACGTGATTCAAAACAGAAAAAAAATCCAAAAAGGAAATGATTGACTTTGGGAATATATGTGTATCAATGCAATTCTCATGATTAAGCACCGGTTGGGCTCCCAACGAATAATGTTAGGAAAAATCAATGAATTATGATATATTTTATTAATAAAAAGTGGATCCCATAATATGACACCCACCAGTTGATCCACTTCTTTGATTATGTGAGGTTAAATATTATTGATATTCCATAATATTTTTCCTTTACATAATAAAAGATTTTCCTTTTAATTTTCATATACTTTTCTCTCTCTCCCTCTCCGTGTGTGTGTCTATTTATGTATATGTAATAAAAGTCTATAAAAGAAAAAAAAAAAAAAAAAAAAATGGGACGAAACAATGGCTCCAAGGTCCTCCTCTTCAAAATATGAAAAATCAGTTGCTGCTGCTGCTGCTGCATTGTCCCCTCAGGACTCGAATAAGAAGAAGATGAAGAAGAGTCCTGCATCTGGAGCACCCTCGTCCTCGTCTCAGCCGAAGAAGTTCATCAAGCCAATCTGGTCCGACGAGGACGTCATCGTCATCCTTGATGGGATGATAAAATATGCTGCTAAGAACGGCGGTGAACCCGCTGCAGTAGACAAAACAGCTTTGCACGATTCCGTCAAGGACTCGTTACACTTCAATGCCTCCCTTCCACAGTTACGTGACAAGGCCAAGAAACTGAAGAAAAAAATACCACAACAATGTCAAGGGAAAGACGTTTGATGCAAGCAAGCTGAGGCCGAGTTCCCGGAAGGCCTTTCCCTTGGCCGATAAGATTTGGGGCGACGGCGGTGGCAGCGATGGTCAAATGCATAAGCCGGAGCTCAACAACGCCAAAACAGTGGGTGCTCTTCAACAAATTTGTTCTTTTCCTCCAAATTTTAATATTGATCAACTTCATTTTATTCCCGAATCCCAAAAGTTCATTTCAGTTTTTGTTCTTAATGATATTACAGATTCTCTAATTTTGATAACTGATAGCGTTTTAGAATTAGAAGCGAGTAAGTGGTTGCAAAGTTCATTTGCTCAGTTAAAATGAAACTTGCAATTGCATTCTTTTGAGTGTTTCGTGTTTCTGGTTTTAAAGCTTTCAAGTACTGTTTTTATGTGAAGCGTTATTCTTGTATTATTCGAAACTTTTCTCCTATATATGTGTGTGTTGTGTGTGTGTGTGTGTGTGTGTGTGTGTGTGTGTGTATGCACTATTGATACAATCTGCATTATGAGCCATAGCATTTGCATGATTAAGCTCAGGCACCCAACTACTTAATTCGATCTTCCCGCTACATTTGTTTCATTTGAATTTGTTAGCGGATGGAAGCTGGTCTTTTTTCCCACCTTGAACTTGTGTGTGCGGGATTTGAATTCTAAACCTTGTAGTGGAATTGTGTACGGATTTTTTGGCTAGGCTATGCTTACAATCATGAGCTCGTTGTTTTTAGTTTAGTGATTTTTGAAATTGTCCTCTGTCTTTGGTATAAGTCAACTCTCTTTCTCTCTTTCTCTGTGTATATACATTTAGACATACATATAGATCTATATGCTTGGTGGTAATTAGTTATGAGCAGTAGGCATAAGTTTGGCCATTGTTTTACCCTTAAAAAAGTTTTGGTCCTTAGATTTTCAACAATAGGTTCTTGTAGTTTGTAGTTTCAACATAAGTTATGGTCCTTAGATTTGTAGTTTGATCCTTCATCCTCGACAGATAATTTAAGGTAATCCGTCTGAACTTTAGGCTGATATCTTCCAGATACTGATGGTAGGGAATGAGCTTCTGATTTTTTGTTTTCCAATCACCAGTTGTCTGAAAGATGATAAGTGACGAATCTCCATATACATAAATCTCCTTGATTCTCAAGTCGAGGGCGCTTCAAAGAAGCGCCTGTGATACACGCAGAATATTCTGCGATATTGTTTGTGCAAAAGAACCTCAACTTGACTTTAGAAAGCCTTTTGGCGAGCTTTAAGATAGCATGTAGAAAGGGGCTGCTCCAACTCCATTTCCGTTCTGATTTACTGCACCGTCAAAGAACATTTGCCAATCATGAGGAGTTTCGTCTTCTTCTTCGCCTAGCGCAAATAGAATAGCTTCGTCCGGGAAATTCGTCCCCTTACTAATAAAATAAAGCTCATAGTCAGGCACGGGATGGGATGATCCGCAGGTGGTCTGCTATTGCCTGCCCCTTGCCTTACTCATTTAGGGCTTCTGGGGGACGTACACAATATCGAACTCTGAGAGTAACATCTGCCACCTTGCTGTACGGCCCGTGAGGGCTGGCTTTTCAAAGAGATACTTCAGCGGGTCCATCCTTGCAATCAGCATGGTCGTATAGTTCAACATTTAGTGGCGTAGGCGTTGCGAGGCCCATGTAAGAGCACAACAGGTCTTTTCTAGAACCGTATACCTTGTCTCATAATCAGTGAACTTCTTGCTGAGATAGTATATGGCTCTTTCCTTCGCCACCCTTCTGAGATAGAGCCTTCGACCCTCTCTTTTTTTCTGGACCTTGGTGGTTGAATGTTATAGTTAGCGTGCTAGCCGGGTTTACCCTCTACCTGCTCGAAGGCTTATATCCCTTTTCTTTGTATGCTTAACTACGACCCTTTGTTCTACCCAGTGGGGTACATACACACCTCTCGGGCTCAACGGTTAGGTTCTACTCTGGTCTCATCGGACACCCAATGAAAGGCTGACATTCAATTACGAAGCGGGCATATATATGAGATGAAGCATACCCGAAGACAAGGCTGGATACACTCTCGTTAAGTCATAGTTGGGTAAACTCGGAACATAGTATGGAAAAGACGACTCTCTGTAAGATACTTAATCGAGGCTTTATTCAACAACCCCTCAACTATACCTATAGTTTATTGTCCTAACAAAGTTGTAATCCTTTGACAGAGTAAGTGTGAGTCACAAACGGTTGTTTCGATGGTAGGTGTAACAGAGGTCTGATTAAGCCTGAAAATGAATGATATAAGCAAGTTAAATAAGCAAGTAAAACGACTAACGGCGTGAACGAAAATCCTGACTAACAAAAGGAATGGGACTACCCCAAGACGCTCTAGCTCCCCGATCGGATAATAACCTGTTGGGTACTTTGAAGAGTGAGAAAGCTACTAGTCTTTGTTTGTTTTTTCCATCTACAAAGTTCACAGAAAAATGTTCTGTCTTATATGAAATTGATACCTAGCTAATAGAAACAAGTTCCGTAACACGGAGCATCGTGGTGTGCTTTCTGCTCTTTGGCCTTTTAAATTTTTTTTTCCTCCTATTCATAGCAATTTGTTAGCTAATTGTTCTAGTAGTGTCTTTAGGAATCTGTCAAGACCAAAGATTTTGTTTCGTGATGTTGTCCTAGCATGAGGAAGTCAGGTGATTTTGATGACGATGACGATGATGATAACAAACAGAAGCCTACACCTTTTGATCAGATTCGTCTTCTCCAAACCCTTGGAGGGTATTAGTCTTTTTGTATCTTCTTAATCAAACTTCTGGTACCCAGGTATCTTATTTCGCTTCTTACATTGTTACTTTACTTTGTTGTGAAGAACGGTATACTATTTGATTTTGTTCCCTCAAGTTAACCGATGTTATAAAAAAACCTTTAAACTAATTCAGATCGGTTCTTTATAAATAGGAAAAAAAAAAAGAAGAAGTTTACAGTTCTTTTTAATTTGTACTTAAGTTGTTGGTTCTTGGAATTAATTTTGTCATGACCTCTCTTGCTGCTAATGCTAATATGAATAAGAAAATCAATTCTTTAACCACGTGTAACAGTGATGGTAGTGCGATGGCGTTGATAAGAATAGTTGTTTGGTTTTTGGTTGAACATGCTATCCTTGTAAAACGGTCTTTTGTTCTTTGTTCTATTTTCAATTTTTGGTTTGGGTCTTAGAATTTGTTAGTTGCATAGCAGATGTATGGGCTAAGAATTTGCTTATATATATATATGTGTGTGTGTGTGTGTGTGTGTGTGTGTGTGTGTGTGTGTAGAGTAGTAGTAATAGAAAAAATAATTCATGTGATATAATGTGATGGAAATGCAATTGCATTTGATAAGATAACAGGACACTTCTACTCGCAGACAGGAAGAGTTATATCTGATTTCTTCACTTCGTGTCCGAATGCAAAAGCTGTCACTGAGGTTGTCCCGGAGCAAATACAGAAGATTATACAAACTCTTGGTCTACATCAGAAAAGGGCTGTGATGTACGTATATATTTTTATATATATGTTTTGTATCTAGGTAAGATAACCTTTTTGTATTCTCTTGTTCAATTTTTATCCAGTTGACGAATATGAAATTTCTTAATAACTTGGAGAACGATTTTGTCTCCATAGGTTATTGCAAATATTCACTACAGTCCATTGGTTGGCGTCTTCGATTCGATTTCAGATAATTACAACACGAAAATGAATGGGGAAGAAGTTGACTCAAACATTGGCCGGCAGTGATCATTACAAGTTTTGCATAGGTATTGTGAATATATCAAAAGAATCAGTCGTTAATCCTGAATATCCTATATGATTATTAATTTTTTTTTATATTATTGTTTTTCTTTATATAACTGTTGCTTCTTGTAGGTGCAGGACTGGTTATGGAAGGTGGGGACGTTGGTATAGCTGTAATGCTTTGGCATTGTTTTTTTCTTATGCTTTTAGTTCTTACATTAGAAGAAGACTAAATGTGAAAACTAAAGAACTATGGGGGGTATTACTTATTACACACCCTTATGTATTTCAAAATTAACCTAACTATTATGATTCTACCACTCTTTAAATACCTTTTCACATTCATATCGTTTTATTTTTTTACTAGTTGAAATAGTGTAAGGCATCTTTTGAGTTGTAATTGAAATATTTATAACGCAGAATATAAAATAATAATTTGCATAAAAAAATATTTATAATGCAGAATATGAATATTTAGATCCGTGGTTTCCCCGACCTCATAGTTTTAAACCCATTACGAGTGCTCCTAGAGGTGCATCAAATTGGAAGGTGCAGAACTTATCCAAAATAGGCAATGGGATCGTAAACTTATTTCTCAGTCTTTCTTATCAATGGATAGTGGGGTGATTTTGAGCATTCCTTTGGGGAGATCCAATTGTCCTGATAACTTTATTTGGCACTCCGACTCGCGTGGTCTATACACGGTGCGTTCAGGATATTGGGTGGCTATGGAGGCTAAAGGATTAGAGGGCTCATCCAATGCAGTGGTCAGTAAGACGTGGTGGGGAAAACTTTGGAGTTTGAAATTACCAAGCAAGGTAAAAATCTTCTTATGGTGGGCTTTTCATGGAGTCCTCCCCTATTTTGTTGTTCTCAATAGAAGGGGTGTGAAATGTTTGAATGGATGTAGTGTTGCGAAGGGGTTGAGTCAATTTGGCATAGCTTGTGGGAGTGTCCAAGCGCTAAGGAGGTTTGGGATTCTTCTGTCCTCTGGTCCAAGTTGAGATGTTCTTTGGCCGTATCATTTGCTGGGCTTTGTTTAGAGTTCTTTGAGAAAGGGTCCTGAGAGGAGTTAGAAATTTTTACTAGTATGGCTTGGGCTATTTGGAGGGCGAGGAATATGTGGGTTCATTCCAATCATGTAATTGATGCCCGGAGTGTGATGGAGATAGCGGGTAAAATGTTAGGAGATTTTCAACAATGTTTCAGACTTGAAGTTCCAGTGGTCAATTCGCCCATTATTGATAATCAAATAAGGTGGGAAAAACCAACAAGTGACTCTTTGAAACTGAATGTAGATGCCTCGGTACACATTGGAAAGGAGGAAGCTAGCATTGGGGCTATAATTTGAGATTTTGAGGGTATGGAGTTGCTGGCTTTGCAAGACGTGTGACTGGATTCTTCTTGCTCCATATTGCTGAATGTCTAGCTCTTTGTGAAGGCCTCTCTTTTGCTCTGGATTTGGGTTTGCAAATCGAGATAGCTAAAATGGATGCAGTGCGTTTGGCTTTTGAGATACAAAATCCATCCTCAATTGGTGAAGACAGTGTGTTAATTGCTAATATCGTTGAGTTGTCTAGATGTGGTGTTTTTAATTACTGTTTTTATGTTACTAGAGGAGCAAATGGAGTGGCTCACACCCTTGCTACCTCAGCGCTTAGTCTTTCTTTGGATTGTAGTTTTGTGGACTATTGTCCTTTGTTTATTGCCTCGTAGGTTTTGGTTGATTTAGCCTAGATAATGCAATCCGAAATTCCCCTAACAAAAAAAAAAAAAAAAAAAAGCCTTATCTTGTGCGCATAAAATGTAAATCTTACAGAACTTTTAAATTAATGGATATTAGATTGTATGATGATTAGAAATGAAGATTAAAAAAAAAAAGAAGTATTTATACAAAATGACTATTTTTATCCCACCCTTTTAAAATATGTCTACAAATCAACTTATTTGTAAATTTGAACAAATTTTGAATTTCAGTAATTTTTCTTTCCCCAATTATCCCTCCACAATATGCGAATCCTCTTATAACAATCCTCCTTAATTAATGCAATTACTTTTTAAATTTCAAAAATGAAATAGTCAATAATCCCATCATTTTTTTCAAAAATGCAATTACAATGCCTTTTCCTATCAACCAACAGACGATGCACCATTCCCCTGGCTAGGGGACGACAACCAGTGAGTACAGTTACCAACGTTTTGTTACTTTTTCTTTACTAAATCATACTTCCCCAGTTGCAAAAACAATTGAATGATCAATGAGCACGTCAAACTCCTTTAATTTCCCTATTTCTAACTAGTTATAATCAGGAGATGACTTGCTATTTAGGGATTAATCCTATATTACCATGCAAATGTTTTCTATAATATTTTTTTTTTCCCAATATCAAGTCTCATAAATAACATATATGGGTATAATTTCCCCCTTTTTTTTTCTCCGTGGAAAGTTGTTGAAATTGTTTACTATTTTTTGCATTGCTTAAGTTCCTCTAATTTCGGTTGCAGTATGTCATTTTTATTTTATTTTTTTTCAATTTTTTTGGCTTCATGTTGCATTACTTAATCTGTTTTTTTTTTTTTTTTTTTTGCCCCTACACTTTGTCAATTTCAATCCAATTTTATATTGCATTATATCTCGCTAGTATAGTAATATATTGATAATTCTTTTACAGAGAATATCCTTAAATGGTTCGTCTGTTGCACTATACAGAGAATAAAAAACAATATAGCATAAAGTCAAATAAAGCACAATGAAGGAAAATGCTTATCTGCGGTACTTGAATTCATTAATTAATAGCCTTTATATTTTCAATACACCAATGGATAAAAAGCATGAAAATAGCAACAAACACTTGACCAATAGACTATTAAACTTAGGGGTGGCAATACGGGTCGCGACACGATGACACGACTCGAAAACGACACGAATTTCGCGGGTTCGGGTTGGGAAAAATAGATGGCGGGTCGTGTTCGGGTTGAGAAAATTTGACACGAAAAAAACGGGTCGTGTTCGGGTTGGACCCATTTTTTTCGTGTCAAATTCGTGTCAGTTTTCGTGTCAATTTCGGGTCAGTTTTCGTGTCAATTTCGGGTCAGTTTCGGGTCAAGTTCGTGTCAAATTTCGTGTCCATTTCAGGTCATTATTTCGTGTCAATTTTGGGTCAATTTTCGTGTCGCGTGTCCATTTCGGGTCAATTTCGTGTCAACTTCGTATCAATTTCGGGTCAATTTTCGTATCGCGTGTCCATTTCGGGTCAATTTCGTGTTGCGGGTCTAGTTCGTGTCGCGGGTCAATTTCGTGTCGCGGGTCAAGTTCGTGTTGCGGGTCCAGTTCGTGTCGTGTCGTGTTAAGCCGTTACGGGTTCGTGTCGTGTTCGTGTCGCGGTTTCGTGTCGTTTTCGTGTCACGGGTCGTGTTCGGGTTGGAGAAGAAAAAATTCGACACGGCTCAAACACGACACGAATCCGACACGTGACACGAATTGCCACCCCTAATTAAACTTGACCACTAACCAATAAAACTAAACAATAGGACATCACTTCTGCACTACTAACAGACTCCTAAAGACTAGAATCACTTCTCGTTGGTCTCCTTTATTTTTGGCTCTTTTTTTGGTATTATCCCATCTACTAGTTACTCAGCATGATAGACCATTTTGTTTTCCTTTGCTTGATTTGTACTGTACTAATAAGAGTCTTAATATTAATTATTACAAACGTTGACTATTTACTTTGATGATGTTGATCATTTTAGAGAAAAAAGACAAATTCACTCATATCATCCATATTTAACTCAAAATTACTTTTTCTTTTTCTTTATTATGAAATGAATGCAGTATCGTATTTTAATTACATTTACACTTTAAGATTCATGGTAAATTCTAGATTAATATATCAATTGTCAACGGTTACAATACACCATTTTAATTAAGATTCATGTTGGCGGTAAGGTTTTTCGGTGGAAAAGGAAAGGGAAGGGAGGACGAGTTTTTCTTTTTTTAGGAGATATGGGTTGCTTTTTGTGTGTAATTGAAAATTTAAATCCCACTGATTTGGGGATTTCCAAATATTGAACATATTAAACGGTGCCTAGAAATTAGGAGCTAATATTTCATTTTCCCACCAATTTTGAGAAAAGGGCAATTTTGTTAATATATATGTATATAATCAGTTATAGGTTTTGTTTATTATTGCAAATAAGTTGATTTGTTGACATATTTTAAGAGTACGGTTTCAATTCAACCATATATGTAAATAATCCTTAAAAAAAATGGATCTGTGAAATATGAACGGATCAGATCCAATTTGAGAAAATGAAATTGATGGAACCTGTATCATTAGGTATTGATCTAAGCTTAGAACGGGCTAAGAGGGTAGCCCACGAGCGAAGAACTTGCTGGGATCGAAGAACATCCTGAGCATAGAAAAAAAGTTGTCATTGTGAATCAGGTATAATTGCCGTGTTAACAAAATACAAAATTAGCTGTGGTTTTAAATAGAATTTTTACAAAATCCCTTTTTTTAATTAGTAATTTTAAAAGAGACATAAGTGTTCATGATGCTTTTTTTTTATTTTTTTATTTTATATAAATCAAATCAAAAGACACATGATGTGCTTTAAAATCAAATCAAAAGGGACATAATGTGCCTTGGACAATGAGGAGTATTTGGAGCTTGCTTTCATACAAAATCAGACATTAATAAAACTAATTTGTGTTAAGATAGGAAAAATTGTGTCATGTTTGTTAATGGATGCAAGAAAGGTGATTATTGGTAATTTTCTCAAAGAAATAAGTAGTTATTTCCTTTTAAAGTATTTATCCAAAATGATCATTTTTAAACACCCTTTTAAAAAATAAACCCCTTTTATATTTATTTGAAAATTTGAAATAATTTTGAATTTCAATTTTTTTTGGTTCGACATTTATCCTTCCATTATTTTCTCATTATTTTTTTTAAGGAAATAGTTGTCATTTGTTTTTTTTTTTTTTTTTTTCCCCCCTGTTATGCATATATATTTCTTCCAAATTTGTGTACTAAGGAATGAGTTAGTTACGCTTCCTATCTATTGAAGTAAATGATAGATTTTTTTCCCCCCTTGCCATTGGTTACATGTATATAGACAAAGTCTCGTCTCTACACTATCGCACCAAAAACGGCACTGACGTGGTTAAAAGTGGACTTTAGCAAGAGGACAGGCGTTGCTTCATGGTGCAACTTGGGTGGAAAATGACAGAGGGAAGCAGAGGTTGGTAGACATAAAGTAAGTAAAAGAAATAGTATTTAATTTAGTTGATGGCAAAAAGGTAATATGAAGAAGAATAAGGGCCTTTTTGGGGTTATGTTTGAAGACAGTGTTTAGAGGCTGGAGATGATTTGAGTTTTAAAAATATACGTTCGGTGAAAATAAACTATTTTAAGTAAAAAAGTGTAAAAACTTAAATCCTCAGAAAAAAATTATCAATATGGATCTTATTTCATTTTTCTCAAAATTCTATGCAATTTAAAAAAAAATCATCTTATTTCGATTTAAAATGATAAAGTTATGGACTTCTAAAATTTGAGTTTTTAAAAAAATTTTGAAAAAATAAGTAGTAAAATTGGATAAAAAAGATAAAAAAAATATTTGAAAAACACTTTTGGAAACATGTACTTAAAACGGGGCCTAAGAAATATCAAACAAAAATCAGCTGCAGTAATTTAGACTTGTATGGAACATTAACATTGTTGAAATGTAAGTTTTTGTGTAATGAATTGTAATATTGAATTGAAAAAGATGGTAGATATTTCAAACAATTGGTAAATGAATGTGCAAGTAACATTCTAAACCAATTATGTAACTATTGCTACGTTTGGTATTTTATCTTAAATTTAAATTTTTCATTTCAGTTTTTGTATTTTTTTTAAAAATCAACAAAAATTATAATTAGTTTTTAAAAAATCAACTAACTCTAACTTAAAAATTACATCTCCAACTAACTTACCAAACGAAGGCATATATGTTTGGTAGTAATGTTAAGTGGATTAGAAGAAGATTGTACCTCAAGTTACTGGAAATGGAGTGCTGTAAAGTGGTATCAATATGTAAAATAGACATTGTACTCGTCACTGATCAATTCTCAGTCTCTCTCTCTCTCTCCTCTTTTTCGTTGCTTTTATGATTTTAATTTCTCCAGTTTTAGGTCAGAAAGAAAAAATTCCATCTTTAAGAGTTCAAATTGAAGATATCCTTAGTGTAATTGTCCAAAAGCGATGGGCAGTTCAAATCCGACAACTTTCCTCGTGATTAGGAATGTTATTCCTCCGTTTGCTCTTGGAGATTCCTTCTTGTGTTATTTCACAAACTAAACCCATCTGTTTCATTCTTTTTCATGATATAAAAGAAATATTATAAAATCAATTGAAAATGTTTCTCACTCAACAAAATCAACCAACAAATAAAAAAAGGAAAGTTTTATAAAAACTGAAATTAAAAAAAATATGTATATTGTTCTGCAAATAAATAAAGAAAAAACAAGGGAGAGAGAGGAAAAAAAAAAAGGCCACAGAGCCCAAAGAAGATGGTAGAGGTGGCCTCCGTTTTAGGAGAGAGAAAATGCACTTCAATCTTACTATTTCCTAATAAGTTGACCCAACTCTCTCTCCCTTGTTTTTTCTTTAACGAGCTTTGTTTTTGTTTTTTAAATTTTTTTAACCTCCTGCCTCCTGCAGTACTTGTGTCAGCATGCCCTGCAATTTTTTTGCCTCAAATCGGGTCGTCAGTGCATATGAAAGTATGAAACTGCCGCATACATCCGATAAAAAGGAGGTGCTAGAACCAAGACTCTTCCTATATCTATACTATATATAGGAGTACCAAAAAGTGATTCTGTAGCATCTCCCCATCGTCTTTTTATTATTTATTTTTTGGGACCATTTTTTTTTTTCATTTTAATCCTTTTTTTTATTTTCTTTTTTGATCAAATTTTTTTCATTTAGGTCTTTTTTTTTTTTTTCTTTACTTCTGTTTTAATTTTTTGGTCCTCCATTTTCTTTTTTTCTGGATCATTTTTTATTTTCATTTTAATCCTTTTTTTTTTCATTTTTTTGGCCCAACTTTTTTTTTTTCATTTTAATCCTTTCTTATGTTGGTAATTTCTTTCATTTAATTCTTTTATCTTTTCGATTTTTTTTTCGTGCTTTTTTCTTGAGTCTTTTTATGTATATATGTTTTTTTACTTATTTGTGTTTAGAAAAAATAGAGTTGGTCATGCTTTTTATTTTTAATTGTTGGTGAGCTTTTCGTGAAACTAACATTTGCTTCTTTTTTTTTTAATTTAATTTAAATATATCTTATTTGTTTTGTTTTATCAAATAGATCACGCTTTTTATAGAACTAAAGTTGTTCACCCCCACCCCCCCCCCCCCCCCCCCCCCCCTTTTTTTTTCCTCTCTCTTTTTCGTTAACATTTGTTCTTTGAATTTCGTGTTTAGAAAAGGAAGAGCTGAAAATTTTGTGATCCTTATAATAATGATCATGTCGTTTTAAGATTCAAAGTTTGATATATTTTAATAATACTATAAGGACCTATCATTATCTTGTGTATGCTAGATTAATCACATTATGGACATGTTCTCTATGATAATGATCACATTAATTTACACAAGAATTTCTGTATTAACACAATATTTATATAGCAAAATTGTTGTAATGACATAATCATTATATGAGAATCATCATTTAGAATTTAGTTACACATTCACAATGACATGATGGTTAATTTACTGACCTTATTATTATTTTTTTTTTGAAATAAAGTTTGACTTATTTATTTTTGTGTAGTTATTAAAATATAGTTCAAAAAACGAGGTTATAAAAAGGGAGAATGATTTTAGGAATTTTCGATTTCTAATTTTAGATACAAAGTAGGTAACTGAAAATAATGTGACTACTTTAGGACATAATTTTTTTTTTGTTTCTTAAAATAGGTTAAAGGGTATTTTGTCAGCACAATAAAATTAATTTTCTTTTTGTTCAATTTAAAAAATAAGTTTATTTTTAGAAATTAAAAAAAAAAAAAACAAAAACAAAAACAAAAAACAAGACCCTAATATGGCCATTTATGTAAGTCGTCCTTCTTTTTTTTTTTATTAATCATATGTTTATCTAGAAAAATAGAGAATGAAAATTTAGTGGGCCTTACACAATAAAGTAAATGAAAAAGGAAAATGTCAATTATTTCATCCTCTTGAAATCGTTTCCTTGTCAGAAAGAATATAAACCAAATTTTTTTTATACTCCTAATAAATTTCCACGTGCAAGTAATTTTTAAATTGTGCGATATTTTAGTCATTACATTACTAAAATTAGTATTACTAAATTTAGTAAACACTAAAAATGAAATAAGATTATTCCCTTCACACCATTTAATTGCCAAGTAAACATTAGAAATGAAATCAATGATCATCTGTTTTATTACTTTACTTCTTCAATTTCATTACGTTTTTATTACATTCCTTTACAAGTTGATAAACGCGCCATTAATTTCCTGATACAGGTCAATAATTAATTGGGATGGAAAATGGTAAATGGAAAATCTAAATAAATGTGGTAATGCTTTGAAGCAGAGGAGGACGATACCTTTGGAAGTATTCCAAGAAGAAAAAAAAAAAAGGAGCTTGCAAAGCTTAGAAATGATATGAGAAGAATCTAAAGCAAGGATCAGGCACGTCTTTTGGATGTTGAACTCCATCGACTTCTTATTTTAAAATGACATTTATTAGAAGCAACGGGTTCAGAAGGATTCTTGTTTTGTAAGAGAGCTTCTAATAGGAAAAAAAGTAAACGATATTAAAGGGCTTGAAAATGCTTAACGACAACGGGTGAAGGAGAAAGTGGAGATCTGCTCGGACATTGAAGAGTATTTTAAGAGAATTTTTACTTCGGCGGCCCTTGGAAGTGATGTTATGAAGGAAATTCTTGAGTGTGCGGAGCGAGAAGTTTCAGTAGTGGGAGGAGATAACCGAAACAGTAGTCCTATAAATACAAGAGGACCACCCTTCAGAAAGGGAGGTTTTTCTGAAATTCTTATTGTTATTCTGTAAAAATTTCTAGAGATTCATTGTATTCAAAACACTCTTGTACTCCATTGACGAAAGATAGTGAGAAGATCCAAACACAAAGGATGTAGCTACATTCATGGTGAACCTCTATATATCGTTGGTTTGATTTCTTTACTTTCCGCACTTTAATGGTTTTCTGCTTAAGATGAATGTTGAATGCTAGGTTCCTATTAACAATTATCAATGGCCCCAATTTCACGCTTCGTTCTTATTTCCAAGTCTTTAACTTGATGTCATTTTTGACCGTAGAACCCACGCGTACATGCACCCTTTTTGCATTACGCACAGAAAATCTTCTAAGACTTTCCTTATGAACGAGGCTTGAGATAATGTTATAACTTTTTTGTTTTTTTTTTTTGTTTTGTTTTTTTCCCTATCTCTTAGTAGTCGGATTCCAAAAACATAGCTAACTTCTCCTGTGTCTTTTATATAAAATTGCTTACTAAACCATACCTTGACCAATGTCAATGATTATACATCATTCCCAGTGATTATACTTTCGTAATATCTCTTTAATTTTTTTATAATATTGTGACATGGAAATGTGATAAGGATACTAAAAGGGTGCTAACCTAATCGAGATGTCTGAGTTCACCTACTGATATATGTCATCACATTTTCTTTAAAAAAGATAAAAATAATATCATATACATAAAGGAATAATATGATCACTTTTCTATCCTCTATTCTTTGTAGACACGTGGCTAATCCATATTCTAAACAAAGCCAAAAAAAAGCATAAGCACTTGATCAAATATAATGTTCCATGATCTGGAAGCTCGTTTTAGTCAATTTATGGACCGTTTCAATTTGCACACCCTGTGCTCTTACCCTTCTTCCATCGTCTGCCTGTACCATATAGTTACTCACTTCAAATGGACATTTAAGAATGTCATCTTAACTTCCATTTGTGACACCTCATAATAATATACATTGGCTACAGACATTTTTACATCGCAATCGAAGAACGCCCATGTATCTAACGGGTTGATTAACAACCATCTTACAACAACGAGGCACATCCGATTCCCGTTCTGTAATCTTGGTTTGCACTTTATCATCTGATGACTCACAAATAATCTCATTGTTTGAATCATTTTGCTCCTCGCTAGCATCTTACAAGGTTTGTAGCTCTCCATATATCACTAGTAAAAATTTTATATTCGACGACAGTTATTAACCGTCGTCTAAAGTTAACACGATGGTTCGACAACCGTCGTGGAATGTTTTAAAATATCACGGCCGATAATAAACCGTCATGGTTAGGCGATATTCCACGACGGTTAATACCATTGTCGAATAGAGAAATAAGGTGGCAAAACTTGCTAATGCGAAGACTTTACATGACGGTTTTTACCAAAATCGTCGTGTAAATCCAACATCAATTTTAAAAAAATATTCGCATTTTTTGGTGATTTCCCATGGGCGGCCTAACCTGTGTGTTATCTAATACACTGCCCATAATAGGATTGACAAAATAATAGCCACATTATATGAATACAAATATCATCCACTACATTACAAGTTTACATATCATATTTAATGAATTGCATTATAAATTTAGACCATTTTCGTCTCCCCCAATCATATCCATATAATCACTGGTATAAAATGTTTTGCTTTGAATTAAGTCTAATCCAAACATGAGAGCTAAGTCCCTCATAAAACCTAAAATAAAAAAACCACATTCAACACTACCCTCTTGGCAAGAACAAGGACGATGCGCGATTTTTGTTTTATAGTCTCGTCTCTTTTTAATCCCTTCTCCGACTATAATCTTCCAATCCATTAGGGCCCTAGCAAGTTTGCAAAATTCAAAATAATTAAGATGAATAATTCCATTTTAACATTTCATCAAGCATGTGGTGGACAAGAAAAAAAAATGCACAGAATATAGTCTACAAAGATCTTAAATTGTCAATTTTCAACAGAATATAGTCTACAAAGTGCAACAAAAAAAATATTGAACAACAGTAAATACACAAATTACAGTCCAAGAAAGTTACTAAAAAAATTTTGTGTTTGAATTTTTGTTGGAACTAACTCTTCAAAAAATTTCTTGTTTCTTTCTCCATAATTTCTCAGCAACCAAACATTCCACAAAACCCTTGACCAAATTGTCTCAAACTCCAATTTGCCCAAAACAGCCAAACCACACAAGATTTAGAAATAGAAAGACAGTATTTTCGTTCAAAAGAACAAGGAATTGAGCAAAAAATTCACCTTGCTTTCTTAGAAGCAAAAGAGTCACGTCTTTTTTCCAGACGGCCTTGATGGGAAAATAAGGTGGTTGTGGCAGTAGGAGAAGGGGAGAGAGAGGGGAGGGCGATGGCCTTATTGGGAGGAGAGGACGGCGTCAACAGGAGAAGGAGAGAGAAGGGAGGGTGGCGGCTGCGTCGGCGGGAGAAGGAGATAGAATGTAGGGCGGCGGCGGTGGTGAAAGGGAGGAGAAACCGTCATGTGGGTGAGAGGGAAAAAGGGGGGAGGGCAGCAGCAGTGAGAGGGAGGAGGAAAAAGAGATGAAAATGAGAAAGGGTGAGGGAGGGCGCGAGGAGAATGAGTTTAGTATAGGGTTAATGCGCGGATTTCAATGTCCAAATTCAAATTTTAAAATTTTTTTTCTGAAAGTTTACACGACAATTCTGTAGAAACTGTCGTGTTATGTTGAGATTATACAACGGTTTAAGAAAACCATCGTTGAAAGTAGAGATTACATGATAGTTTATTGAAACCGTCGTGTAATCTCTACTTTCAACGTGACAGTGTTTCAAACTATCATCATATTTGAATATTTTACAACGGTTTTCGAATAACTTGCTCTGTTCCGTGGATTTGACTCATTTTAGATTACGGTTTTTGCAAAAACATTGTGTAATCTCCGTCGTCTTTTCCAACTATTGTAGTAAAGTATTCATTTTCCAAATTTGTAGTATTGGCGGGGACAACTAATTTTGTAACACCGTAGAAATTCATAAACTTGATTTCATGAATTGTTATCATGAATTTCCATCATTAATATACTTATAATGAATTATTTTAATACATATCAAATTTCAAATCATGAATGATTTTACATGTATCATCCATATGATGATGTTGATGTTCTAACAATGTTGAATTTCTCTTTTTAAATGAGAAATTATAGATACATAAAAAAATGGGTCGAACGACATATAAATTTATACAAAAAATTTATTTTTTCATATTAGAGGGATAAATGTTAATTTTTGGAAATGAACTCCAATTATTATTAGTACATCAATTTAATGACCTTAGTATTTATTTTGGTCATATTAATATTTAAGTATTAAGAGTATGATTGAGAAAATTAATGTGTCACAGATAAGAGATGAATGGTTAAGATTATTTAGGAATAAATCCAAAAGTGGAGGATTGATCAAGAATTGTGATTAGATTTGAAATCAATAGTGTAGATTTTATGTGAAGGGATCCTAGATAAATCAATGGCCAATTTTCGGATACTAAGTGACCAATGAGAGCTTAGGTCAAAGATTGGTGTAGTGGAAGATCCAATGGTTGATACAAAGATGACAACCATTTATCAACGGTTGGAAAAATTGGAAAAAAGAAAAGAGAGAGAGAGAGAGAGAGCTAGAGAGAATCGGTTTCTTGGTCAAAGAAAAGGTAGAAGGAGATTTGAATCAAGATGAAAAGGGAATGTGTACATGCATGCAAGATTAAGTAAGAGCTTATGTGAGTTGTTTTGATAATATGACACAAACAAGGTACAAGTGAAAGTGACCACTTGTCTTACACCTTGTACAACAAAATTTTCGCACAAACCCCTCCCTCAAGTGGCAATAATACAAGGTGGGAATCAACCATTATTTTCCACTTTTATCCCTCAAAATAAAACTCATCTTAAAGCATATATTGGCTAAACATAAGCCCCTAGCATCTCACTTTATTCACATAAAGTTTAAGCAAAAAAACCTAGCCTTTTCTAGCCTCCACCGAGCTCCACCAAAACCCACCAACACTATCCCTCATCTCCAACACCACTCTAACACCCTCTTCCCTCCATTTTCAAGCTCAAAGCAACCCCATTACCAAGTTCAAAGAAGTGTTAAGCGGAGATAGACGACGCATTACTAGGGGTAACCCAGTGGTTCACTTTGTGTTTTGGTTACTTTTAGAGAAATAAAGCATGTTATGTAGTTAGAATCTTAATGTTAGACTCCTTCTTACCTAGGAAAAAGTTTTGGGAAGAACTTTGGAGGTTCGAGGTCTTAGACGATCGACGAAGCATTTTGGTAAGATCTACGAACTTTTTTAGAGCTTGTGGTTATTGTGATAATATTGCATGAGTTAGAAACTTTGGTATGAAAAATAAATTATGTGATAAGATTATATAGAGGATAAGCTTCATTTTAGGCTTTTTAATCACTTGGTTTGCCTTTGTATGTCTAAAGTTATGTGCATTTGAATTTGTGATACAAAACTAAAAAGAAAAGGAACCCCTAAGGTATAGTCTAGCCATGGGTTTTATGATATCCGAACCCCTTAACCTTAAATTTTGAATTATAAGTTATAGTTGTAAATATTATATTTTTTAAGCTTTCCAACAAGGTATCTTACGCCTCAAACGGATAAATATTCAATTTTTGGTGAATTTTACAAATTAAGACTACGAACTAAGAGGTTTTGCTGGAATCTTGTATCAGATAAAAGTTTTGTATGTTTTGGGTTAGTAAACCATAATATTTTGTAAAACATTTTTTAGTACATAAACTAGACATTATAACCTTTCAATGACATTTTTGTTTTCCTTATTTGGACTTGTAAGTGAATTGTTATGATTTTACTAAGTTTAACCACATATCTAGGCATATGGTACATACGTGAGACCAACAACAAGAAAACATCGTTATGCAGCATATTAACTTTTTGATTGAACAGTAAACATCTTAAGCTTTGAACGGAGCTATCATACGTTTAAAACATATAAGTACATAATTTTTAATAAATCACACAACATAAGATTGAAATCTGATAAACTGATATTTTACTATGGATACTAAGGAAAATTAATAAATCACACAACATAAGATTGAAATCCGGTAAACTGAGATTTTACTTTGGATACTAAGGAAAATGTTCATACTAAGTTTTGAAACCCTTGAGATTTAGGAAAATAAATTATAAGGGCAGAAACTAGATACTTCAGGCTTTCTAACAGGTCATCAGGTATCTAAAACGGAATTATACACAAATTTAAATAAATCCTAAAATTTAAGATCTCATACCAACAAAATAATTAAACATTAAAAATGTGACCTAAGGTTAAGTCATAACATGTGGACACAAAGATTGATGAAATGAATTGGTATTAAGTGTATGATCAAATAAATATGAAAAACCCTAACTTTATAAAGTTGAATAACAAGTTTTAGATAAGCTAGGACAAAGTAAACTAGAGGAATACTAGATATACACCAGGAGACTACCATAGCCTAACTTAATAACCATGGAAAATGAGATTGGGCCTTACAAGCCCAATACTAAATGGAAGACAACTCACTTAAGGGTAGATACTTAGGTGACTCATTGTCACCAAGGTAATGAAAATTAATTTATTAATTATGAAATAGATAAATAAACTAATAGATATATAATAAAATATATTCATGTTAAAAAGATTAATTAGTAATTAATTTAATTAATTAATTATAAGAGCTAATAAATAATTATTAATTGTGTAAGTAAGAGTATTATATTGAGTAACTACATAATTAAAATGCATAATTAATTAAAGATTAATTAATCATTAATTATTGAGAAAATTATTAATAGATTTATAGATGATTAATCAGAGATTAATTAAACATTGATTAATATAATTATTAATTATTAATATAAGAAATGAATAATTAATAATTAATATATTAGAAAGAATATTTAAGAAACATAATTAATTATTAATGATATAATTAATATTTAGTCAATTAAAATTATGTAATTTATTTATAATCATTCAAAATTAAGTACTAACTAGTAATTAATTAATTGATTTATTTGTTAATTAATAAATTAAAAATTTAAATTAATCAAATAATAATTAATAGAAAATTTTTTAAATACTTAATAATTAATATGATTTAATTATTAAGGACTAATTATGATGCAAGTAAATTAAACTTATCTTAATTTATAAAAAATAAAAATAATAATAATAATAAATATATATATATAACCATGATTTGTTAATATCGAGGTATTGATGAATCAGGATAATTCACCGAACTTACGTAGTATGAGATATTACTTCGAAAGTTTAAGCACATAAGACAGATAACTACAAACCTCACCTATAATATGGAATAAAATATTTTCATTGTTGATGTTATATGTTTACTATGATTTGCCTTGTTGATGTGATGAATTTATGTGTCATATGTATTGCTTTGATTAAGCATTTGACATGCATAATTTTTCTTGCACTTATATGATCAACATGCCTCATCGATATTTATGTCATAATGATAGATACATAGTGACATAAAAATCTACACATTGTCACAATTAATAAGAAGGAGGCTAACAAAAATTAGGATTAAGTGTCGTACTAACTTTCAATTAGTGAAATGACATGATAAGAACAAAAGTTCTGAGTTACGACCTTGAAGGTTGTTGGAGGGTCGTTCCTCCAACTCTCTATTGGTTGCACGCATATGGGTACAATAAGTAGACAAGATATATATATATATATATATATTAAAGCATAATTGAACACACATAAATTACATGTATTTTTGAACATTCAATTGTGACATGTGATGATTGATCTACGAAAATATTTTGCAAAATATAGTTTGTACTTGTTGAGCAAAAGCTCATATGTGTATCTTCGTTCTGTAGGTGACACGAGTAAGTAACCCGTCACTTATATGTTTTCTGAACTAGCAAAGCGGTGCGGAGGCGATGAAGTAAAGGAGTAAGATACCACCACAAATTTAATTTATGCATTTAGACTTCTTAAATTAGTTTGTATCGATTATATTAATAGCTATGTTTTCAATACTTTGGTGCTACAAAACTAGTATAAGTACTTTATGACAAAAAGACTATAGAGTCTTTCCTTTTAACTCACATGATGTTATAGCTTTTTAAATATTATCTAAGTATGAGCTTGAATTGGATATTTACTATCTAGAGATTTTCAATTTCCTAGGTTAAAAATTTGAGTATATTTTAACTCTTGAAGTACGAGTATGATTTTTTTTTCTAATATGTATTTTTGAAATTTAACATAATTAAGTGTTAAGACTAAATGAATATAGATTAAGTAAAATAATTAACGTTATGAAAAGTTGGGTCGTTACAATAGATATCAGAGCGCGCGATATCCTGTCATCCTACCTTACGCCGTTCCACATCGGCTTCATCCTGACCAAGTAAGATAGAATTATTATTATTTTTTAATTAGTGGTTTGTTATTTACTTTAATTTTTTTTTACTAGCTATCCCCGTACTATCATTATGCCACCGATTAGTGGATCATCATCCCAATACATATTTGTTAGTGAGCTCGGTATAAGAATAATGACTGCATTTCGGAAAGCCAAACGAAAGCCGTAGTAGCGGAGAAACTCATCAGATAGATTGACTATATCACATAGAGTCCTTATGTAGCTTATGTGGCATAACACGAGAGGCATAGGCAAGACTAGCAGTGATCCATGGGTGCTGCTAGGCATTGGTGGGAGTTTAGTGGACGAGACTTGAATCTTATTCATTGAAGGGATTTCTGTCGCAACATCATGGAGCCCTATAAAGGTCCTTTCCTTTATGTCAAGAGGATGGCTGACTCAACGTATGCATAAGGACGTCGTTTTCTTCACTCAGGCGGCAGGATAGGCACCTGTACCAGGTGAGAGCATTGAGGAGTACAAACGCCAATTTAAAGAGGATCTCTTAGCTGAGTGCCCTTATGAACTACGCCAAGAAGATGCATGTGAGCTGTTTTGGCAAGGAGTTCCACACGAGATACGTGTACTGGTCTACTTTCCCCGACCCTATCTGGATTATGATCACTTATGTTCATAGGTCATTTACATTGATATGCATCTAAGAGCGGAGAGGGTGGACACTCCTCCAACAGTGAGCTTTGAGGATGCAGAGGACGCTAACAACCATGTTGAGGCACCAACCCTGCACCAACCAGAGGCTATAGGAGGCGATGACGCCCACCTAGATTCAGAAGAAGATGACCCCACTGAGGTGTTCAGTGAAACAGATGATGGCAAGACGGGCGTTTCGTGAATGATGGCATGATACGTTTAAGATATGATATGCCATGATTTATGGGTTATACTCTTTGTTATTTATTATCAAATGAAACTCACATCATAAGACTATGCTTAAGCTAAAATAATTGCATGTGATATATTAGACAAGTATGGTTCTTTTGGGTTGAATGCTAGAGTTATATGTAGAACCATAGTACGTCCTCGTGCAGAAACAGCAAGACGAGCACATGAGGTGAACCTAGCTGAGACAGTCGATAACCTAAAGTGTATATTAGAATATCAGGAGTGTGAGATGTGGAATCTCCATGAGCAGCTTGCTCGGCAAAAGTCAAGAACTACCCCACAATGCAGTACCCCCTCCACCAGCTATACTAGTTTAACCTGCAACACCAGCTATATCTGCAGCACAAGTAACCCAACTTATTGTCTAGCAAAAAACCATTGTACGAAAGGTTCCAACGTATGAAACCACTAGAATCTAAATAATCCACCATCCGTTTAGAGGCTGAGAAGTGGCTAACCTCTCTTCAAATTGTCTTAAACTTTATGGACCTCACTGGAAAACAAAAAGCGTTTTATGCTTCCTACGTCATGAAGAAGGATACTCGCTACTAGTGGAAAACTATACAAATAAAGAGGAATGTACTTGAGATGACATGGAATGATTCCATTCAAGAATTCAATGACAAATTCTACAATCGGATGGCCATGAAAGCGTAGTAGAATGAATTCAACAACATCCAGCAAGGCACTATGTCAGTAACTAATGTTTTCCTCAAGTTCGATCAACTAACACGACTCTGCTCTTACCTTATGTCAATTGAGGATGAAAGGGTTAAAAGGATGATAGACATGTCTTACCCTGAAATAGCAGTGACGATCGAGAGTGGCAAGAGATGCCTATCACTATTGCTTAATGCGTCAAAAGAGCACTACACGGTAAGTATTGTCTTGCTTAAGCTAAGCAAGAAAGGGCTAAGTTCTTTGAAGAGAAAAAGAAAGTGAAGTCACAGTCGAAGCAAAACCAAGGAAATTAACAAATCAACCAGGGACGTTTGGAGGCCTCGCCAGTATCGAACGCTTATATATTTGCCTACAACAAGAATGATGCTGAAGTTGGAACCTCGAATGTGGTGATAGGTCAGCTCTTTATAGCCAACCAAGATGCACAGGTTTTGTTTGATTATGAAGCAACTTATTCGTCTGCATCACATACGTTTGTTAGGAAATTTATTCAATTTAGAGATATAATTAGTTAGAATTTTAGAACAACCCTCCCTTCAGGACAGACCTTGTTCTTAAGTTATTGATTACGTCATGTGCCAATAATTATTACCGGTAGAGAATTGTTCATTGATCTAGTTATTCTATAAATTTTTGACCATGACGTCATCCTAAGGATAAACTTTCTAGGAAATTACAATGCAAACAGTAAAAGTCAGGAGCGTAAAGTAACATTCAAACCTAATAGAGTAGAAAAGTTCGAATATGTCAACTTTTTCGAAAAACTGCCGAATGTGATGATTTTTGACATAAGAACGTGAAAGATGCTACATAATGGATGCGTTGGATACCTAGTCAATATCGTAGACACGACAAAGGAGGAATGATTCAAACTGGAAGATGTGGTAATAGTCTGAAACTTTGTTGAGGTCTTTTCAGAAGACTTACCAGGAATACCTCTGGATCGTGAGATTTCCTTTAATCGAATTGATGCCAGAACAATACCAATATCTAAGGCTTCATACTGTATGGCCCTAGTCAAACTCAAGGAATTGCATACACAACTTCAAGAACTTTTGGACAAAGGATACATACGTCCGAGTTACTCACCTTGGGGTGCATCTGTCTTGTTCGTCAAGAAGAAGAACGGTACGTTAAGGATGTGTATTTACTACCATGAGCTCAATAAGGCCACCATTAAGAATAAGTATCTCCTTCCAACAATCGACAGCCTCTTTAACTAGCTTAAAGGAGCATCAATCTTTTCCAATATCGACTTATCACTAATTGAAGATCAAACAAAGCGATGTCCTAAAGTCAGCATTTCGTACATACTACGGTCACTATGAGTTTTTAGTCATGCTATTTCGATTGACGAATGCACCTGAAGCTTTCATGGATTTGATGACTCGAGTATTCAAGGAATATTTGGATTTCTTGATATACTCAAAGACCCGATAAAAGCACTTAAGGATCGCTTTCCAAATTCTGAAAAACCACCAACTTTATGCAAAATTCTCTAAGTGTGAATTTTGGCTTGACAAAGTTCAAATCCTCGGACATGTGATCTCCAAGGACGGAGTATCTGTTGACCCATCCAAGATCAAAGTTGTGAGCAAGTGGCCAATACCAAAGAGTGTGACTGAAGTGCGAAGTTTTTTAGGTCTAGTGGGCTACTATAGAAGATTCGTTGAGGGATTTAGGAAATTAGCCGACCTCTTACCGCATTTACTCGAAAAGGAAAGAAGTATGAATGGATGGAGAAATGTGAGGAGAATTTCCAAGAATTGAAGAAAAGACTCACTAATGTTCTTATTCTCACAATTCCATCAGACGAGGGAGAATTTGACATCTACAGTGACGCTTCCAAGCTGGGCTTAGGATCAGTTTTGATGCAGAACGGGAAAGTCGTAGCATGATAGCTGAAAGAGTATCAAAAGAACTACCCGACCCATGACTTGGAATTAATAGCTGTGATGTTCGCCCTTAAGATCTAGCGACACTACCTTTACTGCTTCAAATGTCAGATTTTCACGGATCACAAAAGTCCTAAGTACATCTTCACCCAGAAAGAACTCAACATGAGACAAAGAAGATGGTTAAGGATTATGATTGTGAGATTCTTTATCATCCCGGAAAGGCCAACAAAGTCACTGATGCAATAAGTCAGAAGTCGTCTGCCACCCTCATGTCAATTCAAGCACTACCACAACCGCTTTAGGAAGATATTTTCAAGCGTAGAATGTAGCTTATTACGGGAAAACTTTCCTAATTGACTCTTAAACCTATAATTCTTGGTGAAATCAAGGAAGCTCAGGGGCTCAATCCTAGTTTGGTCAGGATAACAAAAGAAGTCACGGTAGGGAAAGAAACTGATTTTAGTGATGAGGGGATTCTTCATTTTAAGGGTAAGTTATGTTTGCCTAACAACGAAGAACTCCGAAAGCAAATATTATCTAAGGCCCACGACACCCCATACTCCATTTATTTCAAAGTGACTAAGATGTATAAGGACATGAAGAAGCATTTTTGGTGGAACAAGATAAAGAACAACGTGGTTGAATTTGCGAGTAAATGCCTAACCTGTCAGAAAGTTAAGACAGAACATAAGCGACCAGTTGGGAAATTACAACCTATTGAAGTCCTAGAGTGGAAATGAGAACAAATCACTATGGATTTTGTGGTCAGATTGCCAAAAACCAGTGAAGGTTATCAAGCCATCTGGGTAATTGTAGACCGTTTGACTAAATCAGCACGTTTTATAGAAATTAAAGTGACTTATTCTTTGGAAAAGCTGGCAGAATTGTATGTATCAAATGTCATTAAGCTACACGGCATTCCTTTATTAATCATTTCAGACCACGACAGTTGTTTCACCACCACTTTTTGGAAAAATGTTCAGCGAGTGATGGGAAAAGAGCTCAAGTTTAGCACTACTTTTCACCCTCAGACAGATGGTCAATCTGAGCGAACCATTCAAAGCTTAAAGGACAAGCTTCGTGCTTGCATTATGGACTTCAAAGGTGCATGGAATAAGAAGCTACCGTTCATTGAATTGTCCTACAACAATAGTTATCAGGCAACTATGGGGAAGTCACCCTATAAAGCACTCTATGGTAGGAAGTGCCGATCATCGGTCACTAGCTTGAGATAGGAGAAAAACAATTGGAAACCATAGATTTCATCATCAAGACCAATGTTTTTTCATAATAACATAAATAGAGCGCTTGGGTTGGTGTTAGTTAAGTAAGAAAGCGTTCTTTCTGGGTTATGACCTGTCCTCGTCCTTTCCGACTTCTATCTATTTCTAATTCTAACAAATTCTACACCAAACCCTTTCTCCACTCCAGGACGGAGGATAGATATAGAATCTGAATCGGAGCATAGAGGATTTATTCCTACCCAGAAGCAGCAGATTCAACCCAAAATCCAACGTATTAAGCCGTTTTTTTGGCTGAGATTCAAGAAGAATGAAGTAGGGCTTTGGAACTATCTGTGTTCTGCTTAGTGAGGGCCCACTTTTAGACTTCCATCTTAATATTAATTTTTATGTTTTCTTCTAATTTCTATGTGTATTAAACTATTTCAGACGTGGATGATTATCATAAGAGATTCCTAACATATCATAAGATTCTTTTTCTTGAAAATCTGCACTTTTCCAAGTCCAGAAAACAGACGGAATTCTAGGATTCCTCTTTGGGGCAAATACTTTTATGCATACTTCTTCCGGTTGATCTATACCATACCCTATTCTTGTAAGATGATATACACTGGCTAATAGTCCACCCGTTGTTACATCATAGGCACATTGGAAACGTAGATAATTGTAACCATATACATATAAATATGCTTTTTCCTAGGTACTTAGGTTCAAATACCCATGGATTCGCTGTTTGCTTACTGGCTTCATATAATTCAGAAAAGACTAGTTTTCTCGAGGCCTCTTGTTCATATCTCTCATCAAATAGTGCTATTCGATAATGTCTATCTAGCAACCCCCCTGCTAACCCAAGCGGGCATTCAAATATATGTTTTACATTCATTCGTGAAGGTACTCCTAATGGGTTGAAGACCATGTCAACAGGTCTTCCATCTTGCAAATAAGGCATATTTTGTTGAGGTAAAATTTTTGAAACTATACCTTTATTTCCATGCCTTCCAGCTACTTTATCGCCCACTTTGATTTTATATTTTTGTGAATATATACATGAATCGTTTCTAAATTATAATTAGAACCCTCATTTTTCTGGATCTACCTCACATTAATAACTTGACCTCTACCACCTATAGGGAGTTTTAGACAAGTTTCCTTTGAAGTGGATATCTGAATGCTAAGTATGGCTCGTAATAATCTATCTTCCGGAGCATAGGATGATTCTTTCGTAATCTCAAGTGTTAATTTACCTACTAATATATCGCCTATCTCCACCCAAGAACTCAACATCACAATGCCTTTTTTGTCTAAATTTCAAAGTAAATGGGCTTCTAGATGCGGTATTTCATTAGTGATTCTTTCAGGCACATGGCGTCATAACCCAGAAAGAACGCTTTCTTACTTAACTAACACCAACCCAAGCGCTCTATTTATGTTATTACGAAAAAACCGATTCTTAGGCTTACTAGCTCACTGCTTTAGCTTATTTCCCTCTCTTCGCGCTCTTGCTTCCTTCCATGTTAGGGTTTGCCAGGTGCAAGTGTCTCCAAAAGGCTATTAAGAGTCCTCGGCATTCGCGTAGGTTGTTCTCTACGTGCTGTATTTCCTCTCCAACTTGAGCAAGCCTTTCTGCAATAGCCATAGTTCATCAACCGCGTTAATACAAAAATTCTTTGATTTTTGAAGGTTTATCATTCACGTTTTTTCGGCTTTAGCAAAGACAGGAATGAAAAGGACTAGACCAGGCCGCTTTAGGCCAATTGGTCCATCCAAGAAAGGCATGGGAATTTTTGGGCGTGTCATCTCAAAGCGAGATTTTCTTCCTTATATACTAAGAAATTTCCGAATTCTTTTTGTTCCCTTGTGTTAGTTAGAGTGAAGCACGCATGTAGGGCAGGAACGAATAAGATAACCTATCGAGTAAACACCCCGCTATTTCAGTTAAGAAATAGAGTCAAGGGGTGACTTTACCTAGCCCAACCAATTAATTCTCAACGACCCATTCTAAGAAAGTGAAACTCCAAAGCAGAAGGGATGACTTAAGTCCTAAGAACCCAGTTCCCACGTATGGAGCCACGTCGCAGTAGAACGCATGCCACTCAGTCCCCTCATCCTCTCGGCAGTGGGTCTTTAAATATATATTAATTATCGCTTATTTGGCCACTACTTTAAATAACAGAGCCTCGAGGGAGAATTAATAAATAAAGTAGCATGAGTGTATAATCATCATTTTCAATTTTGATTTCATATTTTACATCCGCCACTGATGGGTGATCTAAACATAAAATATGCCCAAAATTATTATCATATCGGAAATCCAAATCAGTGTGCGCTCTAGGTAAGATACCTATCCGAAAGGAATTCCCGAGTCGAAACCGAGCAGTAGGCACTTCCATGCGTAACTATTGGACCAACGATGGAGGCCGTAAGTCTTAGTATATTAAACCTTCTCCCACTCAATTTTTTGAATTAGGGTTTTTGTTTCTCATGCATAAACAATATTTATTAAGTGGCACTCCCTAGTCTATATGGCATGTTATCAATACATTGCGAAATAGTATAACATATTTATCTAGCATTGCATCATCCATGGTTTGTAAAATATGTAAATAGCCGTGGATCATGATTCCGTCTCAGAGAAAAAAAAATTGCTAAGTTTACCAAAAATTAACCGAAACATATATCGGCCTTCTTTTGTAGATCCATGCCTTGTATCCTTCTTCAATGTGCCGTCCTTCTCCAGTGTCACATCCTTTTAAATTTAAATTAAATTTAAATTCTTAAAAAGATTATATGTGATTTTTAATTTTAATCAAAATTACAAAATATCAAAAATTTAAATAAAAACACGTTTTTAATTTAATATTCAAATTTTAAATTTTCAAAAAAAAAAAGTGATTTTCCAATTTTAATTAAAATCACAAAATTTCTAAAATTCTCAATAAATAAAAACGTCTATTAAATTTAAATTTAAATTTTGATTTTTGATTTTTCAAATTATCAAGATCACATATCATTGGAAAATTAAAATTTTCAAAAGGATTTATTGTGATTTTTCTTCCACAAAAAAAAAACGTCAATTATATGAAATTTGAATTAATTAAAATTTCCAAATTTCAAAAAAAAAAAAATCACATCCTTTGAAAATTTTCATACATTCATTCATCTTCAATCTCCTTGAATCCATTGTAGCCCGAATTTACAAAAAATTCCTACGCCGTTTCCGACTTACAAAAATTCTAGGAATTGAAAGAACGACCTAACGGTGATAATAGACCGCATCTATTACACTTGAAAAATCTAGATACAAATTCTAACCTCTATGTAATCATGACCGGCAAAATTGAACAAGCATCATAAATTAAAAAAATATAAAGCATTTATTCATCCATACATCCATTCACAAAATATTTAACATACACAAAATAAAACCTAGAGTTTCTACTCTCTAAAATATTTCATTAATGCACAGAGAGAAATTCATTTGATCAAATAATTTATGTTATATACATGATCATGAGTTGGCTCAGATACCAATTATTGGAAAAACGGATCCGATATCAGAGTTACGGCGCAGTGGAAGTTTTAAAATTTTTATGTCGACTCAGAAAAGAAGCTCATGATGTATATAACAATAAATTAAATACATGATCAAACGTACTTTGTTTCTCAGATTCCGGAATTGCTAGAGTGTCGACCAACGTGTCTTCTCTACTATTCTCGAGTCCCCACGTCTCAGAGTGTGTGTGGGCGCAGGTGCTATGAATCCAAGCGACGGGTAATTTTTTCGAAGTCTAGATCCCACCTTCTCAATCCCAATATACCTCGTTGAGAATTCGATTAAGGTTCGTTCTTCAAAACTACAAAATAGGAACCGGTTAATCTTCTACGAAAAATATCACTTGGCTTAACCTTCCTCATAGTTTTGATTCAATGAAAATTTCTCTCTTTTTCTCACACCCAATAAGGATGAATTTTCTCAAGCCCGAAAACCCTAGTTTTGGTGTTTTCTGTCTCTCCCAAAAACGTCTCCTATTGAGTGTATGATGAATTGTTAGTTTTTTTTTTTTAAGAACCCCTAGCATTTATATAATATTCCAATCTTTTTTCAAAAATATCTCCTACTTGAAAAATAATTTATAATTATTTTTCTGGATAATCTTTTGAACCAAAGGATCATTCAAATTTCGGGTTAAGTTCTTTGAACCTAATAGACTTTTTTTGCTAGGGGAAAGACTCCAAAAAATTCGTCCCCTCTCTTTTAGGAGAGTCAAACTCGTCTGGCACATAACGTGGAGGTTGATCGGTGGTTCAAATTTAAATTAAGAATCTAAACTTGTCAAAAAGTCCTAATCCTATCTAGATTCAAACTCCTTTTAAACCTTTGAATTTAAATAAGATTCTCTTATTTGAATTTAAATAAATTTTTTTCACAAACATTATCCATATTAATTAATTTAAATAAATGGAATATTTTAGATTTCATTTCCATCAAAAAAATGTGCACCATTCTTTAAGAAAAGAAAATCTAACAAATAAGCTTTATTATTTAAATCAATTAATAATTTAATGTTATGAATATATTTAAACAATTTCGAAACAAAATCTTCTTCCCTCCATCTATTAAAATTCGTGCACTATTAATTAGGAGAGAAAAATTATGTTTTCCAAAATTATATAATTCAAACACAATCTTATTTCCAAAATTCAATTAACCAAAATAATTAGCAAATAATTATTTTATTTACAACCAATCATATGTTGACAAATCACATTATATGTCTACATTAATTTCACATGTCCAATCCTTTTGGGATTGCATGTTAGAGAGTACCATGTCCTAATAGACATTATTAAATTCTCATTTAATTTACCGATCTCATTAGGAACAAATCTCGAGACGTTTCGTGGAACTATATGAGCTAGTAGAGGGACCCGATGGAAAATATGTAAAGGAGCTCCTATAATTGTGAAAAATTAATCATGGATTAATTATTCATCGATTATCAACTTCAGGACTATTTCACTAAAAGTCTGAAGCTGAACTCCCGTTTACATACCGTATTACGAAAGCTCTCTCAAACGTAGTGCTTCTTCCATGATTTATTCATCGCTTGCTTAATCCCCATATGTTATCCATGATTGAATTAATGACTTTTTCTGTTTTACCTTTTCAATCATTTTAACTTAAAGTTCCATTATTCTTTATTGAGAAAACCACCAATTGTAAAGCCATACAATCGGTAAACCATCAGAGAACACAAAGTAAACTGATGGCCAAGATCTTGTTATATTATCTTTCAATTCCTGAATAATGTCTTTAAGTAGATAACATGTACTATCATTAAAATAGCTATGGATTCCGTATCTATGAATCTTGATTTCTCCATCCATAAATCATACACCTAAAACACAAGTATATTGACCATCAATTATCAGTGTCTCACCTATAGTGGATCAAAGTGCATAAGTCATAAATGTGAACTCAAGTATTCATTTCAGGATTAAGATTAATGCATGATGATAATCAAAGCGTCATTGATTCTTATAAATGAAATTATTAAACCGAATCAATTAACACCTTAGGTCCAGTCCAATGTCATACCTCAATACTGTTATACATTAAACTTTCTACTCGGAACCTATCTGATGGTCAAGACAAACCATCCCTTCAAGGAAGTAGAGAACCTTTACAATCTTATCATGAATAAGATCCTCAAATCTTATTCCATCGATTGCGGACCATTTATTTAGACTGTTATCAAATTACCACGTCTTCTATGTATACCCCGTATACATATGGTAATCCGATATATTACCAACAACCTAGGAGTATTTTATGTTTGCTCAAAATAATAATACAACCAACAAATGAAATTAAATAGGACACCACTTATTGAACATGAATAACTTATTTTTATTAATATCAAAATGTCATATTTATAGAAAATCCCTAAAATTGATTTTTTATCCTTAAGGCACATATAGATACCAATATGATCAACTGTTGGAAAAATTGGAAAAAAGAAAAGAGAGAGAGAGAGAGATAGATAGAGAGAATCGGTTTGGTGGTCAAAGAAAAGGTAGAAGGAGATTTGAATCAAGATGAAAAAGGAATGTGTGTATGCATGCAATATCAAGTAAGAGCTTGTGTGGGTTGTTTTGGCAATATGACACAAACAAGGTACAAGTGAAAGTGACCACTTGTCTTACACCTTGTAGAACAAAATTTTCACACAAACCACTCCCTCAAGTAGCAACAATGCAAGGTGGGAATCAACCGATATTTTTCACTTTTACCCCCTCAAAATATAGCTCTTCTTAAAGCATATATTGGTTGAACATAAGCCCTTAGTATCTCACTTTATTCACACAAAGTTTACGCTAAAAAACCTATCTTTTTCTAGCCTCCACCGAGCTCCACCAAAACCCACCAACACTATCCCTCATCTCCAATACCACTTTAACACCCTCCTCCCTCCATTTTCAAGCTCCAAGCAACCCCATTACCAAGTTCGATGATGTGTGAAGTGGAGATAGTAGACATGTTACTAGAGGTAACCCAGTGGTTCACTTTGTGTTTTGGTTATTTTTAGAGAAATAAAGTATGTTATGTAGTTAGAATCTTAATGTTAGAATTCTTTTTACCTAGAAGAACTTTGGAGGTCTAAGGTCTTAGAGGATCTACGAAGCATTTCGGTAAGATCTACGTACTTTGTTAGAGCTTGTGGTTATTGTGATAATATGACATGAGTTAGAAACTTTGGCTTGAAAAATAAATTATCTAATAAGATTCTAAAGAGGATCAAATTCATTTTAGGCTTTGGAATCACTTGGTTTGCTTATGTATGTCTAAAGTTATGTGCATTTGAAATTGTGATATAAAACTAGAAATAAAAGGAACTCCTGGCGGACAGTCTAGCCATGGGTTTTATGATATCCGAACCCCTTAAGCTCAAACTTTTAGATTATAAGTTATTGACCTAAACAACAGATTCTTTAAGCTTTCCAACATGGTATCTTATGCTTTAAACGGATAAATATGCAATTTGTGGTGAATTTTACAAGTTAAGACTACGAACTAAGAGGTTTTGCTAAAATCATGTACTAACCACGGGTTTTGTATTTCTTGTATAGATATTATAAGCTTTTTCATGACATATATTTTGCCGTATTTGGACTTGTAAGTGAATTTTTATTAATTTTTCTAAGTTTAATCATAAATTTGTGCATGCGGTACATACGTGAGACCAATAATGACAAAACCTCTTTAAACGGCATATAAAAATCTAAAACTTAGGAAAATAATTTATGGTTGTAAAGTAGACATCTTAAGCTTTGAAATGAGCTATCATAAGTTTAAAACGGATAAGTACATAATTTTTAATAAATCACACAACATAAGATTGAAATATGTTAAACTGTGATTTTACTATGGGACACTAAGGAAAACATCCATACTAATATTTGAAACTCTTGAGATTTTGAAAAATAAATTATAAGGGTAAAAACTAGATACTTCAAGCTTTCTAACAGGTCATCAAGTATCTAAAACAGAATTATACACAAATTTAAATAAATTTTACAAGTTAAGATATTATACCGATAGAATGATTAATCATAACATGTGGGCATAAAGATTGATGAAATGAGTTGGTATTAAGTGTCAAAAAAAATTAGGTGAAAAACTCTAACTTTATAAAGTTGAGTCACAAGTTTTAGATGGGTTAAGACAAAGTAAATTAGTTTATTACTAGATATACACTAAGAGACTACCTTAGCCCAACTTAATGACTATAACTAATGAAATTAGACCTTACAAGCCCAATACTAAATAGAAGACAACCTACTTAGGGGTAAACACTTAGATGACTTATTGTCATCAAGGTAATGAAGTTAATTAATTAATTATGAAATAGATTAATTAATTAATAAATATATAACAAAATATATTTATGTTAAGAAGGTTAATAAGTAATTAATTAATTATAAGAGCTAATAAATTATTATTAGTTGTGTAAGTAAGAGTATTATGTTGAGTAAGTACATAATTAAAATACATGATTAATTAGATATTAATTAATCATTAATTATTGAGAAAATTATTAATATAATTATGGATGATTAATAAGAAATTTATAAAACATTAATTATTACTATAATCTAATTATTAATTACTAATATAAGAAATGAATAATTGATAATTAATATATGAGAAAGAATATTTAAGTAACATAATTAATTATTAATGATATAATTGTTATTTAGTCAATTAAAATTATGATTTTTATTTATAATCATTCAAAATTAAGTACTAACTATTAATTAATTAAGTAATAATTAATAAAAAAATTTAACACTTAATAATTAATATGAATTAATTATTAGAGTTAATTATGATGCAAGTAAATTATGCACATCTTAATTTTAAAAATAATAACAATATATATATATATATATGACCATGATTCGCTCTAATATCGATGTATTGGTGAATCAGGACAATTCACCAAACTTACGTAGTAGGAGCTAGTATATCGGAAGTTTAAGTACATAAGACAGATAAGTACAAACCTCACTGACATCATGGAATAAAATGTTTTCCTTGTTAATGTTATATGTATGATATGATTTACCTTAATAATGTGATGAATATATGCGTTATATATATTACTTTGAATAAGTATTTGACGTACATAATTTCTCTTATACTAGTTTGATCAACATACCGCAAAGATATTTATGCCATAATAATAGATGTATAGTGACATGTAAATCCACACATTATCACAATTAATAAAAATGAGGCTAAAGAAAATTAGAATTAAGTGTCGTACCAACTTCTAATTAGTGAGAGGATATGATAAAAACGAAAGTTATGAGTTATGATCTTGGAGGCTGTTGGAGGGTCGCTCCCCTAACTCCCCATTGGTTGCGCACTTATGGGTACAGCATAGGGGCCCTTAAGTAGACAATATATATGTAATAAAGTATAATTGAACACACATAGATTACATGTATTTTTGAATATTCATGTTGTGACATGTGATGATATGATCTATGAAAATATTTTTGTGAGATATAGTTTGTACTTGCTGAGTAAAAACTCATATATATGTGTTTGTATTGAAGGTATCGCGGATAAGCAGCCCTCCACTTAGATATTTTCTGGACTTACAAAGCGGTGCGAAGGCGATGAAGGAAGAGAGTGGGATATAACCATGAATTTAATTTATGCATTTAGACTTCTTAAATTATTTTGTATCAATTATATTTATAACTATCTTTTCAATATTTTGGTATTACGAAAATAGTAAGAGTACTTTACGAGAAAAAGGCTTTAGAGTCTTTCCTTTTAACTCACATGATGTTATTATAAGAAAAATGGGCAATTTACGCAACGGAATTTTTAAAAAAATTTCTTAAGATCGTACTAACTCATGTTATCATATACAATAAATTATTTTACAATTTACGTACCTGGAAAGAAGGCAACAGGAATGCCGGAGGGTGTAATCAAAGAGAATTTCAACCAACTAGCCTTCATTACTATTATCAAATTCCCAGACGGTAGAGTGTATGGGCACTCGATCTCTCGATCGATATTCGTGTGCTGCTTTCACCTTCCAACCACCCAGAACTCTTGTAGCTTATCATTACTATAATAGGAGAATAATAATAAGCTCGCTCACCTTAGAGACTGTGGTCTAAAAATAAAAGAGCCCCTAGGGTCTTATTTATAGTGAATGAACTGGGTGAAATTTGAATACGAATAGGATAATTGAAAAAGATTTTTCTCTCTCCTCCTTCCCTAATTTGTGTTTTTTCTCTTGCTCGGGAGACAGAAAAATCGCCCATAATAGGTTTAGGATATTCAAATTTTTATCTCCAATTATCTTATGATTTTATCTCTATGGATAATGTTCCATGACTCCAATTTAAATTCAAAATAAAATCATGACAACTTTATTTGAATTAAATAATTATGTAATAATTATTCAAATAAAATCAATAAGGAGAATATCATGTCATTCACTTATCCTCATAAATAACGCCTACACAAGGTAGACTAGCATAAGATTTTGTTTGAATTTCAAATCTGAAAAGGACAATTATCATATTTAATTTAAAATATTATTTAAATAAGATTATTTAGATATTTAAATTAATTATCCAAATAATTAATTTATTCATATCTCTTAATTTAAATTAATCTCATATCTATCACAAAAGATAAATTTAATTAATTCAAATTTCAAATCTTATCTTCAAATAAATATTTATCTAAACTAAATATTTATCCAACTAATTAAATGAAACAAAATTCTCATTCTACGCTTAATAGAAAAAACACCAACACTTTATGGGAGGTGTTCCAGATTTTTCTCTTCACTAAGTCCAAGAATTAAAGCCATAATGAATATCCCAATTGATTACCATCCGTTAAGAAATTATATTGAGCTTGTAAAAGGACAAATTGGACATAAATATATAATATGGGCTTCAATAATCTATGTAATTAATCATTCTCTACCAAATAAATTACTTACACAATTATTAATTTTAGAGTCACACAACTATAAATCTAAAATTGCATTCCCAATTATATATCGTATTACTTAAGCCAGTAGGTAGCCGTAGTCCAATAATCTTGTCATATATGCAACATCTTCATATGATATCCACAATCAACATAAAGTCAAAATCCGTTCAATATTTTGATCACGCTATTTTAAAAATCCATTATATATTCAATAGGAAAATGATTATTCATCGAAAGTGAATAATTAGTCATTTGCCCAGCAAACAACCCGAGGCCTCATCCATTTTCACATCCTGTATAATGTCATTTAAGAGGATAACATTTACTCTTTATGAGAACCATGATTTCATATCTATAAGCAAAACTCACATTGAATATAAGTCATGTACCCAACGAACCGGTCTAATAGCTTACTACTCCGAGACGTTTTAGCTTTTGGAATATCAAAGTACACAAGTCATAAACATGAAATTATTTACTTACTTAGGATTAAGGTTACTGCATAATGAACGTCAAAAGTGAATTAATCTAATCAAGTGGACTTATAGATTAATTATACTTTGGTCCAGTCCAATATATCACCACCACTAGGTAATATATCTATGTCTCTACTTGAGAGTCGGCTCGCTCCAGATGTCAAGACAAACTATCTCTCCAATTGGCTTTAGACAACATAATAGTCTTCATAGGAGTTAGATGCTCACTTTAACCTAATAGACTACGGACTATAGATTTAGATTACTTACATTAGAACGTTGTCTTCTCGCATACAAAAATCTATTGCATGCTGCGTTTTAATAGTTTAAACACCAAATAGTTAATGAGCCATATTTGCTTACATTTACTTTAACATGTAAATGTAGATGAGGGCAGTATAACAAATATGTAATGAAAAAAAAAACCTCAAATATATTATTAGTCAGTTCAAAATAAATGAAATACAACTAAAATGTATTTCACTCTTAGGGCATTCCCAACAATCTCCCACTTACCCTAAGCTAGTAAATGTGTCATGTCTCGCATCCCCATCACCTCTACGTGTCTTTCAAAGCTTCTAGTCACCAAAGTCATGGTAAAGGGATCGGCAATGTTGTCCTCGGACACGATCTTACATACATCCACTAGTCCATCCTCCACGTGCTATCTAATTATATGGTATTTTCCGATCTATGTGTTTGGTCCTTTTATAGTGCATTGATTCCTTTGTGTTGGCAATAGCCGCACTGTTATCACAATAAAGTGTGATAGCCTTGTCAACACCCGGAATGACTTCAAGGCTTTCAAAGAACTTGCGGAGCCAAACCACTTCTTTAGAAGCCTCGACCGTAGCCACATACTCTGCTTCCATCGTAGAGTAAGCAGTGAAACATTCTTTCACACTTCTCCACACAATGACACCTCCACATACTCTGCTTCCATCGTATACCATTGAATTTTACCCTTTAGTTTTTATATTATTTGTGTAATCTTTTAAGTTTTATAGTTTGATGTTATTTAGTGTTTTTTTTTTTTTTTCTTGTATACGTCTTCATTGAAATATATTTTTAGCTAGATCTACCCCTATTTTTGTTGTTACATGTCCAGCATAGATGCCAACATGTTGTAACAAATCATATCATTATATTGAATATAATGAATTACATAGGCATTCTTAATAATCTTTAAGGTTTTCAGCCGGACTAGTGTGAGATATTCAAAATAAATTGTAGCAAATTACATATTTTATAGGTACTTTTGAAGTTTATAACAGAATTTTTTAAAAGATGATAAATTATATTATATATTTTCAGGATAAGTCCTTGAATTTTCAAAAAAATCCTTGGATTTTCAGAAAAAATCCTTAGATTTCTTTAGATTTTCTAGAAAATAATGGATTTACGGTTAATTTTTAATAACAAATTTATGTGCTATAGTTTCATATTTGAAAAGGAGAGAGGAGTGAGAGAGAATGAGAGAAAATTTTATATATCATATAATTTATTATTTGATATTATGTGGTCATAAATTTAATTATACTAGTACATATATTTTTTACTATATTTAAAATTTTATGTTATAATTTATTATTACTCTTTTTAAATATGTTATTCTGCTCCTTCTCTCAATATTTTATTGCTGTTAACTCACCCCATTTTTCAACAGATTCATGCTCCCAATCAAGTAAACATGCCAAGAAAGACCGATCCAGCTTTGATGTATATAAAAGCCCATATCATCGTTTAGGCCCATTCTACCAGCCTTCCCCACTCCTTTCGTCAATATTCAATCCAAATATACATGGTGATTTGTAGCATTGCCTTCAACACTACCATTTCTGGAATTGCATAATCTGAGTTTTTTTAACCTCTAATTACATTAAATATAGAGGATTTAAAATCCAAATAAAAGGGTAATTTAAAATATGTCTGTTTGAGAGTCGTTTACAAAATTTTCTCAAATATATATAGAAGCGAATTTATAAGTAACAACAATAGTAATAATACTTAGAGACTATTTAGAACAACGCTTTGAAACATAATTTTGTAACTTAACTTCAAGATTGCTCCAAAATTTGCATCTCACTTTCTCTTTTATCCATTTTTAAAAAACTCAAACTTCAAAAAATTTCTATTTTTTTTTAATTTTAAATTAGAATGAGATATATAATTTTTTAAACTGCACAGAATGATAAGAGAAATGAAACAAAATCCATAATGTATATTTTTTTTACGGACACATTTTAAATATTTATACTATTTTTTATATAATAATTTATTTTTAATTCACATTTTAATTAAACACACATTTAATTTCAATGTATAAAACTCTAACTCTAATTATTGTTTCAATCTGGTTCTTAATCAGCTTGTTTAATTTACTTGTAAGCTAACACACTTTTGTCAGTGATTTCAATCAACAAAAGTCATTATTTGCTTTTTGTCCTGAGTCTCACTTATTGCCATAATTACATAGCTGACTATATATTTAATTCGGTTGAAAGGGATTCATAATTGCCGTTAGTTAGATGGGATTTATCAATAATTATTGCAATTTTTAAAATTTTGCCATTGTATGATGCCAATTCTATGGGTGGAAATCCTTGTTGTACAACATGAACCGTTCTTTTCAGGGACAACCTTACAATTATGAAATAAATTATGATTATTGTAACTTGAAAAGGGGACTGGAAGAATAATTAAGTAAGTCATCACCACCCCCACACAGGTGGTGCAACAAATTAAAGTGTTTCAAATATATATATATATATATATATATATATTAAGCTAAAAACAGAGAGAAAAGATAATTGACATGAGAAAAAATAAGCACATCACAATTATGTTGGCACCTACGTGCAATACCCGTCTTTTATCAAATCCCCAACTTGATATTATTAAATAAAGAAAAATAATAATAATACATATTAGTCAAATTCAAGAGAAAAATGAAAAACAACCAGGTAAAGGCAACTAAAACAAAAAACTACAAGAGTCGGAAGCTAGTCTCAGAAGTTTTAGCCGAGACTTTCACCTTGAAAGTAAGATACAATTATGGCTCATTAAAATCCCTTTAGCCAAAATCCAATGAGAAAAAGACTACATAATTACCACAGGCGGTCGACTATTGTTGCGTAAAATCTCACAAATGTACGAGTCGCACAAATAATAAAGTGATGAGTAAGGTTGTCGATTTCATGAAGATTGCATTTAAATTTAAATTAAATACCGAAAATCGTTAATGCTAGGATTATTTGAATGATCGATGAAAAATAGCGAAAATGCAAATTAAACTAAATAAAGTAAACTAAAATGATCAAACAAAACCAAAGGAATAAAAAGACACAAACAAACAATGTACTAGGGTCTTTACTTCACTCTCTACTTCCTATGTTCTTCCTAGTAAGAAATTGTTAACTAGTCTCAATCAATTTATTAATCAAGAGCTCAAATTAACCTCACTACCTCTCCTAAGTGTCAAATGAGATAATATGCACAAGTGTCCAAATTGATATCTCTATCTAATTTATTTACCTACACATTCATTAAGCCGACCCTTTTATGATTATCAAAGTGTCATCGACCTCCCGAACTCAATAACAACTAAGATTGTATTTCCCTAACCGATAAATGAATTAATCTCTCCTGAACATTAAAATTCATAAATCAAATCAACTAATTCATTTCCCAACAAATTAGAAGCATTAAGCATAGAAAAACACAAATAAATTGAATAGAGATTTTATTAACAATTAGCTAAATCTTCAAAACACAGTTCAAGTAGAATTACATCAAACTCGAGAACCAACAAACTACACAAAACCCATAAATGAAATTAAACACAAAATTAAATAAATCAAGAGTTCAAGCATCATCCAACTACAAAAATAAAAGAGATAAGGAAAATAAAGGAAAACCCCAATGATTGTTTTCACAAATTTTTAAGTTTTTCCACCAATTTTTCATCTTCTCATTTTGTTCTTCAAATGTTATCTCCCTTGAAATTTGTTGAAAATAAAGTCTAAAAACTAAAAATAAAAACTAACTCCTAAACCTAAAAATTCTGCACTACTATTTTTTGATTTTTTTTTTTTTTTCTTTTTCTTCTTAATTTTCTTCTCTGATTTCTTCTTCTCGGTTTTTGGCCTCTGTTTCACGCCTCCCCCCAGACCTCTCTTCCTTTCTTTTTGCTTTTCTTTCTCTTGGTGATGGGTTCAGCTGTGACGTAACTCTTCCTTCTTCCTTTTTTTTTTTTTTTTTTTTCAGGCAACACGTGGCGGATCGAGGTTGGATGATGACGGCAAATATACACTAGCTTGGTGGAACGCGTTGCAGGAGGTCCGGCTTTTTTCTGGGACACGTGTCAGCCTCTAGATAAGTCCGGCTTAATTTCAAATTTTGTCTCAGTTATAGGCATTTTAATGACCTTTCTGCCCCAGTTTGAGTCCAAAATTCCTACTTTGCTCATTCTCACCTAATTATCATACATGAATTAGAAAATTAATTATTTAGGGGGGTAAATTAATAATAATATATTGAAGTTAATATTAAACTAATTAAACAAAATTAAATCAAATTATACAATATCAAAAAATTAATCTAAATTAAAATTATATAAAATTAAACTAAATTAATCTAAAACTTAATAAAATGTTCAAGAACAGAACTAATTTACATGCACAAAAGTTGTAAATTAACTCTATTTTATAGAGTTATCAGCTATCTCGAGAATCGATAACAAGGGAAACCTGTCATATCACGACCAAACAGCATCCGAGCAAAAATCTAGGCAATTGAACCACCAAACTATATCAGGAAGCTTTACTGCCTGAGCTGCAAGTCTATCAACAACATATTTACCCTCCCTATATATATGAGAAACGCAATAAGGAATTTGGAAAGGAAATTCAAAGCACGTATCCATCTTGCAAGCCACTTCCAAGGGACCGATTTGCTTTGACTTCTCAATAGTTCCACAACGTAAGAAGAGTCATATTCGAACCATAATTTGAACCAGTTAAATTGCTGTGCATACTCTAATGCTGTGATAACGCCAAGCAGTTCGGCTTCAAAAGCATATGGAGAAACATCCCTTACAGAATCTTCTCTATGTTCTAAATATAGCACCACATCCTGCCACACCAGGAGATCCGTTTGCGGCGCCATCCGTGTTAACCTTTATCCAACCCGTCTTAGGAGCTTTCCACTGAACTTCAATAATTGCTGGAGCTCGTCTAATCTTGTTGGCAATTTTTAAACTGCTTTAAAATCATCAAATCCGTAACTGAATTTTCCATGATGCCAGAATCAAGAACATCAACTTCCTGGAAACAACTCCATGACCTGTTTGCTCATTCTCTTTTTAAAAGAAAAATCCACGAGGCCCTATTACTTTTATCAAGAACAACCTGAAAATGTTTATTATTACCTCTGGTCCTGATGGACTTTCGAACCTTTTGTTTTTTCGCCTGAACTAAAGTAAAAGCTCCTTGTTCTTCATTTTCTGCTTGATCCGTCCATGAAGCTGTTGTCACCTTGTTAATTACTTCCTCCACTCCCGCTGAAACACGTTCATTAAGTACTGAAAAAGGCAAATCAATAGTAATATTACCAACAGACAAATCCGTGATGTTTGGCATTTTGACAACTGGCGTGCTAATTGGTGTAGTTTCCATTGTCTTCTTCTCATTAACATCCACAGTCCGCTCCTTCTCCTTATCTTTATCATGCGACTCTTGCCCTGAAGTTGGCTTCTGAGTATCAGCAGTCTGCACATTTTCCTCCATTATTTGCTTATCCCGCTGTTGGTTTTTAGTTTGTTAAACCTGTGCCGAAGCTTCCATTCCGTCCTTCTTACCCTTGAATTCAGATGAGTCGGAGTAACAGCCATGAGAAACAGCATGTCCAATGGATTTGCATCGAGAGCAAAAGTTCGGGACATTTTCATACTCAACCATTGTAAAAATCGAGCCTCGTGATCTTTCCACCAGTAAAGTATATTCTAATGGCATGGCTAAATCAACATCAATCAATACTCTGGCGTGTTTTTGTCAAGTTTCAATGGGGTTCCAATTCCACGCGCAATTTCCCAATATTCCCATGAAAGGTCATAAAAGCGAACCCACAACTGAGTGTTTGTTGTTTTCTGCCTGTAAGGATTCAAATCCGGAGTCCATGGCTGAAGACGAAGAATTCCTGGACTCAAAAGACAAGAGCCAGCCCCCCAAACACGGTTTTTATCTTCAGTTGATGAGAATTGCATCTGGAAAAAACCCCTTCCCAGTGGAACAAGACGTCAATCTGCAGATATCTTCCACATCTGTTGTAGCTTGTCCCTCAATTCTGTAAGTTTCCATGGCTTTTCTCCTTTTAAAAGGAAAACATGTCCGATTGGGGCTTGTTGCATAGAGCCACACGTCTTTGATAGAAACGAAATCTCGCAGCCGAAGTCAAGAGATCCGGTGATGATTCGTTGAGGTTTTTGCAGAATTGCAGCGTAAGAATTTTTCTGAACCCTAGGGTTTCTTGGGTTGCAAGTGAATCCACGATCACAGTATTGCCCAAAGTTGGATCAGAAACAGTCGCCGTAGTATGTAGAGAAGTCTGTGCCGCCGGTAGTGAAGCCGGCGGGGCCAGCGGTGGTGATTCGGTGTCGTTCATCGTTGATGTTGAAGGCAGGATGAAAAAATCGCAAAAACCCTAGCAGATCACATTCTCATGCCACGTCATCCCCTCCACATAAATCTCATCCAAACTGTTTCAAATGTTCGATTTCTGATTAACTATGGAAATATTTGTCTGCTTTAGTACGAGGTATTATATTTTATTTTAGTTTAGCTTGTCTTAGTTACAATATTGATTAATGGTTAATATTAGACTAATTATGTTTCCCAGTGTGAAAATTTGTAACTAGTTGTGATTGCAAGACTATTCTAATCGCAGTAAATAAATATTTATATACATATAAATATATTATTAGTAGTTCATAAAGGTGTGGCACATATATTTTGGTTTACTCTTATTCGGTTGTTGAATTGTAACTCTTCTTTTTTTTTTTTTTTTTTTTTTTTTTTTTTTACGATATTGTAACAACTAGTTGATTTTAATATAACTTTTTTCAGTAATACTTGCATTTTGTATCAACAATTGTTAACTAGTTTCATATTACATCAATTTTACCAAAAAAATTACCAGTCAACTAATTGTTACAAATAATGTATTGGAAAGTTATTATACTACTAGAGCTATTCGACTACTAGATTAAAAACAAATCTCATATATAGTAACATACTTTGCAAATCTTAGTAGTAATTCTACATTTAACTCCGTCATAAAATGTATAGTTGAAATTCATTATACTCAAATTTAGATTCCTATCCTCAAATTCAAATACATATATATACACACACATACATATTTCTATATTGGTCTCGCAGCACTGCACCAACCAGAGAAATGTCCACAAATTCCATAAACATAGATTGTCATTTTAAAATAAAAACGATAAACATAGATGAAATATTATTATTTTGTTTATTTCTTTTATTTTAAAAATTGCTATAGGTTTCGTGATAGTTAGTCAACTTGATAGTAACATAGTGTCTGTCACGTAGATTAGAAAAACAACTTATAATATATTACACTCATTAGCAAGTATCTCCATTTAGAAAAATAGAAAAATAATAAATAATAAAAACTAAACAATAGTAACTTTGCCACAAAATTTTATTTAGCAATCAGTTTCATTAGAGAACTCTAGAAGTTGGATCAAATTGCGCTTCATTCATTGCAATTGCCGAACCAGTAATTATAATATCAAATGATTTAATATTTCAAATGAATTACTTCTATACTTTTATAGTCTTGGTTTCTTTTTTCTTTTTTTTAATTCTACTAAGGCTTTTGATTTGGTTTTTCTAAGATGGCATCCTATGTATGATTATAGTTTTTGATGGGAAAATAAAAAAAGTTACTAAAAAAAATATCGCTGCTGAAATAAAGTTCTCTTCATCTATATAAGTATGACATTGGCATAAATCAAAATGAAAACCTAAACAAGGATAAATTTAAATAAATTTGATGAAAGAAAGCATATTAGTATTAGTAAGGCTAAAATTAAAAAATGAAAAAAAAAAAAAAAACTCTATTAAATGGTGGATGACTCTGTGGCGAGGGAAGTGTTAGATCCGTTTTTATCAATTTACCGGATTTAATTAAAATTACCAATTTAATTAAATTACTGAAAGCGTAAATAAATAAAAGACACATGCAAATTTTAGAACAATCCACTAATATTGAATGATTATAAGCACTCTCGGACTAATACAACCCAAAGACTCCATCTTCCTTGTCATCGGTCGTCTTGAACCTATTAGCCTGATCTCTTTGGTGAGCACCACTCATCTTGTTTTTAACTCCCTTCAACTGAAAACACCTTCTCTCACAAAGCTTCAAGTTCTTCTCCCGAAGAACAACAATATCTCTCCCGAATAATCCAATTCTTCTCCCGAAGAACGAATAATGACCACACAAATTAAATCTCAAATATGCATGAATTTTTAAGTGTCCGGGTTAAGCAAATTGTATTTGAGACCCATATAAATAGCAGCAATAACCAATCTCCAAGAAGATATCGGATCAAAAAAGAATTTAAATTTCAAATTGTTTTCTGATATGCTGCAACAATTTCGGAAACATTCTGAAATTCAAATATTCAAATTTCCACCATAATTCGAAATAAATTTCCTCCATAATAGCTGCTAACAAATCATAAAAAACCTTCACAAGAATCGTCAGAAATAAAATCTTACAAACTTTTTTGATTTCAAATAAAAGATCTTTCTTGTGATAGTTTGAATTTCTAATTTAAATAGGATAAGGAAACTTACTCAAATTCAAAATCTCTTTTTTAATAAAATCCCAAAATTATCTCCAATTTAATTCAGGCAACCACCCTTGACTTTTATCAAAACAGAAACTGCCAATTTGTAGACCAAATCAATTGCACTCTATCACGCACTACTACAAAAGATAGATTACACGACGGAGATTACACAACAGTTCCTTGGAACCGTCGTGTAAACCTAACTTTACACGACAGTTCCTTGGAACCGTCGTGTAATCCGCCCCTCAAAGGAGGATTACACGACGGTCCCAGGGGACCGTCGTGTAATCCCTCCCTCGAGGGGGACATTACACGACGGTCCCCCGGGACCGTCGTGTAATCCGCCCCTCGGGGGGCATTACACGACGGTCCCCCGGGACCATCGTGTAATCCCCGATATTACATGACGGTTCTAAATAGACCGTCGTGTAATCTTCTTCAAATTTAATTTTTTGAAATCCGCGCGTCAAAATCCATAACTTAATTACAATTTCCTCCTCGTTTCTCTTCATCTCCGCACAAATTTCTTAAGTTCTCTCTTCACACTCTCTACATTTCTCAAGTACCCACATCCTTCACCAACCCGTTGCCACCACTGTTTTAGAATCCGGTCAAGCCGCCGTTGCCGTCGTTGCCGAAGTTGCCTCCCTCTTCGTGTGGCCGTGCATATTCTTTTTAAAAGAAAAGCAAGGTGATTTCGTATATAAACTAAAACACATTTGCTCTCTTGTATTGTTGTTTTCCATTTAATATCCATTTTTGAACATGAATGTTTTTGTTTTTAATGTTGCTCTTTGTAGATGAATGGTTTGTGATTGGTTTTGGCACTTTACACACATTTTTCAACATAAATTTTTTGCGCCCACAACATACTCGATGAAATGCCTGAATGAGTTTTTCTTTTATTTAATCTTAATTATATACATCTTAATTAGTTTGAACTTTATCAATTTGCTAGGGCCCTAACGGATTGAAAGATTATGACCGGAGAAGGGATTAGAAGAAGGAGACGAGACTGTAGAACAAAAAATCTCGAACCGTCCTTGTCCTCTCCAAGAGGGAAGTGTTGAATGTGGTTATTTTATTTTAGGTTTTATGAGGGACATAGTGTTGAATGGAATTGATGTACTTGAAAGTAAAGAATTTTTTACTTCTAAGGATTTGAATTTGATTAGGGGAGAATGGGCTAGCCATGTAATGCAATTCATTAATTATGATATGTGAACTTGTAATGTAAAAATTGATATGTAATTTTACTTTGATCATTGAAGTTACCATCTTAGATCGTGTATTGGATAACATACAGGTTAGGCCAGCCATGAGAAATCACCAAAAAACCATTTTTTTTTTTTTTTTTTTAATAAAAGAGACATTACACGACGGTACCCGTCGTGTAATGTCCGCATTACACGACGGTTCGGCCAAGTACCGTCGTGTAATATCTCTATATTACTTGTATCTACTACGGTGTACCTTGTTTCGACGACGGTTTTTAACCGTCGTGTAACATTGAGATACCACGACAGTTCAATAACCGTCGTGTTATCTTCCACGACACTGGATTACACGACGGTTGGGTAACAGTCATGTAAACTTTACACGACGGTATAAAACCGTCGTATAATCCACAATTTTTACTAGTGACGCCAGCTTCCAAATCATGCATGTTTCCCAATTAAGCAGCAAGTCATATCTTCAAAATGTACCAATTATTGCAACACATTTGCAACACCCGATGAAACTCCTAAAAGCTAACTTTCAAAAATATTGTTTTCGGTTTTTCTAAGAAAGCTGTCATAAATGCCAACATAAATAAACCTAACATGAAGTATACATGCGTTTATATACATATGTATGTATGTATGTTTATTTTCCATGCGCACAGAAGACTATAAATATATGAAAAAAAAAAAGCTGACAAAAATATATTTAAAAATCTCCATTGATGAGTTTCGGTTTTTAATTGCCAAAATTTGTATCGTGTTTTGTCGGTTTCACTTTTTTTCTCATGGTATAAACCTACACCATATCCTACCGTAAAATGTCAATTTTACTTCCATTTTCTTGTACAAATATGTCAAATTAAATTGGCAAATTTCAATTAAAGTTCATTGTAAATATTTTCCCACTTGCACGCCTCGTAAGAGCAAGGCCACATAACTGTGGACAGCATAAATGAGCTCTTATATACTGTAGGGTCCTATTTATACATATACCTATATATGGATATATGTTATATGCATACACATGGGGCAGTATCACTTTCCTTAATCAAAATTTGGAGTTGGAAAAAGTAATACAACAATCATGTTTGTGGTGGTATCATCTATAGTTATAACTTACCTCATAGTGCGCGGTTCAAAAATGATTAGAGATATACAACTATATACATATATATATATATATATATATCTTGGAAGAACTCTCCCGTCTTCTAATTAAGATTGATAAATACCTCATATGATCTCCAAAATAATCCAATATCATTTTCCTTTCTTTTTCTACGGTTATAGTCTCAACATCATTGCACTAATTTAGCCATTTATCTTCTGTATACAAAGCTATTTTCTCTTTAAGGCAAAGGGTATATATCATCATTATTTTTTTAAAAGAAAATGGACAAAAAAAAAAAGGCTAAAAACTGTTATAATATGTCTTATTTTTTATTATTATTTTGATAAGATTTAACATCAAATGACTTGTATTGCCGATAGCATACCCTTGAATAGAAGTTCAAAATTCAAAAGTGAAATTTATCCTTGGAGAATTTGGTTTTTCCTTTAAGAGCTCTAGAAATAATGTGTATTCTGTCTAGTGGAGGTGTCTCTGATCTTCTAAATAATCCACATCATGTCCCATCATTTTCCCTTCCTTTTCTCGGGCTATGGTGTCACATCACTATAATAATTACGGCTTTTTGATTAGAGGCAAAGGGTACGTCATCATGATGTAAAAAGAAGCTAGACACACAAAATTAGCTAAAAAAACTATTAATCTATATATTTATATATTTTAATTTTGAGGTGATATTGAACCAATCAAACGCTTATAATCATTAATTACCGATATGTAGCGATATTCTTTCATAGAAGTTCGAAAGGCAAAAGCCATATTCTTTCTTTCTAAAATTGTAACCCTAGTGATAAAGTCGGAGTGAATTTGGTTTTTCCACTGAAGAGCTCTAAAAATATTACGTGTTGTTTGTACAGTGAAATCATATCTGATATTACTATAAAATGGTAATATTATTTGTCATAATAGAGAAAATTCAAAAATAAAAGGGCAAGAGTAAAAAAAGAGCCGTGTGTGAGAAAGGTTGAAGAATTTTTGGTGGGTGATAGAGAAGGAAGGACAATAATTCAGGAAGAGAGTTATTTTGATAAGCTTGGGTCTATTAATACCCCTTATTTTGTTTTTTTTTTTTTTTTTTTTTTTTTAAATCATCAATAAATTAATTTTAAAATTAAAAAAATTATTTATTCCACATCTAGTTTTCTCAAAAAAAAAACCTTATAACTAAATTGTTTGTCTTTCTTCTTTCTCCAAGTACTAAATCTAAACTATTATACAATTTTTTTAATATTTGTTTTATTTTTATTTTTGATTTTTTTTTAGATATTTAATAAAAATTCTTCATCAGTTTATATGTTGAAATAAAATCTATTAACTTATTCTTTACATACTTCTTCTTGAAATGATAAAAACTTGAAAATAAAAATGTTATAAATTTGGTTAATACTTTTATTAGATAATTAGAAAGCTTACAATTCAGAGTTTGCATGAATTCCAAACCATTTCTCTCAATTATTTATAAAAAGAATAACCAATCAAATCAATATATTTAATTATTTATTCACATCATGCATACGTATTTTTCATTTACTTGTTTTTTTTTTTGAAAACAAAAAACTAGTTATAACATGAAACTACAAAAACTATTGAAAAATAAGAATAATAACAAACAAAATGAAAGAATCTTCTCTTTAAAAAAATTCTCATAGAAATGAATTAAAAAATAACAATAAAAAATGTATAGGAATTTAGACAGTAATGAAGGAAAAAAAAAATTTATTTATAAAGGTTTTTAAAAAAAATTAAAAGATATAAAAAGTAATTATTTAATTTTAAAATTAATATTATAAATGATTTTAAAAAGTGTTTTAAAAAAATAAAATATGAGGTATTAACAGACCTACCGTTAAGATATTGATGGGAAACTTTGTGGTGTAAAGGCACCTAGCATCCTGACAACATGACACCACGTGAACTTATCAACCGTGACTCTTTTTCTACCATCTGATAAGTCTTTCATCAACTTGCCTTGTATAATAGGAATAACTCTGTCAGGTTGGATGCGAAAAGAAAAATTTTATTTTATAGTTCTGAACCGTTAGACGAGATTAAAATCATACGTATATTTTTATGCCCGACGCATTATAAAATGACATTGATAATTTTATTTTAGTATATTAATATAATAATCAATTAATTTTAATTTAATATTTTTTTGATTATATTTGTTATTCACACTAATATTAAAAGTTTCGTTTTGATCGTATGTCTATTTTCATAAAAAAAAAATTATTTTTTTATTTTACATGAGAAAAGTTTTCATTTTAAAAATAAGATAGTGTTTGAATGTACAAAAAATTTTCTTTTTAAAAACAAAAAATTATTTGAAATGAAAAAATGGTGTTAAGAATTATACATTGTGAAAAGATTTTATAAAGATTCATTTTCTTTTTCCAAAAAGATATTATACAAAATAAATTTGAAAATGAAATATATATATATATATATTTTAAATGAGAGGATGATGAAAAAAGTTAAGAAAAATATTTTTTTTTTTTTGTAAAAATTTTCCCATTTCCAAAATTGGATATGTCATCCAAACAAAGGGTAAATATTCTCAATTGGGCAAACCTTGTCATAATATATAGTTTTATACTATTAGACTATATTAAATTCTTAGATATATTCTCGTATACGACATATTTATAAAACGATACTTGTAACTTTAATTTTTATATTATATTGATGTAATTTTTTTTTTTTTTTTGTGATACTTGTGATTTGCACTAATAATTCTAAATAGTTAAATGTTAGAAGATTAAATTGTACCATCCACATATATTGCTTTGCACCCTACTGCCATAGGTGAAGACAGCTCGTGTGTGGGAGCACATTTTAAAAATTTGCATTTTATCCTTTTTCTACAAGTTTCAATTGCGACATCATTTTACAATACAATTATAATTGCCTCACCAACAGAAATATTATATTGTTTCACAGTTAATAAATGAAATAATATCCTTTTTTCATATTGCCCCCACAGAAAAATTTTCCGACTCGGACGCTGTTACTACAAAATTATGCTCGAGAAAATTTAAAAAGCTTCTCAACATGTTTGTCAATTAAGAGAGAGAGGAAAAAAAAAAAAAAAAAGAAGCTATAAAGATAAGTGATAGTAGCAGTATAGAGATAAACTTTACAATTTTCAACACCCAAAGCCAATAGAAGTTGAAAGCATAATAATCTGGTGAGGGTCTCGTTTACTTTCAGATATTCCAAGTCATTTATCAAATATTCATGGACTTTCTTTCGCTATTAAAAGTCGAATGAACGCCCAAAATAAGTGAGAAATAAAAGCCGAATTAAAGGAAAAAAAGAGGAATTGGTCTTTTCATGATTTATTTTTATTTTATTATTATTATTTAATTTTTGTCAAACAAACATACCCACTGCCAGCTTGCTTGCGAAAAAGAAGTACAAGTGAATTATCAAAAAGCTCAAGATCTTTCTTTTGCTGTTGAAAGTTAAGCAATCCTCTAAGTTCGTAGAAATTAAAGTTGAATTTCAGCCAAAGCAATTTGCCCTTTTCATGAATCATTTCATAAAGATCAATAACAAGATGTAGAGGAGATTTCTACGACAGATCTAAAAAAAGGCATTATCGATAGATTTTTTTTTTTTTCTTAATTATGAGATCCGTATCAAAAATTGTCGTTCTATTTGACGTAATTTTAATCATATTCAACAGGTTGTAAGGAGATAAAGTCCAAGTTTTTGTGAACTTTACATACAATCCTACTTTTTTTTTTTTTTTTTTCTCTTTTTTTGGTACATTATTATTGCAAAATGTTAAAAATAAGAGCCATGTGAAGCAAACCCGAAGTACCGGCATATATTCACATGAAAAAACATCATCAGAAATCAAATGAATCAAACAAACGTAACTTGTTTGTTGATTCACAGAAATAATTAACCAAACCACATGACAAAAAAAAAAAAAAAAAAACCCCAGTAAACAAGCCATAATTCGAGCCAATGACACAACACAAACAAGTTGAAATCGAAATTATAGTAATCCCAGCTTTCAATTACCATATTTCTAAGTTCCGAAACAAATAACTACAACAATTTTCAAATCAACCAACAAAAATTCTTGAATCCAAAACAATCATCATCATTGTGATCGTCATCGTCGTCACCGTCGTTACCTCTTAAACGATCTTCTAATTGTTAGGCGGCGACGTCCAGACGATGTCCTTAAGCGCCGGCCGGAGCTCCTTGCTGCAGAACTGGTTGTACTCAAGAGTGTCACCGTTGTCCTTCTTCACCTCCACCACCAAAAACGACGGCGCCACGGAGAAGATCTCCGCGGCGATCGCCAGCTTCCCTTTTCGCCCGCTTTCTTGACCCTGCAGCCTTACTCTGGACTCGCTCTTCTTCACATTGAACTTGACCGCCTTAGCCACCTCCTCAAGCTTCGAAATCACACTGCTCGCCGGCCTTGTCGTCGCGAACCTCAGCTCCTCCTTCTCCTCCCGCTTCTTCTCCTCGAACATCGGCGACAAATCGAACCCTTCAGACAGCGAGATTATGTGAAAGGCGTTGAGAGTCTCGGTCTTTTTAACTGGCTTCTCGCAATTCTCTTCGAATTCTTGCTCTTGCTTCGATTTTAAATCTTTGGCGCCGATTTCTTGAACCAGGAAGAGTCCATGATTTTCGAGATGGTGATTCTCGTGCTCGGATTAGGATCGAGAAGCTTCGTGATGAGTCGGCGAGCTTCAGGGGAAAACCATGGCGGACACTTGAAATCTCCTCTGTAGATTTTGCGATACATGGCGACCAAATTATCATCCTGAAATGGAAGAAATCCGGCAAGGAGGACGTAAAGAATGACTCCGCAGGACCAGATATCGGCCTTTGCGCCGTCGTAGCCTTTCTTTCCGATGACCTCCGGCGCGACGTAGGCCGGAGTTCCGCAGGTGGTGTGTAGGAGGCCGTCCTGCTTGAGATGCTCGGAGAAGGCGCTGAGGCCGAAGTCGGTGACCCTGAGATTCCCGTCCTCATCGAGGAGGAGATTCTCCGGCTTCAGATCGCGGTGGTAGACGCCGCGGCTGTGGCAGAAATCGACGGCGGAGATCAGCTGCTGGAAGTAGACTCTGGCTGCGTCCTCCTTCAGCCGACCTTTCGCGATCTTCGAGAAGAGCTCGCCGCCGCGGACGAGCTCCATGGCGAAGTAGATCTTGGATTTCGACGCCATGACCTCGTGGAGCTCCACGATGTTCGGATGCTTCACCATCTTCATCACCGATATCTCTCTCTTCACCTGCTCCGTCATGCCGACCTTTATCACCTTCTCCTTTCCGACGACCTTCATCGCCACGCTCTTTCCGTTCTGGAGATTCCTCGCGTGGTAGACCTTTGCGAAGGTTCCATGGCCGAGGAGACGACCGAGCTCGTACTTTCCATGGAGCAGAGTCGAGTTTCCGTCTTTGCTACCAGTTTTTTCGCCCATTTTTTCCTTCCTTTGAGTAATTTAAACCAGAAAACACAAACTAAACAAGATATTTATGTACAGAAGATTTGAGTGTGAAGTATTGTTTGGAGAGTCGGAAAATAGCGAGAAAGTAAGCGAGAAAAAGGAAAATCGATTTTCCGATCACCCGTCTTCGACGTGCTTCCGGTGGCAATTTCGGCCGCCGACGCACCGCTGGGCACGCCCACAAATATCAGGATTCGACAACAAAGCTCCTCTCATCTCTCTGCATTCCCTAAAGAAGGGACTTCTCCGCTTCCGCCGAGAGAAAAGCCCGATAAAGCTGTTTGAAAGCCCTAGGATTTTCTCGACAGACAAACACCTCTTTTTCTTTCTCTCCTCCTTTACAGTCCTGCGCCTCCCTTCGCCTTATATAGTCAATTTAGAATAGTAAAATTACCTTTTTGTCCCTGTCAAAGGATTTCCATCACATCAAATCATGAAATCAATCGACGGTTTCAGAGCCTAAAGTTCTCCTCTTTATCACATTTGTAGAGTCATCCGGTGGTTCTCGCTTATTATCCGGTTTTTCGCCACGTAAGTGGGTCCCATCTGAATGTTTTATGACGACCGTCGATTGGACATAATTACCATATTGTCCTGCTGACGTTTTAACCATGTTTGGGAGGTTTTTAATTGGTTACGTGGGCCCGTGCAGGGTTTTGTCGTGTGATGATATGCAAAAGGAAGTAAATTATCGTAGAGAGAGAAAGAAGAGAGAGAGAGAGAGAGAGAGGGGTGAGGCTAAAATGGTAAATTTCATAAGAAAAGCTGTAGTCTTCGCTTGATAAATTAAGTTAGAGATAAAATTTTTAAATTAAATTGATTAAATTTTTTAAAAACTAATTATATAATTTATTTATTTTAAAAAAATAAAAAAAAATAAATTAAAAAATTTAATTTAATTTCAATTAAATTTAAATATCAACCAGGTTAAAAATTTGTATAATTATGAGGAGGGTAAGAGGAATATCCATTTGTTAGTACGCGTAGGTGATTTCATGTGTTGGCGGGTGCACGGGAAGGTTGAATGGTCTGCGCAGACTTCATGTCATTTTCAGAAGTGGAGCCCATGGATTCTCACTTTGTCAGTAGGTGAGGTAAGTGATAGGTTAGCTTTTAGAGGCAGACCACCTCAGTTTTAGGTGCTAAGGGGTCCCACCTATCCCTACTTGTATGTGGCTGATACTATGGATACTTTGAACATGAAATGGTAATTTATTTTATTTATTTATTTTTGAAAAATAACCTTAGGAGTTTTTAATCTAATTATGTTCTTTATTATTTTTAAAAAAAAGGGAAAAAAACTTTACGCTTTTGATCTAAGACAATTTCACATTTAATGTTAAAAGATAAAACTCATAAGGATTGTTTGAAATTTAAGTTTAATTCTAACTAACTTATATTTTTTATCTTAGTTTTTATCTTTTCATAAAAATTAATAACATTTATAATTAGTTTTTAAAAAGTCAATTAATTTAAAATTAAAATTTCATATACAACTGACAAACCAAACGCAAGCTAAATATTTCATTATCAAGTTCATAAAAAGAGTACAATTTTTAACTATTAGTTTTTATTTTAATGAAATTTCATTAAAGTGTCTACTTTATTTTAATTCTTTACATAATTTGAAGGTACAAAATTGCACCCGATAAATAGGGTTTTCTTGTCATACCCAATAGTAAATTATGCTAAATTATTCTAATAATTTTTTAAAATTGGATATAATTATATTGTTTTTATGAAAAATTATTCCATAAGCTGAGTGTACCACGCTATCATGCACTATAGTACATCCATCTAATTAAAATTTGACAGTTGATTGCTTTTTTTTCATGTCATCCCTATATTTTATTTTTCTCTTTCCTAATATACAATATATTAGTTATTAACTTCAAAAATTTCATAAATATCTCACATAAATCTTTTTATAATCAATTCAATTTAAATAAAGCCTTCCTTATTCAAATAGAAGTTATTGAGCTACCTCAAAAAAATAAATAACTAAATAAATAGAAGTTCAACAAAACAAAGATAGAACCGTGAAGAAAAAAAATGAAGGCTCTGAGCTTTCCCAAAGAAACAATGTTTGTACTTTCACTTCTTTAGGAAGATTTTATTTCAGCAGTAAAAACATCTTTAGAAATGCATTACTACTCCACTTTGCTCTTACTTTATCCAATGAATTAAGCCACCTATGATTCTCAAGCCTGTATTGTTGAATATTTTCTCAAGTTTTTTTTTTTTTTTTTTTTTCGAACTTCTATTTGAATGGGGAAGGTTCCTCATAATCGTGGATATAGGAGATATGGTACTTAATTTCTTTTTTTTTTTAAGCAAAAATTAATTAAATATATTAAAGCTATCAAACAAAAAATAAGATACTTATTTGAATTGATTGATTATGATTAAAAAAATTTTAAACTTATTATAATAAGATATAGGTGAGACATTTATGGGAGTTTTTAAGTGACAATAATATATTGCACATTTGGAAAGAGAAAAATAAAAACAAAGGGGTGACATGGGAAAAAACACCCAAATGCTAAACTTTTATTAGATAGGTATACCACAAAACATGATGACGTGATATACCTGGTCCACTGAATAATTTCTCTATTTGTGGACAGTTAAAAACTTATTTAAAATTCTCTTTAAAAAAAAGAACAAACTTATTTGATCCTCTACTGTAAATTTCCTCTTTTTTTTTATAAAAAAAATTAGGCTTTTATTTCAGTGGCTAAAACTAATTATAAAAATAATAATGTGCAAGACTTGCTAAGTGCAAGACATTTCTTTTAGGTAATACCACATCTAATTGTTCAGGTCATGATTCTAAAATATGTGTTCTCTCAGAATAAGGATTACCCCAAAGAGTGACCAAAAATATTGAAGAATAGAAAGTAGTACAGAGCAAAGATTTTTGAAGGACATCATTTAGATTGTTAAATGATAAAGTGAAACCATTATGTACATTACTTCATTGGGATAAAAAAGGCGTTTGAGTTAAATCTGGCATCATATTCATAGCAAATTTTCTGGCAAAACATTAAAAAAAATTTATAATATCTTGATTTTTTGTTTTTTTTAATCCAGAGTAGAAGAATTCGAATGAGTATAGCTTTATTTTATTATATTAGTTGATAGAATTTAAAAAGAAAAGTATTTAGAATATGAATTTAAAAAAGAAA